>CM068867.1:37866412-38466412 GCA_035149815.1 Branchiostoma lanceolatum | reverse complement strand
TTATTCATAAGAAAATTTTCAATTTTGGTGCCAAAAAATCACATAGAGGGCCTTTAAACTACTTGAAGTAGTTGATATTTTCATGGATGGTGGCAGTTTGATGGTTGACTGGATGTCACTATGGGTGCCCACTGTTGATCATTTTGGAAACTGCAGGCAGCAAGAAAAAGAGTGAAATAATGGATTTATCATAGGTTGATTTTGTACACCCAAACCAACTTTGCGTGTTGCATGGAATAGGTAAAGAATGAATATATTTCTACTGCAGATGCATTCCGAGGATTTAATTTTGCAGTCAGAACAATTAATAATATCAATTGTGCGATGTTGTGATTTTTCAGTGGAGAGGCACCACCAAAATAAAACAACTGCACATTTTCCAATATTTCCAGTTACATAATCAAATGGATGTTCAAAGATGTTCAAAGTAACCATAATCCTAGCTCTTAGTCTTACCCACCAGTAGAGAAAATGAGCACAGAGTTGTGCCACAGTCCATGTCGCTTCAAGGCATCCGCCACATTCCCCACTGCCTCGTCCATGGCCGTTGTCATGGCAGCATACACCCTCCGGTCGGTGTCAGTGATGTGGCTGTACCTACATGTAGTGTTGATAGTAATGGTTTATTGGTTAAACCTAGAAAGTTGAACAAAATGCAGCACAGCCAAGCTAAATTGAAGTCTTGACAATAGCTAGATGGCAAACGATTAGTAATAAACCTCAATGAAGGTTAGACAGCCAGGTAATGAGATACGCAAGGTAACAGTTACTCGAGCAACTGGATAAAATTATTGTTTCAAAATCTCTCCAGTCACTGGTGGTAATGTAAGCAGCTGTTACCTTTATCTTTTAAAAATAGCTAACATGTTAAAAGCGTTTAGGTCACATGACATGTATAAATTCAAACCTAATTCTTTGGAACATTTGAATTGCAGGTAAAAATGCTGTGACATTAACTATAGATATACATTCAACTGTACAACTTGTTACTTGCCATACAATCAAAAACTTTTCCTACGTACCTCCTGATGTCCTCCTCTGGTGCTTGGAGAGGGGTGTGGACAGCTTGGAAGGAGAGGAACAGGAACATGGGCTGTGTAAAAAAAAAACAGGTTAGGGTTGAGTACTGGAGATAATTTATAAGTTAAGATTTGCAAGTAAAGATACCCTACTGCTTAAAGAAAAAAATTATTTTGTTTTTATTTTCACATAACATAGGGAAAGAAATATATATTGTTTTTGCTGACATTTCGTCTTCTCCTGTCCTCTTGGGCCCCTAACAAATTTGTCATGAAAGAATAGCTGTAAAATACCCTTGCACAAAAAGAAAAGTCATGTGCATCACTACATTACAAATATACCGCCATGATACGTTCTGTGCACCAGTGTCACACATGCACAGAGGAACCTATAATCTTGTTCTTGTCCTGTTCTGCGATGATCTCTATGGCTTAATTGGCGAACAGGTGAGTAGAATAAGTTCCGTCCTGGTTTTTCCTTTTTCTATGCTGTGTAAAGTTACTACTGTTACACAGTAACCTCTTGTATTGTATTGGTGAGTGCAAGACAGTGTAATGAATGACTTGTGCCAAACCTTGCTTTTGTCCTGTTGTGCGATGATCTCTATGGCTTTACTGGCGAACAGGTGATTAGAATAAGTTCCATTCTGGTCGGTGACCGGCCTGTCCTGGTCCCGCAGGTCCAGTCCGCTCCAGGTCTGAGGCTGACCGGGCAAGCCGCCGACCTGCCGGTGCGTCCAGTAGTCTTCACCGCCAGTCAAATAACCTGGAGAACCAACACATTGAATTTCAATGACCTGCAACAAGCTGACTTCCTTTCGTACAAATATAGTATACAACTGCAGCCACCTTCTCGAAGATAGGGAGTTTTCTTTAAGGATTTCTAATCAATTCTTAGATCCTTAAAATTCCAGTCTTCTGGAATTGTAAACCCTGTTCACGGTGACCACGCACTGCAAAATCATGACATCATGAATATGCATTTATTATCACTACTACAGAATTGTTTAAACTGCAAATCTAAAACACTACAAAATCCTCCTTTTCCCTCCTAACACGAAATTGAATCCCCACGAAAATAAATGAATCTACGGTATACAATAGGAAGTTGCACGTGCAACAACCCCTATTTGTTTGAATATAGTTTGATTAAGTACTCACCATAGAAGGTATCAAACCCCCTGCGTGTGGGGATGTACTCCTGCTTATAGAAGCCCAGGTGCCACTTGCCCACGATGTGGGTGGAGTACCCCCCCTCCTTTAGTCGCTGGGGGAGCGTCACTTCATCCAGGGGGAGGCCGCTGGGCTGGGGGGGCCAGATCAGACTATGCTGCAGACCAAAATGGATCTGAGGAAGGACATCAGAGATGAAACAACCTGAGGTCTTGTATTTTCCCAGCAGAGGTTTCGGTCGAGAGGGCTAGGAGTAGGAGTGGCCGCGAAACCTCTGCTTGGAGAATAAGGACTTAGCTTGTCTATTGAATACATTTTATCTTTCATTTTTGAGCAGCAAACTTTTTCAAGGTGTCCTTTAGAGACTACTGCTTGGCCATGTGGATCGACCGTGGATCTGTAGGCAGGTGCTTGATTGTTGTAAGGGATTGAAGTTGTCATTTTTGATGGTGACATAAAACAGGTGGTCCCATGTATTGAAGCCTCAACTGTCAAACCTCTGCATGTAAAAGAACCCAACACACTTATCAAGATGAATAGGGGTGACCTGGAGTGCTTAAGAATGCATTGCCAAGCTGACTAGCACATTGCAGAGTCTATCAGCTATCAAAAAAGCATAATGCTTCGTTCTCAGTCTGAAGTTGGCTACTTTAGTTTTGACTACCAACCCCGTCTTTAGTATGAATAAATCATTAGAATCATTCAGCAAAAACAGTTACTCAAGTAACTGGATAAAGTTTTGAAACAGACATTTCAGACAGCATACATTGTCTTTCGTCAGTGACTAAAGGGCAAAACTGGAGTAACCAAGTTTTGTTCCAAGACTCTGAATTGATACATTAATGAGGTAATGAGACAAGTTTGTATGGTTAATTGTCTCAAAATTTTATCCAGTTGCTTGAGTAGTTGTTTTGGGCATATCTTATTACCTGGTTGGCTATCAACATCAGAATCAGTGTAACAGTACAGGGCTCGAAATAGTGGGTGCATGTGCACCCTTGTGCACCCAAAATTGGAGCTGTGCATCTGATTTTTTACTGTGGGTGCACCAGTGCACCTAGATATTTTTGTAGGCCATAGGGTAAAAGTAGTATTGTACACTAGTATACTGAATATTATTGAAATGTAAGTATCAGAAAAAGCAATACAACCATTTATTTTATTCTCTCTCTATCTCTCTCTGGTTGGGTGCACCAGTGCACCTATTTCCAAAAATGAATTTCGAGCCCTGCAGTACCATTGATGCTGCAGTTACCTGGTACCTCCCTGTCATGAGCTGACACCTGGAGGGACTACAGAGGGGCTGGACGTAGTAGTTCTCCAACTTCACCCCCTCAGCTGCCAGTCTGACACAGAACAGCAGGAAAGATAATATATATTCTTAGATTTTTATTGGAGTGAAATAAAGGCACAAAGTTAAATTGTCAAAGAACAGGTAACTTTATACAAAACTTGATTCACAATGAATAAAGAACCTGCAACTTTGAAAATTGTCTGTGCTATTATAATGATTTGAAATATTTTTATAGTTTTACCTGCTCAATCATACTGGACGGTCTATTTCGAAAGACTTTTCTTCGGAAGGTTAAACAGGACATGTCAACAATGGTTGCATCTGATGAACTGTTCATGTTGACATGTCCTGTTTAACCTTCTCCCTGTTGCCTAACTCTGTAACCAATAGGGAATTGGCTGCAAAACAGCTACTTTAGTGTGCTAATGGTTAACCGGTTGTGGCACTGTGACATGAAGTTTACCTGTCCAAGTTGGGAGTGCGGATGACGGAGCCATGGTAGCCGATGTCGTTCCACCCATAGTCGTCTGCCAGGATGAACACTATGTTCGGCTTGCCGTTGGTGGACTGGGCACCAGGGTTGAAACATCTGGTAGCAATGGGTCAAAATGTGGCTGTGGGTGTTGTTTTGAATCATGGAGAGTGATTGTGTTCACAGTTTAACTCAAGAAGCTATGGGTGGATTGTTACTTTTGCTGAGAAGCCTATGTTTTCTGTAGCGTTTGTTTGCAGGCTGGCAATTGATACAAAAAGATTCTTATTGACAGGAAGATCCTGTCATAACCTTGGCCTTTAACATGTTTATTCATGGCTATTGAGCACCTGAAGAAGCTATATGGATGGATTGTCATGAAATCTGGTAGTTTCAACTAAACTGAAGTACTACCATGCATACATTTTACCTGTTGCAATTGTCGCGCAATGAAGTGCAACTACAGAGCTGCAGAGCCAGCTGAGACAGGAGGGAATGGAGAGGCTGGTACTGCAGCTGGATGCTACCATAGTCCGCGACCCTCAGGCATGAAGATGGGACTACTATAGCTAGTCTCTACCAGACTAACTACGCCAGGGTTTCACTTGCAGGCTGCAATTTTCACTGTGGACTGACTCTACTGGCTAATTATTCCTTTTTCTGCCGAATTCTACGATTCATACGCCCGTAAGAGGACCCGGTGGAGGCTAGGACTACTAGGTAAAGGTAAAGGTCTAAAGTTCTTATCAACAAAAATTTGATAAGATTATGGGCTCCCTAGCTTGCGGCTTTCACTAGTGACGTGTTACTGCTGCAGTACTTCCGGGTTTGGTGTGGGACGTGGGCGTGGAAAAATGGGCATGGGATCTGGTTACAAACAAACCTTACCTTGTGGATGACAGAAAACACCAAGTGTTGACGTCCAAAAGGCTTCTGGAGGTAGGATAAGTTAGCAGCAACAGCACGACAACGACTACACAAACTAGCAGTATCCTTGGACCTGAGGACAACAAACGCTGAAGAAACAGGCAAGACGAATGCCAACTAGTCGAGCGAGCCATCATAACATCGGCCGCCATGCCACAAACTCAAGTCTCTGAACTCTGAACTCACAAAGCTTCGACCTTGGACGATTCCATTGGGAAATTTTACGGGGGTGGCGGGAGGCAACGCGCATGGTAGATTAAAAAAATTATACAGAGACTGTTTTGATTGAAATATTTTAGCAATTGTATGAAATGAAAAGAAAGAGGAGAATTTGAAAACAATTCATCATCATTTTGACTGACAGCGGGTTGATACGGCCTGTTGTTGGCAGTGAGCAGGTTTGGGGATGACTAGCTACTCTCCAAGCAGTGGTCCGGCTCCGGTTTGGTTTTGAAGTACTTTTAGGCGTTTTTGTCAGGCTTTCCATTTTGTCAGGTGTACTTTTTGTCGCCATGTTTGGCCTAAATATACGTCAGAAACAAGCCGGAGCCGAACCTCTGCTTGGATAGTGTGAATTTTCATTTGTTATGTACACGAAACTCGCAGTGGAAGTTTCCTTGGTGCTGAATGACTTTCTTATGTCGTACCTGCACCGAAATAAAGTTGGATACGTGTGTTCCGGGCCGGCCCTTATTTTGCGTTATGTCATACCTGGGCCGCATTTAACCTTCGATACGGGTGTTCCGTGCCTGTCTATATATCTATGTCTTGATTAAAACATAAAGGAAGACCCATCGGAGACGGTAATGCATTTATACTAGTATGTTTTATTGAGGAATCAATGTGTAAAATCTACAATACATTCAATACACGACAAACTTTAGAGTAACGTTCAGTAACTATTAGTGATCCGGAGTAAATCATTACTCCGGAGCGGAGTAAGTGTGTATTCTGTGCGCGTCTGTGCAACTCACTACTCGGGAGCAAAAGTATTTGAGGTAAGTGACATACATTTGTCGGACACGTTATAAGTGTCACGGGTGGTAAACATTGGATATATTTAGAAACATCAATATATCTAGCTGTGCATGCTGATAGTCTACAACAGCATGTTGATAACAGTATACTGAGTCAGGAATGTATAACATAAACTTGTCTACTATGACTCTTTTTAAATCCGTTGATGGTCTTAAATCCGTTGATGGTGTCTTAGATCCGTTGACGGTGTTTCTGTTGATTCCATACCTGCAGCACTCGCGCTGTGAAGAACCGTGTCCGGATTTCAAATCCAATTTGAAGACTCATATTACGACCCTAGCCCTATATGTTGTATGGAGTATCTGAGTGTTTGAATGCCTTTCAAGGTGTCCGTTTTGATGCCATCAAGTCCCTTTCCTGTCTTGTTGAGCACCTCTAGTATGTCTCCTCGAACCTTCCGACGGCTAGACTTGTAAGCATCATTCTTGAACGATCCGCAGTTTGGAATGTTCTCCTCTCCTTTCCTTCTTTTTACTGCTATTTATTTATAGTACTTGGCGGTTTGAAGACCTTTTAAGAAGGCAATTCTAATGTTTTCAAGTCCCAAGTCCCTTTCCTTTTGTGCACACCTTTATTAGCACCTCGCATTGGAACCTTCAAACCATTCTTCAGTAATGTGTGGTCTGGAATTTTCTTCTTTTTCTTTCCTTTTTTTACCGCTATCTGTATGTAGTACCTGGTGCTTTGAAAGCCTTTTAAGATGTCCATTTCGATGCCCTCAAATCCTTTTCCTCTTGTGAACACCTTGACCACGTCTCCCTGAAACCTTCAGACCGCTAGCCCCTTTCTTCAGTAACTTGTGGTCCGGAATTTTCTTCTTCTTCTTTCCCTTTTTACTGCTGTCTGTAGGATCACCTGGTAAGGGCCGCAGCCTACCTGAGATTGAATGGATTATTTGTATTAAAAAAACATAGCAGCCTATGGTCTGAATTGCGTAATACTTGGAGACTGCAGACAACATTAGCATATCTGATTACTACCGGGGCTCCAGCTGGAAGAAGTTCTAAGACAAAAAGAGGAAAACGATAATTTCTTCTCAGGCTGAAAAGCACTTACTCAATTCCCTGCTATTGCTAGGGTCACATTTCCCAAAGCGGGGCCCGGCCGGGTAGTTTGCGGGAACGAAAAATGTGATATCGCTATATACAAGACAACAAAGAACACAAAACGTAAAAAAACACTCCTTTATACTATAAAATATGTATATTCTTGATATGTATTTTCTATTCTTTGTTTTCTCATTCAAATAGCCCGGTCGGGCCCTGGCTTAGAAATATGACCTTAGCATATCTAAGTGCAATAATACAGAGATAATCATATGGTCTCATATGAGCGTACGTATGACGATGCACTGAACAAAGAAGTACAATGTTTACTGCACATTTCTACATCAACTATTCAAAGCTCTCATCCATGAAGTGTGTGTTAAATACTGAAGTCTGTTTTCAATCTCATCACTCAGATCGAAAATACTAATCCCATGGTAGTACAGGTAACCAGAAACACATCATTTTTTCCTTAGGCCTAATCATATGGGCGTAATCATACCGGGGGCAGAATTGCCTTCCTCTTCGCGTGCTTTCTCGAATAACCATTTTCTATTCTATTCTTCTCATTCAAAGAGCCCGGTCGGGCCCCGGCTTGGAAATGCGACCCTAGCTAGCATATCTTAGTGCAATAATACGGAGATACATGTAATAGGGATGTCCCTGAGCTCAATTAGGAGCGGCTTCATAGTTGACCCTCCTTGGTAACTGGGAGACTCCCGGTTCGAAACCGGGAAGAGTATCCTTTACCTAGTTGGAGGTATACCTATCCTACACCGTCTTTCGGAAGAGACGACTAAAAAAGGGGTCCCGTGTTCGAGGAGGGACCTGGAGTACGTCACAACAGCCTCAGTAATCAGATGGTTACATACTGACTATAAAAATACAACAAGGTGAATTATCATATTACATTATATTATAATCATATGGGCGTAATCATACCTGGTGTAGAGTTGCCCTCCTGGTCGCGTGCTCTCTCCCACGCGTCTTTCTTGAGGCGACGAATCTCCTCAAACCGACGGCAGTCCTCCTCTATAAGGGGTATCTTCTTCGGTGGGACGTGGCCGGGCTGAAAACGCCCCGATTGGGGCCCCTTGTCGCGCCTCCTCTTTCTCCTGAAGGTGTTCGGTCTCCCCATACTACTGTCGAGTTGCTGTATCGCTGACGACTTTTCCCTTATAGATATGCCGACCTGCACAAATGCAGACCGACGGTTAAATGATCACTGTGCCAAGGGGTCACTGAAGGTTGTCCTTCCGGTGTGGAATCTCTTGTACTTTACCCCCAAACCGGTAGGAAGCGCTTTTACATCAAATACATCAAATACATATATATATATATATATATATATATATATATATATATATATATATATATATATATTTATATATATATATATGGCTGTACTGTCGACTTGCTGTTCTAGTTCTAGTTCTAGTTCGTAACTCCCTAGTACTATAAGCATACAGCGTTTGGGTTACGTGTGGGATGACAGCAGCCTACTCTTGAAGGTGTCCAATATTAAGGAGGCTGTCTACAACGCGAGCGGAGCCTGTTCCACTCGGGTATTGTCCTGGCGAAGTTAGTAGGTGAATGTATCGATCACGACGTTCCCTTGATGTATATTACGGTTCACACAAAGGCAGACTGAAGGCTGAACGATCGACCGACTGTTTTCGTCACATCGTATGTGCAAAGGTCACGGCATGTTTTCTTTCCGGTGTCTACGCTCTTGTACTTTGTCTAAAAACCGGTAGGTCGCGCTTTCACGTCAAATGACGTTACATACTGTTTATATCTAACGTTAGACGGATATGCGCAAATCTTCTGTATACTGCGTACAGCTTTAACAGGACCATAAATATGCACGTTTAAAGAAGGACCGAGTGTTCACGTACATTGTGTCAGCTACAAAGTACAATGTAATGGAAAAGCTCTGCAAATTTGTCTACGCGTAGATATCATATGGATCGACGTACCAAAGCATAACCTCTCTACTACACTTTTACTAAGCTACAGTACTCAATGTATTTAGACCACGTTGTGCATGAATATGCAATAAAGATCATTGTTATTGTCTATATCTGGGGCAATTGCGTTGACGACCCAAGGCAACCTAAAAGAATATGGAGAATATATTGTTTCGTTTCGAAGTTTAGTTGATCGATACATTATGACAAGACCAGTTTTAAACTTGTCGTTGTCCCGAAGTTATCTGCCAAAAACGTGTTAATATCTAGGCGTTAGAAATAAAAATATAACCGTCTCAAATAAATACAGTACGTTGATTTCCTTTAATGTTATAACAAACCATCTTTATTGTACGTAAACTGTAACAGACTTAATGAAATTAACAAATGCTAAAGAAACATAACCCTGTGCCTATCCTCTCTACAGCTACCATAATAGAACTCAACTAGTAGGAAGATAGTGCCAAGTTACTACTATAATAGAACTCAGTTAGTAGATCTTAACTCTAAACATTGACCGTAACATTTGAAAATAATCACAACAAAACTATAAGCTAAATAACAGTGAAAATAGAACTAAACTAGGAGGCACGTAGTAACAGGTAAGATTATTGAAAATATTATGAATTTTTTTTGGTGTATTTTGTTAAAGGCGAAAAGAAACAAGCACATATAAGAAACCTAGAAATGCTCTACGTGTATAAACATCAAAATCAGTTTGCAAGCTTCCGCCTACAATACCTTCAGCTACAATAACAAAATGCTACTGGTTGATAAAAAACGAACAATTAAACCTGAACCGTAACAGACTCAATGACATCTACAAATATAACAGAAGGGACCTAAATGAACATGGCTGTGCCTATCGGCTACCATCTCTAAAGCTACCATAACAGAACCTAGTGGGTCTAACCTCAAAACATAGACCGTTACAAATGAATATTACTGTACCAAAGCTATAAGCAAAATAACAGCGATGCTATCATACAAGGAACGAACAAGGGGATCCAAAGACAGCAGTCTTGTCCACATAGTATCTTAATGTGACAAATGAAATAGAAAAGAAAGGAAAAGAGGTTTGTCGTCAGACCATAAACTTAAAAACTAATCAATTTTTGTTCTATTTTGCCCTTTTCAAATCTTCCATCAGTTCGGCCTAAAATACTGCTCCTTCTTTGTAAAAATTTTCTCAAACTGGTGTTCTCATTTTTCTCCCCAGGATACTTAACTGTCTGCTGCACTAATCGAACCATTGAGGTTTCTCCCCTGTGTGTCCGCATGTGTCTCTTAAGCTTACGCAGATTACTGAACTGCTTGTTGCACTCCTCACACCGATAGGGTTTCTCCTTGGTGTGAGTTTGCATGTGGCTTTTTAGATGACCCAGTCGACTAAACTGCCTGCTACACTCCTCACACATGTAGGGTTTCTCCCCTGTGAGTTCGTATGTGGCTTTTAAGATGACCAAGCTGACTGAACTGCCTACTGCACTCCTCACACGTATAGGGTTTCTCCCCTGTGTGAGTCCGCATGTGTCTCTTCAGACTGACCAGCGCACTGAACTGCTTGCTGCACTCCTCACACGTGTGGGGTTTCTCCCCTGTGTGAGTCCGCATGTGCCTTTTTAGATGACCAAGCTGACTGAACTGCCTACTGCATTCCTCACACGTATAGGGTTTCTCCCCTGTGTGAGTCCGCACGTGTCTCTTCAGACTGACCAGCGCACTGAACTGCTTGCTGCACTCCTCACACGTGTGGGGTTTCTCCCCTGTGTGAGTTTGCATGTGCCTTTTTAGATGACCAAGCTGACTGAACTGCCTACTGCACTCCTCACACCTGTAGGGTTTCTCTCCTGTGTGAGTCCGCAAGTGAGTCTTTAGATGGTCAAGCTGACTGAAATGCCTATTGCATTTCTCACACATAAAGGGTTTCTCACCCGTGTGAGTCCGCATGTGTTTCTTCACCTCACACAGCTGACTGAACTGTCTGCCGCACTCCTCACATCTGTAGGGTTTCTCACCTGTGTGAGTACGCATGTGAGTCTTCAGACCACCCAGCTGACTGAACTGCTTGCCGCACTCCTCACAGCGATGAAGAGTTTTGGCAACTCCCCCAACTGAACCTGTGGTGACGTCAATATGGTCGTTCTTTGTTGTCGCCATCAAGTCGCTTCTCTAAGTATAACAAAAAGAAATTAGAATCAATGAAAATTTGTCGACAGGAAATTTGCAGCAAAGGACAATGTTGATCAATGTTGTATCTGTATGATGACCTTTATGAGGTTCATGCTGTAAACAATTCATGAGGTACAGGCACTCTCCCGGCTGTTTTTGTGGGCAACGTTCTGTCTCTCTGTCAGAAGAGCGATAGAACCAGACAGTGGGTGATGTTGCTACAATATTCTAGCAGGTTGTCACTTTCGAAAAAAGGTGTCGCAATGGGATTTTGAACATTACGAACCGTTCAACGGTAGGGTTCGCAAACATGCCAGCACGGTAGCACCTTATTTTGTAATAAGAAGTAAACAGAGGGAGTTAGCGTTATTTACATGACACTAGGATTAGAAATGCCGGCAATTAAGCACGGCGTCGGACACCCTATCAAGAATAGCGGCTCCTTTGTAGCGAATTCGACCATTGTGTTTTCGCAGACAATGCCGACGGGAATAGTGACGCCGCTCGGTCATAAAATATGCGAATTTTCATGCATTTTAGCAACAGACTAAATGCCCCAGACTACAGAAAAATATGGAAGCAAACACTCTAACTTCGGAAAGCAGTACTAGTACATCGGCGCTGGGCCATAATTTCCACCATCTGGGGAGAATCCTGCGGGTCGCGGTCGTCATCACACCAGATGTGAGAAGCTTGCGGGTGGGGAATTCTTGGGCTGGGGGCCCGGGGCCGATGGAGGGGTTTCTGACATACGGAACTCACCTACGTTTTCTCCTACATGAATCGTTGAAAATTCTGCTTTTTTTTACAAAATTACCCTTTAGCTGGATATTCCATTTCTAACACAGTATACTCGGCTTTTGTTGAGTTTGTCGACTTAAACCAGATCCAGTAGCCCCTAAACTACCCTTCTTTGTTACACCCGTTCATCGTTCTGCACAAACAAAACACTAAAACCGTCGCGAAAATCGTTACTTGTACTCCTTGCTTGTACGTCTGTAGTTCTAACTTGTTACACAGCCTTACACAGATAGTCGTCAACACTCCTTACCTGACAGTTATCTGCGGTTAGAACAGCTCAGAACGGGAACTGGCGTCTCAAAAGAAGGGCGAGAGAAAGTCTCCGGCGGCTTTTCGACACGCACTCACGAACGGAAGTGCGCTGTAGACGACCCGGAAGTACACTGCACACGATGGTCAAAAACTGGTCCAAAAATCCCCACTCGCAGGACATGAATATTGATGACTTAAAATGCCAATCACGCTTATCACCACTGGCAACTGTCCGTGATTGGTTGACACTTTTACAGGCGGACCGCAGCAATGTTTACCTTTCTATCTCCCCCCTGTGGCTTTTTTTCCGCGAACCGTCCTATTCATCAGTCAGTCACAAATGTTCTTACATAACACATTTTAACAATACCAAGTGTGGGCATGATTATTTCCAGCATACTTTCGTTCATCTAGTGGTCAAAATTCCCATATACAAGCAACCCTAAGCTAGCGCGTGGCTGACAAAATCGGGGGGCTTGTAGTTTTGAAGGCCAGGTCGCAAAATAATGATTAAAGATGGCGCCAGCGGGAACAGACTACTGTAATATGGGTCGAAGTTTAGCTGTAAGCATGATTGTTTTCTTGATAAAATTGTAGAATATGGCCACGTATTTGCTGTTACAGAATTTTTTTCAATGAATGTATAATAATTTGAAAACATTTTACTTCAGAACGAACCAAAACTGAGGCGTGTGTGTTTCTCTCCAACAAACTGGTTGCTCATCCTAAGAATGAAATATCACAAGCGGAAGTTTGAATATTTGTAAAATCTTTTCGGCCAGAAACTCTTCACAGAAAACGGCCAGCAAGGCAAAATAATTCTAAAGGCTTGTCGAATATCTTTTACACAGGGACTGAACACATTGAATCCATTAGGCAAGAGAGACCATTCAAAACCCCACGATGTTAACTTGTTTTCGTTGAAAATTTTTCATCAGAAATAACAAGAGTAGTACTTACTTGCTTCCATAGTGACAGTCTCAAGTCAAGTACACATGGATAAAAGTTCTCGGCTTCATCACAAGAAGAGCACAAATCAGTTAATGTTCTAAACATAACGTTTAACTAATAAAAATCAGAAACAAAATCTTAATTTTAGTGTGATACAAAATGTAATGGTCTTGATGGAACCCAAGCGGCGTGTAAAGCTTATAATTTGTCTGTACATGTAGGTAACTTAAAAATTGTTTTTAGCCTTGTCCAGTACCTTCCAAGAGTGATAATAATAGTTTATTGCAAATTCATGCCCGTAGGCTAATTGCATGTTGACAACAATGTCGAAATACAAATGTAAGGTAAAACAAAGGTATACATGAATACAAAATCATTCTATATTGCTATTCTATAGTAAGTTTCTATATATACGGTACTAATGCGGGGTTTGATTTCTTCTCTGAAAGCAGTGGAAAATAAAAAGTCCCACACTTTCAATGATGAGTGGGTTGGAAGATTTTAAAAGGAATATGAGTTTCTGTGTATTTCTTAATTTAGAAAAGTTTTTGGGGATTTCGGATACTTTCGTGAATAATCTGTTTCTTTCGGTTTCAAATTCGGGACATTCGCATATAAAATGTATTTCATTTTCCACTGCTTTCGTTGTACACTGTTTACATGTTCTGTCCTGGACCGGTAGCTTTTTGTATCTCCCTTTCTCTATTTCTAATGGGTGCGCGCTAATTCTTATCTTACATATTGCCGCACGTTGGTCAAAGTCATTATGATACAGATAAACTGGTGTACTGGAAAAATATGCTCGCCCTCGTGTTTGAACTTGAATTGACCGCTGTTTGAAAATATTCCCGTTCAAAAATAGTCGCCAGCCATTTCTTTTGTTCTTCCTGAGCTTGGCTTGGAATCAAGAATAGAATAGAATGGTTTATTGCTAAAACAAACATAGTAGTTAGTACATAGCAGCCAACTTGCTGAATTGTGTACCTGCTGTACATGTCGTATTCAAAAACTAACTATTTACAGCTTATACAAATAATACTTTAATAAGACACCCGTGAAGTAAAATCAAAACGCTAATATGTGCAGACACAGCTTGGAAGGATCCATCGGTGCTCAATTTGTCGACCGAGCTTTCTTTCAAGTAAAGATAATCACGAGCTGGCGTTTGTACTTTTCCGAAAAGGTTCTTTGTAACAAGTTGCCGACGCCTGAAGTTGTTACGTCATTTTGTCCCAGCATGGGTAAACAAGAAACACAGACACCTTTTATTTTCAGAACATATATGTTACCACGCAAATCTCTGTTTCTTTTATTAAGATATTCTTCTGTGATATTATATTAAAATAACTTGACATGATATGTTGTTAAATGTAGAGTTCAAACACACAGCCCTAAAGATTCCCGCCTACATCACAGTAGGCTGTCCCAAGGACATTATGCTGTCCCAATAACTCGATATGACGCCGCCGCCGCCATATTGGATGCTCCGCCGCCCCAAATCCAAACGAAACAGACCGATTTTTTTTCATGATTTCCCGCCAGGTATCAATAGAAATAAACATCGTCACACCCTCGTCATCGGCAACATTTGGGTCGTTTAGAACGGTCGCAAATCAAGTTTGTCACGGTCGCGATAGGCAAACTGTGACGTCTCGGACCAAGGACCTCCTTGCTCGGACAAAACGCTGACATTCTTGTGTTAACGGGAGAAAACTGATCGAAAAAGAAACGGCCATCTTGAGCCAAGGGGTGTCTTGTAAACCCGGTCGTTAATTAATACGATGTTTGACTGTATTAATAATATGTGTTTAGGTTAACAGTCTCACAATGATACCAGGCCGTGTAAGAGAACAACGAATGCGAAATAAAGAAATGCCTAGGAATGTAGGATAGAAACACAAGCTCAGCAAGTATACAATATAATTCAACGTCCGGAATCGTTACCAAAGGAAATGAAATCCCTGAAAGATATGGAGAAACTAGGGTCGCCCAGAACTTAGGCTATAACTTTCGGGACCAGAATACAGGATACACATGCTACGATCGCCGAATTCACAAGTTGAAAATCGCGCTCAAAGCGCAGGTAACAAAGGCGCAATTTGCATGAAAGCGTGCTCGCAGACAATGGGGCGCTAATAAGGCTCTGTGATCCAGGCCGACAGAACTCATTATAAGTCAACATCATGTTGTAGTACCGCGTGGAAACTACAACATAAGGGTAAACCTCATATCTTGTCCAATATCTTCAAAAATGCATGGTATTTACATTTGACAAAAATGACACAGATCGAAAGAAAAACATATCGCCGCCATGTTGGCTCATTTGCATGCCATGCATAATCGGCTATCTGGAACTATGGGAGAAAACGTACCACAAAATTTTCAAAATGAGTTAAAAATGCAAAGACATCAAACATATTCGGTTTAGACCTAATTTAAGGACCTACATTGTATTGATAAAGGCTTTAACTGAAGATTGATATATATTTCTAAGAACATTACCTTGCTTTAAGGTCATGGTTTATTGACCGGAGGTGACTCTTTAGCTAAGCTAAAACGCCCAGGAACGCGGTAAATTTTCATTTGTCATTTCCTACCTTCTACACATTTGTAACGCCGATAAATCGTATTGGCGACTGTTTCTTTTTGTTTTATACTGTAACCATCGAATCAGGCATTAAACGTGGGTGTTTTTTTACATCATTTTCAAGATCTTTTATGCACTGCCGTGTGGGCTCTGTGACCCAGCGGCCGGGTGGAGTACTAAACAATGGGCCCTGAGAATTAACAGCTAGCGTTTAGACCATCGTACTGCAGTGATCACCTACTTGTACCTGATTACCCACAAGAAGCTGAAGATGACCGTCTACCGGTGACCAGATCATGTCATGCCGTGTACTCTTTACGAGTTTACACTCTTATCTCAGCATTTAAATGTATCAAGCACGGTACATGTAATGTCATGTATATTGTGATTAAAATAATTCCACTCTTTTGATTCTGCATATGATCAAGAATCAATAGTAAGTACTAATATAACAGCGGGCCTTAGCAATCATGTGTAAAATTGATGTAATTTTCCTTCTGCAAGATTTCATGCCAAAATTAACGTCTAATTATCTAGGCCTTATGAACAAGAGTATACCTGTCTCTTATGAATAAATTGATTTCCACCAGTGTAATGCCAAAAGAACTTTATTATAACCGAACTATAATAAACTAGATAACATAAGAAATGAGATAAATGAACATATCTCCACAGCTAAAAAGCTAGAACTAGTAGGTACATACCAAAATAATTGAAAAAGTTATGACAAAAACTTCATTTGGATTTTCTTAAAAAATAACTGACTAAACAACCACATATAGGAATCCTACAAATCATCATCATCATCATTATTCATCCGGAATTACTACAAATAGTATACATAAATAAACCTTAATCTTGTTTTGCACGCTTATACCTACTATATATTCAGCCACAAAATGCTACTGGTAAGCTCTGAAATGCTTCAAATCTGAACTATAACAGAATATATAAATGAGATAAAGAAATGTATCAGAAGGGACCTTAACGAACATAACCTTGCGTCTATCATCTCTACAGCTAACATAACGGAAAACAAAGTCTAATTAATATCTCAACGTTTAACATAGAATGAAACGTTAACAATTGAAAATAATCGTAAAGCTACAAGCAAAATAACAGTGGTGCTATTATCTAAGGAATAAACAAGGGTACCCAAAGACAGCAAGTCTTGTCATAAGAGTATGATATTGTGACTAGCAAAACAGGAAACTAGAGTATAAGATGACGATCTAAACGAGGTTTGACTAAGACTCAAGTCATCATCTTCGAAAATAATGGAGCATTTTGGGAGACTTTGCCTTTTAAACACATCTAGGTGTAATGCGAAAATGATTCTTTGTCATATATCAGACAGGCCAATAAAAACTTCTTCTCATTCTTTTCATAAATCATTTCTTGCAAGTGTGTTGTTCTCTTATGTCCCTTCAGAGCATTTAATTTACTGAACTGCCTGTTGCAAGTCTCACACTATTTTTTTTTTCATGAGTCTGCATGTGTCTCTTCAGATGACCCAGCTCACTGAACTGCCTGCTGCACTCCTCACACCTGTAGGGTTTCTCTCCTGTGTGAGTCCGCATGTGAGTCTTTAGATGATCCAGTCTACTGAACTGCCTGCTGCACTTCACACAAATGTAGGGTTTCTCCCCAGTGTGCGTCCGCATGTGTTTCTTTAGACTGCCCAGCACACTAAACTGCCTGCTGCACTCCTCACACATGTAGGGCTTCTCCCCTGTGTGACTACGCATGTGTGTCTTCAGATTACTCAACTGACCGAACTGCTTGCTGCACTCCTCACACTTGTAGGGTTTCTCCCCTGTGTGAGTCTGCATATGAGTCGTCAGATTAGGTTGATGAATAAACTGCCTGCTGCAGTCTTCACACCTATAGGGTTTCACACCTGTGTGAGTTTGCATGTGTCTCTTCAGATTACCCAGCTCACTGAACTGCCTGCTGCACTCCTCACACGTGTAAGGTTTCTCACCTGAGTGTGTCCGCATATGAGTCTTCAGATTACCCAGCCGACTAAACTGCTTGGTGCACTTCTCACACATGAAGGGCTTCTCCCCCGTGTGAGTGTGCATGTGTTTCTTCATAGCACTAGATGTACTGAAGTGCTTGCTGCATTCCTCGCACTTGTGATGTTTCTCCCCTTTGTGAGTCTTCATGTGGGTCTTCAGACTACTCAGCTGACTGAAATGACTGCTGCACTCTTCACAAATGTAAGGTTTCTCACCAGTGTGAGTCCGCATATGTTTCTTCAGACTATCCAGCAGACTAAACTGCTTGCTGCACTCCTCGCACCTGTAGGGTTTCTCCCCTGTGTGAGTCCGCATGTGGGTCGTCAGATTACCCAGGTGACTGAACTGCTTGCCACACTCCTCACACCTGTAGGGCTTTTCCCCTGTATGAGTCCGCATGTGTTTCTTCAGACTACCTGGTGTACTCAACTGCTTGCTGCACTCCTCACACCTATAACGAGTGTTGGCAAACCCACCAACCGAACCGCTGCTGACGTCATCACTCTTTGTAGTTGCCATCAAGTCGCTTCTGTAACGATAGTGACGAGAAAATAGAATCAATAAAAATTTGTCCCACACAGTTTTTACTGATAAGAATGGAACAACGGCGCTCCTCCATCCTGTTCTAATCCCAGCTCCATCATGTTGATTTTCAAAGTTAGGGTATTTTTTCCCAATTTCTACCAAGCAAAGCCTGTAATTTTGCTCAAAACTGGACATTTCAGATGTAAAGCTCAAGTTGCAGTAAATGACTTCTATTATGTCTGAAAAAGGCAAATGCAACAGCCCCTCTCCTTTTGAGAGGTGTGCACCCCCTCTCCAGACCTCCCCCCTCGCAACACATATCCTGTGCCTGGCACCCTCAACCCATCCTGCTCTATACTTCTAGGGAGATCCCTGGATAAGTGACATTTGTCTGTCGCCTGTATCATTATGTGCGAAGTATACAGGGAAATCAACACCGTAACAGTTAGCCCCAATCAAAACCATGCTGTCAGAAGGCACTGATGGACACTAGTGATTTTAAAGTCATAAAATCATTATCTTCCAATGTTCCCATCTTCGCCAATGTTCCTTTAATATTTTTCATAACTGTAGCATATTACTAGTATCCAAACATTCCTGTTAAGTCCGTCCCATGTAGTATTTACTTATTACCCATACTGTCCAGTGTCCTGTGTGCGTCTATTACGATGAATCAACACTGTAGCAGTTAGTGAACCGCCCCCAACACACCAGACCACCCGTCGGCAGGCACTGATTGAAACCAGATGTGAGGATCCGATTGGGGGTTTCAAACCTACCTAACACATTTACACAATTCCGTTGTGTCTTTGGGGCCAAAGGGTCAACTTCTGGCACAAACAAAACTATTCCATCTAGATTTTTTGTCACTTCTTACGCAATAAAACACAACAAAGTGAGAAATTTGAAGCGTATTCCCAAAGTAAAAGAGATCAGGTAACCCCTGCAACACCCTTCGACGTCTTATCTTGGCCCGTTTCACCGCCCAGAAAAAAAACAACGCACTAAAACCATCGCAAAATCGACTTGTAGTCTATCAACTTCGGCATCTTTACATAGCCTGACATAAATATCCTTCATAACTCCTTACCTGAAAGGTCTCGACTATCGGAACAGTAGATATCAACGTATCCGAGGACAAACTTGAAAGGTAATCAGAGAGCCTACGTCCTCGCGATTCTGACAAATTTCACGAACGGAAATGTGCTTGGATGACCCGGATGTACACCGCTGGGGCCAGTTTCTTGTACCTGATTACCCACAAGAAGCTGAAGATGACCGTCTACCGGTGACCAGGTCATGGCATGCCGTGCACTTTTCACGAGTTTTCACTCTCATCACAGGATCAAGTTGCGTGTCGCATCTTTACCGTATTTAGACACGTCTATCATGAGTATAGATCGTTTCGTGCTTCGCTTCTCCCGCATTAAGAAAATAGCACACCTCTACTCTCTAAGCAGAGGTTTCGGTCCTGAAGGGGTTATTGCATTGACGCTTTTTCTGCGGTCTTTTCTACGATTCTGTTTCCCCAGTAGTGACCGCAATTTTTTTCTCCTTCCTCTAAATCACCACAACTACTAGGGAAACAAAGAAACGTAGCAAACGCGGCAATAAACAACAAAATAACCGCAAGAGGGCGAAACATATATCCCAACATCTGCTTGGAGAGAAGGTCGCCTTAAGTGCTGTTCCGCTATCGCTCAAACAAGGATGGGAAATTACTTTCATGTGATTCAAGTGCGTTATCAAGAATTGATCAGAAAATTAACGTATCAGCGACCATGTGTACCATTGGTGTAATTTTCTCTTTGCATGTCGTACCGATGGCTGTCCAAAAACAAGTGTTGATAACAAGAATATACCTATCTCTTATCAATAAGTTTATTTCCTTCAATATTATGACCAAGAAACCTATATCGTAACTGAACTGTTTTATTTCATTTTCCAAACATGTACAAATGTTAAATAAGCAATCTGAATTAACAGAACCAGGAATATAGCAACAATCAATCAAAAGCTTATGAGGAATATAACAGTGATGCTAAAATATCAGTAAGCTGAGATTAGAAAAGGTGTCTAATATGTGTTAATACCTCTACTCATATAAGAAACCTATAAATACCTCTACCCGTGTAAACATCAAACTAGTTTTCCACCTTGTGCCAACAATAACAGCTAAACTAACATAATGTTACTTGTGGCTTTTAATTGCTACGATTAAACCTAAACTGTGACATAATAAATGAGAGTTAAATAACAGAAGAACATGAATGAATGCTGCCATAGTTCTATCATGAATAAAACTCTACTGGTAGGTCTAAACTCTTAAACAAAAACTATTTCAACTATTAGTAAAACATTGCAACAATGCTATATGAAAGATCAGTGGTGCTATCAAATAAGGAATGATAATGACCCAAATACAGCAAGACTTGGTATGACAACATATAGCAGGAAACTGGGTAATAAGAAAACAGACCATACTAGATATGTCTTAAAACTGATACAATAAACTTCATAAAGAAATTAAAAGAGAATCAATGGCCTAAGTTCAGTGTACACCGTGTATGTAAATTTATGCATTGGAATTTAAGCCATGTAACATAGCCCCACATGTAATAAAATGAATAAACGATTTGACACCTTTTCTAGGGTATTCCTTCTGAAGAATTTGTTACACGTGTGTTTTCATGTGCGTCTTTAGTTCACTCAGCTCACTGAACTGCCTACTGCACTTCTTCCTGCGGGGTTTCTCACGTGAGTCCGCATGTGGCTTTTTAGATGACTCAGTCGACTAAACTGCCTGCTGCACTCCTCACACATATAGGGTTTCTCCCCTGTGTGAGTGCGCATGTGTCTCTTCATATCACTAGACGTACTGAAGTGCTTGCTGCACTCCTCGCACTTGAAGTGTTTCTCCCCCGTGTGGGTCTTAATGTGGGTCTTCAGATTACTCAGCTGACTGAACTGACTGCTGCACTTTTCACAACTGTAGGGTTTCTCCCCTGTGTGGGTCCGCATGTGTTTCTTCAGATCACCCCGCTGACTGAACTGTCTACCGCACTCTTCACATCTGTAGGGTTTCTCCCCAGTGTGAGTCCGCATGTGCTTCTTCAGATGACCAAGCCGACTGAACTGCCTGCTACACTCCTCACACCTGTAGGGTTTCTCCCCTGTGTGAGTCCGCATGTGTTTCGCCAGACTACCTAGCTCACTAAACTGCCTGCTGCACACCTCACACCTGTAGGGTTTTTCACCCGTGTGAGTCCGCATGTGAGTCTTCAGATGACCAAGACGACTGAACTGCCTGCTACACTCCTCACATTTATAGGGTTTCTCGCCTGCATGAGTCTGCATGTGTCTCTTCAGATTACTAGGCTTACCGAACTGCCTGCTGCACTCATCACACTTGAACTTGAAGGGTTTTTCCCCTGTGTGAGTCCTTATATGAGTCTTCAGAGCACCCAAATGACTGAACTGCTTGCTGCACTCCTCACACATGTAGGATTTCTCCCCTGTGTGGGTCCGCATATGTCTCTTGAGATTACTTGCTTTACTGAACTGCTTGCTGCACTCCTCACACCTATGACCGTCAGTGTTGGCGATCCCCCCAACCGAACCTTTGCTGACGTCATTACTCTTTGTTGTCGCCATCAAGTCGCTTCTGTAACTATAGTGAAGAGAGAAAAATAGAATCAATAAAAATATGTCGATGGTAAGTCTGCAGCAAAGGTGCAGAGGATGACACCGCCACATGTGACTGAATGAGAAAAACAGTCACCCACACAATCCACATCCACCTATTCATTCATTTTGAAGAAAACGGATATTGGTTTCCTGCTATGACTCCTTACGGTGGGGCAATAGCCTGGATGCCAGACCCCAAAACTCTTAAATATCTATAGTGAGTAATGTAATATCAAGCCACAGCTGCCACACTATAGATATTTTAGAGTTAGGGGTCTGGGAGTCTGGCATCCAGGCTATAGGGCAACGGTTCCTTCAAGTTCATAAGTAAGTCAAAAACGATAGTACACGTCAAGACATGAATTTTCTACTTAAAATTTGAGACACGGAATATTGGAAAATCCTGAGAACATCGGGCAAAACATTATCAATTAACTTCCGTTTTCGTGGAGTTTAAAATGTCCCTTCTTGACTTGCCCGTGTTAGTTAAACACGACAATAGCAAATAAAATTGAAAGCAAAGCCTGTGCATGCTTAAAAAAAGTCTGCAACCGAAGTGTAAGTCGTAAAAGACGCTGCGAAATGTCTGATTTTGACCAAATCTATGCTTTGACGGACACTATGCTTCTTGTCCTATGATAAAACATCGATTTTGTCGATAACTTGCTCCTTGCACAAAATGTATTTCGAGTCCTGACCAAATATCTATCAGAAAATTCAAAAGAACAAAACTCAAGAATACCGGGGGTATATATTTTTTGGCACACCATTGTCTGCAAGTTCAGTAATTTGTTCAGCTTTCCTGATTAGGTATATAGGATAGAACGTAACATTCTAAGACCAACTTTCCCCCCGCAAACTAGCTTCAATTTTCCAGTACCCAGATGATGTAATCCATAGAATTGAATAATTATTACCTCAGTGTTCTAGCATTTTCCACGTTGCCCAAACAAACTAGCTCCGAAACTTATTTTCTGGCCGATTGACTGTGATTCAAGTACTAGTAAACAGCGGCTGTTGGTGTTGTTTACATGTCAAAAGGATTTCAAAACGCCGACTCTACCAGTCTCCCCCGGTCGCTGGGAAAATAGTAGAAATTGGCCAAATAAAACCTCCTTGGTTTCAAGGGAGTCGGCTACGGAGATAGGGTCAAATTGGCCGACTCCCTTGAAACATTTGACTCTATTTGGCCAATTTCTACTATTTTCCCAGCGACCGGGGGAGACTGGTAGAGTCTAGCGTCAAGTATTTTCACCAAGAAAAGCGATTCCTTTGTAGCGACACCGGCAATTGTTTATTCGCGCACCGCCAATTCACAAGTTTTCACAGACAAAGCCAACGGGGGAAAAGTCGCCGCGCTCGGTCTAAAAATCAGCATATTTTCATTCAATTTAGCAAGGAGGTGATTTTAGCCACAGACTACAGCAATAATATAGGGAACAAACACTCTAACTTTGGAAAGCATTACTAGTTTATCGACGCTATTCTGTAATTTCCACCACCTATGGAGAACCCTGCGGGTCGTCATCACACCGGATGTGAGAAGCTTGCGGGTGGGAAATTCTTGGACTGGGGCCGATGGAGGGGTTTCTGACATACGGAACTCACCCACGTTGTCTCCTGAGTCGTTCAAAATTCTCTTTTTTCTACAACATTATCCTTTAGCTGGATATTCCATTTCTAACACAGTATACTCGACTTTTGTTGAGTACTGTGCAGTCTTATTTGTCGACTTAAACGAGATCCAGTAGCCCCTAAACTACCCTTCTTGATTACACCCGTTCATCGTTCTGCACAAACAAAACACTAAAAACCGTCGCGAAATCGCGTCTTGTAGTTCTGTACTTGGAACCCGTTACACAACCTTACACATTAAGTCGTCAACACTCCTTACCTGACAGTTATCTTCGGTTAGAACAGCTCAGAACGGGAACCGGCGTCTCAAAAGAAGGGCGAGAGAAAGTCTCCAGGCGGCTTTTCGACACGCACTCACGAACGGAAGTGCGCTGTAGACGACCCGGAAGTACACTGCAGTGATCACCTACTTGTGCCTGATTACCCACAAGAAGCTGAAGATGACCGTCTACCGGTGACCAGATCATGTCATGCCGTGTACTCTTTACGAGTTTTCACTCTTATCTCAGCATCTAAATGTATACCGTATCAAGTAGTCTGTACGGTACATGTAATGTCATGTATATTGTGATTAAAATAAAGACGCCCGTAACCTTTAGCAAAGCGAATTTGGAAGATAACATAAGAGCGCATAAGATATTTGTGTGTTTTGTGTGCAATTTCTTTCAATTTCCTCCCGCTAAATTACTACTACTGGAAACATAAAATTAAAGAAATTGCCGCAAAACCAGCAAAATAGTCCAAGACCTGCATTACAAAGCAGAGCTCATTGACCACAATTCGGTTATGATACAATCAAATTAATGATGACGTGCAAATTACTCTCTTTCGATTCTTCATATGATTATCAAGAATGAATAGTAAGTACTAATATAACAGCGGGCCTTAGCAATCATGTGTAAAATTGATGTTATTTTCTTTTTGCAAGGTTTTATGCCAAAACGTCTAAATATCTAGGCCTTTTGAACAAGAGTAAACCTGTCTCTTATGAATCAGTTGATTTCCGAAAGTGTAATGCCAAACGAACTTTATTATAACCGAACTATAATAAACTAGATAACATAAGAAATGACATAAATGAACATATCTCCACAGCTAAAAAGCTAGAACTAGTAGGTACATACCAAAATAATTGAAAAAGTTATGACAAAAACTTCATTTGGATTTTCTTAAAAAAATAACTGACTAAACAACCACATATAGGAATCCTACAAATCATCATCATCATCATTATTCATCCGGAATTACTACAAATAGTATACATAGATAAACCTTAATCTTGTTTTGCACGCTTATACCTACTATATATTCAGCCACATAATGCTACTGGTAAGCTCTGAAATGCTTCAAATCTGAACTATAACAGAATATATAAATGAGATAAAGAAATGTATCAGAAGGGACCTAAACGAACATAACCTTGCGCCTATCATCTCTACAGCTAACATAACGGAAAACAAAGTCTAATTAATCTCTAAGCGTTTAACATAGAATGAAACGTTAAAGGCAACCTAAGCAATATTAGGGCGCTGAAAGTCATATATTCAAAATCAATTTTTTTCTGATTTCTATCCATAGTAAGTTTAGATAACACTATCCCATTGTATATCGACCATCATGGAGCAAAAATGTGATATCGTTGTGCGGTGGGAACTCATTGAAAATCTGAGCACTTGGAGGCCAGCCATCATTTCAAATCTTCCGAACATGCACGATTCTGACCGATAAGTCCCGAACGCTTCCGAAGAAATAATCACATGGTCATGGCTCAATGTGCTTGGGCATTGTGACGTCACGCGGCCGGAAGTTACCGAAGATTGTCAACAGGAAAACGTTACGGCTGGATTCTGGGCTGATTTTTTTGGGGACCCAATAAATAAAATACTCCCAAAGTATGAAATAATGATGCAGATGTGCTGATATAGGGAAGTAAATGTAAATTTCAACCTCACCAAACAGAATTGCTTTCCCCAGAATATTTCAAGTTTTACCCCCTGAAATCGCTTAGGGCACCTTTAACAATTGAAAATAATCGTAAAGCTACAAGCAAAATAACAGTGGTGCTATTATCTAAGAAATAAACAAGGGTAACCAAAGACAGCAAGTCTTGTCATAAGAGTATGATATTGTGACTAACAAAACAGGAAACTAGAGTATAAGATGACAATCTAAACGAGGTTTGACTAAGACTCAAGTCATCATCTTCGAAAATAATGGAGCCTTTTGGGAGACTTTGCCTTTTAAACACATCTAGGTGTAATGCGAAAATGATTCTTTGTCATATATCAGACAGGCCAATAAAAGACTTCTCATTCTTTTCATAAATCATTTCTTGCAAGTGTGTTGTTCTCTTATGTCCCTTCAGAGCATTTAATTTACTGAACTGCCTGTTGCAAGTCTCACACTATTTTTTTTTTGCATGAGTCTGCATGTGTCTCTTCAGATGACCCAGCTCACTGAACTGCCTGCTGCACTCCTCACACCTGTAGGGTTTCTCTCCTGTGTGAGTCCGCATGTGAGTCTTTAGATGATCCAGTCTACTGAACTGCCTGCTGCACTTCACACAAATGTAGGGTTTCTCCCCAGTGTGAGTCCGCATGTGTTTCTTTAGACTGCCCAGCACACTAAACTGCCTGCTGCACTCCTCACACATGTAGGGCTTCTGCCCTGTGTGACTACGCATGTGTGTCTTCAGATTACTCAACTGACCGAACTGCTTGCTGCACTCCTCACACTTGCAGGGTTTCTCCCCTGTGTGAGTCTGCATATGAGTCGTCAGATTAGGTTGATGAATAAATTGCCTGCTGCAGTCTTCACACCTATAGGGTTTCACACCTGTGTGAGTTTGCATGTGTTTCTTCAGATTACCCAGCTCACTGAACTGCCTGCTGCACTCCTCACACTTGTACGGTTTCTCCCCTGTGTGTGTCCGCATATGAGTCTTCAGATTACCCAGCCGACTAAACTGCTTGGTGCACTTCTCACACATGAAGGGCTTCTCCCCCGTGTGAGTGTGCATGTGTTTCTTCATAGCACTAGATGTACCGAAGTGCTTGCTGCATTCCTCGCACTTGTGATGTTTCTCCCCTTTGTGAGTCTTCATGTGGGTCTTCAGACTACTCAGCTGACTGAAATGAGTGCTGCACTCTTCACAAATGTAAGGTTTCTCACCGGTGTGAGTCCGCATATGTTTCTTCAGACTATCCAGCAGACTAAACTGCTTGCTGCACTCCTCGCACCTGTAGGGTTTCTCCCCTGTGTGAGTCCGCATGTGGGTCGTCAGATTACCCAGGTGACTGAACTGTTTGCTGCATTCCTCACACCTGTAGGGTTTCTCCCCTGTGTGAGTCCGCATGTGCCTTTTCAGACTACCTGGTGTACTCAACTGCTTGCTGCACTCCTCACACCTATAACGAGTGTTGGCAAACCCACCAACCGAACCTCTGCTAACGTCATTACTCTCTGTAGTCGCCATCAAGTCGCTTCTGTAACGATTGTGACGAGAAAATAGAATCAATAAAAATTTGTCCCACACAGGTTTTACTGATAAGTGACATTTGTCTGTCGCCTGTATCATTATGTGCGAAGTATACAGGGAAATCAACACCGTAACAGTTAGTTAACCGCCCCAATTAAAACCATGCTGTCAGAAGGCACTGATGGACACCAGTGATTTTAAAGCCATAAAATCATTATCTTCCAACGTTCCCATCTTCGCCAATGTTCCTTTATTATTTTTTCATAACTGTAACATATTACTACATGTAGTATCCAAACATTCCTGTTAAGTCCGCCCCACGTAGTGTTTACTTATTACCCATACTGTCCAGTGTCCTGTGTGCGTCTATTACGATGAATCAACACTGTAGCAGTTAGTGAACCGCCCCCAACACACCAGACCACGCAGTCAACAGGCACTGATTGAAACCAGATGTGAGGATCCGATTGGGGGTTTCAAACCTACCTAACACATTTACACAATTCCGTTGTCTTTGGAGCCGAAAGGTTGACTTCTGGCACATATAAACCTATTCCATCTTGATCCTATGTCGCTTCTTACGCAATAAAACGTAGGAAAGTGAGTAATCTGAAGCTTATACTCAGAGTTAAAGAGATCAGGTAACCCCTACAACACCCTTCTCTGTCTTATCTTGACCCCTTCACCGCCCAGAAAAAAACAACGCACTAAAACCATCGCAAAATCGACTTGTAGTCTATCAACTTCGGCATCTTTACACAGCCTGACATAAATATCCTTCATAACTCCTTACCTGAAAGGTCTCGACTATCGGAACAGTAGATATCAACGTATCCGAGGACAAACTTGAAAGGTAATCAGAGAGCCTTCGTCCTCGCGATTCTGACAAACTTTCACGAACGGAAGTGTGCTTGGATGACCCGGATGTACACCGCTGGGGCCAGTTTCTTGTACCTGATTACCCACAAGAAGCTGAAGATGACCGTCTACCGGTGACCAGATCATGGCATGCCGTGTACTTTTCACGAGTTTTCACTCTCATCACAGGATCAAGTTGCGTGTCGTGTCGCATCTTAACCGTATTTAGACACGTCTGTCATGAGTATAAACCTTTTCGTGCTTCGCTCCTCCCGCATTAAGAAAATTGCCCGCCTCTACTCTCTAAGCAGAGGTTTCGGTCCTGAAGGGGTTATTGCATTGACGCTTTTTCTGCGGCCTTTTCTACGATTCTGTTTCCCCAGTAGTGACCGCAATTTTTTTCTCCTTCCTCTAAATCACCACAACTACTAGGGAAACAAAGAAACGTAGCAAACGCGGCAATAAACAACAAAATAACCGCAAGAGGGCGAAACATAAACCCCAACATCTGCTTGGAGAGAAGGTCGCCTTAAGTACTGTGCCGTTATCGCTCAAACAAGGATGGAAAATTTCTTTCATGTGATTCAAGTGCGTTATCAAGAATTGATCAGAATAATTAACGTATCAGGGACCATGTGTACCATTGGTGTAATTTTCTCTTTGCATGTCGTACCGATGTTTGCCTGGGTGCCAGACCACCGCGCTCCTGGCGCAAATCCTTCGGCCAGAGAATGCGAGCCGGCTCGGCATGCTAGACCGTTAGCGCGATAGATATCAGGGTTCGGCTGCCAAGCGCGCCCGGGTGCTAACTCTATCCCTACTACCAGGTCTTCCCCGGCCAAAAAGGCTTATCATCGCATCGCGCGAAAGGTCTGGTATCCAAGCTATACCGATGTCTGCCCAAAAACAAGTGTTGATAACAAGAATATACCTATCTCTTATCAATAAGTTGATTTCCTTCAATATTGAATGAATGAAAGACCTTTATTGTGCATTCATGCCCAGAGGGGCTAGGTACAGGTCGTCTAACTTAACACATGGAACATACAAGGACATAATACAACAATACAAGCTGTAAACATATAGTGTAGACAAAACGTGTTATTAAACTAAGCTAGTCCAGTAGAGTCGACTTCTTCTCGCTTCTTTGTACATGTGTAAATATATGAGCAGACAATATTTCTAATACAGGGATTATCTAGGCGTAATAAATATATGAATTTGTCTGTTGCATTGAGATATTCGAAATATGGGAATTTTTCTTTAATAAGGTTAAAAAATACACTTCTTTCACTATCGTATAATTTACAGTCTAGGACGAAGTGTTGCTCATCTTCTACTCGATTTAAATTACAATGTTGACAAAGTCTATGTTGTAGAGGCGTGCGGTTGTGCCTTCCTGTTTCGACATGTAATCTGTGACAGCTAACCCGGACTTTAGTAGTAGCCACTCTGTGTTTGGTATAATTTAAATATTATGACCAACAAACCTGTATCGTAACTGAACTGTTTTATTTCATTTTCCAAACATATACAAATGTTAAATAAGCAATCTGAATTAACAGAACCAGGAATATAGCAACAATCAATCAAAAGCTTATGAGGAATTTAACAGTGATGCTAAAATATCAGTAAACTGAGATTAGAAAAGGTGTCTAATATGTGTTAATACCTCTACTCATATAAGAAACCTATAAATACCTCTACCCGTGTAAACATCAAACTAGTTTTCCACCCTGTGCCAACAATAACAGCTAAACTAACATAATGTTACTTGTGGCTTTTAATTGCTACGATTAAACCTAAACTGTGACATAATAAAGAGTTAAATAACAGAAGAACATGAATGAATGCTGCCATAGTTCTACCATGAATAAAACTCTACTGGTAGGTCTAAACTCTTAAACAAAAACTATTTCAACTATTAGTAAAACATTGCAACAATGCTATATAAAAGATCAGTGGTGCTATCAAATAAGGAATGATAAGGACCCAAATACAGCAAGACTTGGTATGATAACATATAGCAGGAAACTGGGTAATAAAAAAACAAACCAAACTAGATATGTCTTAAAACTGATACAATAAACTTCATAAAGAAATTAAAAGAGAATCAATGGACTAAGTCCAGTGTACACCGTGTATGTAAATTTATGCATTGGAATTTAAGCCATGTAACATTGCCCCACAGGTAATAAAATGAATAAACGATTTGACACCTTTTCGAGGGTATTCCTTCTGAAGAATTTGTTACACGTGTCTTTTCATGTGCGTCTTCAGATTATTCAGTTCACTGAACTGCCTACTGCACTTCAGACACATGCAGGGTTTCTCACGTGTGAGTTTGCATGTGCCTTTTTAGCTGACTCAGTTGACTGAACTGCCTGCTGCACTCCTCACACTTGTATGGTTTCTCCCCTGTGTGGGTCCTCATGTGGGTCTTCAGACTACCAAGCTCACTGAACTGCCTGCTGCACTCTTCACACTTGTAGGGTTTCTCCCCTGTGTGAGTCCGCATGTGTCTCTTCAGATTACCAAGCCCACTGAACTGCCTGCTACACTCCTCGCACATGAAGGGTTTCTCACCGGTGTGAGTCCACGTGTGTCTTTTCAGATTACCAAGCTTACTAAACTGCCTACTACATTGCTTACATTTGTAGGGTTTCTCACCTGTGTGAGTCCGCATATGACTCTTCAGATCAGAAAGCTGACTGAATTGCTTGCTGCACTCCTCACACGTGTACGGTTTCTCTCCGGTGTGAGTCCGCATGTGTTTCTTCAGACTTCTCTGCTCACTGAACTGTCTGCTACACCCCTCACACATGTAGGGTTTCTCACCTGTGTGAGTCCGCATGTGTTTCCTCAGATCACCCAGCTGACGAAATTGCCTGCTGCATCCCTCGCACATAAAGGGTTTTTCCCCTGTGTGAGTCCGCATGTGTCTCTTCAGACTACTTGATGTACTGAACTGCCTGCTACACTCCTCGCACCTGTAGGGCTTCTCCCCTGTGTGAGTTTGCATGTGTGTCTTCAGATGTCCCAGCCTAATGAACGGCCTGCCACACTCGTCACACCTGTTGGGGTACTCTCCAGTGTGAGTCTGTATGTGTCTCTTTAGATTATGAAGCTCACTGAACTGCCTACCGCACTCCTCACATCTGTAGGGGGTTTCCCCTGTGCGAGTCCCCATGTGTCTCTTCAGATTACTTGATGTTTTGAACTGCTTGCCGCACTCCTCACACTTATGAAGAGTGCTGGCAAGCTCCCCAACCGAACCTCTGCTGACGTCATCACGGCAGCCCTTTGCTGTCGCCATCAAGTCGCTTCTGTAAGGATAGTGAAGACAGAAAAATTGAATGAAAATATGTCAATGGTTAGTCTGCAGCATAGGAGCAGAGGATGACACAGCAACATGTGACTGAATGAGAAAAACAGTCACCCACATAACCAACACCCACCTATTCATTGTGAAATGCTGATATTTTGAAGAAATCAACGGATATTTGTTTCCTACTATCAGTACTATGACTCTTTAAAGGGGACAACGGCTCCTTCAAATTCATAATTAAGTCAAAGACGACAGTACACGTCAAGATATTACTTTTCCACTTAGAACTTGAGGCAATGAGCAATGGAAAATGCTGAAAACATCGGGCAAAACAATATCATTTGACTTTCGGTTTATGTGGAGTTTAAAAGGTACCTTCTTGACTTTCCCGTAATAGTTAACATGACCATAGCAAAAACTCTGAAACTATTGACAGCAAAACCTATGCACGCCTAGAAAAAAAACTGCAAGTCGTAAAAGACGCTGCAAAATTTTGACCAAATGTATGCTTTGAATTTGAAACGGACACTAATGGCATACAATTCTTTTTGTCCTATGATAAAACATACTGATTTTGTCGATAACTTACTCCTTGCACAAAATGTATTTCGAGTCCAGACCAAATGTCTATCAGAAAATTCAAAAGATCAAAACTCAATGATATATATTTTAGGCACACCATTATCTGCAAGTTCAGTAATTTGTTAATTTTATATATATAGGATAGAACGTAACATTCTAAGACCAATTTTTCCCCCGCAAACTAGCTTCAGTTTCCCAGTACCCAGAAGATGTAATCCACAGAATTGAATAATTATTACCTGAGTGTACTAGCATTTTCCCAAACGTTGCACGTTGCCCAAACATAACTAGCTCCGAAGTTATTTTCTGACCCATTGACTGTGATTCAAGTACATGTACTAGTAAACAGCGGCTGTTAGTGTTATTGACACGTCAAAAGGATTTCAAAACACCGACAGGGCGTCAAGTATTCCACTCAGAAAAGCGATTCCTCTGTAGCGACACCGACCATTGTTCATTCGCGCACCGGCAATAAGCTAGTTCGGAGTTGTTACTACGCATGTGCAGTGTCAAAGGTGAAGGCCCCCCCAGACGTCAACAAAGCTAGTCGGGCGTTGTTATGCAAATCTCAAATCTAGACAGTTGTTATGCAAATCTAGACAATGTCCAGGCGAGCACTGTATACGAGCCGGGGGCCTTCACCTTTGACACTACACATGCGTAGTAGCAACTCCGAACTAGCTTATTCACAAGATTTCACAGACAAAGCCAACGGGAAAGAAGCCGCTACTCGGTCTAAAAATCAGCGAATTTTCATCCATTTTAGCCACAGGCTACAGCAATTTTTGAACATACTAGTTTATCGGCGCTACGCCGTAATCTCCACCATCTGCGGAGAACCCTGCGAGTCGTCACACACCGGATGCGAGATCCGGTATCCCCTACAACACCCTTTTAAGTCTAATCTTGACCCGTTCACTGCCAAGAAAAAACAACGTACTAAAACCATCACAAAATCGCTTCTTGTCGTCTACCAACTTCGACATCGTTACATAACCTGACAGTAAAATTCGTCATCACTTCTTACCTGAAAGGTCTCGACGATTGGAACAGTGGAAACCAACAAATCCGAGGACAAAGATAGATCAGAAAGCGTCCGTCCACGCGATTCTGACGAAGCTTTCTCGAACGGAAATGCGCTGAGGCTAACCCGGAAGTACACAATGGGGTCAGTTACTTGTACCTGATTACCTACAAGAAGCTGAAGATGACCGTCTACCGGTGACAAGATCATGCGGAGTTTTCACTCTCATCACATGATCAAGTTGCATGTCGCATTCATAATAAATTCAGTAATGTATAACATCATTATGTCATGTATACTGTAATGAATTAAGATAATGAAAATCAAAAACGCCCGTAACCAAACGAGTTTGAAAGCTACCGTGACTGAATGGCATGCGAGTCGATGGGTTTTAGATATAATTTCTTTCAACTTCTTTCCTCTAAATCATGGACACCACTAGGGAAACATGGAATAGTAGAAATGGCCACAAAAAGAAACAACAACAAAAAGTCCAAGTCGAAACCGCCGCTTGGAGAGAAGTTAGCTTTGGGCACTATTCCATCATGACTGAGAACAAATTATATAGTAGTTTCATCTGATTCTTCAAATGTTTTAAGAATTGACAGTAGAAATAAACACATTGGCGACCCTTTGTAACCATGTGTGTAACTGCTGTAGTTTCTCGGTTGCATGGCGTACCAAGTTTAACTGCCAAAACGTGTTAATATCTAGGCGTTGTGAACAAAAGTACTATATAGTAAATTAGCTGATCTGCTTCGGTGTTATCGCAAAAACAACTTTATTGTGTGAACTGTAACAACAAATCTAACAAAAACAATGGTAAAAAAATACATACATAATCCTGCGTCTATCATGTCTACAGCTACACACATGTACAATGTTAGAACCAAACCAGCAGGTAGATAGTAACAATCAAAAAATGTTATGAGGAATATAACAGCGATACTATAATGTAAAGAATACTGTTAGGAAAGTGTCATGACAAAAACTGGATTTTCCAAAAGCCGAGTAAACAAGCACATAAAAGAAAACAACTAACACTCTACGTATATCATATACCTACTATATATTCAGCTACAATTACAAGATGCTACTTTAAGCTCTACAATGCTACACCTGAACTGTAACAGAATATGTAACATAATATATAAAATGTAATGTAACAGGAAGTACCTAAATAAACATAACCTAATGCCTATCTTCTCAAAAGCTACCATTATAGAACCAATAAGACTTAATATATCTTAAGCTACAATAACAAAAAGTTATTGGCAGATATAGTTTCAAAATGCTACAATTAACCTGAACTAAAACATAACAGAATATAACAGAAGACACCTAAATGAACATAACATTGTGTCTGTCAAATCTGTACAGCTACCATCATATTTAATAGAACTCAACTAGTAGTAGGTCTATCTAACCTGTACACATAGACTTAAACAATTAAAATCTATTGTAACTAAGCTATAAGTAACAATGGTGCTATTACATGAGAACTAAACAAGGGAACCGAAAGACAACAATTCTTGTCAACAAAGTATGATAATATGACTAATAAAAGGCAAAACTAGATAATGAGAAAAAAATTATCCTAAGACCAATATTATAAACCTCAAAACTAATTGGAAGAGCTTCAACAGACTGTATTTGCAAACATATGCCATACGTTACCTAAGCAATTTGACACGATGTCACATTGTACTTAGGGGTTTCAATGAACAGAACAGAACTGAACAACCATGTGTGGTGCACGTAACTTATGATCAGTCTTATTTTTCGTATTCCTTTCTATGGAGTTTGTCACAAGTGTGTTTTCATGTGCTTCTTTAGAGTAAGAAGCCAACGAAACTGTCTGCTGCACTCCTCACACGTATAGGGTTTCTCCCCGGTGTGAGTCCGCATGTGTTTCTTCAGATAAGATAGTGAACTGAACTGCTTGCTGCATTCTTCACATTTATAGCGTTTCTCCCCTGTGTGAGTCCGCATGTGTCTCTTCAGACCACCCAGCTGACTGAACTGCTTGCTACACTCCTCACACCTGTAGGGTTTTTCCCCTGTGTGAGTCCGCATGTGGCTTTTAAGATGACCAAGCTCACTGAACTGCCTACTGCATTCCGCACACGTATAGGGTTTCTCTCCTGTGTGAGTCCGCATGTGATTCTTTAGACTACCCAGCTCACTGAATTGCCTGCTGCACTCCTCACACTTGTAGGGTTTCCCACCTGTGTGAATTTGCATGTGGCTTTTCAGATGACTCAGTCGACTAAACTGCATGCTACACTCCTCACACCTGTAGGGTTTTTCCCCTGTGTGAGTCCGCATGTGGCTTTTAAGATGACCAAGCTCACTGAACTGCCTACTGCATTCCTGACACGTGTGGGGTTTCTCCCCTGTGTGAGTCCGCATGTGTCTCTTTAGATCACCCAGTTGACTGAACTGCTTGCTACACTTCTCACACCTGTAGGGTTTCTCTCCTGTGTGAGTCCGCATGTGTTTTTTCAGACTACCCAGCTCACTAAACTGCCTGCTACACTCCTCACCACCGTAGCAGTTAGTGAACAGTCCCCAACATAAGTACCCCGCCAGACCACGCTGACAATTGCCTTAACAGGCACTGATTGAAACCACATGTGAGGATCGGATCGGAGGTTTCGAACATAAGCAAGTCTATTGTGTCTTTGGATCCAAAAGTCAACCTTTGCACACAAACAATGCTTCCGTCTAGATTCTATGTTACTTACAACACAGTGAATTGAGCTATTGGAAGCTTTTTCTAACGAAAAAAAGAGATACGGTGACCCCTACAACACCCTTTCAAATCTTCACAGCCCAGAAAAAACAACACACTAAAACCATCGCGTAGATATTCGTCATCACTTCTTACCTGAAAGATCTCGATGATTGGAACAATAGGTACCGGCGTGTCCGAAGACAAAGATAGATCAGAGAGCGTCCGGACACGCGATTCTGACAAGCTCTCACGAACGGAAATGCGCTATGGCCCGAATGACCCGAAAGTATACAGCTGGGGTCAGATTTGTGTACCTGATTACACACAAGAAGCTGAAGATAACCGTCTACCGGTGACTAGATCATGTCAAGCCGTGTACTTTTCACGGGATTTCAACTCTCACTTCACAGGATCAAGTTGCACGTCGTACTTATGCCATATTAAGGGATGTCAAACATAATAGTGTCATGTTTATTCTAATAAGACGATAATAATTAATACAAAGTAAAAATGTACTTATCAGCAACCCTTAGGAATTCTATCTATTCATCTATCTATCTATCTATCTATCTATCTATCTATCTATCTATCTCTCTATCTAGTGTACAATTTTGTAGTTATTCTTTTCCCTGGTGTACCAAAGTTATCTGCCAAAACTTGGCGTTGTAAATAAAAGCATAACTGTTTCTGATAAATAAGCTAATGCTCTTCAGTGTTACGCAAAAATCTTTATTATGATTTATAACTGGATAACATACATACAGAAATGCAGCAGAACCGACCTAAAGGAACATAACCCTGTGCCTCTCATATCTAAAGCTACCATAATAGAATTAAACTGCTAGTAGTAGTTACTAGATAGTAACAATAAAAATGATTGAAAAGGTTAGGAGGAATATAACAGTGATACTATAAGGAATAGACAGTATTATGACAAAGGAAACTTTTTTAAAATTTTCTTAACGCTGAATAAACCAGCACATATAAGATATCTACAAATAGTCTACGTGACGGTGTATGAACATGTACAGAATGATATATAAATAAAGATAAGAAATAATCAAAATCATTTCTTTAGTTAGTACCTATTCAGCTAAAATATCAAAAAAGCTACTAGTAGCTCTAAAAGGCTTAAACTAAATCTGAATTATAACAGAATAATCAACATTAATAAATGTAAAAGAATGTATCTAAACTAATATGACCCTGCGCCTGTCTAATCTCGACAGCTACCCCAATAGATCCCAACTAGTAGGTCTAACCTCTCAAGTTAACATATATAAAGAATTAAAAAGAAGGCAGAGACAGCTATAAGCAAAATAAGCGATACTACGAAATAAAAAAATATAATGCCGTGACTTCACAAAGAGAGTATTATACCTAAACACACACCATAAAACTAGCAAAACTTGAAACAAAGCTACAAAAAACATTGATACTTAACTAACATAAGTTGCTAAAGTGGCTAATAAAAACACTACAACTAGAAAATAAGACAACAAACCAAACAAAGTTATTCTTCAGAATAGTAAACTTCAAGACTAACGAAGAGATTATAAATAAATGAAAGCAAGTGTAGTATACAATGTATTTGCAAATATCAACAATACATAACCGTAGGAAATTTACAGGTTAACATTGTACCAAGGGGTTCCAATCAACTGAGCTTAACAAACCATGGCGTACTTATGGCGTGAGCATCTGATTGTTCATCTTTCTTTTAAAGGAGTTTGTCAAAGGTGTGTTTCCATGTGCTCCTTAAGAGTACTTATCCTACTAAATTACCTGCTGCACTCCTCACACGTGTACGGTTTCTCCCGTGTGAATCCGCATGTGTCTCTTCAGATCACCAATCTGACTGAACTGTCTGCCGCACTCCTCACACCTGTAGGGTTTCTCTCCTGTGTGAGTCCGCATGTGTCTCTTCAGATTACCCAGCACACTGAACTGCCTGCTGCACTCCTCACACCGGTAGGGCTTCTCCCCTGTGTGAATCCGCATATGTTTCTTCAGATGACCCAGCTCATTGAACTGCTTGCTACACTCCTCACACTTGTAAGGTTTGTCCCCTGTGTGAGTCCGCATGTGTGTCTTCAGATTACCTGGTGTACTGAACTGCCTGCTGCACTTCTCACACTTGTGGGGTTTCTCCCCAGTGTGAGCCCGCATGTGTTTCTTCAGATTACACAATAGACTGAACTGCCTGCTGCACTCCTCACACTTGTAAGGTTTGTCCCCTGTGTGAGTCCGCATGTGTGTCTTCAGATTACCTGGTGCACTAAACTGCCTGCTGCACTTCTCACACTTGTGGGGTTTCTCTCCTGTGTGAGTCCGCATGTGTCTCTTCAGAGTACCAAGCCTACTGAACTGCCTGCTGCACTCCTCACATCTGTACGGTTTCTCCCCAGTGTGGATTTGCATGTGTCTCTTCAGACTACCCAGCTGATTAAACTGCCTGCTGCACTCCTCACACCTGTAGGGCTTCTCCGCAGTGTGGATTTGCATGTGTGTCTTTAGATCACCAATCTGACTGAACTGTCTGCAGCACTCCTCACACTTGTAGGGTTTCTCCCCTGTGTGAGTCCGCATGTGTCTCTTCAGATTACCCAGTTCACTGAACTGCCGGCTGCACTCCTCACACCTGTAGGGCTTCTCCCCCGTGTGAGTCCGCATGTGTTTCTTCAGATTACTTGCTTTACTGAACTGCTTGCTGCACTCCTCACACCTTGGAAGAGAGTTGGCAACCCCCCCTCCAGAACCTCTGCTAACATCATCACTCTTTGTTGTCGCCATCAAGCCACTTCTGGAACAATGATAAAGAGAGAAAAATAGAATCAATGAAAATTCGCCGAAGTTTGCAGCATAGGAGAATGTAATAATGGCCACCATAGTATCTGCTTGGAGTCACCCTAGATAACGAAACATGTGACTGAATGAGAAACATTCTACCAACACAAACCTATTCATTGTGACTAGTGTTTGTACCATAGAAAATTAGTCCCAACAAACACATACCGGTAGACATTCATACATACACACACACACACACACATACATTCTAGTACTCATACCCCCCCAACCTGATTCCAAACACACACAGGCACACACACACATACATACTCTCCTAATTAAACATACAAACACATGCTCAGACAAATGTACAATGTATACACAACACATTGGCAGACACACACATTTAAACACACACACTCACACACGCAGCAATGCACACAAACAAATGCACACTCACACACACACACAGACACACACACAACAGACACATACAAACATTTATTAACTTCTAGAAGGTACACCAATCCATTGTATTCTAGTCTTACAGTCATAACGTTCCAGTTACGTAAAATGTTCTTTTATTTCCTTGCTATAGCATTATCCGCAGATTCCTCTTTGAGCCGTCCCACATAATCCCTGTATCTAATGATAGGATACACTAGTCGGTACCCTGAACGTGAGTGGCGTGAAAGCACTCGCTGTAGCAGTAAGTGAACCGCCCCCAACAAAAGGCACTGGCACCAGACCACGCTGTCAACAGGCACTGATTGAAACCAGATGTGAGGAACCCATTGGGGGTTTCTAGCATACGTATTAAACCCAAGTCCTGCGTGTCTTTGGAGCCAATAATGTCGTCGTTTGTGCACAAACAACTACTCTATCTAGACTCTCTTTTACTTATAAGTTATAACCCTGTAAAACACTCTGAACACAGCAAATTAAGCCATTTAAAGCTTTCTCCCAGAGTACCTACAACACCCTCGCAAAGTCGCGACTTATAGACTATCAGCTTCGACATTGTTACACAACCTGAAATAGATATTCGTCATCACTTCTTTATATATTACATGAAAGGTCTCAATGAATTGAACAGTAGAAACCGACGAATTGGACGACAAAGATTATGGAAAGAGAACGTTCGTCCACCAAAACACCAGGAATTTGCGGAATAACATATAGCGTATTGACCAGAAATCTAAGTAGGAATATAAAACTGATCTAGATATTCGTTTACTTCTGTGAATTTCTAAGGGTATGCAAGCAGATAAACAGTAACTGACGTGGTAGACAGGCTAGGTAGACAGCACAGCTAGCCAGGCCAGGTAGACAGCCCAGGCTTTTCCGCAAACCCAAACATCAGACCACGCTGTCAACAGGCACTGATTGAAACCAGATGTTAGGACCAGGTTGGAGGTTTTTAACATACGTAACTCATTTCCTTTGGTCCTTTGAAGATAAAAAATACAACTTTTGCACATACACAACTATTACTTCTAGATTAGAACTGTGTCTATCACTGTAAAGCACAGAAAAAACACAGCAAATTGAGTCATTTGAAGTTTGTTTCTCGACGTAAATGAGATCCCGTATCCCCTATAACACCCTTCTATTATCTTGACCCGTCCACCGCACAGAAAAAAAAAACGACACACTAAAACCATCGCGAAATCGTGACTTGTAGTCTATCAGCTTCGACATCGTTACACAGCCTGACATAGAAATTCTTCATTACTCCTTACCTGAAAGGTCTCGACGATATGAACTGCAGAAACCGGCGTATCCGACAGAGATAGATCAAGGAGCGTCCGTCCACGCGATCTTGATAAGCCTGGAAGAACGGAAATGCGCTGTCGATGACCCGGATGTACACTGCCAGGGTCAGTTTCTTGTACCTGATTACCCACAAGAAGCTAAAGATGACCGTCTACTGGTGACCAGATCATGTCATGCCGCATCACTCTTAAAGTTTTAACAAATTTTTACTGTTTTATAAGATAATCAAATTGCGAAGCAAATCTGTTATACACTTTGTAGTGTATAACATGATAACGCCGTGTATATTGTAAACAAAAACACCCGTAACCTATCGGGAAACTAGTTCGAAAGCTACCGTGGTTGGTAGACTCTACCAGTCTCCCCCGGTCGCTGGGAAAATAGTAGAAATTGGCCAAATAGAGTCAAATGTTTGAAGGGAGTTGGCTACGAGAGAGGGTCAAATTCGCAACCGAGGAGACTGTCTAAACTCGGCGAGAATAAAGGCAATAAAATTAATCCGCTCATTTTCTGTACAAAGGTAGTAGTTTTGGAGTTGAGATAATTAGGACACGGCACTGTAGCTTTTTCAGTTACTCTCGGCAGACAAACTATTCTAAGTGATGTTTTGGCCCTTATAAACCCACTAAAAACGTCTAAAAATCTTCTTAAATTAAAGTTAATGGTAAAAACATTGTCCAGTGCCGCTGATCACGGCTTGGGCGTGCGGCTTGGGCGTGTGGTTTGTAGGCTCTACCAGCCTCCGCGGGTCGCTGGGAAAATAGTAGAAATTGACCAAAATAGAGTCAATTGTATGAAGGTGGTCGGCTACGGAGACGGCCAAAGTCCCCCAGCAAATGTTCTCCCTATAGCCTGCGCGGTTAGTCTGGTAGATACTAGCGGTTTGGGTGTGCGGTCTGGGCGTGCGGCTTGGGTGCCATTTTGAAACTGTTGAGTACAGCCCAAGTTCTTCAAGGTACAACTATTGTAACAAATATCAATTAGATTTGTCCTTTTTTGGCCAACCCAACGTGTTAGAGTGTTGTTTTGATGGGCAAAACAAATTCTGATGACGGACAAGGCACTTCCTGTTAGAATTGTCCCGGGCTTGTCTGTTCTGTTACGGTCTGCTCGCAGAGCAATAAAAGGATCATTTAGCTACTTGGCACCTATTAGATAGTGATTAGTGCCGATCAAAGAACTCGCCGAGTTTAGACAGTCTCCTCGGTTGCGAATTTGACCCTCTCTCCGTAGCCAACTCCCTTCAAACATTTGACTCTATTTGGCCAATTTCTACTATTTTCCCAGCGACCGGGGGAGACTGGTAGAGTCTAGTGGTTGGATGGTACACGAGTCTGTGGGTTGTGGGTGCATTTTTTTTCTTCATTTTTGTCCCTGTGAATCGTGGACATTACGAGGGAAACACAGAATCGTAGAACAGGCCGCAAAAAGAAACAAGAACAAAATAACCTCTGACTGAAACCACTGCTTGGAGAGACTATTCTATTCTATTCTGCAGACTAACTACACCGGCTATAGAGAAAACATTTGCCGGGGGACTTTGACCATGGAGGGTAACATTCGCATCAGGGTTGCAATATTGGACCCTATCTCCGTAGTCGACTCCCTTCATACAGTTGACTCTGTTTGGCCAATTTCTACTCTTTTCCCAGCGACCCCGGAGACTGGTAACGTAAAATGACCTATTTACGTGCGGGAGCAGTTAACGTCCAGTTTGGGTCATGTCCACATGTCGTGGTGTATTATGCCAAAGCCTGTTCTCATGAGCAACAAAGAACGTCAGAAGTATGATCCTTATAGCCTGGAATCCAGACCTATTACAGCTCCCGAGTCTCTCTCCGCAAACTCGGGAGCTATAATAGGTCTGCATTCCAGGCTATGATCCTTAGCCATATCTCTCTTTTATACAAAACATTGATTGAAAAAGGTTTACGTCCAGCGATATAACAGAATAAACTCATGAACCGGTAACAACAAGTTGCACGGAAGCGTCATGCATGTCGTATTTCAATTGTAATTCGACACCGCGTACTTCATCTTGTATTTCTAACTTACACGATAGCTAGTATATTCTAAAAATAGCTGACGTTAAACCTTTCTTTGATATTCAGACTATCCATGGTGATTCGAGGTTTGAAATTCTTGCCAGTCTTAGGAAGGTTTGATATAACCTAGCGACCACCGCTCAGATGATACATTTTTGCACGGCATAACATCATGGCCATGCGTTTATCACGTGAACGCCACGTGCTGCTGATGTCGGGGAAATAACAGCACAAACATTGTGTTCTACCATCGCGTCAGGCAAGCGGAGGGACAAACATAGTGACTTTACTGTCATTTGTCTGTAGACTACTTTCGACAGTTACTGTGCTTTTCTTTTCTGGTCTATGTTCTTCAAGCATTGCGCTAGAAGGGAAAAGGCCGAAGTGGATGATATTGGGTAAGCCTAGCCGTATTCTACATCATATGGCCAGTATAAATACATGCTGTCACGGCGTTAAACAGGCGGAGAAAAACTTACAGACCATGCATTTTTCTTGTGAGAATAGCTGATATTTCTGCCCATTGGTTTAACATTTGGCTCTGTTCGCGCGGTTTTAAGATAAATAACGTTTTTAATAAATCGGACGTTAACTGGTCATGTTACGTCAGAGCCTACTATTCTATCACGACTGAGAACAAATTACTTTCATTTGACTTCAAATGTGTTAAAAATTGGCAGTAAGAATTCATACATCCGCGACCTTAGCAATCATGTGTAAAATTGTACCAAATTCTGTGTCATGTACCAATGTTATCCCCCAACACGTGTTAATATCTAGGCGTTGTAAACAACGTTACACTCGTCTTGGATGAAAAAAGTTGAAATAGTTGATTTTCACCAGTGATATGCCAACAAACTTTATTGATACTAAACTAAATAACATAAACAAATGACCTAAATGAACATAACCTTGGGCCTATTATCTCTATAGCTACCATAATAGAACTCAGTTAGTAGGTCTAAACTCTTAAGCGTAAAGATTGAAAATAATCACAACAAAGCTTTAAACAAAATAACAGTGAAAACAGAACTAAACTAGGAGGCACGTTGTAACAGGTAAGATAACTGAAAAAGTAATAGCAAAATCTTTTTGCTGGATTTTCTGTGAAAAGAAACAAGCAAATATAAGAAACCTACAAATACTCTACGTGTAGAAACATCAAAATCAGTTTGCAAGCTTCCGCCTACAATACCTTCAGCTACAATAACAAAATGCTACTGGTTGATAAAAAACGAAAAATTAAACCTGAGCCGTAACAGAATAAATGACATCAACAAATGTAACAGAAGGGACCTAAATGAACATAGCACTGCGTCTATCATCTCTACAGCTACCATTGATGATAATAGAACTCAGTTAGTGGGTCTGACCTCAAAACATTGACCGTAACAATTGAACATTACTGTAACAAAGCAAAATAACAGTGATGCTATCATACAAAGAACAATGGGACCTAAAGACAGCAGTCCTGTCCACATAGTATTTTAATGTGACAAATGAAATAGAAAACAAAGGAAAAGAGGTTTGTCGTCAGACCATAAACTTAAAAACTAATCAATTTTTGTTCTATTTTGCCCTTTTCAAATCTTCCATCAGTTCGGCCTAAAATACTGCTCCTTCTTTGTAAACATTTTCTCAAACTGGTGTTCTCATTTTTCTCCCCAGGATACTTAACTGTCTGCTGCACTCATCGAACCATTGAGGTTTCTCCCCTGTGAGTGCGCATGTGTCTCTTAAGCTTACGCAGATTACTGAACTGCTTGTTGCACTCCTCACACCGATAGGGTTTCTCCTTGGTGTGAGTTTGCATGTGGCTTTTCAGATGACCAAGCTGACTGAACTGCCTACTGCATTCCTCACACGTATAGGGTTTCTCCCCTGTGTGAGTCCGCAAGTGAGTCTTTAGATGGTCAAGCTGACTGAAATGCCTATTGCACTTCTCACACATAAAGGGTTTCTCACCCGTGTGAGTCCGCATGTGTTTCTTCACCTCACACAGCTGACTGAACTGTCTGCCGCACTCCTCACATCTGTAGGGTTTCTCCCCTGTGTGAGTTCGCACGTGAGTCTTTAGATGACCAAGCTGACTGAACTGCCTGCTGCACTTCTCACAAATAAATGGTTTATCATCTGTGTGAGCCCGCATGTGTCTCTTCAGACTACCCAGCTGACTGAACTGCCTGCTGCACTCTTCACACTTGTAGGGTTTCTCCCCAGTGTGAGTTCGCATGTGTCTCTTCAGATCATCAACTTTACTGAACTGCCTGCTGCACTTCTCACACATGTAGGGTTTTTCCCCTGTGTGAATCCGAATGTGAGTTTTCAAATTAAGAAGATAACTGAACTGCCTGCTGCATTCCTCACACCTGTAGGGTTTCTCCCCTGTGTGAGTTCGCATGTGTCTCTTCAGATGTCCTAGCTCACTGAACTGCCTGCTGCACTCCTCACACGTGTATGGTTTCTCCCCTGTGTGAGTCCGCATATGTCTATTCAGATGACTTTGTGTTCTGAACTGCTTGCTGCACTCCTCACATCTGTAGGGTTTCTCCCCTGTGTGAGTCCGCATGTGGCTCTTCAGATCTCCTAGCCGACTGAACTGCCTGCTGCACTCCTCACACCCGTAAGGTTTCTCCCCTGTGTGAGTCCGCATATGTCTATTCAGACAACTTTGTGTTCTGAATTGCCTGCTACACTCCTCACATCTGTAGGGTTTCTCCCCTGTGTGAGTGAGCATGTGTCTCTTCAGACCACCCAGCTGACTGAACTGCCTGCTGCACTCCTCACACGTGTAGGGTTTCTCCCCTGTGTGAGTGAGCATGTGTGTCTTCAGATGACCCAGCTCACTAAACTGCCTGCTGCACTCCTCACACTTGTAGGGTTTCTCCCCTGTGTGAGTTCGCATGTGTCTCTTCAGACTACCTGGTGTACTGAACTGCTTGCTACATTCCTCACACCTTTGAAGAGTGTTGCGCATCCCTCTCTTGGTAACGTCAACGTGGCAGTTCTCTGCTGCAGCCATAAAGTCACTTCTGTAATCATAGTGAGAGAAAAAGAGCGATTTACATTTTGTCGACAAAACGTACATCACAGCAAATGTTACAATGCGCTTTGAGTCATACTCATAAGACAGATAATCATTGATTTGTGTTAAGAAAGTAAAAATGTGTTTGTTCCTCATAACAAATAATAGGCAAATAGCTTTTAGGCATAACACATTGTACAGTACTGGACTGGTACCAGACCTGAAAAAGCGAGGTTGTTTCTCGTGTTTCACATTTGAATCTCCTTAGATTAAACAAAGGACATGATGTTTGAACAGAGAGGATGTCCCTTGTCCAGGCTAGGTAGACACATACACATACACACACGTACACACACACACAAAGACTCAGTCATCCATACAAAACACAAACACTCACATACATGCAGATACGCACACACACACATACATACAGACACACACGAAAGTGCATTAACCTGAGTTTCCAATTTCTATTATTTCTTTGCATCCGAATCTTACAGCCATCATTATTTTCCAATGTTCCAGTTTTTAACTGCTCTGCTTTTTTCCTTGCTGCAACATTGCTTCCACATTAATCACTTCCAAACAGATTTTACTGATGTTCTAAAGTTACATTTGTCTGTTGCATATATGTGATAGTATACAGGCAAATCACCACTGTAGCAGTTAGTGAACCTCCCCCAACAAAAACACCGAACACCGCCATTGACCCCGCTGTCAACAGGCAGTGATGGACACCAGACGTGAGGATTCGGGTGGGGGTTTCGAACATACGTCACTCAATTTCGTTGTGTTCCTGGAGCCAAAAGGCTAAGATTTGTAGACAAACAGCTACTCCGTCTAGATTCTATGTTACTTAGAACACAGTAAAACACAGTAAATTGAGCAATTTGAAGTTTGTTTCTCAACGTAAAAGAGATCCGGTATCCCTTACAACACCCTTCTACATCTTATCCTGACCCGTTCACCGCCCAGAAAAAGACAACACACTAAAACCATCCCAAAATCGCGACTTGTAGTCTATCAACTTCGGCATCTTTACACAGCCTGACATAAATATCATTCATAACTCCTCACCTGAAAGGTCTCGACGATTGGAACAGTAGAAATCAACGTATCCGAGGACAAACTTGAAAGGTAATCAGAGAGCATCCGTCCTCGGTATTCTGACAAACTTTCACGAACGGAAATGCGCCATGGTTGACCCGGATATACACTACCGGGGTCAGTTTCTTGTACCTGATTACCCACAAGAAGCTGAAGATGACCGTCTACCGGTGACCGGATCATGTCAAGCCGTTTGAGTTTGAGCCGTGTAGTCTTAACGAGCTTTCACTCTCTTATCATAGGATCAAGTTGCATGTCGCAATTTTACAGTAACCAAAAAATGTTTATCAAGAGTAGAAATCTTCTCGTGCTCCCGCATTGAAAAAAAAACAGTGCGACTTTGCTCTCCAAGCAGAAGTTTCGGACGGGGTTATTTTTTCATTTTTGCTTTTTCGGCGGCCTTTTCTACGACTCTATGTTTAGCACTGACAGCGATCTTTAAAAATGTCATCCCTTTAAAACGCAGCAACTACACTTCTAGCTATAGGTAAATATAGAAACGCCTAACAAAAGCAACAACACAGCCGCACTGGTCGCAGCTTGAAATATCATCAAGGTAAACCTTAGCTTGGAGAGTAGGTCGCCTTGAGTACCATTCCGTTATGACTCAAACAAGGATGGCAAATTACGTTAATTTTTTGTTTATCATCAAGAAGTGATTTAGTGATTGACGTATCAGCTCACTGACCATGTGTAGAATTATCGTCTTTTTCCCTTTTCCACGATGTACTAACGTGTTAATGTAGGCAATAGTAAAGATAAAGCGTTTCTAATCAACCAGTGTTTTCAGCACAAAACTTTATTGTAATTGAACTGTAACAAACTAAATAACATAAACATGTGTAACAGTAAGTGTAATTTTAACGGAATAAATGTCAAACAAACTTATTAGAAGGAACCTAAATAAACATAACCCTGCGCCTATCATCTCTACAGCTCCTGAACAGAAGTCAACTAGAAGGAAGTTGTAACAATCGAAATAAAGTTAGTAGTAAAATAACGGTGATACTATGATACGGGGAATAGATAGTGTTATAACAAAACTTTTCTTTTTACTTAACAAGAACATATACGAAAACTACAGATATTCTGTGTGAATAAACAAGAAAAATCCGTTTGTAAGCTTGTACCTACTATATATACATCTACAATAACAAAATGCCACTGGTAGCTCTAAAATGCTACAAATGAACCTGAACTGTAGAACAATGAATAACATCAAGTAATGTAACACAATTGACCTGAATTAACATAATCTTACATGCCTATCATCTATACAACGAACATATTAGATCTCGGTAGGTCTGACCTCTAAATATAGGATGTACCAATCAAAAATGATATTAACAAAGCTACAAATAAGAAAAAGTATAAGAAATAAACAAAGAAAATGTAAAATAACATGTGTAAGGAATAAACAATGTGGCCTAAAGAAAAGAAGATTCATCATCTTACTACTCTTAGTTATGACTGATAAAACAGAAGACTAGATGATAACAAAACAAGCGACTTTACCTTTAGACTGATACATTATACTTTAAAGCTAATCGCAAGAGCATCGAAGGACTGAGTGTAATATACAATGTACTGTATTTATCAAATATGCATTACCTTCAAATATTGCCACAATGTAACACAGTATCATGGGGAAGTGACTTGAGCTTCATCAACAAACAAGTGACTTGCGGCGAAATTATGATGACAGCGTCTGATTCTAGGTCATTGTTTCTAAAGAATTTGTCACAAGTGTGTTTTCATGTGAGTCTTCAGGTTACCCCGCTGACTGAACTGTAAGTCGCACTCTTCACAACCGTAGGGTTTTTCCCCTGTGTGAGTCCGCATGTGAATCTTCAGATTACGTAGTGTACTGAACTGCTTGCTGCACTCCTCACACTTGTAGGGTTTCTCTCCAGTGTGAGTCCGCATGTGTGTCTTCAGATGATGTAGCAGGCTGAACTGCTTGCTGCACTCCTCACACATGTAGGGCTTCTGCCCTGTGTGACTACGCATGTGTGTCTTCAGATTACTCAACTGACCGAACTGCTTGCTGCACTCCTCACACTTGTAGGGTTTCTCCCCTGTGTGAGTCTGCATATGAGTCGTCAGATTAGGTTGATGAATAAACTGCCTGTTGCAGTCTTCACACCTATAGGGTTTCACACCTGTGTGAGTTTGCATGTGTTTCTTCAGATTACACAGGACGCTGAACTGCCTGCTGCACTCCCCACACTTGTAAGGTTTCTCACCTGAGTGTGTCCGCATATGAGTCTTCAGATTACCCAGCCGACTAAACTGCTTGGTACACTTCTCACACATGTAGGGCTTCTCCCCTGTGTGAGTGTGCATGTGTTTCTTCATACCACTAGATGTACTGAAGTGCTTGCTGCATTCCTCGCACTTGTGATGTTTCTCCCCTTTGTGAGTCTTCATGTGGGTCTTCAGACTACTCAGCTGACTGAACTGACTGCTGCACTCTTCACAAATGTAAGGTTTCTCACCGGTGTGAGTCCGCATATGTTTCTTCAGACTATCCAGCAGACTAAACTGCTTGCTGCACTCCTCGCACCTGTAGGGTTTCTCCCCTGTGTGAGTCCGCATGTGGGTCGTCAGATTACCCAGGTGACTGAACTGCCTGCTGCACTCCTCGCACTTATAGGGTTTCTCCCCTGTGTGAGTGCGCATGTGCCTCTTCAGACTACCTGGTGTACTCAACTGCTTGCTGCACTCCTCACACATGTAGGATTTCTCCCCTGTGTGGGTCCGCATATGTCTCTTGAGATTACTTGCTTTACTGAACTGCCTGCTGCACTCCTCACACCTATAACGAGATTTGGCTAACCCACCAACCGAACCACTGCTAACGTCATCACTCTTTGTAATCGCCATCAAGTCGCTTCTGTAACGATAGTGACGAGAAAATAGAATCAATAAAAATTTGTCCCACACAGTTTTTACTGATAAGTGACATTTGTCTGTCACCTGTATCATTATGGGCGAAGTATACAGGGAAATCAACACCGTAACAGTTAGTTATCCGCCCCCATTAAAACCATGCTGTCAGAAGGCACTGATGGACACTAGTGAGTTTAAAGCCATAAAATCATTATCTTCCAACGTTCCCATCTTCGCCAATGTTCCTTTATTATTTTTTCATAACTGTAACATATTACTAGTATCCAATCATTCCTGTTAAGTCCGCCCCACGTAGTATTTACTTATTACCCATACTGTCCAGTGTCCTGTGTGCGTCTATTACGATGAATCAACACTGTAGCAGTTAGTGAACCGCCCCCAACACACCAGACCACGCAGTCAACAGGCACTGATTGAAACCAGATGTGAGGATCCGATTGGGGGTTTCAAAATTTACACAATTCCGTTGTGTCTTTGGAGCCGAAAGGTTGACTTCTGGCACATATAAACCTATTCCATCTAGATTCTATGTCACTTCTTACGCAATAGAACACAAGTAAGTGAGCAATCTGAAGCTTATTCAGAGTTAAAGAGTTACCCCTACAACACCCTTCTACGTCTTATCCTGACCTGTTCACCGCCCAGAAAAAAACGACACACTAAAACCATCTCAAAATCGCGACTTGTAGTCTATCTAGTCTATCAACTTCGGCATCTTTACACAGCCTGACATAAATATCATTCATAACTCCTCACCTGAAAGGTCTCGACGATTGGAACAGTAGAAATCAACGTATCCGAGGACAAACTTGAAAGGTAATCAGAGAGCATCCGTCCTCGCGATTCTGACAAGCTTTCACAAACCGAAATGCGCTGTGGATGACCCGGAAGTAAACTGCTTGGGTCAGTTTCTTGTACCTGATTACCCACAAGAAGCTGAAGATGACCGTCTGCCGGTGACCAGATCATGTCACGCTGTGAACTCTTTGCAAATTTTCACTCCCATCACAGGATCAATTACGTTATGTGTCGCATTTATACCATATAAAGATATGTAAATATAATGTGATGTATATGATAATCAGACAGCTTGCCAAGGCTTGGTGTTTCTGACTTAGGGAGAACAGATATTGCTTAAGCTAGCGTTAGTTGCATTCATACCATATTTAGAAATGTAGTAATTGACGTAGTATCAATAATTAACGATTCAGCGACCCTTAGCAATTATGTTTACCATTTACTTTTCCATGGTGTACTAAGGTTATCTGCTATCATTATGTTAATATCTAGGCATTGTAAACAAGAGCACACCCGTTACTAATAAATGAGCCAATTTCCTGCTGTGTTATGACAAAAAAGTTTTATTGTAACTGAACTGTGACAGAATAGATAACATAAACCAAGGAGGTTATATTTAACCTCCTTGCATAAACAAATATATAACAGAAATTTCAAGGGCCCCAAATGAACATAAACATATCTGCAGCCAACATATATAGTAAGTAGACCGTAAAAATTAGAAAAACGAACAAATAATTAAAACAAATCTAAAAGTAAAATAACAGTGATGATATCATACGTGTATAAGGAATAGATGGTGTGTTATGAAAAAAAAACTTGGCTAAAAAACAAGCACATATAAGAGACCTACAAATATATCTGCTTGTATCAACATTAAAATCATATTGTAACTACGTATGTGCCTGCTATATCTAAAGCTACAATATGAGATTGCTACTGATATCTCTGAAATGCTACAATCAAACCTTAACGCAACAAGCAGGTAGCCGTAAAAAGAGCAAACAATTGAAGTAAAGCTATAAGATAAGTGATGCTATTATAAAGGAATAAAAATATAAACAGTTTCATAACAAACAAGAGCTTTTAAAAAAAGCTGGCGTTTCGGCTACGTTTATAAGTGTGAATTGTCTTTTCCCTTTACTTGAAGTAAAATCTGCCAGAGGAAGTCACTCAAGGGCTGTTCAGTCTATAAGAAAAATTGTCATTTTGGGAAATGAGTACTGTTTTAATAGAGAAAGGCAGATTGGGGAAAGCAATTTTGAAGTTACGTCACTTAACTTAAGTGCTTTTGAAAAAGCTGGTCTTGGCCTACAACTTGTACTTATTTGTAAAATGTATAATAGGCTCATTATAAAAGCTATCAATGTAATTATGTACATGGCACGCAATAAAACATAAAATTTGAAAAAGCACCATTGAATCATCAGCACTATGGTAATTAAGTGAAATAGAAGTTCATAACAGCTAAGGTTCTATCTAAAATGACTACCAAATGTCAAACAAATCAACAGCTACCTCATCCGTATTATTCTGGTTTCCGCATTTACAACATTTCTTCCTTATTTTCCTGGGTAATTTTGCTAAAATTCATGAAAATTCCCATAGTTTTGTGCCGAGGGGCGCCACTTTCCACGTCCGTGTTGTCTGAATGAAGTCGATACTGAACAATGGAGCATTTGCTACTGTAACAAAGAATCGCTGTTTTGCAAACAACATCAAGAGCCTCTGTTTACATCGGGGATAGAAGTTTAGTGGCGAGTGTTTTGCAAGAATCATCTTACCGCGCATAGGAGCCGCTGCACGGTATTTTCCATTACAATGAACAGAAAAATTCGAATGCCGGGTTTGGAATCTATGAAGTCCTGTTCATAAGACAAAGGCCTTGTATATATGAAATGAATATTTAAAAATAACAAATATAAAATATTTCTTTATTTATTAATGAAAAAAAATGATATTCATAAATATGATATTGATAGATTAATATAATATCAATATATATTTTTGATATTCAATATCTAAAAAGAAAAAAAAATCCATGCACGGAGACGAACCCGGATCTTCTGTAGCCTCCGTTGCAGACTCTGAAGCGGCTTTTTGGGGGACTAAATAATACACTTTTTGCAGCCACCCCGTAACTATCAGCCATCCTGTAACCAGCAGCCGCCTAGAGTCTGCGGTATTGCGCCTTGTCAAAGCGAAATTAAAATCACGTTAGGGCGATTAACGCAGAGGTGCGAATTTCCGGCCTATGGCAGACCGCACAAGAAAAGGAACAGTATACACGCACCTCCCCCAGTCAGTGTGCTGTCACGCTTGTGGCAAAATAGTTTGCTATTTCTACTGTTCCTAAAGACAAACTTCGATTATTAGAAGCAGTGTTTCCGCCAGACCGCGACTGAGATCTTGAGAGGCCGTCCACTTGGGGAGGGCCGTACCGCGAAAATTGATTGACCGTACCGCGAACAAAAAACATGGCGGACGGCCCGGGACGGGTTGCGACTCGAGCGAGCGTCATGACTTATGTGAATTCATAGCGAAAATAACGATTTATCTACGGTAAATACGGAGAATTTTCACGAAAAAATATTCACAGGAATATATATTGTGTCGAATACGGCCAGAAATAAAGGCGAACCGCGGCAAATCACGACGTAGAGGCTGAAATGCACGGGCGAAAATTCTTGTTTTGTTTACGTCTTGTTGGACGGGGCAGGTTGGGACTCGAGCGAGCGTCGTGACGTATGTGAATTCTTAGCGAAAATAACGATTTATCTACGGTACATACGGAGAATTTTCACGGAAAAATATTCGAAGAAATATATATTGTGTCGAATACGGCCAGAAATTAAGGCAAACCGCGGCAAATCACGACGTAGAGGCTGAAATGCACGGGCGAAATTCTTGTTTTGTTTACGTTTTTCCTTGTTTTCTTCGATGACTTTCTTCGATTGAGTCTTAAAAACGGGTTTTTAATGAGAAATGGCAAACTATTTTGCCACAAGCGTGACAGCACACTGACTGGGGGAGGTGCGTGTATACTGTTCCTTTTCTTGTGCGGTCTACCATAGGCCGGAAATTCGCACCTCTGCGTTAATCGCCCTAACGTGATTTTAATTTCGCTTTGACAAGGCGCAATACCGCAGACTCTAGGCGGCTGCTGGTTACAGGATGGCTGATAGTTACGGGGTGGCTGCAAAAAGTGTATTATTTAGTCCCCCAAAAAGCCGCTTCAGAGTCTGCAACGGAGGCTAGATCTTCTGGGTCCGAAGTGCTTCGCGTTGCCAGATCGGCCAAGCTGCGGTACGTAACTAATCACAATGGACGTAATGCTATAACCTTACTATATGGTATCATTTATGCCGATTTTTGGTCGTTTTCTTGACGAAATCATTTTTTTTCTTCTGCAATCTTGTGGAATAGATGTAATATGGTCATTTTTCAGGATATCAAAGTCCGAAACCACAATGCAATGATATTTCCGAACAGTTGTAGCAGTTACATGCGGTCGCCGTCCTGTGTCACATGCAAATCTAGCCTGCCTGCATTGTGTGCGACACAGTGTTGAACCAAGCTTCCCTGGTTCCTTCCTTGAAGCATGCTTGAAGGTAAAAGCCAGGACAATGCGTTCCGGCGCGCATGCGCCGAAACGCAAAAAAACCTTCGATATTATCAGAGCTAAATCAAATAAACAAGTACATGATCCAAAAGTCCTACAAATACCTCTACCTGTAGAAAAACAACAAAATCAGTTTGTAACACTCTATCTCATATATCTACGGCTACAACAACAGAATGCTACAGGTACCTATGAACTACTACATATAAACCTGAACTGTAACAGAATAAAGGACAAACACATGTAACTAAAGGACCTAAATTAACATAACACTGTGCCTATTATCGCTATAGTAGGTTTAACTTTAAAAAAGCCACATAAGAAAAACATCAGTGAAGCTATCATATAAAGAACTAGGAGATGAAAAGATAGCAATCGCCATTCATCATCGAATGATAATGTGACTATTCAGGAGTAGCAATAGGGACATAAACCAAACAAGGTTTCTGAATACTTATACCATACACATGTTCTCAAAACCAATCAAGAGTGTTTTTTCAATTTGCCTTTTCAAATATGTTCATACAATCCTAATATGCCTCTGTTTTCTATCTGTCGGTCAATGAAGGCTTCTAGTCATTCTTTGGAAATAATTCCTTGCAAGTGTGTTTTCTTATGTCTCTTCAGAATAGCCGGCCTACTGAACTGCCTGCTACACTCCTCACACCTGTAGGGTTTCTCCCCTGTGTGAGTCCGCATGTGTCTCTTCAGTTCACCCATCTCATTGAACTGCCTCCGACACTCCTTACACCGGTAGGGTTTCTCCCCAGTGTGAGTCCGCATATGAGTCTTAAAATTACACCAATAGTAGCTGCACTAATAGCTCCATGGAGCTGGCTCCATGGAGCTAGCTCCATGGAGCAGATTAGTACAGCCTTGCGCCAAAGTTTTTCTACCTCCATGGAGCTGGCTGGCTCTACGCACTTTCAATGCAAAATCAGGGTTAACGTCACCCCTAAGAAAAGTGTAAAAATCTCTATTCCGAAAAGCCACTCTACCGCCACCATGCTCGATAGCTGCTATAACGTGTATTCCAATGCCTCTACGCACTTTCAATGCAAAATCAGGGTTAACGTCACCCCTAAGAAAAGTGTAAAAATCACTATTCCGAAAAGCCACTCTACCGCCACCATGCTCGATAGCTGCTATAACGTGTATTCCAATGCCTCTACGCACTTTCAATGCAAAATCAGGGTTAACGTCACCCCTAAGAAAAGTGTAAAAATCTCTATTCCGAAAAGCCACTCTACCGCCACCATGCTCGATAGCTGCTATAACGTGTATTCCAATGCCTCTACGCACTTTCAATGCAAAATCAGGGTTAACGTCACCCCTAAGAAAAGTGTAAAAATCTCTATTCGGAAACGCCGCTCTACCGCCACCATGCTCGATAGCTGCTATAACGTGTATTCCAATTCCTCTACGCACTTTCAATGCAAAATCAGGGTTAACGTCACCCCTAAGAAAAGTGTAAAAATCTCTATTCCGAAAAGCCACTCTACCGCCACCATGCTCGATAGCTGCTACAACGTGTATTCCAATGCCTCTACGCACTTTCAATGCAAAATCAGGGTTAACGTCACCCCTAAGAAAAGTGTAAAAATCTCTATTCCGAAAAGCCACTCTACCGCCACCATGCTCGATAGCTGCTACAACGTGTATTCCAATGCCTCTACGCACTTTCAATGCAAAATCAGGGTTAACGTCACCCCTAAGAAAAGTGTAAAAATCTCTATTCCGAAAAGCCACTCTACCCCCACCATGCTCGATAGCTGCTATAACGTGTATTCCAATGCCTCTACGCACTTTCAATGCAAAATCAGGGTTAACGTCACCCCTAAGAAAAGTGTAAAAATCTCTATTCGGAAACGCCGCTCTACCGCCACCATGCTCGATAGCTGCTATAACGTGTATTCCAATGCCTCTACGCACTTTCAATGCAAAATCAGGGTTAACGTCACCCCTAAGAAAAGTGTAAAAATCACTATTCCGAAAAGCCACTCTACCGCCACCATGCTCGATAGCTGCTATAACGTGTATTCCAATGCCTCTACGCACTTTCAATGCAAAATCAGGGTTAACGTCACCCCTAAGAAAAGTGTAAAAATCTCTATTCCGAAAAGCCACTCTACCCCCACCATGCTCGATAGCTGCTATAACGTGTATTCCAATGCCTCTACGCACTTTCAATGCAAAATCAGGGTTAACGTCACCCCTAAGAAAAGTGTAAAAATCTCTATTCGGAAACGCCGCTCTACCGCCACCATGCTCGATAGCTGCTATAACGTGTATTCCAATGCCTCTACGCACTTTCAATGCAAAATCAGGGTTAACGTCACCCCTAAGAAAAGTGTAAAAATCTCTATTCCGAAAAGCCACTCTACCGCCACCATGCTCGATAGCTGCTATAACGTGTATTCCAATGCCTCTACGCACTTTCAATGCAAAATCAGGGTTAACGTCACCCCTAAGAAAAGTGTAAAAATCTCTATTCCGAAAAGCCACTCTACCCCCACCATGCTCGATAGCTGCTATAACGTGTATTCCAATGCCTCTACGCACTTTCAATGCACAATCAGGGTTAACGTCACCCCTTAGAAAAGTGTAAAAATCTCTATTCGGAAACGCCGCTCTACCGCCACCATGCTCGATAGCTGCTATAACGTGTATTCCAATGCCTCTACGCACTTTCAATGCAAAATCAGGGTTAACGTCACCCCTAAGAAAAGTGTAAAAATCTATATTCCGAAAAGCCACTCTACCGCCACCATGCTCGATAGCTGCTATAACGTGTATTCCAATGCCTCTACGCACTTTTAATGCAAAATCAGGGTTAACGTCACCCCTTAGAAAAGTGTAAAAATCTATATTCCGAAAAGCCACTCTACCGCCACCATGCTCGATAGCTGCTATAACGTGTATTCCAATGCCTCTACGCACTTTCAATGCAAAATCAGGGTTAACGTCACCCCTAAGAAAAGTGTAAAAATCCATATTCCGAAAAGCCACTCTACCGCCACCATGCTCGATAGCTGCTATAACGTGTATTCCAATGCCTCTACGCACTTTCAATGCAAAATCAGGGTATCGGAAACACCCCTAGTAAAAATGTAAAAAACATCTCTACGGAGAACGCTAGCGAATTTTATAATGATTACAAGCTGTGGTCGCTTGTATGCAATACATTATAGCAATCGCATGTTGTGGGGGTCAAAAATTTAACGTAACGTTCGGCAAAAAGTTCATATGATTTTTATGTTATGTTCACTTGCAACATTTAAAAAAAGGTGCCGCTCGCTTTGGTCGTCCCATGGTACTAGTGGGTACCTTTATTATTGTTCGATTTACATTTTATCAGTTATGTCAGCATTTAGATTTTTGTCTCCAATTTTATCGTACAAAGCAAAGGCGCATAATACTACTTTCGTCAAGGATGCATTTTTTTATGCTCTCGTTCGTTGTGGGTTTGTTTGTGTGCAAGAAGCCGACAAGTGCCTTTGATCTAAACGCCTTTTTGCGCCTCCAAATAAGAACAATATGAACTCGCGCGGTGGTCCCGTGTCAACATACTACAGGCTGCATTTTGTTTACATTACTATATCCCGTAGAGACTTTCGGGGGCCATTACCATAGCAACAGCCAGGCGACACATTTTTCACTCCCAGAGAGTACCGTGGGCGTGTCTCACAGCGCAGCGGTCCTCCACCATGTTGCCTGGTGTGAAAGTTTCTTTCTGGCGTCCGCCGCGGGCCCTATAATGCGGGCTCTAATCTGTAACCCCCCCCCCCCCCTTGATTAAACCTCCTTGGTAAACCACATGGTTCATTTTTATTCAGTTATAAAAGACAATGAAGTTGTTGCTTTCACAGTCAGTTAAAAATTTAGCTATAACAAACTACATATAGCCCTAATGTTTGTTTGTCAACGCACACGTACAGCATTGACGACAATTAAATTTTAATTTCGTTACACTGTGATCAAACTTGCATGCAATGATGTCCCTAGACCTTACACCAAGAAATTGCAATGTTCTGAAATAAAGGACTAATTAGCCAGTAGAGTCAGTCCACACTGAAGTTAGAGCACAGCCATCTGTCCTTAGCCAATCAGGAGCGGGTATTTTGCTGTTTGAAATCGACATACAGGGCCAACGTTAGTTCGCGCACCTCTGTCCCTTGAGGCAGAGGTACGCGAACCAACCTGGGATCTGGTCTCAGCCAATGTGGAGCCAGGCTTTCTGCCCTCTCAAGGGAGAGCCGTGCTCTAAGGGACTGTACGTTATTTATCGGGGGGGGGGGAGGGCCGGTCGTCAGAGGGTCGGGTTAAAAAAATTTTCCTAGGCCCTCCCCCCAGGTCAATTTTTTTTCCTAGGCCCTCCCCCCAAGCCAAAAAAAATTCTACTAGGCCCTTCCCCCTCCTATCAACTCTTGAAAAAATATTCAGACGGCGAGAAAACCACCGCGCCGTTTCGAAGTGTCATTCGTGTTGTATTTTACAATGGGTCTCCGTGACCAGCGATCTCCCTCTCGTTTGCCATGCTACTCAATCTTAGGCACCCGTACGCAAAAAAAAAATTAATGGCTCGGAGCCCATGTTCCAAGTTTAAAGATATGCTTAGAGACTAATGCATCCTTTGTTCATAAATGATGCCACTGTATGATCCTGGATTTAAGTGAAATCTCAAAAATAATTGTTACCGATTTGTCATTTGCGCCGCTCTAGCGGCGCGCGCCGGCCGCATCTATAATAGCGCTTTGCAAACTTGTGGGACCTGAGCGGCGTCCGGAGACTATTTAAGTATCTTACACATTTGAATTTACGTTCATAACTTCAGAAATATTCTATCGTGATCATCAAGAATGCTAACCGTCAGGACGACATATTTTTTTTAACATTACGTAAACAATATCGAGTTCTAGGCTCGTCATATGTTGCTACTAGAATTTGTCAAATGACTAAGAACGTTACCCAGGAAAGTTGATTCCCAGCGACCGGACGTCAATTAATATTCCCCAATATAAAGATGTTGATTCAGGTTTTTTAAAAATCCTACCTTGGGAAACTTACAAAAGTTCGGTGTCCCGCGTGGATCGCCGTGAGCGCCGATTGACGACGCTATTAAAAAGCGGGTCCGGGGATGCTTCCCCGGGAAATTTTAGAAGTTCAAGCCCTCTGAAACGCTATTTAACGTAATTTCAGAGGCAAATTGTCCTTGAGCAAAGTGGGACCGCCGGCAGCACATGAATACCTAGCACATAATTTTTGTAACTTTTACCCAATAGCATCGTCAAAACCACACTTTCCATTTGTTTTTAAATGTACGTTTTGAAGAACTGGCCCACGAGAAACACAGCACTCAAACCTTACTACAGTCCTGCGAAGCTTAAGTAGCCGTTGAATATAGTCTGGGATTTTTTTGTGTACTTCTACATTTGCCATCTTCAACTACAGAAGTCACTGGAATTGGATAAGACTGAAGAAACAGCATGGAAAAGTCCGCCAACAGTCCCAGAACCGCCACACGCCCCTATGTGACCATGTACACGGTTTCGTGATCTTAGTTCCGCCCCACTGCAAAATTCCCGCGAAAACCTGGATCATTGCGTTTCTGCCACGCCCACAGCAAAACTTCTAAAGAGATCAAAGGCACACCGCTGTCCACCACTCCGCCACCATGGTAACCGTGCCAAACTCCGTCCCAACAGCCCAGGATGTAAATTTGCTACATTTGTGCTTTTGCTTGCAGTGAACCATGTGCAAGGAGGCACTCCAGAACTTATCAAGCGCAAGTTTATCCGTCGTGTATCATTCGGAAACTTGAACTTAGATAGAACGGATAGAACTTACCGTTTTGGAGCCCTCTTCAGGACGAGAGGTGCTTGCACTGTGGTATCAGATTCGAACCGTGGCCGTGACGCAAAAGGGGGAGGGCGTTGGAAGCCGCGGTAATTTCGTTATTTCGAGCCAAGTTTATAATCGCACGCAAACTGTTAAACCTGTTTTTTTCTTGCGTGTTATGTATAGCTTTATGCCTCATGTGTAATAGGGTACATGTACCTACTGGCTGAGCTTCAAGGTGAATATTAAAGGTGAATACAAAACAAGTAAGTTTGTGTGACGATCGTTGAATATGTTTTAACATCTTGGAGATGCCGCTACGTAATGGCATTGCGTCAAACGAAGCCACTATTTTTGTTTTGTAATTCAATGTCATTTTTCTTGCTTTTTTAGGACTTATCATAGAATATATTGTCAGTTACAAATCATTAATTTAGGCCGGCCATTACCTGTTTTGTTTTATGTTCTCGGCCGTCATATTTTTTCAAGATGGCACCCACGTTCAAACAATGCGCGGTATCGGTTTCCTTATTCCTTATTAATAACTTCCGTAAATTTTTTGAACGTTTTTATGGGCGCTGTATGGTCACAGTGTATGATTTGATATTTGTACATTGCTGGACATTGGGCAATCAACCTGACGGAAATATTCTGGGAACTCTAGTGTAGAACAGTTCATAAAGGTCGCGCTGAGCGTCTCCTCCCCTCAGCGCAGAACGCCGCTCTGCACATGATTTGTATAGAGTCGCAAGCCACGTTTATACTATATATCAATATATATCAAAAGGATATTTTAGTATCATATCCATCCACCATAAATATCAAGATATCTGACGTTGCAATTCTTATTCTAACCTTACCACTGTGACAATGTATCTGTACATGCGCCGTGAAGCGGCGCGCGCTCAGCTACAAGCTCAAAACATGGGGTTTTCTGAGTGGCTCGGAGCCCATTTTTAGACATTTAGATATGTGTTTGAAGATTCTGAAAGGGATCAAATTTTTTTCCTAGGCCCTCCCCCCTTGCCATTTTTTTTCCCTAGGCCCTCCCCCCAGGTCAAAATTTTTCTCCTAGCCCCCCCCCCGACGACCGGCCCTCCCCCCCCCCGATAAATACTGTTCAGTCCCTAACCAACGCGTGTTAGAGCACGGCTGTCCCTTGAGAGATGATCAGATGATCCTAGAGGAGAGCCAACTTTTGACCTACTTGACCTGTGTCACTACAACAACAACAACAAGAAGACAGACATACAATGAAGCCAAACAGATCAAATTAAGGTACATTCTTAGAGAGCTACGCCCTCGGGATGCCAACAAGCTCCTTGGGGGCGGGGCTTTGATATATCCCCACAAACTGGCCCGCCCATCCTTGAACTAATACATCACATTTCGCCCGTTTAGGACGTAGCCTGCAAGTGAAACCCTTGCGTAGTTATCTTTATCGTTCGGTAAAGCCCCTCCATGGATGAGTGATTTTTTCAAGGTGACGTGAACCATGTATTGCATTCATTGTGCGTGGAGCCGCCAAGTTATCTTTATCGTTCTGTAAAGCCCCCGTGGAGGAGTAATTTCTATTTTTGTCAAGGTGACGTGAACCATGTTGTGCATTCATTCTGCGTGGAGCCGCCAAGTTATGTTTATCGTTCTGTAAAGCCCCTCCATGGAGGAGTAATTTCTATTTTTGTCAAGGTGACGTGAACCGTGTATTGCATTCATTGTTCGCGGAGCCGCTAAGTTATGTTACGTAAAGCCCCTCCATGGAGCAGTAATTCCTATTTTTTTCAAGGTGACGTGAACCATCTATGGGGCTAAAACAAACGATATAAAAATTTTCTTGAGGGTGACGAAAACTATGAGTCTGCATTCATTGTTCGTGGAGCCAGAACCTATATACATGCGGAGTATTTTTTTTTCTTTTTTTTTCTTGAGGGTGACGTTAACCATGAGTCTGCATTCATTGTGCGTAGAGCCAGCTCTACGGAGCTGGAAAAATTGCCGAAGGCTTGAATCAATAGCTCCATGGAGCTAGCTCTATGGAGCTAAAAGGGATACAAACTTTCTTGATGGAGACGTGAACTATGAGTCTGCACTCATTGTGCGTGGAGCCAGCTCTATGAAGCTTGTTTATCGTTGACCAGAGCGTATATCCATGGTGGAGTATTAAAAAAATTGTGGTGACGCGAACCATAAGTATGCATTCAAAGTGCGTAGAGCCAACTCTACGAAGCTGGAAAAAGAGCCAGCTCTACGAAGCTGGAAAAAGCTGCCGTGGATTGGACTAATAGCTCCATGGAGCTAGCTCTTTAGGGTGACGTGAACCATGTGTCTGCATTCATTGTGCTAGAGCCAGCTCTATGAAGCTTGCTTTTTTTTAGTTAGATTTTTTTTCAAGGTGACGTGAACCATGCATATGTATTTTTCTTGTAGGTGACGTGAACCATATAAATGCATTCAGATAGCGTAGAGCTAGCTCCATGGAGGTGGAAAAAATAGCCGCAGGGCTGTACTAATCGGCTCCATGGAGCTAGCTCCATGGAGCTGGCTCCATGGAGCCGATTAGTACAGACCCTTCTCAATTACACAGCTGACTGAACTGCCTGCTACACTCTTTACACTGGTAGGGTTTCTCCCCAGTGTGAATCCGCTTGTGTGTTTTAAGACTACCCAGCTGACTGAACTGTCTGCTGCACTCCTCACATTTGTAGGGTTTCTCACCCGTGTGTGTCCGCATGTGTGTCTTCAGACCATCTAGCTTACTGAACTGCCTACCACATTCATCACACATGTAAGGTTTCTCCCCTGTGTGAGTCCGCATGTGAGTCTTCAAATTACACAGCTCATTGAACTGCCAGCAGCACTTCTCACACATGTAGGGTTTCTGCTTTGTGTGAGTCCGCATGTGTTTCTTCAGACTACCCAGCTCACTGAACTGCTTGCTGCATTCCTCACACTTGTAGGGTTTCTCTCCTGTGTGAGTCTGCATGTGAGTCTTTAGAGTACCCAGCAGACTGAACTGCCTGCTGCACTCCTCACACTTGTAAGGTTTCTCCCCTGTGTGGGTCCGCATGTGAGTCTTTAGAGTACCCAGCCGACTGAACTGTCTATAGCACTCCACACACCTGTAAGGTTTCTCCCCTGTGTGAGTCCGCATATGTCTATTTAGATTACCTTGTGTAAGGAACTGCCTGCTGCACCGCTCACACTTGTAGGGTTTTTCCCCTGTGTGAGTCCGCATATGTATCTTCAAATAATCTAGGGCACTGAACTGCCTACTGCACTCCTCACACTTGTAGGGTTTCTCCCTAGTGTGAGTCCGCATGTGTCTCTTCAGTTTACTTGGCGCACTGAACTGCCTGCTGCACTCTTCACATTTGTAGGGTTCTCCTCCTCTGTGAGTCCGCATGTGTCTCTTTAGACTACCTGGCGTACTAAACTGCTTGCTGCACTCCTCACACCATGGAAGAGTGTTGGCAATCCCTCCTACCCTTCTATTGATAACGTCATCGTGGCAACTCTTTGCACTAGCCATGATGTTGCTTCTGTAATAAAAAATAGAGTAAATGAAGATTTACCAAGGGAAAGTTTGCATCACACTAAAATGCTTTAAGAGACAGCCTTGCATATGCTTGGAGACTTATGACGGATATAAACATAGATCGAATATTGGTCATAATGAGAAATCTGGTCGGAAATCTTCCCCGGTAAATCGTTATGTAGGAATAGACAAAGCCATGAGAAGATAAATTTAAGGTTATACAACAACAGGTAGATAAAGCATCTGAGGACAGTCCTGGCACAAACACACACACACACACACACACTTACACACACACTCATGCGCGCGCGCACACACACACACACACACACACACACACACACACACACACACACACACACACAGACAGACATAACTGCATACTGTGTTCACTATATGTTCATTCGTGCATAATGTAAGGTTGATTTGACTTACTTGACTTAATGTAAGGTATGGTACTAGTAATTATATATCAATTAGTATCAATTTTGTAATTTGTTTTTATTCTTTTCATACTGTACTATAATTTAAATGTATCCGGCTTTGACATTTTCTAACATCTCTTGTCTAATTACCAGCGATTGGCACTCATTTTCGTATAAGGTGCAGTCAAGTAAAAATGTGTCTCGTTTATAGCATATGAATTTTTTGTGGCGACAAAAGCGCCTAAAAACACTTCAAAAACAGCCGGAACCCCTCCTCTGCTTGGAGAGTAGCATATTCTATCTCTGAGAGGGGTGCGGTCATAATCTTTCAACGCTCCCCTTTCGTTAAATCTTATTTTATTTTATTTTCTTGCTGCGGCCTTGATCTCGCTAAGTCTCACATAGTTTTACACTAATCAGCGCAAGTTATGTGCCAAAGCATCTTAAATCAACACCGTAGCTGTTAGCGAACCTCCCCGCACAAAAACCCACCAGCCCACGCCGTCAACAGGCACTGATTGAAACCAGATGTGAGGATCCGACTGGGGGCTTCAAACCTACGTAACACAAGTCCGTTGTGTCTTGGAGCCAAAAGATTAACTTCTGGCACACATAAACCTATTCCATCTTAGCCTGGAATCCCGACCTATTTATAGCTGCCGGGTCTCTTCTCTCCCTCCGCAAAATATTTTGCGGAGGGAGAGAAGAGACCCGGCAGCTATAAATAGGTCGGGATTCCAGGCTAATTCCATCTATATTCTATGTCACTTCTTACGCAATAAAACGCAGGAAAGTGAGCATTTTGAAGCTTATTCTCAAAGTAGTCGACCGATGATGACGATGATTCTCAAAGTAAAATAGATCCAGTAACCCCTATAACACCCTTCTACCAATTATCTTGACCCCTTCACCGCCTAGAAAAAACAACGCGCTAAAACCTTCCCAAAATCGCGACTTGTAGTCTATCAACTTCGGCATTTTTACACAGCCTGACATTAATATCCTTCATCACTTCTTACCTGAAAGGTCTCGACGATTGGAACAGTAGAAATCAACGTATCCGAGGACAAACTTGAAAGGTAATCAGAGAGCATCCGTCCTCGCGATTCTGACAAACTTTCACGAACGGAAATGCGCCATGGATGACCCGGATGTACACTGCCGGGGTCAGTTTCTTGTACCTGATTACCCACAAGAAGCTGAAGATGACCGTCTACCGGTGACCGGATTTTTTTTTTTTTTGAATGAATAAAATACCTTTATTATACATCCATGCCTCCAAGGGCTAGGTACATGTCGTCTATCGTATGACTTAACAAATTTAAATAAAAAGGCCATATACAGAAAAATATGGACAACAATACACGAGTTAAGCATACATTACATACATACATTACCGGTGACCGGATCATGTCAAGCCGTTTGAGTTTGAGCCGTGTAGTCTTAATAACGAGCTTTCACTCTCTTATCATAGGATCAAGTTGCATGTCGCAATTTTACAGTAACCAAAAAATGTTTATCAAGAGTAGAAATCTTCTCGTGCTCCCGCATTGAAAAAAACAGTGCGCCTTTGCTCTCCAAGCAGAAGTTTCGGACGGGGTTATTTTTTCATTTTTGCTTTTTCGGCGGCCTTTTCTACGACTCTATGTTTAGTACTGACAGCGATCTTTAAAAATGCCATCCCTTTAAAACGCAGCAACTACACTACTAACTATAGGTAAATATAGAAACGCCTAACAAAGGCAACAACACAGCCGCACTGGCCGCAGCTTGAAATATCATCAAGGTAAACCTTAGCTTGGAGAGTAGGTCGCCTTGAGTACCATTCCGTTATGACTCAAACAAGGATGGCAAATTACGTTAATTTTTTGTTTATTATCAAGAAGTGATTTAGTGATTGACGTATCAGCTCACTGACCATGTGTAGAATTATCGTCTTTTTCCCTTTTCCACGATGTTCTAACGTGTTAATGTAGGCAATAGTAAAGATAAAGCGTTTCTAATCAACAAGTGTTTTCAGCACAAAACTTTATTGTAATTGAACTGTAACAAACTAAATAACATAAACATGTGTAACAGTAAGTGTAATTTTAACGGAATAAATGTCAAACAAACTTATTAGAAGGAACCTAAATACACATAATCCTGCGCCTATCATCTTACACAGCTCCCAAAATAGAACTCAACTAGCAGTAAGTTGTAACAATCAAAATAAAGTTAGAAATAAAATAACGGTGATTATATGATACAGGGAATAGAGTGTTACGAGAAAACCTTTCTTTACTATCTTAAAGCTGACTAAACAAAAACATATAAAAAACTACAAATATATTTTATACTATAGTATAAAAATCCGTTTGTAATAAGCGTGTACCTACTATATATACAACTACCATAACTACTGGTAGTTCTAAAATGCTACAATTAAACCTGAACTGTACTGTAAATCAATTAATAACATTAGAAATATAAATTAACTTACCCGTTTATGCCTATAATCTATACAGCTAACATATAAAGACGCTAAGTAGGCCTGACCTCTAAACATAGAATGTAACAATCAAAACAAGTAAAATAACATGTATAAGAAATAAACAAGGTAAATGTAAAATAACAATATAAGGAATAAACAAGGCGGCCTAAAGAAAAGAAGCCTCATCGTCTTACTACTCTTAGTTGTGACTAATAATAATAGGACTAAAAAAACAGAAAACTATATGATAACAAAACGACTTTGCCTTAGGAATTTTATACACTACACTTAAAAGCTAATCGAAAGAGCATCCAACAAAAAGTGGAAATGACATGAACTTTAGTAACAACAAACTAATCGCTTTGTATTCATGATGTAACTGTCTGATTCTAGGTCATTGTTTGGAATGAATTGTGTGTTTTCATGTGAGTTTGCAGATATCTCTGCTGACTGAACTGCCTGCTGCACTCCTCACACCTGTATGGTTTCTCCCCAGTGTGAGTCCGCATGTGGTTTTTCAGATTACCCAGCTCACTGAACTGCCTGCTGCACTCCTCACACTTGTAGGGTTTCTCTCCTGTGTGAGTCCGCATGTGTCTCTTCAGATTACTCAGCTCTCTGAACTGTCTGCTGCACTCCTCACACCTGTAGGGCTTCTCCCCAGTATGAGTTTGGATATGAGTCTTCAGATTACTCAGCTGACTGAACTGCCTACTGCACTCCTCACACCTGTAGGGTTTCTTCCCCGTGTGAGTGTGCATGTGTTTCTTTAGAGTACCCAGCTCATTGAACTGCTTGCTACATTCCTCACACTTGAAGGGTTTCTCCCCTGTGTGAGTCCGCATGTGTCTCTTTAGACTACCCAGCTGACTGAACTGCCTGCTGCACTCCTCACATCTGTAGGGTTTCTCCCCTGTGTGAGTCTGCATGTGTTTCTTTAGACTACCCAGCTCATTGAACTGCTTGCTGCACTCCTCACACATGTAGGGTTTCTCCCCTGTATGAGTCTGCATGTGTCTCTTCAGATTACCTAGTGTACTGAACTGCTTGCTGCACTCCTCACATCTGTAGGGTTTCTCCCCTGTGTGAGTCCGCAAGTGTCCCTTCAGTTTACTTGGTGCACTGAACTGCCTGCTGCACTCCTCACACTTGTAGGGTTTCTCCCCTGTGTGAGTCTGCAAGTGTATCTTCAGATTACCTGGTGTACTGAACTGCTTGCTGCACTCCTCACACCATGGCAGAGTGTTGGCAATCCCTTGTACCCTACTATTGGTGACGTCACTGTGGCAGCTCTTTGTAGTAGCCATGGAGACACTTCTGTTATAATAGTGAAAAGAAAATAGAGTAAATGACCAAATTAAAAATGAAATTGAATCCATTGAAAGTTTTCATCACAGGGAATGATACAACGGACACCATTGCATCTGCTTGGAGACATGTGACTGCCATAATGACAAATATCAATTATCAGATCTTTCGCTGGTAAATATTTATGCAGTCGAGGACAATAAAAGATCTGATTGGAGGTTAGATGATAACAGCAAGGTAAAGAATCTGACAGACCTGGTACAATGTCACACACACACACGGACACACTCACAGCTGCATACACACGCACGCAAACAAACAAACAAACAGACACACTGGCATACACACACACAACAAACAAACTACAGCGAAACTCACACACACACACTCACACATACAAATACACCCACACACACACACACACATTCTTTCATTTCTAAAGCGTACAACCATCTATTGTATAAGGTAGTTCAGGGTTGCTACTACGCATGTGCAGTGTCAAAGGTCAAGGCTCACAGCTTGTAGAACTATGATATCTCAATCTGCGTTAAGTATGTACTTTAAGCATACTCTCCAAGCAGAGGTTGAATGGGCAGATCGTCACCTTTTATCATATGCCGTCATTTTTTGTCGCTAGCCCATTCTTAGAATTCTTAGAAAGGGGCTAGCGACAAAAAAATGACGGCATATGATAAAACGGTGACGATCTGCCCATTCAACCTCTGCTTGGAGAGTACTTTAAGCACTCGGCGCTGCCGATGTGCCACCGCTTCAAAGGTGAATAAAGTTCAAAGTTCAAAGTTTAAAGTAGACAGTTCTCGTCTCGACTTTGTCTCGATTTGCATAACAACGCTCAGACGGGTCTTAACCATTGACACTGCACATTCGTGGTAGCAACCCCGAACTAGCTTATACAAACATATGGTCTGCCAACTTTCCAAATTGGAACATTATCCGCACATTCTTGTTTTTGGTCCGTCCCACATAATATTTACCGATAGGATACACCAGACAGTAAGTGTTGAAGTTTTCTTCACAACAAACCATCACTGCAGCAGTTAGTGAACCGCCCCTAACAAAACAACACCAGACCACCCAGTCAGCAGGCACTGATTGAAACCAGATGTGAGGATCCGATTGGGAGTTTTCTGCATACGTTACACAAATTCTTGTCTTTGTAGCCAAAAGTAAACTTTTGCATACACAAAACCATTCCTTACAAACTCTATGTCTCTTCTTACACAGTAAAATCACAGAACATTGAAAGATTTGAAGTTTGTTTCTCAAATTCAAAGAGATCCGGTAGACCCCACAACACCCTTTTAAGTCTTATCTTGAGAAAACAAAATACTAAAACCACCGCAAAACCGCGACTTGTGTCTTCCAGCTTCGACATCGTTCAACAATCTGATAAAGATAGTCGTCACCACTTCTTACCTGAAAGGTCTCGACGATTGGAATAGTAGAAACCGGCGTATCCCAGGACAAAGGAAGATAGATCACAGACTCCACGCGATTCTGACCGGTAGGACCAGGCCCTGGTAACGCCGGCATCTACGAAATCGAGGCTCGTTACAAGCGCAGGGGATGATGGGAACAATTTGTGGCGGCAAATTTAAAATTTCTCCGGATCCTTTCTGTTGTATTATTCTCTACATTGTCTCTCTGCAATGTAACAGTGTTGTGTTGGGTAATTTCATAAGCAAGAAGTCTTGAGCTAACCAATGAAAGATATGAACGCCCTTATGTTTCACTCAAACTTTAGGCCACTCTGAATGCCTAGGTACTCTTTAGGAGGTATTCTCTAATAGACCCCCTTACTTGCTCTGTGCAGAATAATCTAATGCATAGTGGCACATGTCATTAAGAAAACAGAGGGAAATAAAAAGAAAGTATGATAGTGTAAAATGAAATGACGGAGAGCATGTTCTCATTTCAAGTATAAATCTTTTTTTATTCCCATCACTTTCCCAATTTTTTTCTTGGTAGATATCTCATTTGAAGTTCATGCTATGACTTCATCAACTTGCATTAGTACGTTAGAATTTGTTTTAGCTAATAACAGACTTGTGAGGTGTATCTTACTATACTATGATGATTTATGAACGAAGGCAGTCTGGCATCACAGACAGGTGCATTGCAAACTTTGTCTTTAATGTGTATCAACAGGAATGTACAAGAGTGCTAACACACAATGGAAACTTGGGTACCTGCAATCAATATTTCACAAAATGTACACATAAACATCAGGTGGTATGTAATATTAAACCAGTAGTTCCTATCATAGTGATACTGATCAAAATGCATGTACATCTCCAACCTGTATGTACCAAAATCAATCCCACCACATACACCTTCAGTTTCCTTAGGATATCATACAAAATTGTGAAGGAGAGGGAATACAGGAGCCCTGGTAATCTAACCAGGTTATTAGTTTGACAACAACACAATGCCTTTATCTAGCCTGATTTCAAAGAGGTTAAGTTAAAATTTGGGATAGAGACGATGAATCACTCATAATAGTAATAAAGATAGATAACAGACTATCAGACATATATTAGTTAGTGAACAAATAAATAATACACAAAATTGCTGTAAAGTGTACAGCCATATTTTCATTCCATGGGTATTCCAGGTCAGCTTTTCTAAGATAAGGGTGTCTTGAAGTTGGTGAGAAAAGAGATTCTGATTGTAAGGCAGGGTTGAACTCCACAATCCTGGTTCAGAACCAACCAGCAACTTTCTAGATCTGTACTTGAACTGGAAGATAAAGAGAGAAATCATGAATTGATGAATGTAACATTTGCTTTTCTATCTAACTTCTGCTGTGACTGATGTCTGTTATTGACTTTCCAAAAGGAATTATAATTTACACTATACACTATATGTTTACAGCTTGTATTGTTGTATCATTGTATGTTCCATGTGTTAAGTTAGACGACCTGTACCTAGCCCCTCGGGGCATGAATGCACAATAAAGGTCTTTCATTCATTATAATTTACTCAAATACTCTACAAGATGTACAAAGGCCGATTGGATCACACATAAAGTTGATAATACTTACATTTCTATTCATAGTTGGTATAGCTTTTGATATGTTCATATTCCACAATGTGCATCTTGGCTTCATGTGTCATGGTATTAGCAGCAATGAAGCTCTACAGTGGCAAAACTTGTTTTATTAGATCCAAACTGAGCATGATTTCTGTACTGTTTCTTGGGGGGGAGGGGGGCTAAAGCATTACAATACAAGGTGTACAAAATACTAATCATAGCCTAATGTAAGAACAGTAATCTCAGCAGTCACTACCATAATAAAGTTGAAAACTGATAAAGGTATCCCTTATTATTCTAAGGTTACACATCAAAACAGATTATTTGTATTTCTTTGATTACTTAGGAGGTTTGAACTTTATTCCAATATGACAGATTAGATTACTCTGTTCAGCCTATTTTTCTAAATTTGCAGTTTTGTTTCTTAATTAAAAAAATACATTTCTCAAATATGTTGGAAACATATATGTAACGTTACTATAGAATCTGAGATTGTACCTGGGAAAAGATAGTTTGTTTCAGAGTTTCCCCCCAGTAAGGCTAATAGTTGGCACACTCTAGACAATATGGCCTCATGCTGACCAAATATTGAACATCTTTGAAATTGTGTATATCTGGATAAAACAAATGGATCACTCCAAGATTCAGAAATCTATCAGAGAAATATATGTATTCATGTTTTAGATTACTTTCATAAAAATCAACTGATGTTTTTAAACTTATGCCAGTCATTTAAGATCACATAGTGTTAACAATATGGATGCCAGAATTTCATTGAAGTTTGATACTCTATACCTTTTTACCAAATAACTGGATCACTGCGATATTCCGGTATATGTTAGAGTGGTATATGTAGTCATATTTTAAATTGCTTAAAAGAAAATCAAAGGATTTTCTTCAATTTGTGCCAGTCGTTAAAGATCTATCAGTGTAAACAATATGGATGCCAGAATTCTAATGAAGTTTGACTGCCTATATTTTTAGATCAAATAAATGGATCTCTTCAATACCTTGGAATATGATAGAGTGATATATCTAGTCATGTTTAAGATCACTTTGAAAGAAATCAATTGATGTTTTTCAATTTGTGCCAGTCCTAAAAGTGAATGCACTTCAGACAATATGGATGCCAGAATTTCAGTGAAGTTTGATGCCCCATATTTATTTAGGAAATGAGTGGATCACTGCGATATTCCCGAATATGTTAGAGTGATATGTGTAGTAATGTTTTACATAACTTAAAAAAAAAACAATTGATGTTTTTGAATTCGTGCCAGTTGTTAAACATAATGCACTTTACAAAATATGATTGAGTAAATTTCAAGCAATTTCAACACCCTGTATTTTTGTCCAAAATAAGTGGATCTCTCCAATATCCTGAAATATCTTAGAGTGATATATCTAGTCATGTTTCAGATGACTTTCAACAAAATCAATTGATGTTTTTGAATTTGTGCCAGAACTTCAAGTAACCACACTCAGCACAATATGAATGACAGAATTTCAGTGAAGTTTGACTGCCTATATTTTCATATCAAATAAGTGGATCTTTTCAATATCCTAAAATATGTTCGAGTGATATATCTAGTCATGTTTAAGATTACTTTCTAAAAAATCAAGTGATGTTTTTGAATTTGTGCCAGGCCTCAAAGTGAGAGCACTTCGGACAATATGGATGACAGAATTTCTATGAAGTTTGGCTGCCTATATTTTCATATCAAATAGGTGGATCTCTTCAATATCCTGGAATATGTTAGAGTGATATATCTAGTCATGTTTAAGATTACTTTTTTAAAAATCAACTCATGTTTTTGAATTTGTGCCAGGCCTCAAAGTGAAAGCACTTTGTTTCTTTGAATTCAGTGGGTGGGAGGGGGGCATATGTATTCTGGATTGAATTTTTCGAGATCGGTTGAATCGATTACAGTCACGATTTCAGTGATAAAGGGATCCGCGTAGCACTCATTAGAAAATAAGTTCAAATAAAATTTGGGACTACCGTACTCTCTCAAGTCAAAGTTTAATGTCGCCAAAGGCCCCAGACTGCTGTCTCCAAGGACAAAGGGGGAGAAACAGGACAATCGGCAAGTCATAGCAGTATAAATGACATGAAAGATGATGAACACGTATATCCCCTGTCTATACGTACCTTGTATGTAGTCATCGATGGTCATCCCGGTGAATAGCGATCTGTTTTCTTGCTCCCACTTCGGGTTTCCGGCATGAGCCGCCATCTTGAATGGCGGCCATCTTGTAACACGCCTAATTACCCATTCGCAATGCGCGCTTCCTCACCATTGTACTTTCCACCATGGTAGGACCCCACAAGCTTTCACGACCGGAAAAGCGCAATGGATGACCCGGAAGTACACTACTGGGGTCAGTTTCCTGTACCTGATTACCAACAAGGAACTGAAGATGACCGTCTACCGGTGACCAGATCATGTCATGCCGTGTACTCTTTACGAATTTTCACTCTTTATCACACGATCAAGTTGAAGGTTGATCCCCACTGTTACACTACTCTCCCTTTTCTTTCTAGACTCGTCCCGATTCTCCGAGTTCGACATCCCTGTGTAATCTGATCGTTACTGACAGGGCTGGCGTGGGAACCATTGTAAAAACTCAAAGGGGCGAGTAGGCCGCTCCCGGGATTCAAACCCGCGCCGATCCCGATCCGCACGGCTTGGGAATTCAACGCGCTAACCACTAGGCTAAAAGGTCCGGGCCAGTTAAACTGGTCACTGTTACTGTTACAGGGCTACGAAATTAGTGCGGCCAAAATCTTTGGCCGTTTGTAAAAACCTAAAAGTGAATACCAGCGAGGCATGAACTTTACGGAATGGTAGTTGACTGTGACAAGTCGGCTTTAAGATCGCATAACTAAGATTGTGAAGTTTGGCTAGCCGTTGTATGAATGCGCGTAACCTTTACAGTGATCAACTCGGAGTATTAAATCAGGCACAGGAATTTGGCCCCGTAACATTACATTCACATTTATACATATATTCACATTTATACATATATACCAATGCACACATTAGATTCAGATTTGTCAATATAGTATACATGCGATACGCAACTTTGTCCTGTAATGAGAGTGAAAACCCCGCAAAAATACACGACAGGACATCATCTGGTCATCTTCAGCTTCCTGCAGGTAATCAGGTAGATAAAAGTGAAGGGTAAGGGGAAAACCCTGTATAGGTACCCGTACCCGTATAGGTCCCCGTATAGGTATACCGGTATACCCCATTTGGGGCCCCAACAAGCCAGGAAACACGCTATGACGGCCGCCATATGGGGCACCCAGAACGGCTTTTTTTTACGGTCTCCACATTGATATGATAAGACACCGTGAAACAGTTGACTATACTCGGTCAGAAAATAGCTGAACAATCATATTTTATGATCTTTTGATTTCTATGAAGGACGGAGTTTTGGAATATACGGAATTTGCGAAGTTCGTACGGAGCTCCTGTCAGAACGTGCGAGCACCGATCTCGGAGACCTTTCAACTGAACCCGTTCTGAAAAGGTTTAATACGGAAAACCTACAGGAAACACCTCACGCTAAAGACAGAGACCGAGCACGGCATATTCAGACAAATCACGCCGAATGGCCGTAATGTTTGTGTCGCAATATATAAAGTGGTCATTTCGGCGCGTAACATGCATCGAGAACCGGGCGTTTTCTGTAGGTTTTACGCAGGTTTACTGGCAGCTCCAGCCAAACAGATCATGAGTATTGCATCTGAAGATAATGAAATGCGGAAAGGTTGATAGTTTGAGTGTTTTTTTCTATTTCTTTTCAGAACAGGTTTAGTTAAAAGGTCTCCGAGATTGGTGCTCGCACGTTCTGACAGGAGCTCCGTACGAACGTCGCATATTCCAAAACTCTGTCCTTCATAGAAATCAAAAGATCGTACAATATGATTGTTCAGCTATTTTCTGACCGAGTATAGTCAACTGTTTCACGGTGTCTTATATCAATGTGGAGACCGTAAAAAAAAGCCGTTCTGGGTGCCCCATATGGCGGCCGTCATAGCGTCCTGGCTTGTCGGGGCCCCAAATGGGGTATACCGGTATACCTATACAGGTATACGGGTACGGGTACCTATACAGGGTTTTCCCCTTACCCAAAAGTGAACCCAAGGGTCCACTTCCGGGTCATCTACAGCGCACTTCCGCTCGTGAAAGCTTGTCAGAATCGCGTGGACGGACGCTCTCTGATCTATCTTTGTCCTCGGATACGTCGGTTTCTACCTTTCCAATCGTCGAGACCTTTCAGGTAAGAAGTGATTACGAATATCTATGTCAGGTTGTGTAACGATGTCTAAGCTGGTAGACTACAAGTCACGATTTTGCGATAGTTCTAGTGTGTTGTTTCTCTGGGCGGTGAACGGGTCAAGATAAGATTTCGAAGGGTGTTGTAGGGCCTACCGGATCTCTTTTACTTTGAGAACAAAAAGTGTTTTTACTCTGTTAAAGGGAACACAGAATCTAGACAAAATGGCTATATCATATGTCTACAAGGTCGACTTTTGGCTCCAAAGACACAATGGACTTGACTTACGTATGTTGGAAACCCCCAATCGGACCCTCTCATCTGGTTTCAATCAGTGCCTGCTGACAGCGGAGTTTGGTGTTATTGCTCACTAACTGCTACAGTGATATCGACTCATCATATAGGGAACTGGCTACTAGTAGTTTAGTTTAGTTTATCAGTAAATTCTATGTGGGACAGATCAAACAGGAATACGGGGGGGGGGGTCACTAGTAATACGCCACAGCTTAGGAATTAAAGGCACATTGAACGTAGGAAGTAGTGATTTTATGTCTTTAGATTTAGATAGCATACACTGGATGGGTGTACCGTACTCACCGTGTACGTCTACATTCTAGAAATGATTGAATGTATGTGTGTGTGTGTGTGTGTGTGTGTGTGTGTGTGTGTGTGTGTGTGTGTGTGTGTGTGTTATGTGTGTATGTGAGTGTGCATCTATTCGTGTGTGTTTACGTGTATGTTTGCATGTGTTTGTGTTGGCATGCGTGTCAGTATATGTGTGTTTCTGTGTGTGTTTTTATGTGTGTGTCTCCTATGCTGAAAACTTCTCAATGACAAATTTTCATTCATTCATTCTATCTTATCTTCACTATCTTCACAGAAGCGACTTGATGGCGACAACAAAGAGTAATGACGTCAGCAGAGGTTCGGTTGGGGGGGTTGCCAAATTTCTTCATAGGTGTGAGGAGTGCAGCAAGCAGTTCAGTTCACGAAGTAATCTTAAGAGACACGTGCAGAGTCACTCAGGGGAGAAACCTCACAGGTGTGAGGAGTGCAGCAGGCAGTTCAGTCAGCTGGGTGGTCTGCAGAAACACATGCGGACTCACACAGGGGAGAAACCCTACATGTGTGGGGAGTGCGGCAGGCGGTTTAATGTGCTGTGTAGTCTGAAGAGACACATGCGTACTCACACAGGGGAGAAGCCCTACATGTGTGAGGAGTGCAGCAGGCAGTTCAGGGAGTTGCGTTATTTTAAGGCTCACATTCGGACACACACAGGGGAAAAACCCTACCGGTGTGAGGAGTGCAGCAAGCAGTTCAGTGAGAAGGGTAGTCTGAATAAACATATACGGACTCACACAGGAGAGAAGCCTTACAAGTGTGAGGAGTGCAGCAAGCAGTTCAGTGAGTTGGGTAGTCTGAAGAATCACATGCGGACTCACACAGGTGAGAAACCCTACCGGTGTGAGGAGTGCAGCAAGCAGTTCAGTGAGAAGGGTAGTCTGAATAAACATATACGGACTCACACAGGAGAGAAGCCTTACAAGTGTGAGGAGTGCAGCAAGCAGTTCAGTGAGTTGGGTAGTCTGAAGAATCACATGCGGACTCACGCAGGTGAGAACCCTTACAGGTGTGAGGAGTGCAGCAAGAGGTTCAGTCGACTGGGTTATCTGAAGAGACACATGCAGACTCATGCAAAAAAGTATGAGGCATACAACAATGTAACAGGCAGTTCAGTAAATTAAATGCTCTGAAGGGACATAAGAGAAGAACACACTTGTAAGAAATTAGTTGCAAAGAATGAGAAGAAGTCTTTTATTGGCCTGTCTGATATATGACAAAGAGTCATTTTAGGATCACATCCAGGTGTGTAAAAAGGCAAAGCCCCCAATAAAGGCTCCATTATTTTATTTTAGAAGATTTTGACTTAAGTCAAACCTCGTTTAGTTCGCCCTCTTATAATCTAGTTTGCTGTTAAGTCTGTTTTGTTTGTCACATTACTAGTATGATACTCTGACGACAAGACTTGCTGTCTTTGGGTCCCCTTGTTTATTCAGTAGATGATATTTATTCCTTTATTTTGCCGATAGCTTTTGCGATTTCAAATGTTACGGTCTATGTTAAACGTTTAGAGGCTAGACCTACAAGTTGAGTTCTGTTATGTTACCTCGTTTGTTTCGTTTTCTTATAGAGCAGCCTGCTGTTTCGTTAGTCACATTTTCATACTCTAATGACACCACTTGCTGTCTTTGGGTACCCTTGTTTATTCCTTATATAATAGCACCACTGTTATTTTGCTCATAGCTTTTTCGATTATTTTCATTTGTTACATTCTATGTTGAACGTTTGGAGATTAGACTTTGGTTTCCCTTATGTTAGCTGTAGAGATGATAGGCGAAAGGTTATGTTTGTTTATGGCCCTTCTGTTACATTTCTTTATCTCATTTATTCTGTTACAGTTCAGGTTTGTAGCATTTCAGACCTACCAGTAGCATTTTGTTGTTGTAGCTGAAGATATAGCAGGTATAAGCTAACAAGCTTATGTCGATGTTTATGAATGTACAGTATTTTTTAGGATTACTAGTATATTTTCTTGTTTATTCAGCTTTAATAAGAAAATTTTAAAAAAGTTTTTGCCATAACGCTATATCAATTCCGTATGTCATAGTATCGCTGTTATTTTTCTTTTGTCTTTTTCAGTTATATTATTTGTTACTACCTACTATCTGATTTCTATTATGGTAGCTGTAGAGATGATAGGAACAGTGTTGTGTTCCTTAAGTTCCGATCTATTTACATATAAATATGCTATTTGTTTTGTTACAATTCAGTTACAATAAAGATTTTTTTGTGATAACACAAGAAGAAATCAGCTAATTTATTAGAGACGTGTATACTTTTGTTTACAACGCCTAGATATAAACACGTTTTTGCAGATTACCTTGATACACCTTGCAAAAGGAAATCTCATCAACTGTAGACATGATTTCCAAGCGGCGCTGGTATGTCAACTAATTATTGTCAGTTCTTATTTTAACCTCCTTGGTAACGCTTATTAAGAACCTTAACAAAAGTCATATGTCATTTTTATAAGAGACATTACGAAATAGTGCCAAAAGTACACTTTCCATAAATAGTCGGCATTTTTACATTTGAAGATGTAGTAGTATAAAGGCGACGTGTGCAACTTGATCCTGTAATGTGAGTGAAAACTCGTAAAGAGTACACGGCATGACATGATGTGGTCACCGTTAGACGGTCATCTTCAGCTTATGGTGGGTAATCAGGTACACGAGATGCAACAAAAGCTACGTATAGTGTGATAAAAGTGACATAGAATCTAAATTGGATCCATATGTGTTTGTGTACTGTAACGGCCATCATATATACGTAATTAGTGTGTCTAGTACTCTTCACTAGACCATATGGAGGAGGGGCTTGCATAAATTACCTGTATGAGAAAGCCGTGATTGGCTGGTGAGAGTAGCCAATCAGAGAGTAACCCATTGGCAGCAGAACTGACCTTGGATGTTGTATTTGTCTAAGAGGGCAGTTGGTGACTCCGGATTCCCAGGTACGTGTGTGTTAGTTGGAGCTCGTAGATTGTAATTTGTAGACAGTAGAGTAGCCTGTAGTGTAGTTTAGTGTAATCTTATTTTGTCTTATTCTCTGTATAAGTTCGATATCGTCAGATCGGATATTGTAAAGTAGAAAAAGTGAGATTCTATTAACTTTTGTTAGGCAAAATAAAACTACGATCTATATCACACCTGGCTTGGTGTATGTTGCCTTGTACATAATCCTACCATTGCTTTATAGTTATATAGAAAGAGAGACTTAATAATAGCTTTTCCCACTGTTTAACCTGCGGTTCATAGAGTTTTCCCGGCTCTCGCTAAACAGTTCCATTAAAGCCGCATTGTGCCCTGGCGTGTTGTTGACTTCCTGTGCGTTCAAAAATTGACAATTTCTAGCGCATAAGATACAACATTTTGGTAGCGTGTATTTTGCCCGTTTGGGCTAGTAACTTTCTCTTTCAGAAATTCGTATATGCTAGCCAGATAAGCTCCAGTCAGCCCCATATACTGACTGGACCTTCTCTACAAATTTCGGCGCCCCGTGTAGATCTGCTTGGAGATAACGTTCCTGTTCAAAAGTTCGCGCGAAATAATCTGCATAGAGCACTCGCGCTATTGTTATTCATTCATTATCTCCCCTGCGCTCTATTGTCATTCCCTATTTATTTGTTCTGATTATGCCACTTTGCTCTTAACTACTTTTGTGACCACGGCCAGGTGGGAGACCCGTGAAATATTTGTCTGAAACGTCCCTTTTGTTTCCTGTGTTGCCAAATTTGCATCCACATTGTGACTTCTGACTTGTGGGATAGTTGCTCTTGTTCATTTTGACGGGATATTGCCTACTGTTGTTTTTGTAGTGGGCCGTACTTTGCATCAAAAGTTCTGACTTCTGACAATTTTGTTCTTTTTTTGCGGCCTTTTCTACGATTCTGTGTTTCCCTAGTAATGTCCACGATTCAATGGGACGAAATGACAAAAAAACGCACCCACAACCCACCGACTTGTATACCATCGAACCACGGTAGCTTTCGAACTAGTTTCCCGATAGGTTATGGATGTTTTTGTTTACAATAAACAAAATGTATAACAATTTGCTTCGCAATTTGATTATCTGATAAAACTGAAAATTCGTTAAGACTTAGAGTATTACGGCATGATCTTGTCGCCGGTAGACGGTCATCTTCAGCTTCTTTTGGGTAATCAGGTACAAGAAACTGACCCCAGGAGAATACATCCGGGTCATCGTCAGCGCATTTCCGTTCTTCGAAGTAGCCAGAATCTCGAGGACGGACGCTCTCTGATCTATCTTTGTCCTGGGGTACGCCGGTTTCTACCGTTCCAATCGTCGAGACCTTTCAGGTAAGAAGTCATAACGAATATCTATGTCAGGTTGTGTGACGATGTTGAAGATGGTAGACTACACGTCGCGATTTTGATGTGGTTTTAGTGCGTCGTTTGATCTGGTCAGTGAGCGGGTCAAGGGTGCTGTGGGGGCTATCGGATCTCTTTTAATTTGAGAAAAAGCTTCAAATGGCTCAATTTACTTTGTTCTACTGTGTTAGAAGTGACATAGAATCTATATGGAATAGTTTTATGTGTGCAAGATTTGCCTTTTTGGCTCCAAAGGCTCAAAGGAATTGACTTACGTATGTTGGAAACCTTCCATCGCATCCTCACATCTGGTTTCAATCAGTGCCTGCTGACAGCGGGGTCTGGTGGTTTTGTTTGGGGGAGGTTCACTAACTGCTACAGTGTTGATTTCTCCCAATGCTTCGACACATGCAGGGCGCTGAGGGGTGTAGCGTATTAGTAATCCTGGGTGAGACGGATTGAGCAGTTATGTGGGAATGATATTACAGCAATGAAATAAAACAATATTTGACTAAAATATTTGATGCCTACAAGGTAAGGATACAATAACGGTAGTAAGAAATAAATCTCCGTCTGTCTGTGTGTTTTTGTCTGCATGTGTTTGCATATGCTGGGGGTGGGTGTTTGGGGGGATTGTATGTGTGTATGTATTCCTTTATGTGTGTGTGTGCATGTATGTATGTATGTGTTTGTGTGTGTGTGTGTGTGATTTGCATGTGTGTGCGTGTGTGTATATGTCTGTGTGTGTTGGGACTGTCATCAGATTCTTTGTCTAGGTGCAAATACTAATCGCGATAGATAACTGGAGTGGTATTCAATCACACGTCTCATTACTCAGAATGACTCCAAGCAGATGCTATCTTGTACATTATAACATTTGCTGCAAACTTCCCATCAGTAAATTTTTATTTATCCTATTTTTCTCTCTTCAGAGTTACAGAAGCGACCTGATGGCGACAACAAAGAGCTGTCGTAATGACGTCAGCAGAGGCAAGGTTGGGGGGGTTGCCAAAACTCTTCATATTTGTGAGGAGTGCAGCAAGCAGTTCAGAACATCAAGTAACCTAACGAGACACATGCAGACTCACACAGGGGAGAAACTGTACAGGTGTGAGGAGTGTTGGGGGCAGTTCAGTGAGCTGGGTAGTTTGAAGACTCATATGCGGATTCACAGAGGGGAGAAACCCTACAGGTGTGAGGAGTGCAGCAGGCAGTTCAGTCAGTTGGGTAATCTAAAGAACCACGTGCGGACTCACACAAGGGAGAAACCCTACAAATGTGAGGAGTGCGACAGGCAGTTCAGTACATCAGGAAGTCTGAAAAAACACATGCGGATTCACACAGGGGAGAAACCCTACAGGTGTGAGGCGTGCAGCAGGCAGTTTAGTCAGCTTGATGATCTGAAGAGACACATGCGGACTCACACAAGGGAGAAACCCTACATGTGTGAGGAGTGCGGCAATCAGTTTAGTACATCAGGTAGTATGAAGACTCACATGCGGACTCACACAGGGGAAAAACCCTACATGTGTGAGGCGTGCAGCAGGCACTTCAGTCAGCTGAATCATCTAAAGAAACACATGCGGACTCACACAGGGGATAAACCGTACAGGTGTGAGGAGTGCAGCAGGCAGTTCAGTCAGCTTGATGATCTGAAGAGACACATACGGACTCACACAGGTGAAAAGCCCTACATGTGTGAAAGTTGCAGCAGGCAGTTCAGTGAGCTGAGTGCTCTCAAGACTCACTTGCGAATTCACACAGGGGAGAAACCCTACAAGTGTAAGGAATGCAGCAGACAGTTCAGTCAGCTGAGTAGTTTGAAGACTCATGTGCTAACTCACACAGGGGAGAAACCTTACAAGTGTGAGAAGTGCTGCAAGCAGTTCAGTTCACCATCTAATCTGAAGAAACACATGCGGACTCACACAGGTGAGAAACACTTCAGTTGTGAGGTGTGCAGCAGGCAGTTCAGTCAGCTGGGCAATCTGAAGAGACACGTGCGGACTCACACTGGGGAGAAGCCGTACAGGTGTGAGGAATGCAGCAGACAGTTCAGTAGGCTTGGTGCTGTTAAGACTCACATGGAAACTCACACTGGGGAGAAACCCTTCAAATGCGAGAAGTGCAGCAGGCAGTTCCGTAGGCTTGGTGCTCTGAAAAAGCACATGAAAACAAACCTCCTTTCAAAGAAAGACGAAAAAAAATAAGATAGTTTCATAATCAGTATGCACAAATGGTTTGTTGAGTTTAGTTCATTGAAACTTGTTGGTTTTTAAGTTATATTGTGTCCACTTTCTTAGGCAACGGATAACTGATATATATATATATATATAAATGCTGTAGATTCTATCCCCACTCTGTTGATACTCTTTCGTTTAGTTTAGGAATTTATGATATTGGGCTTAAGAGAAACCTTGTTTGGCTTATTTTCTTATTCTTGTTTTATTTGTGACATTATAATGCTATGATGACAAGGATTGGTGGGATTGTATCCTTTGGTTCATCTGTTTATTTTTCATATGATACCATCACATGTTTTAATTATTTTCAGTTGTTCATGGTCTTTGTTCAGGCTTAACATTATATATGTGTGTGTAGTCTTAACAGCACACTTCGTATTTCACAGTATTGCTTCTTTTGCGTATTGTTATAGTGTATGTTTAAGAGGTTAGCCGTACTAATTGAGTTCCTTTTCGGTAGTGTAGCCTGTAGAGATGTTAGGCACAGGGTTGTGTTCATTTAGGTCATGTTAGACCTACTCATTGAGTTCCTTTTCGATAGATGTACAGTGTAGTCTGTCGACATGCTAGGGACAGGGTTGTGTTCATTTAGGTACCTTATGCTACGTATGTCATTGATGCTGTTACAGTTTTGGTTTAATTGTAGCATTTCATGGCTTCTTGTAGCATTTTGTTATTGTAGCTGTAGATATAGTAGGCACAGGGCTACAAACTCATTTTGATGTTTATACAGGTTGAGGTATTTGTAAGTCTCATACATGTTCTTGTTTATTCATCTCTAATGATATTATGTCTAAAGTTTTTGTCGTATCTATATCTATTCCTTATATGACAGCATCATTTTTTTTACTTACAGCTTTGTATTAAATATTCTTACTTTGTATGTATTACCTACTAATTGAGTTGTATAATGGTAGCTGTAGAGATGATAGGCACAGTAATATGTTCATTTGCGTTCCTTATGTGACATGTGTTTATGATAATGTCATCTATTCCGTTGCAGTTCAGCTTCAATAAAGTTTTTGTCATAACACTGAAGGAAATCAGCTCTTGTTTTCAACACAGATAACTGCAGGTATCCTTGGTACACCACGGAAAAGTAAAGCTAAATAAATTGTAGACATGATTCCTGTGGTTGATTATTAAAATCAATAAATGACACGTTTCAACCCAGAGCAAAAATATACCCCATTGCTTAATGGTAACTGATGAGTTGATTATTAGAGTCAATAAATGACACATTTTAACCCTTGCTATTCCCGGAGCAAAAATGTACCCCATTGCTTAATGGTAACTGATGAGTTGATTTTTAGAGTCAATAAATGACACATTTTAACCCTTGCTATTCCCGGAGCAAAAATATACCCCATTGCCTAAGTGCCTACACTTTTGAAACAAAGGGTACTAGTTTAATATTGCTCATATTTAGTTACTTCGCTTTACAACAACCGCGCGGGTGCAACGTATGCTTTCCAGAAGAGAGCTTGCCAACACTCTTCATTGGTGTGAGGAGTGCAGCAAGCAGTTCAGTACATAAAGTAATCTGAAGAAACACATGCGGATTCACACAGGGGAGAAACCGTACAAATGTGAGGAGTGCAGCAGGCAGTTCAGTCAGCTGAGTCATCTGAAGAGTCACATTAAGACTCACACAGGGGAGAAACCCTTTAAGTGTGAGGACTGCAGCAGGCAGTTCAGTCAGTTGGGTAATTTGAGGAAACACAAGCTGACTCACACAGGGGAGAAGCCCTATAGGTGTGAGGAGTGCAGCAGTCAGTTCAGTCAGCTTATTAGTCTAAATAATCACATGCGAAGTCACACAGGAGAGAAACCCTACCGGTGTGAGGAGTGCAACAGTCAGTTCAGTCAGCTTGGTCATCTGAAGAGACACATGAGAACTCACACAGGGGAGAAACCCTATAGGTGTGAGGAGTGCAGTAGACAGTTCAGGGACCTGCGTAATTTAAAGACTCACATACGTATTCACACAGGGGAGAAACCCTATAGGTGTGAGGAGTGCAGCAGGCAGTTCAGTATGCTGAGTAATCTGAAGACTCACATGCGAACTCACACAGGGGAGAAACCCTACAGGTGTGAGGAGTGCAGAAAAAGGTTCAGTCGACTTGGTAGTCTGAAGAGACACATGCGGACTCACGGAAAAAAACTACAAGTGTGGGGCATGCAACAGGCAGTTCAGTAAATTAAATTCTATGAAAGGACATAAAAGAACACTTGTACGAAATCCTTTGCAAAGAATGAGAAGAAGTATTTTATTGGCCTGTCTGATATATGACGAATCATTTTAGCATTACATCCAGATGTGTTAAAAAGCCCCCCCCCCCCCGCTCCATTTTTTTCGAAGATTATGACTTGAGTCTCAAGTCAAACCTTGTCTACTTCGTTTTCTTATAATCTAGTTTCCTGTTTTGTTAGTCACATTATCATACTCTTATGACAAGACTTGCTGTCTTTGGGTACCCTTGTTTATTCCTTAGATGATAGCACCTCTGTTATTTTGCTTATAGCTTTTACGATTTTTTTTCAAATCTTACATTCTTTGTTAAACGTTTAGAGATTGGACTTTGGTTTCCGTTATGTTAGTTGTAGAGATGGTAGGCGCAAGGTGATGTTCGTTTAGGTCCCTTCCATTACATTTCTTTATCTCATTCATTCTGTTTCAGTTCAGGTTTGATTGTAGCATTTTAGGGCTACCGGAAGCATTTTGTTATTGTAGCTGAATATAAAGTAGGTATAAGCGTACAAATCAATATCAATGTTTATTTATGTGTACTATTTGTAGGAATCCTATATGTGCCTTTTGATTAAGCTTTAAGAAAATCAAAAAAATTTTGTCATAATGCTGTATCTATTACGTATATCATAGTATCGCAGTTATTTTCCTTATGCCTTTTTTCAGTTATTTTATTTGTTACTACCTACCTACTAACTGAGTTCTATTATTGTAGCTGTAGAGATGATAGGCACAAGGACAAGGTTATGTGCCTTTAGGTCCGTTCTGTTAACATGTATGTCATGTAATCTGTTACAGTTCAGTTATAATAAAGTTGTGATAACACTAAAGGAAATAAGCTTATTTCTTAGAGACCTTTTGTTTACAACGCCTAGATATAAATACTGTACCTTTTTTGCAGATAACCTTGATCATAGTTGGTACTCCATGCAAAAGGAAATCTCGTCAACTGTAGACATGATTACTAAAGCCCCTGTCACAATTGTGCGTATATACAAGTCTTCATGGGTTGCGTATAAACATGTTTTTGGTTTAGGCTAAGTTTCCATTCACCGTGAAAGTCTCTGGAATATTCTGCTTCTGTACGGAATACCTGAAGAAATAGTTCTTGTCATCAAAAGTTTTTACAACAACTCCATATGCAGAGTTGGAAATAGCTTACAAACTTTCCATGTTAAATCAGGTGTTAGACAAGGTTGTGTGATGTCAGCATCACTATTCAACATTGCAATTGACTGGGTTCTGAAACAAACAACTAAAGATCAGAATAGAGGCATTAGATGGACACTCTTTTCAGTTCTGGAAGACTTGGATTACGCAGACGATCTTGCACTGCTCACGCATACCCATCGCCACATGCAGGAGAAAACATCCCGTCTTGGTGACTTTGGTCGAACAATTGGATTGAAGATAAGCCAAAAGAAAACTGAGGTCATGACCCTGAATATCCCAAATCCTTCCCAAATTCAGGCTAACGGTGAAAATCTGCCCCATACTGAGATCTTTACTTACCTAGGCAGCACTGTTAGTTATGATGGAGGTGCAGATAAAGACATCAAAACCCGTCTTAACAAAGCAAGAAATGCATTTCACATATTGAATAACATATGGAGGTCACAACAGTATTCTACAAAAACAAAACTTAAACTTTACCAAAGTTGTGTCCTGTCAACCCTACTATATGGCTCAGAATGTTGGAGGATGATCATGACAAAGAAAGATCTGCAAAAGTTGTCAACCTTTCACACCAAAAGTTTGAGAAGAATTCTTCGCATCTTCTGGCCAAAGTCTCTTTCAATGAGGAACTCTTGAGGAACAAATGTAAACAAGATTACATGGAAACAATCATCCTCCGAAGGAGATGGAAATGGATAGGGCACGTGTTGAGGAAAGATCAAAACGACATAGAAAGAGTATCGATGAACTGACCCCGGAAGGGAGGAGAACACAAGGCAGACCAAAAGACACATGGCAAAGAACAGTAGCAGAAGAACTGAAGTGCTTTGGCCACACCTGGAACAGCATCCAGAGCCTTGCCCAGGACAGACGGAACTGGCGAACTTTTGTTGCTGCCCTACATGCCGGGAGGCATAAAGGTATAAATTGGATCCATATGTGTTTGTGTACTGTAACGGCCATGATATATACGTAATTAGTGTATCTAAAACTCTTAATTAGAGTATATGGAGGAGGGGCTTGCATAAATTACCTGTATGAGAAAGCCGTGATTGGCTGGTGAGAGTAGCCAATCAGAGAGTAACCCATTGTCAGCAGAACTGACCTTGGATGTTGTATTTGTCTAAGAGGGCAGTTGGTGATTCCGGATTCCCAGGTACGTGTGTGTTAGTTGGAGCTCGTAGATTGTAATTTGTAGACAGTAGAGTAGCCTGTAGTGTAGTTTAGTGTAATCTTATTTTGTCTTATTCTCTGTACCGATAGTTCGATATCGTCAGATCGGATATTGTAAAGTAGAAAAAAGTGAGATTCTATTAACTTTTGTTAGGCAATATATGACACTACTGGACGGAGAAAGTTTCTGTTTTATATGACACTGTTTTTGTATGACATCAATTTGTATATGACATTTATTTATGTTACTGAACTACTGACTGTGTTGTTTATGTTGTTGGATGGAAAATGAATAAAAAAAATTTATAAAAAAAAAAAAACTTTTGTTAGGCAAAATAAAACTACGATCTATATCACACCTGGCTTGGTGTATGTTGCCTTGTACATAACCCTACCATTGCTTTATAGTTATATAGAAAGAGAGACTTAATAATAGCTTTTCCCACTGTTTAACCTGCGGTTCATAGAGTTTTCCCGGCTCTCGCTAAACACTTCCATTAAAGCCGCATTGTGCCCTGGCGTGTTGTTGACTTCCTGTGCGTTCAAAAATTGACAATTTCTAGCGCATAAGATACAACATTTTTGTAGCGTGTATTTTGCCCGTTTGGGCTAGTAAATTTCGTCTTTCAGAAATTCGTATATGCTAGCCAGATAAGCTCCAGTCAGCCCCGTATGCTGACTGGACCTTCTCTGGCTAGCATATACGATTTTCGGCGCCCCGTGTAGATCTGCTTGGAGATTACGTTCCTGTTCAAATGTTCGCGCGAAATAATCTGCATAGAGCACTCGCGCTATTGTTATTCATTCATTATCTCCCCTGCGCTCTATTGTCATTCCCTGTCCCCCTATTTATTTGTTGTCATTTTGCTACATGTACTTGGGAACTATCCTACCTTTTGTGACCACGGCCAGGTGAGAGACCCGTGAAATATTTGTCTGAAACGTCCTTGTTGTTTTTTTTGGCGCCAAATTTGCATCCACATTGTGACTTCTGACTTGTGGAATAGTTGCTTTTGTTCATTTTGTCGGGATCTTGCCTACTGTTATTTTTGTACTGGAGCTATTGTCCCCTTTTACTTCAACCTTGTATTAAGTTGTCTGATTTGCTGTCTATTGGGCCATCTAAAAATTGTCTTCTCTCTATTTGCAGAGTTCGTGGTTATAAACCTGCTGTTCGACAAATCTTGCCCACAGTCACTGACGAAAAGTAGTGGATTCTACTTGAAACGTCTGACCGTTTCCAAAATCATATCCAGTTGCTTGAGTAACTGCTTTTTGGCATATCTTATTACCTGGATGTCTAATCTTCATCGACGTACTGTTGTTTTAGTAGTGGGTCGTAGCATGCATGCAAATGATTGTGAAGTGTCATATTGTTCTCGTTCTAAATCTGTTGGTGTATTTTTTATTGGCTTGTTTTGCACATTTTCACGACCCCCCCCCCTCCCCATTCTATATGTCAGTAGTTTTCTGGCAAGGTCGAATCAAGGCCCCTTGACCGAATCGCATGGCTTGTTTTGAAAATTTTCACGACCCCTACCACCCCGACAATTAGCCAATCAGTCGAGTTGTGGGTCTTATGTAAATGTCATCAACTCAAACCAAGTACACAAGTTGAGTTGTCGATTCGACTTTGTTCCGTACATCTAATGGAGCGGTCGCTACGTGCATGCAGGAGCAGATTTTGACGAAAGTGAGATTTGTCGAGTCGACCCAACATCTCCCACCATTGGCAAGCTCTCCAAGACGTACAAAATAGGAGGGAAATCAAGTCCAAGCAAGGAGGTTTGGTCCAAGTTAGACCTGGGTCAGGATTTTGTGGCACACTGTGAGGCCCCAAATCATCGACTATCGGCGAGAGAACGGATTTTCCGGCAGTCACCTAAACGGCTTCAGAGCTGATTAGAACAGTGATGTATACTGCGCGCTGTAACGGGCTTGGGTGCCAAATGCGCTATGCTCAAAGCTGATGCTACATATGCATGTATAGAGTCTGCTTTATTTTGATACATTCAGTGTTAATTACGAGCCATATCATCGGTCAATCGGCTTCTCTTGGTAGTGGTTTGTATCATCTGTGATATCTTCAGTTAGTTACATATATGCAAAACCGGCTTACAATACGACTATGCCAATGTTCAAAGATGTTTACGTTGCTTCTATAAAAACACTTGGATACTATTATGCCTGTCGTCGACTCTTTCAGCTTTCTGGACCTGTAAGCACTAGATTCACTAGAATAGTGCAATAATGGCAACAAAGCCACTTTAGGTAGTATCACATGCTAATGATTCTTTGTTACTGAACGGAGATGAATGGGCCGCTTTTGGAGAGAGTTTATATTATCAAGTGTCGTGAAATGTGAATGTTCTTTGGACGCTAAAAACTTACAAATGCGTAGAAATTACAAAGTGTAAGGAAGCACGGCAATTACTGCACGTACTTGATCACAATAACAATGTGGGTGTGGGTGTATGCATTTCTACGTGTCAATTATACCAGGATTGTCATCGGCTGATCATAAAGCTGTTTATGTTATTATTAAACCACTTCTAAACCTAGGTGTACAGAATTTGTTATATGACTCCAAGCAAATGCAATTGTCCGTTGCTGCCAACATCCCATCAGAAAACTTTCAGTTGATTCTCTTCTTCTCCTTTACCTATAGTTACAGAAGCGACTTGATGGCGACAACAAAGAGCTGCTGTGATGACGTCATCAGAGGTTCGGTTGGGGAGCTTGCCAACACTCTTCATCGGTGTGAGGAGTGCAGCAGACAGTTCAGTACATCAAGTAATCTCAAGAAACACATGCTGACTCACACAGGGGAGAAACCCTTCATGTGCGAGGTATGCAGCAGGCAATTTCGTCTGCTGGGTGATTTGAAGAAACATATGCGCACTCACACAGGTGAGAAACCGTACAGGTGTGAGGAGTGTAGCAGACAGTTCAGTAGACCAGGTCATCTAAAGACACACTTGCGGACTCACACAGGGGAGAAATCCTATACGTGTGAGGAGTGCAGCAGACAGTTCAGTCAGCTGAGTCATATGACGAAACACATGCGGACTCACACAGGGGAGAAACCATACAGGTGTGAGGAGTGCAGCAAGCAGTTCAGTCAGCTGGGTAATCTGAAGACCCACATGAAGATTCACGCAGGGGAGAAACCCTACATGTGTGAGGAGTGCAACAAGCAGTTCAGTCAGTTGGGTAATCTGAAGACCCACATGAAGACTCACGCAGGGGAGAAACCCTACATGTGTGAGGAGTGCAGCAAGCAGTTCAGTCAGCTGAGTAATCTGAAGACCCACATGAAGATTCACGCAGGGGAGAAACCCTACATGTGTGAGGAGTGCAGCAAGCAGTTCAGTCAGTTGGGTAATCTGAAGACCCACATGAAGACTCACGCAGGGGAGAAACCCTACAAATGTGAGGAGTGCAGCATGCAGTTCTGTCAACAAGGTCAACTGAAGAGACATATGCGGACTCACACAGGGGAGAAACCCTATAAATGCAAGGAGTGCGGAAAACAATTAGGTGAGCTGGGTGATCTCAAGAAGCACATGCGGACTCACACAGGGGAGAAACCCTACATGTGTGAGGAGTGCGGCAAGCAGTTCAGTGTTCTGGGCAATTTGACGAAACATATGCGGACTCACACCGGTGAGAAACCCTACATGTGTGAGGAGTGCAGCAGGCAATTCAGTGATCTGGGTAATCTGAAGAAGCACATGCGAACTCACACAGGGGAGAAACCCTACAGGTGTGAGGATTGCAGCAAGCAGTTCAGTCAGCTTTCTGATCTGAAGAGTCATATGCGAACTCACACTGGGGAGAAACCCTACAGGTGTGAGGAGTGCAGCAGACAGTTCAGTCGGCTGGGTCATCTGAAGAATCACATGCGGACTCACACAGGTGAGAAACCCTACATGTGTGAGGACTGCAGCAAACTATTTAGTGAGCTTGGTAGTCTGAAAAAACACATGCGGACTCACACCGGTGAGAAGCCCTACATGTGTGAGGAGTGCAGCAGGCAATCCAGTTTGCTGTGTAATCTAAAGACTCACATGCAAACCCACGCGAGGAGAAAAAATGCAGTTATGAGTAGTGCAGCAGCCAGTTCACTGTAGATTAAATACTCCAAAAAACATAAAAGAACACACATGTAAAGAATCTTTTCAACGAAAGTTGAAAAATGGCCTGGATTGATACAAGCCAAAGAAGCATTCATTAACGGTGTATGAAAACGATAGAATCCAAAAATCTCTTGGTTGTTTTTTTAAGTATTTGGTTTTAGTTTGGAAACAACCTTCGTTTGCTTTTTTTAGATTTCTTGCCCATTATCATACTATGTTAACGAGACTTGTCGTCCTGTTTATTCACTGTGTGGTTGCACCACTGTCATTTTGTTTGATTCATTTCTTATTGTTTGAGATCTATGGTCTATTTTTAAAAAGTTCAAACTACTAGTTAAGTTCTTTAACGATGGATGTTACACTCATGGTTATGTTTATTTAAGCCATTTCTGTTAAATTTGTTGGACGTTAATAGTTTAGGTTTAATTGTAGCATTCTAGAACCACAAGTAGCATTATGTTATCGTAGCTGAAGGTATAGTAGGTATAAGCTTACAAACTGATTTTGATGTTTATACACGTAGAGTTGTTGTAGATTTCTTATATGTACTTTATTACTTGTTAATTTAGTTTAATGGAAATAGAAAAGTTTTTTGTCCTTACGCTTTATCTTTTCCTTCTATTATAGTGCTTGTATCATTTATTTTCCGCATAACCTTTTCAATTATGCTTATTGTTCCCTACTTGTTGAGTTCTATTATGATAGCTGTAGAGATGATAGGTAGTACTAAGAAGGGTATGTTTATTCAAGTCCCTTCCTTTAACATTTGTTTATGTCACTTATTTTGTTACAGTTCGGTTACAATAAAGTTGTGGTGATAACACGAAGGGAATCAGATTATTTACTAGAGACGGGTTTATTTTTATTTACAACGCGGAGATATCAACACGTTTTGGGCAGATAACCTTGGTGCACCATGCAACAGAAAATTACACCAATAGTTAGCATGACTACTACGGGTCGCTGTATGTGTCATATTCTTACTGTCACGTACTAAGTCATTCAGAGAATCAAATGAAATTACAAGTTGCCTTCCTTGTTCTAGTCATAATGCAATAGTGTACAAGGTGCACTGCTCTCCAAGCAGCGGTTTCAGTCAGGGGTAAATTATTTCGCCTTATTCAGATCCTTAGTTAGGTAAATAAATAATAACTTTATTGCAAGTTCATGCCCGAAGGCTAATTGCAGACAAACAAGTACATGGGAATACATGGGAATCAAAAATAGGTATCTAGGCTACTGTCAAAGTTTTAAGTTAACTAAGGTTGACTATGGTTGGGTTTGACTTCTTTTTTGAAGGCAGTGGAAAATGAAGAGACCCACGTTTTTCATCGTAAGTGGGTTTGTTGATTTTAGTAGTGATATGGATTTTTGTAAGCTATTCAAATGGTGAAAGCTAGGAGAATTAACGGAAGCTGTTTTAAATAAATCGTTTCTTTCGGCCTCATATAGAGGGCATTGGCAAAGGAAATGTATTTCATTTTCCACTGCGTTCATTGTACAAAACTTACACATTCTCTCGTGAGCGGGCAGCTTTTTATATCTACCCTTTTCTATTTCTAGTGGATGTGCACTTATTCGTATCTTACACACAGCTGACCGTTGTTCAAAATCTTTGTTGGAAAGATATTTTTCCATTGAGTATTCTGTTTTAACATTCCTATAAAATCTTAACTTACTGTCATCGATAGATAATATTTACATCTCTAGATATGGTATAAATGCTACACGCAACTTGATCCTGTGATAAGAAGAGTGAAAACTCGTAAAGAGTTCAGGGCATGACATGATCTGGTCACCGGTAGACGGTCATCTTCAGATTCTTGTGGAGAACCAGGTACAGGAAACTGACCCCAGTATTGTACTTCCGGGTCATGCATTGCGCACTTCCGTTCGTGAAAGCTTGTGGTGTCAGAATCGCATGGACGGACGCTCTGTGATCTATCTTCCTTTGTCCTGGGATACGCCGGTTTCTACTGTTCCAATCGTCGAGACCTTTCAGGTAAGAAGTGGTAACGACTATCTTTATCAAATTGTGCTACGATGTCGAAGCTGGAAGACACAAGTCGCGGTTTTGCGGTGGTTTTAGCGTTTTGTTTTGTCAAGATAAGACTTAGAAGAGTGTTGTAGGGTCTACCGGATCAGTTTGAATTTGAGAAACAAACTTCAAATCGCTCAAGGTACTGTGGTTTTACTGTATAAGAAGAGACATAAAATCTGTACGGAATGGTTTTGTGTATGCAACAGTTTATTTTTGGCTACAAAGACACAAAGAATTTGTGTAACGTATGCAGAAAACCCCCAATCGGATCCTCACATCTGGTTTCAATCAGTGCCTGCTGACTGGGTGGTCTGGTGTTGTTTTGTTAGGGGCGGTTCACTAACTGCTGCAGTGATGGTTTGTTGTGAAGAAAACTTCAACACTTACTGACTGGTGTATCCTATCGGTAAATATTATGTGGGACGGACCAAAAACAAGAATGTTCGGATAATGTTACAATTTGGAACGTTGGCAGATCATATGTTTGTATAAGCTAGTTCGGGGTTGCTACCACGAATGTGCAGTGTCAATGGTTAAGACCCGTCTGAGCGTTGTTATGCAAATCGAGACAAAGTCGAGACGAGAACTGTCTACAAGCTGTGAGCCTTGACCTTTGACACTGCACATGCGTAGTAGCAACCGTGAACTACCTTATACAATAGATGGTTGTACGCTTTAGAAATGAAAGAATGTGTGTGTTTGTGTGGGTGTATTTGTATGTGTGAGTGTGTGTGTGTGTTTCGCTGTAGTTTGTTTGTTGTGCACATGTGTGTGTGTGTATGCCAGTGTGTCTGTCTCAGTGTCTGTTTGTTTGCATGCGTGTGTATGCAGCTGTGAGTGTGTCCGTGTGTGTGTGAGATTGTACCAGGTCTGTCAGATTCTTTACCTTGCTGTTATCATCTAATCTCCAATCAGATCTTTTAGTGCCTCTGCCCTCGACTGCATAAAGATTTACCAGCGAAAGATCTGATAATTGATATTTGTCATTGTGGCAGTCACATGTCTCCAAGCAGATGCAATGGTGTCCGTTGTATCATTCCCTGTGATGAAAACTTTCAATGGATTCAATTTCATTTTTAATTTGGTCATATACTATATTTTCTTTTCACTATTATAACAGAAGTGTCTCCATGGCTACTACAAAGAGCTGCCACAGTGACGTCACCAATAGTATGGTACGAGGGATTGCCAACACTCTGCCATGGTGTGAGGAGTGCAGCAAGCAGTTCAGTACACCAGGTAACCTGAAGATACACTTGCAGACTCACACAGGGGAGAAACCATACAAGTGTGAGGAGTGCAGCAGGCAGTTCAGTGCACCAAGTAAACTGAAGAAACACATGCGAATCCACACTGGGGAGAAACCCTACAGGTGTGAGGAGTGCAGCAAGCAGTTCAGTACACCAGGTAATCTGAAGATACACTTGCAGACTCACACAGGGGAGAAACCCTACAAGTGTGAGGAGTGCAGCAGGCAGTTCAGTGCACCAAGTAAACTGAAGAGACACTTGCAGACTCACACAGGGGAGAAACCCTACAGGTGTGAGGAGTGCAGCAAGCAGTTCAGTACACTAAGTAATCTAAAGAGACACATGGAGACTCACACAGGGGACAAACCTTACAAGTGTGAGGAGTGTAGCAAGCAGTTCAGTGAGCTGGGTAGTCTAAAGAAACACATGCAGACTCACACGGGGGAGAAACCCTACAGGTGTGAGGAGTGCAGCAGGCAGTTCAGTCAGCTGGGTCATCTGAAGACTCATATCCAAACTCATACTAGGGAGAAACCCTACAGGTGTGAGGAGTGCAGCAGACAGTTCAGTCAGCTGAGTAATCTGAAGAGACACATGCGGACTCACACAGGAGAGAAACCTTACAAGTGTGAGGAGTGTAGCAAGCAATTCAGTGAGCTGGGTAGTCTAAAGAAACACATGCGGACTCACACAGGGGAGAAACCCTACAAGTGTGAGGAGTGCAGCAGGCAGTTCAGTGAGCTGTGTAATCTGAAAAACCACATGCGGATTCACACTGGGGAGAAACCCTACAGCTGTGAGGAGTGCAGCAGGCAGTTTAGTGAGCCGGGTAGTCTGAAGAGACACAAGCGGACTCACACAGGGAGGTGGGTCATCTGAGGAAACACAAGCGGACTCACACAAGGGAGAAGTCGTACCAGTGTCTCAAACAGTTCAGTAGGCTGTATACTCTGAAGACGAACACGAAAGAACGAATGACGAGGATTTTATTTTTGGCCCGTCTCCTTGTCTGATAGAAGACAAAGAATCATTAGGCTTACATTCAGTTGTGTTCAAAAGGTAATATCCCATAAAAAGTCACCAATTTTTTAAAAGATAATGATGTGAGTCTTAAGACGAACATTGTTTGTTTGTTTCTTTATTACGTTTTTTTTTTATCATTCAGATTATCATACTTATGTTGCTTGGATCTGCCTTGGACTTAGAGTCCATTCCGAGTCACCGCGAGGGTTTTATGATAATATTTGTAATCATTTTGAAAAATTTCTAATAAAAGAATATCTGACTGACAATGGTTCTAGATTTTTCTAGAAGATCAAATACAAAAATATGAATTTATTCGAATTCAATTAGATAATTTAGAAATATTTTTAAAGTAACTGCACAAAAACCTCTTTATTTGTAATAATTTCTAAACACCTATGTGATTATTTCACTTTTAGAAATATCAACAAGAAATGGTAGAAAATGGTTAACAATGGTAGAATGGTGATTGCCCCCATAAAAGTAGATGCTAATCTGGCCCTTCTGTCTGCCTTTGTACATCTTTAGACTTCACTACAGGACACCTCTCGGTCCTTTGTGGAAAGCATTCTTCCCTAAACTTCGCAAGGATGTGTGAACTGCTTTCTTCCCAGCCCTCTGGCCTATTTATAGAGATGTTACATATAATGGTAGAAAATGGTAAGAAATTGTAAAAAATTGTAAATAATGATAGAATGCTGTTACCATTATTTAGAAACCATTGCAAATATTATATTCTACATCATGATTATTTCTTAAGTTTTAGAAAACTTAAGAAATATTTAGAAAGTTAAAATCACATTCAAAGTATTTCAAAAGTATCAAATCTCTTACACAAATAATAACAATAACTTGAAAATAGTTCTAAATTATGACAATAACAACCCTCACGGTGACTTGGAATGGACTCTACTTTTAATTATTTATTGTCTATGTTTCAGACAGTGTAGCATTTTGATATTGTAGCTGAATATGTAGTAGGTGCAAGCTTGCAAACTTATTTTGATGTTTATTAACGTAGATTAATTTTTAGGTTTCTCATATGTTCTTATATCGAGAAGAGTAGGGGTGACCCGGTGTGCTTGGCCAAAAACATGAGACGTGGCGAAGCCACATTGCACTACTACTAGTTACTAGAAAAATGAATCATGCAATATGCTTCACCTCAATTGAGGATGACTGCATTACTTTTTACTTTTATATGTTCTGGTTTATTCAGTTTTAAGAAAATCCAAAAAATTGTTTCTAATAACGTTACATCCCTTATATTATAGGAAATCTCAATAGTGTCACTGTTATGTACCTCATAACTTTTTCAATTATTTTAATTGTTACTATCTACCTATTAGTTTAGTTTTATTATGTTAGTTGAAGAGATGATTGGGACGGACTCATAGGCACATGTTCATTTAGGTATCTTCTGTTACACATGGTTATGTCATGTATTATTTACAGTTCGGTCACAATAATGTTTTTGTCATAACACTGAATGAAATCAACTTATTCATTATAAACTAGTATGCTCTTGTTTACAGCTCCTGGATATTAGGTGCTTTTTGGCAGATAACCTTCGAACAACGACGAGTTTAAAACAGGTCCTGCCATCATATATCACTCAGCTATTCTATGAAATGATAACACGCTATCTTCATCATATTTAAGGTTGTCTGAGGTTACCTCCTTATAATAGGCATAGAATTGCCCGTTTTAGACAAAGTAGAAAAGCGTCGAGACCGCAAAGAAAAACCCATTACTGTGTTTTGATTATCTTTAATTGTTAAGGTCAATCTATTGATTAGTTCTTTTATGAATAAATTTGTAGAAATGATAGCCATTAATTAGTTCTTTTATGAATAAATCTGTAGAAATGATGGCCATGTTTGATTATATCCCTTCTATTTCATTTGTTTGGTATGAATTCAACATGCAACTTGATCCTGTGGTGAGAGTGAAAAGTACACGGCATGACATAATCTGGTCACCTGTAGACGGTCATCTTCAGCTTCTTGTGGGTAATCAGGTACAAGAAACTGACCCCCTCAGTGTACTTCCGGGTCATCCTCAGCGCACTTCCGTTCGTGCTTGCGTGTCGAAAAGACGTCCGGAGGCTTTCTCTCGTCTTTCTTTTGAGACGCCAGTTAGTTCCCGTTCTGAGCTGTTCTAACCGCAGATAACTGTCAGGTAAGGAGTGTTGACGAGTATCTGTGTAAGGCTGTGTAACGAGTTCGAAGTGCAGAACTACAAGACGCGATTTCGCGACGGTTTTTAGTGTTTTGTTTGTGCAGGGCGATGAACGGGAGAAGGCAAGAAGGGTAGTTTTGGGGCTACTGGATATCTCTTATGTCGACAAATAAGACTTGCACAAGACTCACCAAAGGTCGAGTATACTAGTACTGTGTTAGAAATGGAATATCCAGATAAAGGGTCATTTTGTAGAAAAAGCGAGTTTTGAACGATTCTGGACACAACGTAGGTGAGTTCCGTATGTCAGAAACCCCTCCATCGGCCCCGGCCCAAGAATTTCCCACCCGGTTTCTCACGTCTGGTGTGATGACGACCCGCAGGATTCTCCCCAGATGGTGGAAATTACGGCGTAGTGCCGATGTACTAGAACTGCTTTCCTAAGTTAGAGTGTTAGCTTCCATTTTTTTTTTCTGTAGACTGTTGTGAAAATTCTTGAAAATTCGCTGATTGTTAGACCGAGTGAATAGACGTCACTTTTCCTGTTGGCTTTGTCTGTGGAAACTTGTGAATTGCCGGTGCGCGAATGAACAATGGCCGGTGTCGCTACAAAGGAATCGCTTTTCTTGGTGGAATACTTGACGCCCTGTCGGCGTTTTGAAATCCTTTTGGTGTGTAAACAACACTAACAGCCGCTGTTTGCTAGTACTTGAATCACAGTCAATGGGTCAGAAAATAACTTCGGAGCTAGTTATGTTTGGGCAACGTGGAAAATGCTAGTACACTCAGGTAATAATTATTCAATTCTATGGATTACATCATCTGCGTATTGGAAAACTGAAGCTAGTTTGCGAGGGAAAAGTTAGGCTTAGAATGTTACGTTCTATCCTCTATATATCAAAATGACCAGGAAGGCTGAACAAATTACTGAACTTGCAGGCAATGGTGTGCCAAAAAATAAATATTCTTGAATTTAGTTTCGTTCTTTTGAATTCTCTGATAGATATTTGGTCAGGACTCGAAATACATTTTGTTAACTTAATTATGAACTTGAAGGAACCGTTGCACCCCCCCCCCCCCCAACCGTAAAGAGTCATAGCAGGAGACCAATATTCGTTGTTTTCTTCAAAATATCAGCATTTAACAGTGAATAGGTGGGAGTGGGTTTTGTGGGTGACTGTTTCTCATTCAGTCACATGTTGCTGTGTCATCCTCTGCCCCTATGCTGCAGACTTCCCATCGACATATTTTCATTGATTCTATTTTTCTCTCTTCCTATCGTTACAGAAGCGACTTGATGGCGACGACAAAGAGCTGCTGTGATGACGTCATCAGAGGTTCGGTTGGGAAGCTTGCCAACACTCTTCATCGGTGTGAGGAGTGCGGCAAGCAGTTCAGATCATCAAGTAATCTCAAGAAACACATGTTGACTCACACAGGGGAAAAACCCTTCGTGTGCGAGGTATGCAGCAGGCCATTTCGTCAGCTGGGTGATTTGAAGACACACAAGCGCACTCACACAGGTGAGAAACCGTACAAGTGTGAGGAGTGTAGCAGGCAGTTCAGTGAGCGGAGTAATCTGAAGAAACACATGCGGACCCACACAGGGGAGAAGCCCTACAAGTGTGAGGAGTGCAGCAGGCAGTTCTGTCAGATAGGTCAACTGAAGAGACATATGCGGACTCACACTGGAGAGAAACCCTATAAATGCAAGGAGTGCGGCAGACAGTTCAGTGAGCTGGGGGATCTCATGAAGCACATGCGCACTCACACGGGGGAGAAACCCTACACGTGTGAGGAATGCAGCCGGCAGTTCAGTATTATGGGCAATTTGAAGAAGCATATGCGGACTCACACCGGTGAGAAACCCCACATGTGTGAGGATCCGGAGTGCAGCAGGCAGTTCAGTGAGCTAGGTAATCTGAAGAAGCATATCCAGACTCACACAGGGGAGAAACGCTACACGTGTAAGGAGTGCAACAAGCAGTTCAGTCGGCTTTCTGAGCTGAAGACTCACATGCGGACTCACACAGGTGAAAAACCCTACAAGTGTAAGGAATGCAGTAGGCAGTTTCGTGAGCTGGGTCATTTGAAGAGACACATGCGGACTCACTCAGGGGAGAAACCCTACAGATGTGAGGAGTGCAGCAAACAATTCAGTGAGCTTGGTAGTCTGAAAAAACACATGCGGACTCACAACGGTGAGAAACCCTTCATTTGTGAGGAGTGCAGCAGGCAATTCAGTGAGCTGGGTAATCTGAAGAATCACATGCAGACTCACACAGGGGAGAAACCCTTTAGGTTGTGAGAAGTGCAGCAAGCAGTTTAGTCAGCTTTCGCAGCTGAAGAGTCACATGCGGACTCACACAGGTGAGAAACCCTACAAATGTAAGGAATGCAGTAGGAAGTTTAGTAAGCAAGGTCATGTGAAAACTCACATGCGGACTCACTCAGGGGGAGAAACCCTACAGATGTGAGGAGTGCAGCAAGCAGTTCAGTGGGCTTGGTAGTCTGAAAAGTCACATGCGCACTCACACCGGTGAGAAACCCTTCATTTGTGAGGAGTGCAGCAGGCAATTCAGTGAGCTGGGTAATCTGAAGACTCACATGCGGATTCACACAGGGGAGAAACCCTACAAGTGTAAGGAATGCAGTAGGCAGTTTCGTGAGCTGGGTCATTTGAAGAGACACATGCGGACTCACTCAGGGGAGAAACCCTACAGATGTGAGGAGTGCAGCAAACAATTCAGTGAGCTTGGTAGTCTGAAAAAACACATGCGGACTCACAACGGTGAGAAACCCTTCATTTGTGAGGAGTGCAGCAGGCAATTCAGTGAGCTGGGTAATCTGAAGAATCACATGCAGACTCACACAGGGGAGAAACCCTTTAGGTGTGAGAAGTGCAGCAAGCAGTTTAGTCAGCTTTCGCAGCTGAAGAGTCACATTAGGACTCACACAGGTGAGAAACCCTACAAATGTAAGGAATGCAGTAGGAAGTTTAGTAAGCAAGGTCATGTGAAAACTCACATGCGGACTCACTCAGGGGAGAAACCCTACAGATGTGAGGAGTGCAGCAAACAATTCAGTGAGCTTGGTAGTCTGAAAAAACACATGCGGACTCACATCGGTGAGAAACCCTTCATGTGTGAGGAGTGCAGCAGGCAATTCAGTGAGCTGGGTAATCTGAAGAAGCATATGCAGACTCACACAGGGGAGAAACCCTACACGTGTGAGGAGTGCAGCAAGCAGTTCAGTCAGCTTTCGCAGCTGAAGAGTCATATGCGGACTCACACAGGTGAGAAACCCTACAAATGTAAGGAATGCAGTAGGAAGTTTAGTAAGCTAGGTCATGTGAAAACTCACATGCGGACTCACTCAGAGGAGAAACCCTACAGATGTGAGGAGTGCAGCAGGCAATTCAGTGGGCTAGGTAGTCTGAAAAGTCACATGCGGACTCACACCGGTGAGAAACCCTTCATGTGCGAGGAGTGCAGCAGGCAATTCAGTGAGCTGGGTAATCTGAAGACTCACATGCGGACTCACACAGGGGAGAAACCCTACAAGTGTGAGGAGTGCAGCAGGCAATTCAGTGAGCTGGGTAGCTTGAAGACACACAAACGAACTCACACAGGTGAGAAACCCCACAGATGTGAGGAGTGCAGCAGGCAGTTCAGTCAGCTGGGTAGCTTGAAGACACACAAACGAACTCACACAGGTGAGAAACCCTACAGATGTGAGGAGTGCAGCAGGCAGTTCAGTGCCCTTTGTAATCTAAAGACTCACATGCAAACTCACACAGGGGAGAAACCCTACAGTTGTGAGGAGTGCGGCAAACAATTCAGTGTGCTTGGTAGTCTGAAAAAACACATGCGGACTCACAACGGTGAGAAACCCTTCATGTGTGAGGAGTGCAGCAGGCAATTCAGTGAGCTGGGTAATCTGAAGAAGCATATGCAAACTCACGTTGGAAGAAAAAATGCAGCAGCCAGTTCATCGTAGATTAAATACTCCAAAAAACATAAAAGAACACACATGTTAAGAATCTTTTCAAAGAATGTGGAAAAATTGTATGGACTAATACAAGCCAAACAGGCATACATTAACGTTGAATGAAAACGATAGAATCCAACAATCTCTCGGTTGTTTTTTTAAGTATTTGGTTTTAGTTTGGAAACAACCTTCGTTTGCTTTTTTTTAGATTTCTTGCCCATTATCATACTATGTTGACGAGACTTGTTGTCCTGTTTATTCACTGTGTGGTTGCACCACTGTCATTTTGTTTGATTCATTTCTTATTGTTTGAGATCTATGGTCTATTTTTAAAAAGTTCAAACTACTAGTAGTAGAAGTTCTTTAACGATGGATGTTACACTCAGGGTTATGTTTATTTAAGCCATTTCTGTTAAATTTGTTGGACGTTAATAGTTTAGGTTTAATTGTAGCATTCTAGAACTACAAGTAGCATTATGTTATTGTAGCTTAAGATATAGTAGGTATAAGCTTACAAACTGATTTCGATGTTTATACACGTAGAGTTGTTGTAGATTTCTTATATGTACTTTACTACTTGTTAATTCAGTTTAATGGAAATAGAAAAGTTTTTTGTCCTTACGCTTTATCTTTTCCTTCTATTATAGTGCTTGTATCATTTATTTTCCGCATAACCTTTTCAATTATGCTTATTGTTCCCTACTTGTTGAGTTCTATTATGATAGCTGTAGAGATGATAGGCAGTACTAAGAAGGGTATGTTTATTCAAGTCCCTTCCTTTAACATTTGTTTATGTCACTTATTTTGTTACAGTTCGGTTACAATAAAGTTGTGGTGATAACACGAAGGGAATCAGATTATTTACTAGAGACGGGTTTATTTTTATTTACAACGCGGAGATATGAACACGTTTTGGGCAGATAACCTTGGTGCACCATGCAACAGAAAATTACACCAATAGTTAGCATGACTACTACGGGTCGCTGTATGTGTCATATTCTTACTGTCACGTACTAAGTCATTCAGAGAATCAAATGACATTACAAGTTGCCTTCCTTGTTTTAGTCATAATGCAATAGTGTACAATGTGCACTGCTCTCCAAGCAGCGGTTTCGGTCAGGGGTAAATTATTTCGCCTTATTCAGATCCTATAATTCCTTAGTTAGGAGTGGCGTCGTTTAAGAGGGAAATCGAAAGAAATTGCACCTAAAAGGGCAGTACCGAAGGAATAGACAAAATGCACCTAAAAGAGCAGTACCGAAAGAAAAAGAAGAAACACTTCAATCGTATGCTTTCGACTCGAGTGATAGGTTACGGGTGTTTGATCAAAATATATATACAGTACATGACATTACATAATATTTACATCTCTAGATATGGTATAAATGCTACACGCAACTTGATCCTGTGATAAGAAGAGTGAAAACTCGTAAAGAGTTCACGGCATGACATGATCTGGTCACCGGTAGACGGTCATCTTCAGATTCTTGTGGACAACCAGGTACAGGAAACTGACCCCAGTATTGTACTTCCGGGTCACGCATTGCGCACTTCCGTTCGTGAAAGCTTGTGGTGTCAGAATCGCATGGACGGACGCTCTGTGATCTATCTTCCTTTGTCCTGGGATACGCCGGTTTCTACTGTTCCAATCGTCGAGACCTTTCAGGTATGAAGTGGTGACGACTATCTTTATCAAACTGTGCAACGATGTCGAAGCTGGAAGACACAAGTCGCGGTTTTGCGGTGGTTTTAGCGTTTTGTTTTGTCAAGATAAGACTTAGAAGGGTGTTGTAGGGTCTACCGGATCAGTTTGAATTTGAGAAACAAACTTCAAATCGCTCTATGTACTGTGGTTTTACTGTATAAGAAGAGACATAAAATCTTGACGGAATGGTTTTGTGTATGCAACAGTTTATTTTTGGCTACAAAGACACAAAGAATTTGTGTAACGTATGCAGAAAACCCCCAATCGGATCCTCACATCTGGTTTCAATCAGTGCCTGTTGACTGGGTGGTCTGGTGTTGTTTTGTTAGGGGCGGTTCACTAACTGCTGCAGTGATGGTTTGTTGTGAAGAAAACTTCAACACTTACTGACTGGTGTATCCTATCGGTAAATATTATGTGGGACGGACCAAAAACAAGAATGTGCGGATAATGTTACAATTAGGAACGTTGGCAGATCATATGTTTGTGTAAGCTAGTTCGGGGTTGCTACCACGAATGTGCAGTGTCAATGGTTAAGACCCGTCTGAGCGTTGTTATGCAAATCGAGACAAAGTCGAGACGAGAACTGTCTACTTTGAACTTTGAACTTTATTCACCTTTGAAGCGGTGGCACATCGGCAGCGCCGAGTGCTTAAAGTACATACTTAACGCAGATTGAGATATCATAGTTCTACAAGCTGTGAGCCTTGACCTTTGACACTGCACATGCGTAGTAGCAACTCTGAACTACCTTATACAATAGATGGTTGTACGCTTTAGAAATGAAAGAATGTGTGTGTTTGTGTGGGTGTATTTGTATGTGTGAGTTTGTGTGTGTGTGTGTGTTTCGCTGTAGTTTGTTTGTTGTGTGTGTGTGTATGCCAGTGTGTCTGTCTGTTTGCATGCGTGTGTATGCAGCTGTGAGTGTGTCCGTGTGTGTGTGACATTGTACCAGGTCTGTCAGATTCTTTACTCTCACCTCTCAAATAAACGTACCGGTACGTTTATTTTTTTTCGCCTATAGTTCCACCCGGTACGTTCTTATTCTAGACGGTACGTTTATTATTTTTTGAAAAATTGAGGCTTTGCAAACCAGGAATCCCTCTAAAATCGTAAGTTAAGGTTTATCTGCCCATATTTCCCCGGTATTTTTGCTCGTAATTCGCTATTTTTCGGCTTCCGGCGTTGATTTTCTCGCCGCTTTGACGGCCTTGTGAAAAGTATCCTGGCGGCACTCGTAACATATCCGTCGATATCGCTATGACGCTACAAAGTAAACCGGAAAAAAAGACGCAACATTTACATTTTAAAATACAATTTTCATATAAATAACTTTGATAGTCTCTGTTTATATCGTAAACCAAAGCACGCTGATAAAAAACGTGTGGAGTAGGGTGCACGCCTGCACGGGGAATAATAATTTCCTGACCACTATATCCGTAGTATCGGCAGCGCGGCGGAAGAATTATTTGTTCGCAGAAGACATGTAACACGTTAAAACAACAATCATAACTTAACTTCCCTTGTACTATGTGTTTTGAGGCCACAAAATCTCTAAAACGGCAGAAATATGTCCGATATGATTCGGTAAACAACAGCGCGAAATCGCGAAACATGGCCGCCACTCTCAGGCATGGCGACAGTAAAACTAGCAGCATATTGCGTAGTGCGGATACCGATCTTTAAAATGATACCGTAAACGCATGGAAATATTATATTTTTTGGGCAACGATAGACACACAAGGCCATATTTATTTTCAGAGGGTTCATTTTTTTAAATAATCCCAATTTTCCCAATTTAGGCGGTTCATCGCGGGTTTCTAGTGTCAACACGTAATGGGTAACTTCTTAGTATGTGCGGTCTGTGAAGTTGAGCTACTTTTACAGTCGATCTCTGTTCAATATTGTGGGATTTACCGCGGGAACTCGAAATCCGAGCGTCTCACTTTGTTTTCGACGCTATGGAGCAAAAGTTTATGGACATATTTCTTTTGTGGAAGGACTGTGTTCATATTTGTGTTTTTTGTGGTTGATGTCTTTAGAAAATATGATCAGGTACATTTAACTTCAGTACTCTGATGATTTTTGTTATATGTCACTGATTGTCAGTCAAAATAAAATGATATAACAATTTTCTTTGATCACTTGCTTCAAGTTCCAAGTAGAAAAAGCATGTATCATGTACATTTTCACTTGTTGAATTTGAAAGCACCGTGGCCCCCGGTTAGGGGTCATAGCGGGGAACCTATGCCCAATTTTTCAATATTACTATAATAATAATTACCCCGGTATAAGAGGCGAGGAAGATCATCATGATTTGAACAAGCTATGGACAGTTATTCTGTTCAATATCTATATACAACATAGGTATGGCATAATTGACTAAATATAAGTTACCTACCTGCTTATCATCTTATTTCCCTCTGACAGTGACAGTTGTACATGTATGGACACAGTTTACCTAGCCTCGACTGTCGATTTTTGAAATTTTCCGGGGGGTACTTTTATTCCAGGGGGTACTTATATTACATTTTGAAGATTTGTCCGGGGGGTACTTCTATTCCAGGGGGTACTTCTATTTGAGAGGTTAGAGTACCTTGCTGTTATCATCGAACCTCCAATCAGATCTTCTAGTGCCTCTGTCCTCGACTGCATAAAGATTTACCAGCGAAAGATCTGCTAAATGACATTTGTCATCATGGCCGGCACATGTCTCCAAACAGATGTGATGGTGCCTGTTGTAACATTCCCTGTGATGAAAGCTCTCAATGGATTGAATTTCATTTTTAATTTGGTCATTTACTCTATTTTCTTTTCACTATTATAACAGAAGTGTCTCCATGGCTAGTACAAAGAGCTGCCACAGTGACGTCACCAATAGTAGGGTACGAGGGATTGCCAACACTCTGCCATGGTGTGAGGAGTGCAGCAAGCAGTTCAGTACACCAGGTAATCTGAAGATACACTTGCAGACTCACACAGGGGAGAAACCCTACAAGTGTGAGGAGTGCAGCAGGCAGTTCAGTGCACCATGTAAACTGAAGAGACACTTGCGGACTCACACAGGGGAGAAACCCTACAGGTGTGAGGAGTGCAGCAAGCAGTTCAGTGCACTAAGTAATCTAAAGAGACACATGGGGACTCACACAGGGGACAAACCTTACAAGTGTGAGGAGTGCAGCAGGCAGTTCAGTGAGCTGGGTCATCTGAAGACTCATATCCAAACTCATACTGGGGAGAAACCCTACAGGTGTGAGGAGTGCAGCAGACAGTTCAGTGAGCTGGGTAATCTGAAGAGACACATGCGGACTCACACAGGAGAGAAACCCTACAAGTGTGAGGAGTGCAGCAAGCAGTTCAGTATACTAAGTAATCTAAAGAGACACATGGTGACTCACACAGGGGACAAACCTTACAAGTGTGAGGAGTGCAGCAAGCAGTTCAGTATACTAAGTAATCTAAAGAGACACATGGGGACTCACACAGGGGACAAACCTTACAAGTGTGAGGAGTGCAGCAGGCAGTTCAGTGAGCTGGGTCATCTGAAGACTCATATCCAAACTCATACTGGGGAGAAACCCTACAGGTGTGAGGAGTGCAGCAGACAGTTCAGTGAGCTGGGTAATCTGAAGAGACACATGCGGACTCACACAGGAGAGAAACCCTACAAGTGTGAGGAGTGCAGCAGGCAATTCAGTGAGCTGGGTAGTCTAAAGAATCACATGCGGACTCACACAGGAGAGAAACCCTACAAGTGTGAGGAGTGCAGCAGGCAGTTCAATGAGCTGGGTAGTCTAAAGAGACACATGCGGACTCACACGGGGGACAAACCTTACAAGTGTGAGGAGTGCAGCAGGCAGTTCAGTGAGCTGGGTCATCTGAAGACTCATATCCAAACTCATACTGCGGAGAAACCCTACAGGTGTGAGGAGTGCAGCAGACAGTTCAGTGAGCTGGGTAATCTGAAGAGACACATGCGGACTCACACAGGAGAGAAACCCTACAAGTGTGAGGAGTGCAGCAGGCAGTTCAGTGGGCTGGGTAATCTGAAAAACCACATGCGGATTCACACTGGGAAGAAACCATACACCTGTGAGGAGTGCAGCAGGCAGTTTAGTGAGCTGGGTAGTCTGAAAAGACACAAGCGGACTCACACAGGGAGGTGGGTCATCTGAGGAAACACAAGCGGACTCACACAAGGGAGAAGTCGTACCAGTGTCTCAAACAGTTCAGTAGGCTGTATACTCTGAAGACGAACACGAAAGAACGAATGACGAGGATTTTATTTTTGGCCCGTCTCCTTGTCTGATAGGAGACAAAGAATCATTAGGCTTACATTCAGTTGTGTTCAAAAGGTAATATCCCATAAAAAGTCACCAATTTTTTTAAAGATAATGATGTGAGTCTTAAGACGAACATTGGTTGTTTGTTTCTTTATTACGTTGTTTTTTTATCATTCAGATTATCATAGTTTCACTTATGTTGCTTGGATCTGTCTTGGACTTACTTTTAATTGTTTATTGTCTATGTTTCAGACAGTGTAGCATTTTGATATTGTAGCTGAATATGTAGTAGTTGCAAGCTTGCAAACTTATTTTGATGTTTATTAATGTAGTTTTTTTTTAGGTTTCTCATATGTTGTTATATCGAGAAGAGTAGGGGTGACCCGGTGTGCTTGGCCAAAAACATGAGACGTGGCGAAGCCGCATTGCACTACTAGTACTAGTTACTAGAACAAAGCATCATGCAATATGCTTCACCTCAATTGAGGATGACTGCATTACTTTTTACTTTTATATGTTCTGGTTTATTCAGTTTTAAGAAAATCCAAAAAATTGTTTTTAATAACGTTACATCCCTTATATTATAGGAAATCTCAATAGTGTCACTGTTATGTACCTCATAACTTTTTCAATTATTTTAATTGTTACTATCTACCTATTAGTTTAGTTCTATTATGTTAGCTGAAGAGATGATTGGGACGGACTCATGGGCACAGGTCGGCTATGTTCATTTAGGTATCCTCTGTTACACATGGTTATGTCATGTATTATTTACAGTTCGGTCACAATAACGTTTTTGTCATAACACTGAATGAAATCAACTTATTCGTTATAAACTAGTATGCTCTTGTTTACAGCTCCTGGATATTAGGTGCTTTTTGGCAGATAACCTTCGAACAACGACAAATTTAAAACAGGTCCTGCCATCATGTATCACTCAGCTATTCTATGAAATGATATCACGCTATCTTCATCATATTTAAGGTTGTCTGAGGTTACCTTCTTATAATAGACATAGAATCGCCCGTTTTAGACAAAGTAGAAAAGCGTCGAGACCGCAAAGAAAAACCCATAACTGTGTTTTGATTATCTTTAATTGTTAAGGTCAATCTAGTAATTAGTTCTTTTATGAATAAATTTGTAGAAATGATAGCCATTAATTAGTTCTTTTATGAATAAATCTGTAGAAATGATGGCCATGTTTGATTAAATCCCTTCTATTTCATTTGTTGGTATGAATTGAACATGCAACTTGATCCTGTGGTGAGAGTGAAAAGTACACGGCATGACATTATCTGGTCACCTGTAGACGGTCATCTTCAGCTTCTTGTGGGTAATCAGGTACAAGAAACTGACCCCCTCAGTGTACTTCCGGGTCATCCTCAGCGCACTTCCGTTCGCGAGTGCGTGTCGGAAAGACGTCCAGAGATTCTCTCTCGTCTTTCTTTCGAGACGCCAGTTAGTTCCCGTTCTGAGCTGTTCTAACCGCAGATAACTGTCAGGTAAGGAGCGTTGACGACTTTCTATGTAAGGCTGTGTAACGAGTTCCAAGTACAGAACTACAAGTAGCGATTGGCGACGGCTACAGTGTTTTGTTTGTGCAGGACGATGAACGGGTGAAGACAAGAAGGGTAGTTGAGGGATATCTTTAAAGTCGACAAATAAGACTGCACAAGACTCAACAAAGGCCATGAAGACCGTGGTAGAAGTGAGATAGAATCTAACTAGCATTCACATGTGTGTATAAAATTAGAATTTGGGACACGACGTAGGTACGTTTTGTATGTTCGTAACCTCTCCAATGGCCTCGCCCAAGGAATTTCGGATGTTTTACCGGCTCTCTTTTACGTTGTGAAAAAGCCTCAAATGACTCAATTTACTGTGTTTTACTGTGTTAGACGTGACATAGAATCTGACGGAATAGTTGTATGTGTTTAAAAGTTAACGTTTTGGCTGTAAAGGCGCAAAGGACTTCAGTTTTGTGTGTTGGAAACCCTCAAATTATCGGATCCTCACATCTGGTGTCCATCAGTGCCTGTTGACTGCGGGTTCTAGTGTATATTTGCTGAGGGCAGTTCACTAACTGCTGCAGTGTTGATTTATCCTGATACGAGTACACTGTACTTCGTAACAAACAAACAAACAATCGACTGACTGGTATCGATCATCGGGTAGGAACCAAACAGTACCGCTTGGATAATGTTGTGGGGATACAATTATAACAGTATATCACTAAATACTATGTTGGACCATCAGTTTGATCAATGGGCTTTTGATTGGAAGAACAAAGCAGGAATGAGGGGATACACGAACTTACAGGAAGGAAGTAAAAGAACTTTGGACTAAAAGTAAAACTGGAACGTCGGCAAATAATGTGATTTGATGGCTGTAAGAGGGGATACAATGTATGGCTGAACATACTAGAAATTAAGTAATGTGCAAGCGTGTGTGTGTGTATGTGTACCACTGTAGTTTGTTGTGCGTGCACGCACGTGTGTTTGTATTTCATTATAGTATGTTTGTTGTGTGTGTATTTTATTATGGTATGTTTGTTGTGTGTGTGTATGTCAGTATGTCTGTCTGGTTTCGTGCGTGTGTATGCAGATTTTTTACCTAGCTGTTATTATATAAACTCCTAACAGATCTTCTAATGACTCTGTCTAGGCTTATATGAAGCTACTCTCACCTCTCAAATAGAAGTACCCCCTGGAATAGAAGTACCCCCCGGACAAATTTTCAAAATGTAATATAAGTCAAGTCAAGTCAAAGTTTATTGCACAACGATTGTAACAGGTACAATGTAAGGCAAAGATAAAATGCTACTGGCTACTTATATCAAACTACTAAAAGCTACAGGAAGGTCCAATGCTATACGATGATTAGGTTCTAGGATGTACAATGTTCCATTTCAAACTACAAGAAAGCACTATCTATATAATATTATCAGAGGTAGAAAATATCAACAGGTGATACAATATGTAGCCGTATATGTCAATTATACAATAACATGGCGAAGAGATGAATGTCTTATACAACTAAATCGCTATTTCACGGATTCTTTTTTGCATAGATGTAAAAATATATTGGCCTAGATATATAGATATTGTTTCAGGACATGACATAAGTACACGGAACGTCTCTGTTTTCGACTGAGGTAATGTTACATTTGTTTTACACTTGATTGTCTGCAATAACTTCACTCTTTCATCTTTATATGTTGAACATTCCATGAAAAAGTGGTATTCGTCTTCGACATTTTCTTTACACGTAGGACAGAATCTCTGATTGGCTGGGACATTTCGGTGTCTGCCTTTTTCAATTTCAAGACAGTGTGCTCCAATACGGAGTTTTGTTGTGTGTGTTATGAAGGATTTGTTTTGGACTGACTGGAGGTAGTTCTCTATATGAAAGTCAAGTAGCCCCTGGAATAAAAGTACCCCCGGAAAATGTCAAAAATCGACAGTCGAGTCTAGGTAAACTGTGTCCATACATGTACAACTGTCACTGTCAGAGGGATATAAGATAATAAGCAGGTAGGTAACTTATATTTAGTCAATTATGCCATACCTATTAAGTATATAGATATTGAACAGAACAACTGTGACAGTGTCCATAGCTTGTTCAAATCATGATGATCTTCCTCGCCTCTTCGTAACATATAATAGTAATATTGAAAAATTGGGCATAAGTTCCCCGCTATGACCCCTAACCAGGGGCCACGGTGCTTTCAAATTCAACAAGTGAAAATGTACATGGTACATGCTTTTTCTACTTGGAACTTGAAGCAAGTGATCAAAGAAAATTGTTATATCATTTTATTATGACTGACAATCAGTGACATATAACAAAAATCATCAGAGTACTTAAGTTAAATGTACCTGATCATATTTTCTAAAGACATCAACCACAAAAAAAAACAAATATGAACACAGTCCTTCCACAAAAGAAATATGTCTATAAACTTTTGCTCCATAGCGTCGAAAACAAAGTGAGACGCTCGGATTTCGAGTTCCCGCAGTAAATCCCACAATATTGAACAGAGATCGACTGTAAAAGTAGCTCAACGTCACAGACCGCACATACTAAGAAGTTACCCATTACGTGTTGACACTAGAAACCCGCAATGAACCGCCAAAATTGGGAAAATCTTACGATTATTTAAGAAAATGAACCCTCTGAAAATAAATATGGCACTGTGTGTCTATCGTTGCCCAAAAAATATAATATTTCCATGCGTTTACGGTATCATTTTAAAGATCGGTATCCGCACTACGCAATATGCTGCTAGTTTTACTGTCGCCATGCCTGAGAGTGGCGGCCATGTTTCGCGATTTCGCGCTGTTGTTTACCGAATCATATCGGACATATTTCTGCCGTTTTACAGATTTTGTGGCCTCAAAACACATATCACAAGGGAAGTTAAGTTATGATTGTTGTTTTAACGTGTTACATGTCTTCTGCGAACAAATAATTCTTCCGCCGCGTTGCCGATACTACGGATATAGTGGTCAGGAAATTATTATTCCCCGTGCAGGCGTGCACTCTACTCCACACGTTTTTGATCAGCGTGCTTTGGTTTACGATGTAAACAGAGACTATCAAAGTTATTTGTATGAAAATTGTATTTTAGAATGTCAATGTCGCGTCTTATTTTCCGGTTTACTTGGTAGCGTCATAGCAGACCGGGTCATAGCGATATCGACCGATATGTTACGAGTGCCGCCAGGATACTTTTCACAATGCCGTCAAAGCGGCGAGAAAATCAACGCCGGTAGGCCGAAAAATAGCGAATTACGAGCAAAAATACCGGGGAAATATGGGCAGAAAAACCTTAACTCTGACGATTTTAGAGGGATTCCTGGTTAGCAAAGCCTCAATTTTTCAAAAAACAATAAACGTACCGTCTAGAATAAGAACGTACCGGGTGGAACTATAGGCGAAAAAAAAAATAAACGTACCGGTACGTTTATTTGAGAGGTGAGAGTAAAGAGGTACCAGCAAAAAATCTACTCTGAGATTTGTTACCCTGACCAATTCTAGATCTAGATACATGTATATCCGTCACATGTCTCCAAGCAGATAGAATGGTGTAGCATTTCACTGTAATGCAAACTTTCCATCATTTACTGAATTTACGTTCACTTTTTATAATAGAAGTGACTTCATGGCTGCAACAAAGACCTGCCGTGCTGGCACCGCCAATGGCAGGGTAGAAGGACTTGCCAACACTCTTCAAAGGTGTGAGGAGTGCAGCAAGCAGTTCAGTTCGCCAAGTCGTCTGAAGAGACACAGGCGGACTCACACAGGGGAGAAGCCCTACAAGTTTGAGGAGTGCAGCAGACAGTTCAGTGGGCTTGGTGATCTGAAGGAACACATGCGAATCCACACTGGGGAGAAACCCTACAGGTGTGAGGAGTGCAGCAAGCAGTTCAGTAGGCTGGGTGTTCTGAAGAGACACATGCGGACTCACACATGGGAGAAACCCTACAGGTGTGAGGAGTGCTGCAAGCTGTTCAGTACAACATGTCATCTGAAGACACACATGCGGACTCACACAGGGGAGAAGCCCTACAGGTGTGAGAAGTGCAGCAGGCAGTTCAGTAGGATGGGTGTTCTGAAGAAACACATGCGGACTCACACAGGTGAGAAGCCCTACACGTGTGAGGAGTGCAGCAGGCAGTTTAGTGAGCTGGGTAGTCTGAAAAAACACATGCGGACTCACACAGGTGAGAAGCCCTACAAGTGTGGGGATTGTGGCAAGCAGTTTAATGAGCTGGGTGTTCTGAAGAAACACATGCGGACTCACACGGGGGAGAAACCCTATAGGTGTGAGGAATGTAGCAGGCAGTTTAATGTGTTGGATAGTCTGAAGAGACACATGCGGACTCACACAGGGGACAAACCTTACAAGTGTGAGGAGTGTAACAAGCAGTTCAATGAGCTGGGTAGTCTAAAGAAACACATGCGGACTCACACAGGGGACAAACCCTACACGTGTGAGGAGTGCAGCAGGCAGTTCAGTCAGCTGAGTAATCTGAAGACTCATATCCAAACTCATACTGGGGAGAAACCCTACAGGTGTGAGGAGTGCAGCAGACAGTTCAGTGAGCTTGGTAATCTGAAGAGACACATGCGGACTCACACAGGAGAGAAACCCTACAAGTGTGAGGAGTGCAGCAGGCAGTTCAGTGAGCTGGGTAATCTGAAAAATCACATGCGGACTCACACAGGGGACAAACCCTACACCTGTGAGGAGTGCAGCAGGCAGTTTAGTGACCTGGGTAATCTGAAGAAACACATGCGGACTCACACAGGTGAGAAACACTACACATGTGAGGAATGCAGCAGGCAGTTCAGTAGGCTTGATCATCTTAAAAGCCACATGCAAACTCACGTGAGAAACCCTGCCGGTGTCAGAAGTGCAGTAGGCAGTTCAGTCAACTGAATAATCTGAAGACGCACATGAAAACACACGTGTAACAAATTCTTCAGAAGGAATACCCTAGAAAAGGTGTCAAATCGTTTGTTAGGTTCATTTCATTACCTGTGGAGCAATGTTACATGGCTTGAATTTCAATGCATATATTTGCAAACATATTGTACACTTGACTTGGGCCATTAATGCTCTTTTAATTTGTTTTGAAGTTTATTGTATCAGTTTTAAGACATATCTATTTTGGTTTGTTTTTATTAGTAGTACCTAGTTTCCTGGTATATGTTATCATACTAAGTCTTGCTGTATTTGGAAGCACGATGTTTGTCATAACACTGTCTATTCCTTATATGGTAGTATTTCAATTATTTTGATTCTTACCTAATAGTAGAAATCATTTTGATTGATACATTCTATGTTTAAAGGTCAAACCTAGTAACAGTTGTAATATGTTAGCTGTATAGATGATAGTCAGGTTTAACTGTAGCATTTCAGAGCTACCAGTAGCATTTTGTTTTTTTTACTGAACAAACTGATTTTGGTGTTTAATGTCGACACGTAGATAATTTGTAGGTTTCTTTTCTGTGCTTGTTGATTAAGCTTAAGAAAATAGAAGAAAAAAACGTTTGTGGTATAACACTGTAAATTCCTTATTTTCTAGCATCACTGTTTTATTCCTCATAACACTTTCAATTATTTTTATCGTTATCATGTACATACTTAGTACTTGTTTAGCTCTATTATAGTAGCTATGAATATGACAGGCAGAAGGTAATGTCAATTTAGATTGGTTATTTTACATTTGATTATGTTAAGAAATGAAATAAAACAGTTAAGTTACTTTACGCGTCTTGGTCATAACATTGAAGGAAGTCAACTTATTAATTAGAGATAGGTATATTCTTTAGAAATATTGAGGATTTAAACTGATACGACTAAAATATTGCAGCTTGAGTAGCTTTCGGATGGCATCCTCCACTCCTTCATCAGCTCAGGTATATTCTTGTTCACAACGCCTATATATCAACACGTTTTTGACAGATATCAGTACAACATGCAGACATTAGACCAATGGTACACATGGTCGCTTATGGTCGCTTACACTTGAATCACATTAAAGTAATTTGCCATCCGTGTTTGACCGATAACGGAACAGCACTTAAGGCGACATTCTCTCCAAGCAGGGGTATATTTTTCGGCCTCTTGCGGTTATTTTGTCGTTTACTATGTTTCTATGTTATTTGTGGTGATTAGCGGGAGGAGTTTGGAACAAATCGCGGTCACTTCTAGGGAAACAGAGAATCGTAGAAACGGCCGCAGCAAAAGCGTCAATGCAATAACCCCGGCGACCGAAACCTCTGCTTGAAGAGTAGAGGCACGCTGTTTCCTTAATGCGGGAGGAGCGAAGCACGGAAATATCTATACTCATGAAAGACGTGCTTAAATATGACATAAAGGCGACACGTAACTTGATAATTCTGTGATGAGAGAGTAAAAACCCGTAAAGAGTACACGGCATGACATGATCTGTTCACCGGTAGGCGGGCATCTTCAGCTTCTTGTGGGTAATCAGGTACAAGAAACTGACCCCATCAGTGTACTTCCGGGTTATCCATAGCGCATTTCCGTTCGTGAAAGCTTGTCTGAATCGCGTGGATGGACGCTCTCTGAGCTATCTTTGTTCTCGGATACGTCGGTTTCTACTGTTCCAATCGTCAGGACCTTTCAGGTAAGGAGTTATGAAGGATATTTATGTCAGGCTGTGAAAAAGATGCCGAAGTTGATAGACTACTAGTCGCGATTTTGGGAAGGTTATAGCGCGTTGTTTTTTTCTGGGCGGTGAACGGGTCAAGATAAGACGTAGAAGGGTGTTGCAGGGGTTACCGGATCTCTTTTACTTTGAGAATAAGCTTCAAATTGCTCACTTTCTTGTGTTTTGTTGCGTAAGAAGTGACAAAAAAATCAAGATGGAATAGGTTTATGTGTGCCAGAAGTTGACCTTTTGGCTCCAAGAGACATAACGGAACGTAGGTTGGAAACCCCTAATCGGATCCTCACATCTGGTTTCAACATGGGCATTTGGCCTCAGCTCCGCGGACTCAATAAACAATAGCGAGTTTTCTTCCCCGCTGAGCAGTTGCGTTAGACTCTCCCGGTCGGTAGTTATGCAAATACCCGTCGGCCTCCCGTCGTCCCTTGCGCGAAAGTCGCTCGGCGAAGCTAACTTCAAAAAATCTAAGGGTACGAAATCCGCACTCCTACTCACCGTTACCAGAAGGGGTGTCATCGATCTTTCGGGGGCCAACCCGGACCTGTTTCTGTCTATTGCAGTCCCCATTTGGCAACGTAACAAAGTAACAGCATGCTAACAAAAGCTGTGTTACACTGCAGATACGTCATAGTCGTTTTAATGGACGGTTTAGCACGTTTATCGTCTGATTTTAGCTGGTAAATCTGGCTAGAATTACGATATCTAGCGAGTGCGTAAGAAGCAAATAGGAACGCATGTACAATGCTGGTAGACAAATATATGATGAATAAGATATCTATGTTCACAATCCTGGCATTTCCAACGCTTATCATAATGATAGTTTAGTTAATAGCGGTGCCAAAACCCCTTGCGTGCATGGCACCGGCCCGGCTGGCCATGATGCCATTGTTCTGTGAACAGCGGTGCAGGCATACTGCCGGTAACGGTCATGTCGGGAAAAGAAGGATTTTCGGGCGTTACAAAATGCCTCGTATCGTCCTTTGTCATCGGTATATTATCAACTAGGTGTTTTCCATGGGTAAATAAGACACCAAACATGAGAATCACCACCAAGCCAAGTGCCTGAGTCGAGGGAATTAGCGGAAAATTAGCTTGTTTGAAATGACCTTTCGTACCTATCGCTCATTCCTCGCTCCGCTCGGAATTCGCTCTGGCGCCTGCGGCGCCACGGGGCGCGCCCTTCGGGCGCGCTTCGGGGGCGCGCGCTTCCGGCGGAATTCGGCTTTCGGGTAAGTTCGGGATCCGCGCGCCCTTCGGGCGAGGGCGGCTTTCGGGCCTATCAAACTCTTCGGGCGTATCAAACTCTCCTTCCGAGGCCTACAGCCTATGGTTTCAATCAGTGCCTGCTGACAGCGTGGTCCGGTGTTTTTTGTTGGGGGAGGTTCACTACTGCTACAGTGGTGATTATCTTAATACTTACATACAGACCACTGACTAATATAGTTAATCAGTAAATACCACGTTGAACGGACCAATCAGAAATTACTTACAGTTAGGAAATATGGTAAAGGAACGTTTGGCGAAAATGAGAACGTTGGAAGATGATGATTTTATAGTTTTAAACTTAGCATACACTGTATGGCTGTACCGTGTTCCTACTAAAAAAGATTGAATAAAGGTGTGTTTGTGTTTTTATGTGGGTGTATCTATATATAGGTGTGTGTTTGTGTGTGTTTGTGTGTGTGTGTGTGTTTGTGTGTGTGTGCTTATGTGTATGCCTGTCAGTATGTGTGTACTTTTCTCTGTGTGTTTTCTGTGTGATTTTATGTCTGTTCAGGGCTCAAAATAGTGGGTGCATGTGCACCTTCGTGTATCCAAAATTACCAATCCCAATCAATCGGAGGGTGCAGGTTTGAAAAAATGACAGTTGAATATTCCTCATGTAGTAACATGTCTCATTAGACAGGATGACTCCAAGAGGATGCCGTGGTGTTCATTTGCCTAATCTACAAACTTCCCATCGATAAATTTTCATTGATTCTAATTTATCTTCACTACATTTACATCAGGTACTTGATGGCGACAACAAAGAGTAATGATGTCAGCAGAGGTTCGGCTGGAGGGTTTGCCAACAACCTTCATAGGTGTGAGGATTGCAGCCAGCAGTGCAGTTCATCAAGTCAACTCAAGACTCACATGCGGACTCACACAGGGGAAAAACCCTACAAGTGTGAGGAGTGCTGCCGCAAGTTCAGTCAGCTGGGTAGTCTGAAGAAACATGTGCGGACTCACACAGGTGAGAAACCCTACAAGTGTGAGGAGTGCAGCAGGCAGTTCGGTCAGTTAGGTAATCTGAAGACTCACATGCGGACTCACACAGGGGAGAAACCCTACAGGTGTGAGGAGTGTGGCCAGCAGTTCAGTGAGCTGGGTGATCTTACGAAACACATGCGGACTCACACAGGTGAGAAACCCTACAGGTGTGAGGAGTGCAGCAGGCAGTTCAGTCAGCTGGGTGGTCTGAAGAAACACATGCATACTCACACAGGTGAGAAACCCTACAGGTGTGAGGAGTGTAGCAGGCAGTTCAGTGTGCTGAGTAGTCTAAAAGATCATATGCGCACTCACACAGGGGAGAAACCCTACAAGTGTGAGGAGTGCAGCAGGGAGTTTTGTCGCCTGGGTAATCTGAAAAAACACATGCGGACTCACACAGGTGAGAAGCCCTACAATTGTGGAGAGTGCAGCAGGCAGTTCAGTGACCTGGGTAATCTGAAGAGACACATGCGGACTCACACAAGTGAGAAACCCTACACGTGTGAGGAGTGCAGCAAGCAGTTCAGTGAGCTGGGTAATCTGAAGAGACACATGCGGACTCACACAAGTGAGAAACCCTACAAGTGTGAGGAGTGCAGCAAGCAGTTCAGTGAGCTCGGTAAACTAAAGAGACACATGCGGACTCACAGGGGAGAAACCTCAAAGGTTTGATGAATGCAGCAGACAGTTCAGTCAAAGAAGGAGAAGTATTTTAGGCCGCACTGATGGAAGATATTGAAAAGGCATTGTAGAAAAAAATTGTATATGGTATTACTATTAGTCTGACGTATTACTATTAGTCTGACGACAAACCTCTTTTCTTTTTTTGTTTTCTATTTTATTTGTCACATTATTATACTTGATGAAGGTTAGACAGTAGCTAATTGAACTATTGGCATAACTTTGTCTTGAATTAATCTTCTTTTTGAAGACTACTTCAAGACATCCTAAATTGTCTTTACCTCATTAACATATCTATTCAGAGTTTTGGTATAAAGCTGGTGTTCTCAGTCCTAACGAAAGACAGTGGATACTGTCTGAAACGTCTGACTGTTTCAAAATCTTATCCAGTTGCTTGAGTAATTATTTTTGGCGTACATTATTATACTGTGTGGACACGACTGCTGTCTTTGGTTCCCCTTGTTTATTTCGTGTATAATATCGCTGTTATTTTGTTTATAGCTTTGTTTCAGTAAAGTCCATTTGTTACGTTCCATGTTTTGAAGTTAGATGCACTAATTGAGTTCTATTATGGTAGTTGTAGAGAAAGACGTACGGATGCTTTCTCTCGTCTTTCTTTCGAGACTCCAGTTCCCGTTCTGAGCTGTTCTAACCGCAGATAACTGTCAGGTAAGGAGTGTTGACGACTTTCTGTGTAAGGCTGTGTAACGAGTTCCAAGTACAGAACTACAAGTAGCGATTGGCGACGGTTACAGTGTTTTGTTTGGTGCAGGACGATGAAATCAAGGGTTGAATCAAGAAGGGTAGTTTAGGGGCTACTGGATCTCGTTTAAGTCGACAAATAAGACCGCACAGTACTCAACAAAAGTCGAGTATACTGTGTTAGAAATGGAATATCCAGCTAAAGGGTAATGTTGTAGAAAAAAGAGAATTTTGAACGACTCAGGAGACAACGTGGGTGAGTTCCGTATGTCAGAAACCCCTCCATCGGCCCCGTCCCAAGAATTTCCCACCCGGTTTCTCACATCTGGTGTGATGACGACCCGCAGGATTCTCCCCAGATGGTGGAAATTACGGCGTAGCGCCGATGTACTAGTACTGCTTTCCTAAGTTTGGGTGTTTGCTTCCATGTTTTTCTGTAGACTGTAGACCGAAAATTCTACTCTACTCTACTCTACTCTGTTGCTAAACTTCTTGAAAATTCGCTGATTGTTAGACCGAACTACGTCACTTTTCCTTAGCCTCCGTTGCAGGCCCTGAAGCGGCTTTTGGGGGGCTAAATAATACACTTTCTGCAGCCACCCCGTAACTATCAGCCATCCTGTAACTATCTAGGCGGCTGATAGTTACAGGATGGCTGATAGTTACAGGATGGCTGATAGTTACAGGATGGCTGATAGTTACGGGTTGGCTGCAGAAAGTGTATTATTTAGCCCCCCAAAAGCCGCTTCAGAGCCTGCAACGGAGGCTAACTTTTCCTGTTGGCTTTGTTTTGTGACAAACTTGTGAATTGCCGGTGCGCGAATGAACAATGGCCTGTGTCGCTACAAAGGAATCGCTTTCCTGAATGGAATACTTGACGCCCTGGCGACGTTTTGAAATCCTTTTGACGTGTAAACAACACTAACAGCCGCTGTTTACTAGTACTTGAATCACAGTCAATGGGTCAGAAAATAAGTTTCGGAGCTAGTTATGTTTGGGCAACGTGGAAAATGCTAGTACACTGAGGTAATAATTATTCAATTCTATGGATTACATCATCTGGGTACTGGAAAACTGAAGCTAGTTTGCGAGGGAAAAGTTGGTTTTAAAAAGTTATGGTCTATCCTATATAACGTGAGGGGGGGCTGACTTGAAAGGGTGACCGGCTATGGAGATGGTCCGTTGTTGGACTGCCATTTGTCTGTGTTGGATATGAAATACTCATGAAGAACGATATAAGGTATGGGAAAACCAGTCTCCAAGTCGACATAGTATGAGGAGCCTATATATTTTCTTCCGAACTAGGGCCTGTGCCAGTTGGAACATGTAAGCACCCGCCGCCCAACTTTCGAGTGTGTACAAAACACGTACGGACTTGACCCCGAACACGCAAAGTTCCTTCCCTTGGATTCTGTAATATTTGTAGTAACCTGTGGCTCGTCCCACCACTGAAATTAATTAATCCCGTGGCTTTTCCCACCGCATGAAAAAAGGTTGTATTCATCGTGGAATAATGTTTGTATCTCTCCGGTTCGATAGCATACAAATTTTCAAGATGGCGTCGCTTCGGCTCACATGGCGGAGTGTGGTGGGTTCTTTAACGTGCGCGGGGTTTGGCTCTCCCCAAACACGGAACCTCCATTTAACGTCCTATCCGAGGGACGTCCCCAACTCTAGAGGAGCTAGGTACTCATTTACACCAGAGTGAAGTGAGGGAATTTGTGTTAAGTGCCTTTCCCAAGGGCACAACGTCGGGGCGCATGTTCAGACATGTCTGGGGGCAGCTCGGGTTCGAACTGGGGTCCCCATGTTTGACAGTCGGATGTTCTATCCATTACGCCACACGACGCACCGCCATGTGGGTTTATTTGTACGTGTGCCTTCTCTGTGTGTTGTGTGTGAGTGTGTGTGTGTGAGTTTCGCTGTAGTTTGTTTGTTGTGTGTGTGTATGCCAGTGTGTCTGTCTGTCTGTTTGCATGCGTGTGTATGCAGCTGTGAGTGTGTCCGTGTGTGTGTGAGATTGTACCAGGTCTGTCAGATTCTTTACCTTGCTGTTATCATCGAACCTCCAATCAGATCTTCTAGTGCCCCTGTCCTCGACTGCATAAAGATTTACCAGCGAAAGATCTGCTAAATGACATTTGTCATCATGGCCGGCACATGTCTCCAAGCAGATGTGATGGTGTCCGTTGTAACATTCCCTGTGATGAAAGCTCTCAATGGATTGAATTTCATTTTTAATTTGGTCATTTACTCTATTTTCTTTTCACTATTATAACAGAAGTGTCTCCATGGCTACTACAAAGAGCTGCCACAGTGACGTCACCAATAGTAGGGTACGAGGGATTGCCAACACTCTGCCATGGTGTGAGGAGTGCAGCAAGAAGTTCAGTACACCAGGTAATCTGAAGATACACTTGCAGACTCACACAGGGAAGAAACCCTACAAGTGTGAGGAGTGCAGCAGGCAGTTCAGTGCACCAAGTAAACTGAAGAGACACTTGCGGACTCACACAGGGGAGAAACCCTACAGGTGTGAGGAGTGCAGCAAGCAGTTCAGTACACTAAGTAATCTAAAGAGACATATGGAGACTCATACAGGGGAGAAACCCTACAAGTGTGAGGAGTGCAGCAGGCAGTTCAGTGAGCTGGGTCATCTGAAGACTCATATCCAAACTCATACTGGGGAGAAACCCTACAGGTGTGAGGAGTGCAGCAGACAGTTCAGTGAGCTGGGTAATCTGAAGAGACACATGCGGACTCACACAGGAGAGAAACCCTACTGGTGTGAGGAGTGCAGCAGGCAGTTCAGTATACTAAGTAATTTAAAGAGACACATGGGGACTCACACAGGGGACAAACCTTACAAGTGTGAGGAGTGCAGCAGGCAGTTCAGTGAGCTGGGTCATCTGAAGACTCATATCCAAACTCATACTGGGGAGAAACCCTACAGGTGTGAGGAGTGCAGCAGACAGTTCAGTGAGCTGGGTAATCTGAAGAGACACATGCGGACTCACACAGGAGAGAAACCCTACAAGTGTGAGGAGTGCAGCAGGCAATTCAGTGAGCTGGGTAGTCTAAAGAATCACATGCGGACTCACACAGGAGAGAAACCCTACAAGTGTGAGGAGTGCAGCAGGCAGTTCAATGAGCTGGGTAGTCTAAAGAGACACATGCGGACTCACACGGGGGACAAACCTTACAAGTGTGAGGAGTGCAGCAGGCAGTTCAGTGAGCTGGGTCATCTGAAGACTCATATCCAAACTCATACTGCGGAGAAACCCTACAGGTGTGAGGAGTGCAGCAGACAGTTCAGTGAGCTGAGTAATCTGAAGAGACACATGCGGACTCACACAGGAGAGAAACCCTACAAGTGTGAGGAGTGCAGCAGGCAGTTCAGTGAGCTGGGTCATCTGAAAAGCCACATGCGGACTCACACAGGAGAGAAACCCTACAAGTGTGAGGAGTGCAGCAGGCAGTTCAGTGAGCTGGGTAGTCTGAAGAAACACAAGCGGACTCACACAGGGAGGTGGGTCATCTGAGGAAACACAAGCGGACTCACACAGGAGAGAAACCCTACAAGTGTGAGGAGTGCAGCAGGCAGTTCAGTGAGCTGGGTCATCTGAAAAGCCACATGCGGACTCACACAGGAGAGAAACCCTACAAGTGTGAGGAGTGCAGCAGGCAGTTCAGTGAGCTGGGTAGTCTGAAGAAACACAAGCGGACTCACACAGGGAGGTGGGTCATCTGAGGAAACACAAGCGGACTCACACAGGAGAGAAACCCTACAAGTGTGAGGAGTGCAGCAGGCAGTTCAGTGAGCTGGGTAGTCTGAAGAGACACAAGCGGACTCACACAGGGGGGTGGGTCATCTAAGGAAACACAAGCGGACTCACACAAGGGAGAAGTCGTGCCAGTGTCTCAAACAGTTCAGTAGGCTGTATACTCTGAAGACGAACACGAAAGAACGAATGACGAGGATTTTATTTTGGGCCCATCTCCTTGTCTGATAGAAGACAAAGAATCATTAGGCTTACATTCAGTTGTGTTCAAAAGGTAATATCGCATAAAAAGTCACCAATTTTTTTTAGAGATAATGATGTGAGTCTTAAGACGAACATTATTTGTTTGTTTTTTCATTACGTTTTTTATTATCATTCAGATTATCATAGTTAGTTTCACTTGTGTTGCTTGGATCTGCCTTGGACTTACTTTTAATTGTTTATTGTCTATGTTTCAGACAGTGTAGCATTTTGATATTGTAGCTGAATATGTAGTAGGTGCAAGCTTGCAAACTTATTTTGATGTTTATTAACGTAGATTATTTTTTAGGTTTCTCATATGTTCTTATATCAACAAGAGTAGGGGTGACCCGGTGTGCTTGGCCAAAAACATGAGACGTGGCGAAGCCACATTGCACTACTACTAGTTACTAACTAGAAAAAGGCATCATGCAATATGCTTCACCTCAATTGAGGATGACTGCATTACTTTTTACTTTTATATGTTCTGGTTTATTCAGTTTTAAGAAAATCCAAAAAAATTGTTTTTCTAACGTTACATCCCTTATATTATAGGAAATCTCAATAGTGTCACTGTTATGTACCTCATAACTTTTTCAATTATTTTGATTGTTACTATCTACCTATTAGTTTAGTTCTATTATGTTAGCTGAAGAGATGATTGGGACGGACTCATAGGCACAGGTTCATTAAGGTATCTTCTGTTACACATGGTTATGTCATGTATTATTTACATTTCGGTCACAATAACGTTTTTGTCATAACACTGAATGAAATCAACTTATTCATTATAAACTAGTATGCTCTTGTTTACAGCTCCTGGATATTAGGTGCTTTTTGGCAGATAACCTTCGAACAACGACGAGTTTAAAACAGGTCCTGCCATCATGTATCACTCAGCTATTCTATGAAATGATATCTTCATCATATTTAAGGTTGTCTGAGGTTACCTCTTTATAAAATATAATAGACATAGAATCGCCCGTTTTAGACAAAGTAGAAAAGCGTCGAGACCGCAAAGAAAAACCCATAACTGTGTTTTGATTATCTTTAATTGTTAAGGTCAATCTATTAATTAGTTCTTTTATGAATAAATTTGTAGAAATGATAGCCATTAATTAGTTCTTTTATGAATAAATCTGTAGAAATGATGGCCATGTTTGATTAAATCCCTCCTATTTCATTTGTTTGGGATGAATTCAACATGCAATTGCAACTTGATCCTGTGGTGAGAGTGAAAAGTACACGGCATGACATAATCTGGTCACCGGTAGACGGTCATCTTCAGCTTCTTGTGGGTAATCAGGTACAAGAAACTGACCCCACTCAGTGTACTTCCGGGTCATCCGCAGCGCACTTCCGTTCGCGAGTGCGTGTCGTAAAGACGTGCAGAGATTCTCGCTCGTCTTTCTTTCGAGACGCCAGTTCCCGTTCTGAGCTGTTCTAACCGCAGATAACTGTCAGGTAAGGAGTGTTGACGACTTTCTGTGTAAGGCTGTGTAACGAGTTCCAAGTTCATAACTACAAGTAGCGATTGGCGACGGTTATAGTGTTTTGTTTGTGCAGGACGGTGAACGGGTGAAGACAAGAAGGGTAGTTGAGGGATATCTTTAAAGTCGACAAATAAGACTGCACAAGACTCAACAAAAGCCAGGAATACCGTGGTAGAAGTGAGATAGAATCTAACTAGCATTCACATGTGTGTATAAAATTAGAATTTGGGACACGACGTAGGTACGTTTTGTATGTTCGTAACCTCTCCAATGGCCTCGCCCAAGGAATTTCGGATGTTTTATCGGCTCTCTTTTACGTTGTGAAAAAGCCTCAAATGACTCAATTTACTGTGTTTTACTGTGTTAGACGTGACATAGAATCTGACGGAATAGTTGTATGTGTTTAAAAGTTAACGTTTTGGCTGTAAAGGCGCAAAGGACTTCAGTTTTGTGTGTTGGAAACCCTCAAATTATCGGATCCTCACATCTGGTGTCCATCAGTGCCTGTTGACTGCGGGTTCTAGTGTATATTTGCTGAGGGCAGTTCACTAACTGCTACAGTGTTGATTTATCCTGATACGAGTACACTGTACCTCGTAACAAACAATCGACTGACTGGTATCGATCATCGGGTAGGAACCAAACAGTACCGCTTGGATAATGTTGTGGGGATACAATTACAACAGTATATCACTAAATACTATGTTGGACCATCAGTTTTATCAATGGGCTTTTGATTGGAAGAACAAAGCAGGAATGAGGGGATACACGAACTTACAGGAAGGAAGTAAAAGAACTTTGGACTAAAAGTAAAACTGGAACGTCGGCAAATAATGTGATTTGATGGCTTTAAGATGAGGATACAATGTATGGCTGAACATACTAGAAATTAATTAACGTGCAAGCCTGTGTGTGTATGTGTTCCACTGTAGTTTGTTGTGCGTGCACGCACGTATGTTTGTATTTCATTATAGTATGTTTGTTGTGTGTGTGTTTCATTATGGTATGTTTGTTGTGTGTGTGTATGTCAGTACTAGTATGTCTGTGTCTGGTTTCGTGCGTGTGTATGCAGATTTTTTACCTAGCTGTTATTATATAAACTCCTAACAGATCTTCTAATGACTCTGTCTAGGCTTATATGAAGCTAAAGAGGTACCAGCAAAAAATCTACTCTGAGATTTGTTACCTTGACCAATTCTAGATCTAGATACATGTATATCCGTCACATGTCTCCAAGCAGATAGAAGGTGTAACATTTCACTGTAATGCAAACTTTCCATCATTTACTGAATTTACTTTCACTTTTTATAATAGAAGTGACTTCATGGCTGCAACGAAGACCTGCCGTGCGGGCGTCGCCAATGACAGGGTAGAAGGACTTGCCAACACTCTTCAAAGGTGTGAGGAGTGCAGCAAGCAGTTCAGTTCGCCAAGTCATCTGAAGATACACAGGCGGACTCACACAGAGGAGAAGCCCTTCAAGTGTGAGGAGTGCAGCAGACAGTTCAGTGGGCTTGGTGATCTGAAGAAACACATGCGAATCCACACTGGGGAGAAACCCTACAGGTGTGAGGAGTGCAGCAAGCAGTTCAGTCAGCTGGGTGCTCTGAAGAGACACAGGCGGACTCACACAGGGGAGAAGCCCTACAAGTGTGAGGAGTGCTGCAAGCTGTTCAGTACAACATGTCATCTGAAGACACACATGCGGACTCACACAGGGGAGAAACCCTACAGGTGTGAGAAGTGTAGCAAGCAGTTCAATGGGCTAGGTAGTCTAAAGAGACACATGCGGACTCACACAGGGGAGAAACCCTTCAAGTGTGAGGAATGTAGCAGGCAGTTTAATGTGTTGGGTAGTCTGAAGAGACACATGCGGACTCACACAGGGGACAAACCTTACAAGTGTGAGGAGTGTAGCAAGCAGTTCAATGAGCTGGGTAGTCTAAAGAAACACATGCAGACTCACACGGGGGAGAAACCCTACAGGTGTGAGGAGTGCAGCAGGCAGTTCAGTCAGCTGGGTCATCTGAAGACTCATATCCAAACTCATACTGGGGAGAAACCCTACAGGTGTGAGGTGTGCAGCAGACAGTTCAGTGAGCTGGGTGATCTGAAGACACACATGCGGACTCACACAGGTGAGAAACCCTACAAGTGTGAGGAGTGCAGCAGGCAGTTTAGTGAGCTGGGTAATCTGAAAAACCACATGCGGATTCACACTGGGGAGAAACCCTACAGCTGTGAGGAGTGCAGCAGGCAGTTTAGTGAGCTGGGTAGTCTGAAAAAACACATGCGGACTCACACAGGTGAGAAGCCCTACAAGTGTGAGGATTGTGGCAAGCAGTTTAATGAGCTGGGTGTTCTGAAGAAACACATGCGGACTCACACAGGTGAGAAGCCCTACAGGTGTGAGGAGTGCAGCAGGCAGTTTAGTCAGCTGGGTCATCTGACAATGCACATGCGGACTCACTGGGGAGAAACCCTACATATGTGAGGAGTGCAGCAGGCAGTTCAGTAGGCTAGATACTCTTCGGAAACATAAAAAAAAAACACTTGTAAGGAATTATTTCAAAGACTGACTAGAAGCCTTTCATTGACCCATGGATAGAATACAAAGGTATATTAGGATTGCATTCATTTAACTGGAAAAGGTAAAAAAAGCTCTTGGTTTTTTTTTAATGTACATGTTAATGGTATAGTCTTTAGAAGCCTTGTTTGGTTTATGTTCCTAATATCTAGTTTTTTGTTTGAATAGTCACATGCACACCATCATACGATGCTGGGTGGCGCTGGCTTTCTTGTTTTCCCTTTGTTTGATCTTTTTTTATAGTAGCATCACTGTTATTTTGTTTATAGCAATATTTGATACATTTCTTACTTTTACCGTCTATGTTTTAAAAGTGAAACCTACTAGTTGAGTTCTAGATCTATTTAAGTGTCTATATAGATGATAAATAGAATTGTTATGTTCATTTAAGTACTATACTTTCTGTTACTTGTTTATACTATTTATACCGTCAAAGGTCAGGTTTAATTGTAGCATTTTAGAGCTAAACGTGTTCGAGGTGCAAGATGTTAATACACGTAGTGTTTGCAGGTTTCTTATATGTGCTTGTTTATACAGTTTTGAGAAAATGAAAGAAAAAATGTCCTAACTCTGTATATATTCATTATGTTGTATGTTTTCTTTATAACTTTTTCAATCTTTTTATTGTTACCTACATATTGAGTTTTATTATGGTAGCTGTAGCTGTAGAGATGATAGGCAGAATGTTTTTTTGATAAGGTCTGCTCTTTTACATTTTATGAAATTTATTCTGTTACAGTTCAGGTTTATTTGTAGTACTTTAGAGCTACCAATAGAATTTTTTATTGTAGCTGTAGATATAGAAGGTACAGGATTGCAAACTGATTTTGATTTTTACACATATAAATGTATTGTAGGGCTCTTGTATGTGCTTATCTATGTAGCTCTAATAATGTATATTACGTTTTTGTTATAACACTATTCATTTTGTAATAGCATCTCTTTTTTGCTTATAGCGTTGTTCTAAGTATTCTTAGTTTTTACGTTCTACCTACTGAGCTCTATAATGGAAGCTGTAGGGATAATAGGCGTATTCATTTAGGTCACTTCTGTTACATTTTTTGTGCATTTATTGTCCTGAAATTCGGTCACAATAAAGATTTTTGTAATAACACTGAAGGAAATCAATGTATTCATTAGACGAGTATATATCTTTGTTTATAGTGCCTAATTGACCATCTTGGTACGGTAGCACCATGCAAAAGGACCTCAGCTAAACTCATGCATGGTTGCCGAAGGTCGCTGATACGTCCATTTTTACTGCAAATGATCAACAATACGTTAGACAAATCAATTGTACATGATTGCTAACATAAATGGCCGCTGATGTGTCAGTTCCTACTGTTACATCTTTAACGTGTGGCATATATGAAGAATCAAATTATAATGATTTGGTCGTCATCCTTGTTTGAGTCATAATGGAATTGTACATAGTAAAGAGTTACATGACATGATCTAGTCACCGGTAGGCGGTCATCTTTAGCTTCTTGTGGGTAATCAGGTACAAGAAACTGACCTCATTATTGAACTTCCGGATCATCTACTGCACACTTCCGTTCGCGAGTGCGTGTCGAAAAGACGTCCGGAGACCTTCTTTCTTTCGAGACGCCAGTTAGTTCCCGTTCTGAGCTGTTCTAACCGCAGATAACTGTCAGGTAAGGAGTGTTGACGACTATCTGTGCAAGGCTGTGTAACGAGTTCGAAGTACAGAAGTACAAGTAACGATTTCTCAACGGTTTTTGTTTGTGCAGGCCTAGGACGATGAACGGGTGAAGACAAAGAGGGTATTCTAGGGGTCTCGGGGTATCTTGAAAATCGACAAATAAAACTTTAAGACTCGAAGAAAGCCAAGTATATTGTGTTAGAAGTGACATAGAATCTAACCTGCATTTATATATGTGTACAAATGTAGAAATCTGGGCGCTTCTACGCGCGGACGCGTACGGAAGTTCCGTATGTCAGAAACCCCTTCATCGGCCCCGGCCCAAGAATTTCCCCCCTACAAGTTTCTCACATCTGGTGTCCATCAGTGCCTGTTGACAGCGGGGTCTGGTGGGGTTTCTGTTGGGGTCGGTTCACTATAAACTGTTACAGTGTTGATTTATCCTAATGCTTGGGCAAATATAGGGCACTGGCTAGTGAATGTTATCAGTAAGTACTATGTTGACGGACCAAACAGGAATGTGGGGAAAATGTTACAACAAGGAAATTAAAAGAACATTAGAACGTTAGAAGATAATTACTGAAGGCTGTAAGATTGGGATACAATGGACACATGATGGATGTTTGGTTGTGCATACTAGAAATGGACTGGTGTGTGTGTCACAGTGTGTGTCACAGTGTGTGTGTGTGTGTGTGTCACAGTGTGTGAGTGTGTGTGTGTGTGTGTGTCACAGTGTGAGTGTGTGTGTGTTGAGCATGTGTGCGTGTGTGTGTGTCACAGTGTGTGTGTGTGTGTGTGTCACAGTGTGAGTGTGTGTGTGTTGAGCATGTGTGTGTGTGTGTGTATGTGTGTGTGTGTAGCAGTGTGTGAGTGTGTGTGTCCGTGTGTGTGTAAAGAAAAGAAAAGAAAAAAATGCTTTGATATTGCCATATTGGATATCATAGCCTAGATATATCCGTCACATTTCTCCTAGCAAATACAATGTTGCCTGTTTTAACATTTCGCTGTGATGCACACTTTCCATCGACAAATTGCCATTTTCCTTTTTACAGAAGTGACTTCATGGCTAGTGCAAAAAACTGCCACAATGACGTTACCAATGGTAGGGTAGGAGGGGTTGGCAACACTCTTCCATGGTGTGAGGAGTGCAGCAAGCAGTTCAGTACAGCAGGTAATCTGAAGAAACACATGCGAACTCACAGAGGGGAGAAACCCTACAAGTGTGAGGAGTGCAGCAGGCGATTCAGTGAACTGGGAAGTCTGAAGACGCACATACGGACTCACACAGGGGAGAAACCCTACACGTGTGAGGAGTGCAGCAGGCAATTCAGTGAGCTGGGTAATCTGAAGAGACACATGCAAACTCATACAGGGGAGAAACCTTACAAGTGTGAGGAGTGCAGCCGGCAGTTCACTCAGCTGGGTGATCTGAAGCAACACATGCGGACTCACACAAGGGACAAACCCTACACGTGTGAGGAGTGCAGCAGGCAGTTCAGTCAGCTGAGTAATCTGAAGAGACACATTCGGACCCACACAGGAGAGAAACCTTACAGGTGTGAGGAGTGCAGCAAGCAGTTCAGTACACTAAGTAATCTAAAGAGACACCTGGAGACTCACACAGGGGACAAACCCTACAGGTGTGAGGAGTGTAGCAAGCAGTTCAATGAGCTAGGTAGTCTAAAGAAACACTTGCGGACTCACACAGGAGAGAAACCCTTCAAGTGTGAGGAGTGCAGCAGGCAGTTTAATGTGTTGAGTAGTCTGAAGAGACACATGCGGACTCACACAGGGGACAAACCTTACAAGTGTGAGGAGTGCAGCAGGCAGTTCAGCGAGCTAGGTAGTCTAAAGAAACACATGCGGACTCACACAGGGGAGAAACCCTACAGGTGTGAGGAGTGCAGCAGGCAGTTCAGTCAGCTGGGTAATCTGAAAAACCACATGCGGATTCACACTGGGGAGAAACCCTACAGCTGTGAGGAGTGCAGCAGGCAGTTTAGTGAGCTGGGTAGTCTGAAGAGACACAAGCGGACTCACACAGGGAGGTGGGTCATCTGAGGAAACACAAGCGGACTCACACAAGGGAGAAGTCGTACCAGTGTCTCAAACAGTTCAGTAGGCTGTATACTCTGAAGACGAACACGAAAGAACGAATGACGAGGATTTTATTTTTGGCCCGTCTCCTTGTCTGATAGAAGACAAAGAATCATTAGGCTTACATTCAGTTGTGTTCAAAAGGTAATATCCCATAAAAAGTCACCAATTTTTTAAAAGATAATGATGTGAGTCTTAAGACGAACATTGTTTTGTTTTTTATCATTCAGATTATTATAGTTAGTTTCACCTATGTTGCTTGGATCTGCCTTGGACTTACTTTTAATTGTTTATTGTCTATGTTTCAGACAGTGTAGCATTTTGATATTGTAGCTGAATATGTAGTAGGTGCAAGCTTGCAAACTTATTTTGATGTTTATTAACGTAGATTATTTTTTAGGTTTCTCATTTGTTCTTATATCGAGAAGAGTAGGGGTGACCCGGTGTGCTTGGCCAAAAACATGAGCCGTGGCGAAGCCACATTGCACTACCACTAGTTAGTACTCAATTGAGGATGACTGCATTACTTTTTACTTTTATATGTTCTGGTTTATTCAGTTTTCAGAAAATAACAAAAAAATGTTTTTAATAACGTTACATCCCTTATATTATAGGAAATCTCAATAGTGTCACTGTTATGTACCTCATAACTTTTTCAATTATTTTAATTGTTACTATCTACCTATTAGTTTAGTTTATTATGTTAGCTGCAGAGATGATGGGGACGAACTCATAGGCACAGGTCGGTTATGTTCATTTAGGTATCCTCTGTTACACATGGTTATGTCATGTATTATTTACAGTTCGGTCACAATAACGTTTTTGTCATAACACTGAATGAAATCAACTTATTCGTTTTAAACTAGTATGCTCTTGTTTACAGCTCCTGGATATTAGGTGCTTTTTGGCAGATAACCTTCGAACAACGACAAATTTAAAACAGGTCCTGCCATCATGTATCACTCAACTATTCTATGAAATGATAACACGCTATCTTCATCATATTTAAGGTTGTCTGAGGTTACCTCCTTATAATAGACATAGAATCGCCCGTTTTAGACAAAGTAGAAAAGCGTCGAGACCGCAAAGAAAAACCCATAACTGTGTTTTGATTATCTTTTATTGTTAAGGTCAATCTATTAATTAGTTCTTTTATGAATAAATTTGTAGAAATGATAGCCATTAATTAGTTCTTTTATGAATAAATCTGTAGAAATGATGGCCATGTTTGATTATATCCCTTCTATTTCATTTGTTTGGTATGAATTCAACATGCAACTTGATCCTGTGGTGAGAGTGAAAAGTACACGGCATGACATAATCTGGTCACCTGTAGACGGTCATCTTCAGCTTCTTGTGGATAATCAGGTACAAGAAGCTGACCCCCTCAGTGTACTTCCGGGTCATCCGCAGCGCACTTCCGTTCGCGAGTGCGTGTCGTAAAGACGTGCAGAGATTCTCTCTCGTCTTTCTTTCGAGACGCCAGTTAGTTCCCGTTCTGAGCTGTTCTAACCGCAGATAACTGTCAGGTAAGGAGTGTTGACGACTATCTGTGTAAGGCTGTGTAACGAGTTCCAAGTACAGAACTACAAGTAGCGATTGGCGACGGTTACAGTGTTTTGTTTGTGCAGGACGGTGAACGGGTGAAGACAAGAAGGGTAGTTGAGGGATATCTTTAAAGTCGACAAGTAAGACTGCACAAGACTCAACAAAAGCCAGGAATACCGTGGTAGAAGTGAGATAGAATCTAACTAGCATTCACATGTGTGTATAAAATTAGAATTTGGGACACGACGTAGGTACGTTTTGTATGTTCGTAACCTCTCCAATGGCCTCGCCCAAGGAATTTCGGATGTTTTACCGGCTCTCTTTTACGTTGTGAAAAAGCCTCAAATGACTCAATTTACTGTGTTTTACTGTGTTAGACGTGACATAGAATCTGACGGAATAGTTGTATGTGTTTAAAAGTTAACGTTTTGGCTGTAAAGGCGCAAAGGACTTCAGTTTTGTGTGTTGGAAAGCCTCAAATTATCGGATCCTCACATCTGGTGTCCATCAGTGCCTGTTGACTGCGGGTTCTAGTGTATATTTGCTGAGGGCAGTTCACTAACTGCTACAGTGTTGATTTATCCTGATACGAGTACACTGTACCTCGTAACAAACAATCGACTGACTGGTATCGATCATCGGGTAGGAACCAAACAGTACCGCTTGGATAATGTTGTGGGGATACAATTATAACAGTATATCACTAAATACTATGTTGGACCATCAGTTTGATCAATGGGCTTTTGATTGGAAGAACAAAGCAGGAATGAGGGGATACACGAACTTACAGGAAGGAAGTAAAAGAACTTTGGACTAAAAGTAAAACTGGAACGTCGGCAAATAATGTGATTTGATGGCTGTAAGAGGGGATACAATGTATGGCTGAACATACTAGAAATTGATTAATGTGCAAGCCTGTATGTGTGTATGTGTTCCACTGTAGTTTGTTGTGCGTGCACGCACGTATGTTTGTATTTCATTATAGTATGTTTGTTGTGTGTGTGTTTCATTATGGTATGTTTGTTGTGTGTGTGTATGTCAGTACTAGTATGTCTGTGTCTGGTTTCGTGCGTGTGTATGCAGATTTTTTACCTAGCTGTTATTATATAAACTCCTAACAGATCTTCTAATGACGCTGTCTAGGCTTATATGAAGCTAAAGCGGTACCAGCAAAAAATCTACTCTGAGATTTGTTACCCTGACCAATTCTAGATCTAGATACATGTATATCCGTCACATGTCTCCAAGCAGATAGAATGGTGTAACATTTCACTGTAATGCAAACTTTCCATCATTTACTGAATTTACTTTCACTTTTTATAATAGAAGTGACTTCATGGCTGCAACAAAGACCTGCCGTGCTGGCAACGCCAATGGCAGGGTAGAAGGACTTGCCAACACTCTTCAAAGGTGTGAGGAGTGCAGCAAGCAGTGCAGTTCGCCAAGTCATCTGAAGAGACACAGGCGGACTCACACAGGGGAGAAGCCCTTCAAGTGTGAGGAGTGCAGCAGACAGTTCAGTGGGCTTGGTGATCTGAAGAAACACATGCGAATCCACACTGGGGAGAAACCCTACAGTTGTGAGGAGTGCAGCAAGCAGTTCAGTAGGCTGGGTGTTCTGAAGAGACACATGCGGACTCACACAGGTGAGAAGCCCTACAAGTGTGAGGATTGTGGCAAGCAGTTTAATGAGCTGGGTGTTCTGAAGAAACACATGCGGACTCACACAGGTGAGAAGCCCTACAGGTGTGAGGAGTGCAGCAGGCAGTTTAGTGACCTGGGTAATCTGAAGAGACACATGCGAACTCACACAGGGGAGAAACTCTACAAGTGTGAGGAGTGTAGCAGGCAGTTCAGTAGGCTAGATACTCTTCGGAAACATAAAAAACACACTTGTAACGAATTATTTCAAAATTTGACTAGAAGCCTTTCATTGACCCATGGATAGAATACAAAGGTATATTAGGATTGCATTCATTTAACTGGAAAAGGTAAAATCTTTAAAAAAAAGCTCTTGATTATTTTTAATGTACATGTTTAAGGTATAGTCTTCAGAAGCCTTGTTTGGTTTATGTTCCTAATATCTAGTTTTTTGTTTGAATAGTCACATGCATCATACGATTCTGGGTGGCGCTGGCTGTCTTGTTTTCCCTTTGTTTGATCTTTATATAGTAGCATCACTGTTATTTTGTTTATACCAATATTTGATACATTTCTTACTTTTACCGTCTATGTTTAAAAGTGAAACCTACTAGTTGAGTTCTAGATCTATTTTAGTATCTATATAGATGATAAATAGAATTGCTATGTTCATTTAAGTACTATACTTTCTGTTACTTGTTTATACTATTTATACCGTCAAAGGTCAGGTTTAATTGTAGCATTTTAGAGCTAAACATGTTCGAGGTGCAAGATGTTAATACACGTAGTGTTTGCAGGTTTCTTATATGTGCTTGTTTATACAGTTTTGAGAAAATGAAAAAAAATGTCCTAACTCTGTATATATTCATTATGTTGTATGTTTTCTTGATAACTTTTTCAATCTTTTTATTGTTACCTACATGTTGAGTTCTATTATGGTAGCCGTAGCTGTAGAGATGATAGGCAGAATGTTTTTTTTTTAATGAGGTCTGCTCTTTTACATTTTATGCAATTTATTCTGTTACAGTTCAGGTTTATTTGTAGTACTGTAGAGCTATCAATAGAATTTTTTATTGTAGCTGTAGATATAGAAGGTACAGGATTGCAAACTGATTTTGATTTTTACACATATAAATGGAAAGTAGGGCTCTTGAATGTGCTTGTCTATGTAGCTCTAATAATGTATATTACGTGTTTTTTAATAACAGTATTCATTTTATAATAGCATCTCTTTTTTGCTTATAGCGTTGTTCTGAGTATTCTTAGTTTTTACGTTCTACCTACTGAGCTCTATAATGGAAGCTGTAGGGATAATAGGCGTATTCATTTAGGTCACTTCTGTTACATTTTTTGTGCATTTATTGTCCTGAAATTCGGTCACAATAAAGATTTTTGTAATAACACTGAAGGAAATCAATTTATTCATTAGACAAGTATATATCTTTGTTTATAGTGCCTAATTGACCATCTTGGTACGGTAGCATCATGCAAAAAGACCTCAACTAAACTCATGCATGGTTGCTGAGGGTCACTGATACGTCCATTTTTACTGCAAATGATCAACAATACGTTAGACAAATCAATTGTACATGATTGCTAACATAAATGGCCGCTGATGTGTCAGTTCCTACTGTTACAGCTTTAACGTATGGCATATATGAAGAATCAAATTATAACAAGAGTTCCACGACCTCATTTCTCCATGAACAATTCTATTCATGCAAATGACTTACATATTTGCATGATATATGCTTTACACCTTTATCTAACTTACACATGTTGCAATATTGACAGTACTAAAATTTTCCAATTAGATGAATTATGGTGCTTTTGTATCAATTATGCAAATTAGGAATTCATTTGCATAATTGCTATTTGTTGATGCTCCACTTTCCATTAACTACATATGTTACATGTATTTGAGTCTGATAATGGAAAACACTGCAAATATAGATATGCAAATTAAGTCACAATAATTTGCACTTCATTATGTACATCTCTGTCTAAGCTACCTGCATACTAAGTATCATATTGACAGAACTATAATTTTCCAATTAGATGAGATATGGTGTTTTGGATTAATTATGCAAATTAGGAATTTATTTGCATAACTGGTATCTGTTGATGATCCACTTTCCATAAACTACATACGTTACATGTATTTGAGTCTGATAATGGAAACACTGCAAATATAGATTTTCCTCATTGGCTATGCAAATAAGGTGCTAATTAGCATAATTTGCACTTCATTGTGTACATTTCTGTCTAAGCTACCTGTACGTTAAATATCATGGAAATCCGTCGTTCCTTTGTTCAGTTATTCTCCTTAGAAGATTTTCACGATAACGCCCCTGCAGTTCTAGGGCAAGCTGCTAGGGGGCCCAAACTCACACCACGTCTTCATTACACCACAAGCTATCTGCCACCAAAAAATCAAGATCATAGCACGTCCAGGTCAAGAGATACAAAAATTGAATTTCTGCTGCAGTACCAAGGTCACATACCAGGGGGCCCAAAATCGACCTTGAATTTCGGCTTCACAACACCTGCCCACATACCAAATATCATCGTAATCCATACAGAGGTTCTTGAGTTATGCTGACTACGATAGTCCGGAAACACAAACACACACACACACACACACATAGTACATAGTAAAGAGTTACATGACATGATCTAGTCACCGGTAGGCGGTCATCTTTAGCTTCTTGTGGGTAATCAGGTACAAGAAACTGACCTCATTATTGAACTTCCGGATCATCTACTGCACACTTCCGTTCGCGAGTGCGTGTCGAAAAGACGTCCGGAGGCTTTCTCTCGTCTTTCTTTTGAGACTCCAGTTCCCGTTCTGAGCTGTTCTAACCGCAGATAACCGTCAGGTAAGGAGTGTTGACGACTATCTGTGTAAGGCTGTGTAACGAGTTCGAAGTACAGAACTACAAGTAACGATTTCGCGACGGTTTTAGTGTTTTGTTTGTGCGGGACGATGAACGGGTGAAATCAAGAAGGGTAGTTTAGGGGCTACTGGATTTCGTTTATGTAGACAAATAAGACTGCACAGGACCCACCAACAGTCGAGTATTCTGTGTTAGAAACGGAATATCCAGCTAAAGGGACGAATTAGTAGAAAAAGCAGAATTTTGAACGATTCAGGACACAACGTAGCTGTGTTTCGTATGTCAGAAACCCCTCCATTGGTCCCTAACTAGGAATTCTCCACCCGCAAGTTTCTCACATCATGGTGTGATGACGACCCGCAGGGTTCAACCCAGATGGTTGAAATCACGGCGTAGTGCCGATGAACTAGTGCTGCTTTCCAAAGTTAGAGTGTTTGTTCCCTATATTGCTGTAGTCTGTGGCTAAAATGGATGAAAATTCGCTGATTGTTAGACCAAGGAGGTTAAATATTTAACCTCCTTGGTTAGACCGAACTACGTCACTTTTCCTGTTGGGTTTGTCTTGTGACAAACTTGTGAATTGCCGGTGCGCGAATGAACAATGGTCGGTGTCGCTACAAAGGAATCGCTTTTTTTGGTGGAATACTTGACGCCCTGTCGGCGTTTTGAAATCCGTTTGACGTGTAAACGACACTAACAGCCGCTGTTTACTAGTACTTGAATCACAGTCAATGGGTCAGAAAATAACTTCGGAGCTAGTTATGTTTGGACAACGTGGAAAATGCTAGTACACTGAGGTAATACTTATTCAATTCTGTGGATTACATCATCTGGGTACTGGAAAACTGAGAAATAGTTTGCGGGGGAAAAGTTGGTCTTAGAATGTTACGTTCTATCATACTGTATATACATAAAATGATCTGGAAAGCTGAACGAATTACTGAATTTGCAGACAATGATGTGCCAAAAATATATATTCTTGAATTGAGTTTTGTTCTTTTGAATTCTCTGATAGATATTTGGTCAGGACTCGAAATACATTTTGTTAACTTAATTATGAACTTGAAGGAACCGTTGCACCCCCCCCCAACCGTAAAGAGTCATAGCAGGAGACCAATATTCGTTGTTTTCTTCAAAATATCAGCATTTAACAGTGAATAGGTGGGAGTGGGTTTTGTGGGTGACTGTTTTTCTCATTCAGTCACATGTTGCTGTGTCATCCTCTTCTCCTATGCTGCAGACTAACCATCGACATATTTTCATTGATTCTATTTTTCTCTCTTCCTATCGTTACAGAAGCGACTTGATGGCGACAACAAAGAGCTGCTGTGATGACGTCATCAGAGGTTCGGTTGGGAAGCTTGCCAACACTCTTCATCGGTGTGAGGAGTGCGGCAAGCAGTTCAGATCATCAAGTAATCTCAAGAAACACATGTTGACTCACACAGGGGAAAAACCCTTCATGTGCGAGGTATGCAGCAGGCCATTTCGTCAGCTGGGTGATTTGAAGAGACACATTCGGACCCACACAGGCGAGAAACCTTACAGGTGTGAGGAGTGCAGCAGGCAATTTATTGAGATGGGTCATCTGAAGACTCACATGCGGACTCACACAGGGGAGAAACCCTACAAGTGTGAGGAGTGCAGCAGTCAGTTCAGTCATCTGAGTGATCTAAAGAGACACATGCGGACTCACACAGGGGAGAAACCCTATAGATGTAAGGAGTGCAGCAGGCAGTTCAGAGAGCGTAGTCATCTGAAGAGTCACATGCGGACTCACACAGGTGAGAAACCCTACATGTGTGAGGAGTGCAGCAGGCAGTTCAGTGTGTTGTGCAGTCTAAAGAAACACATGCGGACTCACACAGGAGAGAAACCCTACAGGTGTGAGGAGTGCAGCAGACAGTTCAGTGAGCTGGGTAGTCTAAAGAAACACATGCAGAGTCACAGAGGGGAGAAACCCTACACATGCGAGGAGTGCAGCAAGCAGTTCAGTGAGCTGGGTCATCTGAAGAATCACATGCGGACCCACACAGGGGAGAAACCCTACAGGTGTGAAGAGTGCAGCAGGCAATTCAGTGAGCTGGGCAGTCTAAAGAAACACATGCGGACTCACACAGGGGAGAAACCCTACAGGTGTGAGGAGTGCAGCAGGCAGTTCAGTAGGCTAGATACTCTTCGGAAACATAAAAAAACACACTTGTAAGGAATTATTTCAAAGACTGACTAGAAGCCTTTCATTGACCCATGGATAGAATACAAAAGTATATTAGGATTGCATTCATTTAACTGGAAAAGGTAAAATCTTCAAAAAAAGCTCTTGGTTATTTTTAATGTACATGTTTATGGTATAGTCTTCAGAAGCCTTGTTTGGTTTATGTTCCTAATATCTAGTTTTTTTTGTTTGAATAGTCACATGCACACCATCATACGATGCTGGGTGGCGCTGGCTGTCTTGTTTTCCCTTTGTTTCATCTTTATATAGTAGCATCACTGTTATTTTGTTTATACCAATATTTGATACATTTCTTACTTTTACCGTCTATGTTTTAAAAGTGAAACCTACTAGTTGAGTTCTAGATCTATGTAAGTATATATATAGATGATAAATAGAATTGTTATGTTCATTAATAAGTACTATACTTTCTGTTACTTGTTTATACTATTTATATCGTTAAAGGTCAGGTTTAATTGTAGCATTTTAGAGCTAAACATGTTCGAGGTGCAAGATGTTAATACACGTAGTGTTTGCAGGTTTCTTATATGTGCTTGTTTATACAGTTTTGAGAAAATGAAAAAAAAATGTCCTAACTCTGTATATATTCATTATGTTGTATGTTTTCTTTATAACTTTTTCAATCTTTTTATTGTTACCTACATGTTGAGTTCTATTATGGTAGCTGTAGCTGTAGAGATGATAGGCAGAATGTTTTTTTTTAATGAGGTCTGCTCTTTTACATTTTATGCAATTTATTCTGTTACAGTTCAGGTTTATTCGTAGTACTTTAGAGCTACCAATAGAATTTTTTATTGTAGCTGTAGATATAGAAGGTACAGGATTGCAAACTGATTTTGATTTTTACACATATAAATGTATTGTAGGGCTCTTGTATGTGCTTGTCTATGTAGCTCTAATAATGTATATTACGTTTTTGTTATAACACTATTCATTTTATAATAGCATCTCTTTTTTGCTTATAGCGTTGTTCTAAGTATTCTTAGTTTTTACGTTCTCCCTACTGAGCTCTATAATGGAAGCTGTAGGGATAATAGGCGTATTCATTTAGGTCACTTCTGTTACATTTTTTGTGCATTTATTGTCCTGAAATTCGGTCACAATAAAGAGGAGTGATTTTTATATAACACTGAAGGAAATCAATTTATTCATTAGACAAGTATATATCTTTGTTTATAGTGCCTAATTGACCATCTTGGTACGGTAGCACCATGCAAAAGGACCTCAACTAAACTCATGCATGGTTGCTGATACGTCCATTTTTACTGCAAATGATCAACAATACGTTAGACAAATCAATTGTACATGATTGCTAACATAAATGGCCGCTGATGTGTCAGTTCCTACTGTTACATCTTTAACGTATGGCGTATATGAAGAATCAAATTATAATGATTTGGTCGTCATCCTTGTTTGAGTCATAATGGAATAGTACATAGTAAAGAGTTCCATGACATGATCTAGTCACCGGTAGGCGGTCATCTTTAGCTTCTTGTGGGTAATCAGGTACAAGAAACTGACATCATTATTGAACTTCCGGATCATCTACTGCACACTTCCGTTCGCGAGTGCGTGTCGGAAAGACGTCCGGAGACTTTCTCTCGTCTTTCTTTTGAGACTCCAGTTCCCGTTCTGAGCTGTTCTAACCGCAGATAACTGTCAGGTAAGGAGTGTTGACGACTTTCTGTGTAAGGCTGTGTAACGAGTTCCAAGTACAGAACTACAAGTAGCGATTGGCGACGGTTACAGTGTTTTGTTTGTGCAGGACGGTGAACGGGTGAAGACAAGAAGGGTAGTACGTTTAGGGGCTACTGGATCTCGTTTAAGTCGACAAATAAGACTGCACAGTACTCAACAAAAGTCGAGTATACTGTGTTAGAAATGGAATATCCAGCTAAAGGGTAATGTTGTAGAAAAAAGAGAATTTTGAACGACTCAGGAGACAACGTAGGTGAGTTCCGTATGTCAGAAACCCCTCCATCGGCCCCGGCCCAAGAATTTCCCACCCGCAAGTTTCTCACATCTGGTGTGATGACGACGCGCAGGGTTCAACCCAGATGGTGGTGCCGATGAACTAGTACTGCTTTCCAAAGTTAGCGTGTTTGTTCCCTATATTATTGCTGTAGTCTGTGGCTAAAAAAAATGGATGAAAAGTTGATTTTTAGACCGAGTGGCGGCTTTTTCCCCGTCGGCATTGTCTGCGAAAACTTGAATTGGCGGTGCGATAATGAACAATGGTCGGTGTCGCTACAAAGGAGTCGCTTTTCTTGGTGAAATACTTGACGCCATGTCGGCGTTTTGAAATACTCTTGACGTGTAAACAGCACTTACAGCCGCTGTTTACTAGTACTTGAATCATAGTCAATGGGTCAGAAAATAAGTTTCGGAGTTAGTTATGTTTTAGCCTGGTCCCAGTCTCTAGGGTCGGCTTAGTGGTGTTTTACCAGGCCAGTCAGTTTCTGATGGCCTTTCTACCTCTGGCTGCCATCCTACATGTCCTACTTCCGCTACACCCCACTTCCTCTGCCTTCCTACTTTTCCGCCGCCCGTAGGTGCCAAGCTAATTAATCCAAGGCCATAAACAACACCCCGAGCGGGCTAAGCTGTCTGGGCGGATGAGGGTCACTCACAGTGCCGTAGAGATATACTCTCCAAGCAGAGCTAGGGTTTCGGCTGGTTTTTAGCGTGTTTTTAGGCGTTTTTGTCATGCCTTCTACTTTGTCATCGTTTTTGTTGTGTCGCCAACCCAAGCTCTGCCGGCACTGACCTCGGGGCGGGGCAAACCTATTTACTTCCATTGAAGAAAGGTGACAGTACTCCTCCCCGAGAACCATTAGATTATCATTAGCGGTAACAATTTTACTGCCCCGGATTATCACACATCCGGCAAGTGTAGAGCGGCATTCACCAGGCCGCGCAGGTCCCCCGCTGACCGGCCTATTCATGCGACAGGCTGGTGTCCACGATCCCACGCCGGTATGATCATTGATAGCATCATAACGTACATTTCCATTGGATACCTCACAAGAAAAATACAATGATGCATGAACAAGACATATGAAATAAATGTGTATTACGTATCAACTCGAACTGCATTACTAGTAATTATTATTATCATTATCTCAGGCATCGTTAAATGGATTATGAACGGGAACACGTACCTTGTTTACGTTACATGCGGTTACCAATGCCGCCGCTTGCTGCGTTCAGATTGGACGGAACTTTTCAACAACAACAGCAAAATTGGCGACGGAGTTCTACCAACAGAGACTTTAAAGATCCCCAAATGACACCAAAGGAATGTACAGATTTTTGTATGGTTCGTTCTTTGGTGGTTTTTGGATGGTGTAAATGAAGTGCGGTCACGATAGGCAAGTCATTTGCTGACGGACATTGACGCGACTTTCCAACATGGCGTCCTGATTGAGACTTTGTAAACTCCAGGTGTCTTTGGCTGCACGTTGAGCTGTTATTTTCATACGAAAGTAATTGCAGTTAGCTAACGAGTAGGGGTAGCGTGAGAACATGGCATGAAAACATGGCCACGACCGATAAACCGAGGATTATGTCCATGGTGAGACTGGGCCGGAAATTCTGTGGCGCGTGGGGAGGGAATCCCGTGCCTGGCCGGGCACGCTTCGCACTAACTTGTGAAACGCTTGTAATGTGTTGGGGTGATTAGGTTTATTAGGCATTGAAGCTTCCGTCTGCCGGCAGAGCTTGGGTTGGCGACACAACAAAAACGATGACAAAGTAGAAGGCATGACAAAAACGCCTAAAAACACGCTAAAAACCAGCCGAAACCCTAGCTCTGCTGGGAGAGTAGTAGAGATATCGGGGAGGCACCGAGGGTATGGATTCCAGGCTATATTTTCCATTGTTCCTTGCCTCAAGTTCTAAGTGGAAAATTTATCTCATGACGTGTACTGTCGTCTTTGACTTAATTATGAATTTGAAGGAACCGTTGCCCCCCGCAAAGGGTCATATCAGGATTCAGGAGACCAATATTCGTTGTTTTCTTCAAAATATCAGCATTTAACAGCGAATAGGAGGGTGTGGGTTGTGTTGGTGACTGTTTTTCTCATTCAGTCACATGTTGCTGTGTCATCCTATGCTGCAGACTTCCCATCGAAATATTTTCATTGATTCTATTTTTCTCTCCTCCTATCGTTACAGAAGCGACTTGATGGCGACAACAAAGAGTGGCTGTGATGACGTCATCAGAGGTTCGGTTGGGGAGCTTGCCAACACTCTTCATCGGTGTGAGGAGTGCAGCAATCAGTTCAGTACATCAAGTAATCTGAAGAAGCACATGCGGATTCACACAGGGGAGAAACCGTACAAATGTGAGGAGTGCAGCAGGCAGTTCAGTGAGCTGGGTCATCTGAAGAGTCACATTAAAACTCACACAGGGGAGAAACCCTACACGTGTGAGGAGTGCAGCAGGCAGTTCAGTCAGTTGGGTAATTTGAGGAAACACAAGCTGACTCACACAGGGGAGAAGCCCTATAGGTGTGAGAAGTGCAGCAGTCAGTTCAGTCAGCTTATTAGTCTAAATAATCACATGCGAAGTCACACAGGAGAGAAACCCTACCGGTGTGAGGAGTGCAACAGTCTGTTCAGTCAGCTTGATCATCTGAAGAGACACATGCGAACTCACACAGGGGAGAAACCCTATAGGTGTGAGGAGTGCAGTAGACAGTTCAGGGACCTGCGTAATTTAAAGACTCACATACGGATTCACACAGGGGAGAAACCCTATAGGTGTGAGGAGTGCAGCAGGCAGTTCAGTATGCTGAGTAATCTGAAGACTCACATGCGAACTCACACAGGGGAGAAACCCTACAGGTGTGAGGAGTGCAGCAAGAGGTTCAGTCGACTTGGTAGTCTGAAGAGACACATGCGGACTCACGGAAAAAAACTACAAGTGTGAGGCATGCAACAGGCAGTTCAGTAAATTAAATTCTATGAAAGGACATAAAAGAACACACTTGTACGAAATCCTTTTCAAAGAATGAGAAGAAGTATTTTATTGGCCTGTCTGATATATGACGAATCATTTTAGCATTACATCCAGATGTGTTAAAAAGCCCCCCCCCCGCTCCATTTTTTTCGAAGATTATGACTTGAGTCTCAAGTCAAACCTTGTCTACTTCGTTTTCTTATAATCTAGTTTCCTGTTTTGTTAGTCACATTATCATACTCTTATGACAAGACTTGCTGTCTTTGGGTACCCTTGTTTATTCCTTAGATGATAGCACCCCTGTTATTTTGCTTATAGCTTTTACGATTTTTTTTTCAAATCTTACATTCTTTGTTAAACGTTTAGAGATTAGACTTTGGTTTCCGTTATGTTAGTTGTAGAGATGATAGGCGCAAGGTGATGTTCGTTTAGGTCCCTTCTGTTACATTTCTTTATCTCATTTATTCTGTTTCAGTTCAGGTTTGGTTGTAGCATTTCAGGGCTACCGGAAGCATTTTGTTATTGCAGCTGAATATAAAGTAGGTATAAGCGTACAAATCAATATCAATGTTTATTTATGTATACTATTTGTAGGAATCCTATATGTGCCTTTTGATTAAGCTTTAAGAAAATCAAAAAATTGTCATAATGCTGTATCTATTACGTATATCATAGTATCCCAGTTATTTTCCTTATGCCCTTTTCAGTTTTTTTATTTGCTACTACCTACCTACTAACTGAGTTCTATTATTGTAGCTGTAGAGATGATAGGCACAAGGTTATGTGCCTTTAGGTCCGTTCTGTTAACATGTATGTCATGTAATCTGTTACAGTTCAGTTATAATAAAGTTGTGATAACACTAAAGGAAATAAGCTTATTTCTTAGAGACCTTTTGTTGACAACGCCTAGATATAAATACGATTTTTGCAGATAACCTTGATCATAGTTGGTACTCCATGCAAAAGGAAATCTCGTCAACTGTAGACATGATTCCTAAAGCCCCTGTCACACTTGTGCGTATATACAAGTCTTCATGGGTTGCGTATAAACATGTTTTTGGTTTAGGCTAAATTTGCAGCAGAATACGTGATTTCTTAGGTTCGATCACTAGGCTGCACAACGGTGGGTCAAAGTAGAACACAACTTTTCCCTCGCAAAGCTTACTTAAACCCAAAAAAATGTTAATGCGCAACTCACGCGAACTTCAATATATGCAAAAGTGTGACAGTACAATCTCCACAAACAGTCGGCATTTTTACATTTCTAGATATTGTATAAATGTGACACGCAACTTGATCCTGTAATGTGAGTGAAAACTCGTAAAACGCGTAAAGAGTACACGGCATGCTATAATCCGGTCACCGGTAGACGGTCGTCTTCAGCTTATGGTGAGTAATCAGGTACACGAGACGCAAAAAAAGCAACGTATAGTGTGATAAAAATGGCAGAATCTAAATTGGATCCATATGTGTTTGTGTACTGTAACGGTCATCATATATACGTAATTAGTGTGTCTAGTACTCTTAACTAGACCATATGGAGGAGGGGCTTGCATAAATTACCTGTATGAGAAAGCCGTGATTGGCTGGTGAGAGTAGCCAATCAGAGAGTAACCCATTGTCAGCAGAACTGACCTTGGATGTTGTATTTGTCGAAGAGGACAGTTGGTGATTCCGGATTCCCAGGTACGTGTGTGTTAGTTGTAGTTCTAAGATTGTAATTTGTACCCTGTAGTGTAGTTTAGTGCAGTCTGCGGCTGGTCTTTTATTTTGTCTTAATTCTCTGTATCCGTCTGATACTGGCAGATCGGATATTGTATGGTAGCATAAGTGAAATTCGGTTAACTTCTGTTAGGCACAATAACGCTACGATCACAATCTATGTCGATCCTGGCTTGGTGTGTGTTGCCTTGTATATAATCCTACCATAGATTCATAGATATAAAGATAGAGGAACTCTTACTTCATAGAGTATTCCCGGCCCTCGCTAAACACTTAGTTTCATAAGGCCGCATTGTGCCCTGGCGTGTTGTTGACTTCCTGTGCATTCAAAAACCGGTTCTGGACCTGCCATATTTGTGTGTTTGGGTAGCACAGAGGCAGATTGTACCGCATAGAATCCAACATTTTGGTAGCGTGGATTTTGCCCATTTGGGCTAGAGAATTTTGTCTTTGAATCTCACCGGCTGTCCGTTCTCTCTTTTAATCAAAAGCGCATAGCTTTTCACCGGCATATATTTCTGATACCTACCAGATTGCACGGTTTCGTCTAATTTTGGCTTTCTAGCTTTTCCACCGGTAAAACGTTCCTGTAATCTCCAAGCAGATCTACACGGGGCGCCGAAATTCATATATGCTAGCCACATAAGCTCTGGCTAGCATATACGATTTTCGGCGCCCCGTGTAGACCTGCTTGGTGATTACGTTCCTGTTCAAATGTTCGCGCGAAATAATCTGCATAGAGCACTCGCGCTATTGTCATTCATTCATTATCTCCCCTGCGCTCTATTGTCATTCCCTGGCCCCCTATTTATTTGTTGTCATTTTGCTACACGTACTATCCTACCTTTTGTGACCACGGCCAGGTGAGAGACCCGTGAAATATTTGTCTGAAACGTCCTTGTTATTTTCTTGGCGCCAAATTTGCATCCACATTGTGACTTCTGACTTGTGGAATAGTTGCTTTTGTTCCTTTTGTCGGGATCTTGCCTACTATTGTTTTTGTACTGGAGCTATTGTCCCCTTTTACTTCAACCTTGTATTGGGTTGTCTAATTTGCTGTCTATTGGGCCATCTAAAAATTGTCTTCTCTCTATTTGCATAGTTCGTGGTTATAAACCTGCTGTTCGACAAATCTTGCTCACAGTCACTGACGAAAAGTAGTGGATTCTACTTGAAACGTCTGACCGTTTCCAAAATCATATCCAGTTGCTTGAGTAACTGCTTTTTTGCATATCTTATTACCTGGATGTCTAATCTTCATCGACGTACTATTGTTTTAGTAGTGGGTCGTAGCATTCTATATGTCAGTAATTTTCTAGCAAGGTCGAATCAAGGCCTCTTGACCGAATCGCATGGCTTGTTTTGAAAATTTTCACGACCCCTACCACCCCGACAATTAGCCAATCAGTCGAGTTGTGGGTCTTATGTAAATGTCATCAACTCAAACCAAGTACACAAGTTGAGTTGTCGATTCGACTTTGTTCCGTACATCTAATGGAGCGGTCGCTACGTGCATGCAGGAGCAGATTTTGACGAAAGTGAGATTTGTCGAGTCGACCCAACATCTCCCACCATTGGCAAGCTCTGCAAGACGTACAAAATAGGAGGAAAATCAAGTCCAAGTTAGACCTAGGTCAGGATTTTGTGGCACACTGTGAGGCCCCAAATCATCGACTATCTGCGAGAGAACGGATTTTCCGGCAGTCACCTAAACGACTTCAGAGCTGATTAGAACAGTGATGTATACTGCGCGCTGTGACGGTGTTTCTATAAAAACACTTGGATACTATTATGCCTGTCGTCGACTCTTTCAGCTTTCTGGACCTGTTAGCACTAGATTCACTAGAATGGTGCAATAATGGCAACAAAGCCACTTTAGGTAGTATCATATGCTAATGATTTTTTGTTACTGAACGGAGATGGATGGGCCGCTTTTGGAGAGAGTTTATATTATCAAGTGTCGTGAAATGTGGATGTTCTTTGGACGCTAAAAACTTACAAATGCGTAGAAATTACAAAGTGTACGGAAGCACGGCAATAACTGCACGTACTTGATCACAATAACAATGTGGGTGTGGGTGTATTCATTTCTACGTGTAAATTATACCAGGATTGTCATTATTATTAAACCACTTCTAAACCTAGGTGTACAGAATTTGTTATATGACTCCAAGCAAATGCAATTGTCCGTTGCTGCCAACATCCCATCAGAAAACTTTGATTCTCTTCTTCTCCTTTACCTATAGTTACAGAAGCGACTTGATGGCGACAACAAAGAGCTACCGTGATAACGTCAGCAGAGGTTCGGTTGGGGGGGTTGACAACACTCTTCATCGGTGTGAGGAGTGCAGCAAGCAGTTCAGTACAAAAGGCAACCTGAAGAGTCATATGCGGACTCACACAGGGGAGAAACCCTACAGATGTGAGGAGTGCAGCAGGCAGTTCAGTCAGCAGAGTCATTTGACGACCCACATGTGGACTCACACAGGGGAGAAACCCTACAGCTGTGAGGAGTGCAGCAGACAGTTCAGCGTGCTCGGTCATCTGAAGAGACACAAGCAAACTCACACAGGGGAGAAACCCTACAGCTGTGAGGAGTGCAGCAGACAGTTCAGTCGGCTGGATCATCTAAAGATACACATACGGACTCACACAGGGGAGAAACCCTACAGCTGTGAGGAGTGCAGCAGGCAGTTCAGTCGGCTGGATCATCTAAAGAAACACATGCGGACTCACACAGAGGAGAAACCCTACAGGTGTGATGAGTGCAGCAGGCAGTTCAGTGAGCTGGGTCATCTGAAAAACCACATGCGGATTCACACTGGGGAGAAACCCTACAGCTGTGAGGAGTGCAGCAGGCAGTTCAGTGACCTCCGTAATCTTAGGAAACACATGCAAACTCACGTGAGGAGAAAAAATGCAGTTATGAGTAGTGCAGCAGCCAAAGAGGCATTCATTAACGGTGTATGAAAACGATAGAATCCAAAAATCTCTTGGTTGTTTTTTTAAGTATTTGGTTTTAGTTTGGAAACAACCTTCGTTTGCTTTTTTTTTAGATTTCTTGCGCATTATCATACTGTGTTGACGAGACTTGTTGTCCTGTTTATTCACTGTATGGTTGCACCACTGTCATTTTGTTTGATTCATTTCTTATTGTTTGAGATCTATGGTCTATTTTTAAAAAGTTCCAAACTTAAGTTCTTTAACGATGGATGTTACACTCAGGGTTATGTTTATTTAAGCCATTTCTGTTAAATTTGTTGGACGTTAATAGTTTAGGTTTTATTGTAGCATTCTAGAACTACAAGTAGCATTATGTTATGTAGGTATAAGCTTACAAACTGATTTCGATGTTTATACACGGAGAGTTGTTGTAGATTTCTTATATGTACCTTACTACTTGTTAATTCAGTTTAATGGAAATAGAAAAGTTTTTTGTCCTTACGCTTTATCTTTTCCTTCTATTATAGTGCTTGTATCATTTATTTTCCGCATAACCTTTTCAATTATGCTTATTGTCCCCTACTTGTTGAGTTCTATTATGATAGCTGTAGAGATGATAGGTAGTACTAAGAAGGGTATGTTTATTCAAGTCCCTTCCTTTAACATTTGTTTATGTCACTTATTTTGTTACAGTTCGGTTACAATAAAGTTGTGGTGATAACACGAAGGGAATCAGATTATTTACTAGAGACGGGTTTATTTTTATTTACAACGCGGAGATATGAACACGTTTTGGGCAGATAATCTTGGTGCACCATGCAACAGAAAATTACACCAATAGTTAGCATGGCTACTACGGGTCGCTGTATGTGTCATATTCTTACTGTCACGTACTAAGTCATTCAGAGATTCAGAATCAAATGAAATTACAAGTTGCCTTCCTTGTTTTAGTCAAAATGCAACTGTGTACAAGGTGCACTGCTCTCCAAGCAGCGGTTTCAGTCAGGGGTAAATTATTTCGCCTTATTCAGGTCCTATAATTCCTTAGTTAGGAGTGGTGGCGTTTAAGAGGGAAATCGAAAGAAATTGCACCTAAAAGGGCAGTACCGAAGGAAGAGACAAAATGCACCTAAAAGAGCAGTACCGAAAGAAAAAGAAGAAACACTTCAATCGTATGCTTTCGACTCGAGTGATAGGTTACGGGTGTTTGATCAAAATATATATACAGTACATGACATTACATAATATTTACATCTCTAGATATGGTATAAATGCTACACGCAACTTGATCCTGTGATAAGAAGAGTGAAAACTCGTAAAGAGTTCACGGCATGACATGATCTGGTCACCGGCAGACGGTCATCTTCAGATTCTTGTGGACAACCAGGTACAGGAAACTGACCCCAGTATTGTACTTCCGGGTCATGCATTGCGCACTTCCGTTCGTGAAAGCTTGTGGTGTCAGAATCGCATGGACGGACGCTCTGTGATCTATCTTCCTTTGTCCTGGGATACGCCGGTTTCTACTGTTCCAATCGTCGAGACCTTTCAGGTAAGAAGTGGTGACGACTATCTTTATCAAATTGTGCAACGATGTCGAAGCTGGAAGACACAAGTCGCGGTTTTGCGGTGGTTTTAGCGCTTTGTTTTGTCAAGATAAGACTTAGAAGGGTGTTGTAGAGTCTACCGGATCAGTTTGACTTTGAGAAACAAACTTCAAATCGCTCAATGTACTGTGGTTTTACTGTATAAGAAGAGACATAAAATCTGGACGGAATCGTTTTGTGTATGCAACAGTTTATTTTTGGCTACAAAGACACAAAGAATTTGTGTAACGTATGCAGAAAACCCCCAATCGGATCCTCACATCTGGTTTCAATCAGTGCCTGTTGACTGGGTGGTCTGGTGTTGTTTTGTTAGGGGCGGTTCACTAACTGCTGCAGTGATGGTTTGTTGTGAAGAAAACTTCAACACTTACTGACTGGTGTATCCTATCGGTAAATATTATGTGGGACGGACCAAAAACAAGAATGTGCGGATAATGTTACAATTTGGAACGTTGGCAGATCATATGTTTTTATAAGCTAGTTCTGGGTTGCTACCACGAATGTGCAGTGTCAATGGTTAAGACCCGTCTGAGCGTTGTTATGCAAATCGAGACAAAGTCGAGACGAGAACTGTCTACTTTGAACTTTGAACTTTATTCACCTTTGAAGCGGTGGCACATCGGCAGCGCCGAGTGCTTAAAGTACATACTTAACGCAGATTGAGATATCATAGTTCTACAAGCTGTGAGCCTTGACCTTTGACACTGCACATGCGTAGTAGCAACCCTGAACTACCTTATACAATAGATGGTTGTACGCTTTAGAAATGAAAGAATGTGTGTGTTTGTGTGGGTGTATTTGTATGTGTGAGTGTGTGTGTGTGTTTCGCTGTAGTTTGTTTGTGTGTGTGTGTGTGTGTGTGTGTATGCCAGTGTGTCTGTCTGTTTGTTTGCGTGCGTGTGTATGCAGCTGTGAGTGTGTCCGTGTGTGTGTGAGATTGTACCAGGTCTGTCAGATTCTTTACCTTGCTGTTATCATCTAACCTCCAATCAGATCTTCTAGTGCCTCTGACCTCGACTACATAAAGATTTACCAGCGAAAGATCTGCTAAATGACATTTGTCATCATGGCCGGCACATGTCTCCAAGCAGATGTGATGGTGTCCGTTGTAACATTCCCTGTGATGAAAGCTCTCAATGGATTCAATTTCATTTTTAATTTGGTCATTTACTCTATTTTCTTTTCATTAATTATAACAGAAGTGTCTCCATGGCTACTACAAAGAGCTGCCACAGTGACGTCACCAATAGTAGGGTACGAGGGATTGCCAACACTCTGCCATGGTGTGAGGAGTGCAGCAAGCAGTTCAGTACACCAGGTAATCTGAAGATACACTTGCAGACTCACACAGGGGAGAAGCCCTACAAGTGTGAGGAGTGCAGCAGGCAGTTCAGTGCACCAAGTAAACTGAAGAGACACTTGCGGACTCACACAGGGGAGAAACCCTACAGGTGTGAGGAGTGCAGCAAGCAGTTCAGTACACTAAGTAATCTAAAGAGACACATGGAGACTCACACAGGGGACAAACCTTACAAGTGTGAGGAGTGTAGCAAGCAGTTCAGTGAGCTGGGTAGTCTAAAGAAACACATGCAGACTCACACGGGGGAGAAACCCTACAGGTGTGAGGAGTGCAGCAGGCAGTTCAGTCAGCTGGGTCATCTGAAGACTCATATCCAAACTCATACTAGGGAGAAACCCTACAGGTGTGAGGAGTGCAGCAGACAGTTCAGTCAGCTGAGTAATCTGAAGAGACACATGCGGACTCACACAGGAGAGAAACCTTACAAGTGTGAGGAGTGTAGCAAGCAATTCAGTGAGCTGGGTAGTCTAAAGAAACACATGCGGACTCACACAGGGGAGAAACCCTACAAGTGTGAGGAGTGCAGCAGGCAGTTCAGTGAGCTGTGTAATCTGAAAAACCACATGCGGATTCACACTGGGGAGAAACCCTACAGCTGTGAGGAGTGCAGCAGGCAGTTTAGTGAGCCGGGTAGTCTGAAGAGACACAAGCGGACTCACACAGGGAGGTGGGTCATCTGAGGAAACACAAGCGGACTCACACAAGGGAGAAGTCGTACCAGTGTCTCAAACAGTTCAGTAGGCTGTATACTCTGAAGACGAACACGAAAGAACGAATGACGAGGATTTTATTTTTGGCCCGTCTCCTTGTCTGATAGAAGACAAAGAATCATTAGGCTTACATTCAGTTGTGTTCAAAAGGTAATATCCCATAAAAAGTCACCAATTTTTTTAAAGATAATGATGTGAGTCTTAAGACGAACATTGGTTGTTTGTTTTTTCATTACGTTTTTTTTTATCATTCAGATTATCATAGTTAGTTTCACTTATGTTGCTTGGATCTGCCTTGGACTTACTTGTTTCAGACAGTGTAGCATTTTGATATTGTAGTTGAATATGTAGTAGGTGCAAGCTTGCAAACTTATTTTGATGTTTATTAACGTAGATTATTTTTTAGGTTTCTCATATGTTCTTATATCGAGAAGAGTAGGGGTGACCCGGTGTGCTTGGCCAAAAACATGAGACGTAGCGAAGCCACATTGCACTGCTACTAGTTACTAGAACAAAGCATCATGCAATATGCTTCACCTCAATTGAGGATGACTGCATTACTTTTTACTTTTATATGTTCTGGTTTATTCAGTTTTAAGAAAATCCAAAAAAATGTTTTTAATAACGTTACATCCCTTATATTATAGGAAATCTCAATAGTGTCACTGTTATGTACCTCATAACTTTTTCAATTATTTTAATTGTTACTATCTACCTATGAGTTTAGTTTTATTATGTTAGCTGAAGAGATGATGGGAGCAGGGGCTGTACTAATCGCCTCCATGGAGCCAGCTCCATGGAGCTAGCTCCATGGAGGCGATTAGTACAGCCCTGCAGCAATTTTTTTTCAAACCCCATGGAGCCAGCTCTACGCACTATGAATGCATTTATATGGTTCACGTCACCATCAAGAAAAATACAAATGCATGGTTCACGTCACCTTGAAGAAAAAAAAACCTAACTAAAAAAACAACCTTCATAGAGCTGGCTCTAGCACAATGAATGCAGACACATGGTTCACGTCACCCTAAAGAGAATAGAGCTAGCTCCATGGAGCTAAAAGTACAACCCCACGGCAGCTTTTTCCAGCTTCGTAGAGCTGGCTCTTTTTCCAGCTTTGTAGAGCTGGCTCTACGCACTTTGAATGCATACTTATGGTTTGCGTCACCCCCCATTTTATGAGAAGGGGCTGTACTAATCGCCTCCATGGAGCCAGCTCCATGGAGCTAGCTCCATGGAGGTGATTAGTACAGCCCTGCGGCAATTTTTTTTCCAACTCCATGGAGCCAGCTCTACGCACTATGAATGCATTTATATGGTTCATGTCACCATCAAGAAAAATACATATGCATGGTTCACGTCACCTTGAAGAAAAAAAATCTAACTAAAAAAATCAAGCTTCATAGTGCTGGCTCTAGCACAATGAATGCAGACACATGGTTCACGTCACCCTAAAGAGAATTTGCATAGTAGTACATTTTAGCTCCATAGAGCTAGCTCCATGGAGCTAAAAGTACAACCCCACGGCAGCTTTTCAGCTTCGTAGAGCTGGCTCTTTTTCCAGCTTTGTAGAGCTGGCTCTACGCACTTTGATTGCATACTCATGGTTTGCGTCACCCCCCATTTTTTTTAATACTCCACCATGGAGTATTGCCAGTGATAGCTCTGGTTAATGTTAAATAAGCTTTATAGAGCTGGCTCCACGCACAGTGAATGCAGACTCATGGTTCACGTCACCCTCAAGAAAGTTTGTATCCCTTTTAGCTCCATAGAGCTAGCTCCATGGAGCTATTGATACAACCCTTCGGCATTTTTCCAGCACCGTAGAGCTGGCTCTACGCAAAATGAATGCAGACTCATGGTTAACGTCACACTCAAGAAAAAAATATACTCCGCATGTATATACGTTCTGGTTAACGATAGCGGGCTTCATAGAGCTGGCTCCACGCACAATGAATGCAGACTCATGGTTTTCGTCACTCTCAAGAAAATTTGTATATATGGTTCACGTCACCTTTACAAAAATAGAAATTACTCCTCCATGGAGGGATTTTACATAACGTAACTTGGCGGCTCCACGCACAATGAATGCAATACATGGTTCACGTCACCTTTACGAAAATAGAGATTACTCCTCCAAGGCGGGCTTTACAGAACGATAAATATAACTTGGTGGCTCCTCGCACAATTAATGCAATACATGGTTCACGTCACCTTGACAAAAATCACTCCCCCATGGAGGGCTTTACCGAACGATAAACATAACTTGGCGGCTCCATGCACAATGAATGCAATACATGGTTCACGTCTCCTTAGTCCATAATCCATATAGCCTATGAAGGAACTCCCTAGACCTCTTCTGCGACCCTTCCTTGGAGGTCAGTGCTCGTAGAGTCCTGCTGCAGTCCCGTTAGAGACTACAGAAGACTAAGAAGGGACTACCGTGGCTGGTGTCACCATTTTTATGCGGTGGTCATGGTGTTCGTAAGACCTTGGCGACCAGAACAAATACGTGTAGGAAAATGTATTCATTTGTTTATACACTGAATATTTATTTCTTTGGTTGTGCCTTGGTAGAAGGAAGGTAGATTGAGCATTCGTGTCACCGCACGTTTGGTCGACGGGAGACTAAAGTTGCTGAAATCAAAGGGACAAGAGGATAGACCTGCACGAACATGCCTGTCGTGAACGTGCAAAAGAAAGGGTTGTGTTGTGTTGCATTGTATCCAGGGCTATTGTATTGCATTGTAACGGAGCCTGCAAGTGAAACCCTGGCGTAGTTAGTCTGGTAGAGACTACCCGCCGGGCCGGAAATACAGTCCTGTAACTAATTACAGTTGCTAACCCCCTGGTGAATGAGGATTGCCCGTTACTCTGCAAACAAGTCAAATTTATGGTTGGCGTCACGAAATCAGCTATTAGTAATCATTTCAGACTAAAGCACTAGTATATAAACCACAGATGTAGAATATCTCCACAGTAGTAGCCTTTACCAGGCTCCGTCCTATCGTTGGGAAAATAGTAGAAATCAGCCGAGGTACTCCGCTATACAGGGTAGGTCCGCTATACGTAAGGTTCCATTTCGATCTAAACTAAAATTGTTGTTAATGCTGTACGTGTGCGTTGATAAACAAACATTAGGGATATATGTATTTTGTTATAGTTTGATTGTTTAACTGACTGAAAGCAACAACTTCACTGTCCTTTGTCATTGAATAAAAATGAATCCTGTGGTTTACCAAGGAGGTTTAAATAGAAATTAGAGCCCCCATTATAGGGCCCGGGGGCGGAACGCGGCCGGCGTGAAAACGAAACTTTCACACCATGAAACCTGTGGTCTGCTGTGAGACACGCCCACGATACTCTCTGCCAGTGAAAAATGTGTCACCCGGCTGTTGCTATGGTAACGGCCCCCGAAAGTCTCTACTGGATGTAATAATGCAAACAAAATGCAGCCGTGCATACACGGGACCGCCGCGCGAGTTCATTGTTTTTATTTGGAGGCGCGGAAGGCGGATAGATCAGAGGCATTTGTCGGCTCCTTGCAAACACAAAAACACCCAACGAGAGCAAGAAGGTTTTAGATCTACATGTATGAATAATAACTCATTGACGAGAGTAATATCATGCGCCTTTATCTTTTGTACGATGAAATTGGAGACAAAAATCTTAAATGTTGACATAATTGTTAACTTAAAATCTAAATCGAACAATAAAAAAGGTACCCACTAGTACCGTTAGTAGTACCACGGAACGACCCAAGCGAGCGGCGCCTTTAACCTCCTTGGTAAAATGTTGCAAACTTTATGACATAGGCAGCCGATGTAGCTCTAACATTTACCAGGACTTTTTCAAAAAGCGGATAGGAGGAAAGTGACGCCACTTTGTCGCGTTGACTATCCAGATAACACAGGCAGATTGATTTCTGGTAGTCTCCACCAGACTAACTACGCCAGGGTTTCACTTGCAGGCTCCGTCCTAAACGGGCGAAATGTGATATTCACTGTGGACTGACTCTACTGGCTAATTATTCCTTTTCCTGCCGAATTCTACGATTCATACGCCCGTAAGAGGGCCTGGTGGAGGCTAGATTTCTGGCATGTGACACGGGTCGGAGTTTCCATTACAGTTTCAGAATATTGCAATTTCTGGGTGCAAGGTCTAGGGACATCATTGCATGCAAGTTTCGTTACAGTGTAGAGAAATCAAAAATAAATTGTTGTCAATGCTGTACGTGTGCGTTGACAAACAAGCATTAGGGCTATATGTAGTTTGTTATAGTTAAATTTTTAATTGACTGTAAAAGCAACAATTTCACTGTCTTAATTGAATGAAAATGAACCATGTGGTTTACCTTGGATTTACACATTAGAGCACGAATTATCTGTTATAGGTGGTCCGCTGTGAGACACGCCCACGGTACTCTCTGGGAGTGAAAATGTGTCGCCTGGCTGTTGCTATGGTAATAGCCCCCGAAAGTCTCTACGGGATATAATGATGTAAACAAAATGCAGCCTGTAGTATGTTGACAACAGGGGACCGCCGCGCGAGTTCATTGTTCTTATTTATAGGCGCACAAGGCGGTTAGATCAAAGGGACTTGTCGGCTCCTTGCACACAAACAAACCAACAACGAACGAGAGCAAGACGGTTTTATAAATAACGCCTACTTGACGAAAGTAGTATTATGCGCCTTTAGTTTTGTACGATAAAATTGGAGACAGAAAATCTAAAACGCTGACATAATTGTTAAAACGTAAATCGAACAATAAAAAAGGTACCCACTATACTACTAGTAGTAGTACCATGGAACGACCCAAGCGAGCGGCGCCTTTGTAAAATGTTGCAAGTAAACATAACATAAATATTATCTGAACTTTGCCAACTTTTTGCCGAACGTTACGTTAAAGTTTTGACCCCCGCAACATGTGTTTGCTATAATATATAGTATACAATTTTTCTAGTTGCATTGCTTTGATTTTGCATTGAAAGTGCGTGGAGCCGTAGGAAATACATGCGACAACAGCTTGTAATCATTGTAAGTTCGCTAGCGTTCTCCGTAGAGATGTTTTTACATTTTTCTTAGCGGTAACGTTAACCCTGATTTTGCATTGAAAGTGCGTAGAGGCATTGGGATACACGTTATAGCAGCTATCGAGCATGGTGGTGGTAGAGCGGCGTTTCCGAATAGAGATTTTTACACTTTTCTTAGGGGTGACGTTAACCCTGATTTTGCATTGAAAGTGCGTAGAGGCATTGGGATACACGTTATAGCAGCTATCGAGCATGGTGGCGGTAGAGCGGCGTTTCCGAATAGAGATTTTTACACTTTTCTTAGGGGTGACGTTAACCCTGATTTTGCATTGAAAGTGCGTAGAGGCATTGGGATACACGTTATAGCAGCTATCGAGCATGGTGGCGGTAGAGCGGCGTTTCCGAATAGAGATTTTTACACTTTTCTTAGGGGTGACGTTAACCCTGATTTTGCATTGAAAGTGCGTAGAGGCATTGGGATACACGTTATAGCAGCTATCGAGCATGGTGGCGGTAGAGCGGCGTTTCCGAATAGAGATTTTTACACTTTTCTTAGGGGTGACGTTAACCCTGATTTTGCATTGAAAGTGCGTAGAGGCATTGGGATACACGTTATAGCAGCTATCGAGCATGGTGGCGGTAGAGCGGCGTTTCCGAATAGAGATTTTTACACTTTTCTTAGGGGTGACGTTAACCCTGATTTTGCATTGAAAGTGCGTAGAGGCATTGGGATACACGTTATAGCAGCTATCGAGCATGGTGGCGGTAGAGCGGCGTTTCCGAATAGAGATTTTTACACTTTTCTTAGGGGTGACGTTAACCCTGATTTTGCATTGAAAGTGCGTAGAGGCATTGGGATACACGTTATAGCAGCTATCGAGCATGGTGGCGGTAGAGCGGCGTTTCCGAATAGAGATTTTTACACTTTTCTTAGGGGTGACGTTAACCCTGATTTTGCATTGAAAGTGCGTAGAGGCATTGGGATACACGTTATAGCAGCTATCGAGCATGGTGGTGGTAGAGCGGCGTTTCCGAATAGAGATTTTTACACTTTTCTTAGGGGTGACGTTAACCCTGATTTTGCATTGAAAGTGCGTAGAGGCATTGGGATACACGTTATAGCAGCTATCGAGCATGGTGGCGGTAGAGCGGCGTTTCCGAATAGAGATTTTTACACTTTTCTTAGGGGTGACGTTAACCCTGATTTTGCATTGAAAGTGCGTAGAGGCATTGGGATACACGTTATAGCAGCTATCGAGCATGGTGGCGGTAGAGCGGCGTTTCCGAATAGAGATTTTTACACTTTTCTTAGGGGTGACGTTAACCCTGATTTTGCATTGAAAGTGCGTAGAGGCATTGGGATACACGTTATAGCAGCTATCGAGCATGGTGGCGGTAGAGCGGCGTTTCCGAATAGAGATTTTTACACTTTTCTTAGGGGTGACGTTAACCCTGATTTTGCATTGAAAGTGCGTAGAGGCATTGGGATACACGTTATAGCAGCTATCGAGCATGGTAGCGGTAGAGCGGCGTTTCCGAATAGAGATTTTTACACTTTTCTTAGGGGTGACGTTAACCCTGATTTTGCATTGAAAGTGCGTAGAGGCATTGGGATACACGTTATAGCAGCTATCGAGCATGGTGGCGGTAGAGCGGGTGGCGGTAGAGCGGCGTTTCCGAATAGAGATTTTTACACTTTTCTTAGGGGTGACGTTAACCCTGATTTTGCATTGAAAGTGCGTAGAGGCATTGGGATACACGTTATAGCAGCTATCGAGCATGGTGGTGGTAGAGCGGCGTTTCCGAATAGAGATTTTTACACTTTTCTTAGGGGTGACGTTAACCCTGATTTTGCATTGAAAGTGCGTAGAGGCATTGGGATACACGTTATAGCAGCTATCGAGCATGGTGGCGGTAGAGCGGCGTTTCCGAATAGAGATTTTTACACTTTTCTTAGGGGTGACGTTAACCCTGATTTTGCATTGAAAGTGCGTAGAGGCATTGGGATACACGTTATAGCAGCTATCGAGCATGGTAGCGGTAGAGCGGCGTTTCCGAATAGAGATTTTTACACTTTTCTTAGGGGTGACGTTAACCCTGATTTTGCATTGAAAGTGCGTAGAGGCATTGGGATACACGTTATAGCAGCTATCGAGCATGGTGGCGGTAGAGCGGGTGGCGGTAGAGCGGCGTTTCCGAATAGAGATTTTTACACTTTTCTTAGGGGTGACGTTAACCCTGATTTTGCATTGAAAGTGCGTAGAGGCATTGGGATACACGTTATAGCAGCTATCGAGCATGGTGGTGGTAGAGCGGCGTTTCCGAATAGAGATTTTTACACTTTTCTTAGGGGTGACGTTAACCCTGATTTTGCATTGAAAGTGCGTAGAGGCATTGGGATACACGTTATAGCAGCTATCGAGCATGGTGGCGGTAGAGCGGCGTTTCCGAATAGAGATTTTTACACTTTTCTTAGGGGTGACGTTAACCCTGATTTTGCATTGAAAGTGCGTAGAGGCATTGGGATACACGTTATAGCAGCTATCGAGCATGGTGGCGGTAGAGCGGCGTTTCCGAATAGAGATTTTTACACTTTTCTTAGGGGTGACGTTAACCCTGATTTTGCATTGAAAGTGCGTAGAGGCATTGGGATACACGTTATAGCAGCTATCGAGCATGGTGGTGGTAGAGCGGCGTTTCCGAATAGAGATTTTTACACTTTTCTTAGGGGTGACGTTAACCCTGATTTTGCATTGAAAGTGCGTAGAGGCATTGGGATACACGTTATAGCAGCTATCGAGCATGGTGGCGGTAGAGCGGCGTTTCCGAATAGAGATTTTTACACTTTTCTTAGGGGTGACGTTAACCCTGATTTTGCATTGAAAGTGCGTAGAGGCATTGGGATACACGTTATAGCAGCTATCGAGCATGGTGGCGGTAGAGCGGCGTTTCCGAATAGAGATTTTTACACTTTTCTTAGGGGTGACGTTAACCCTGATTTTGCATTGAAAGTGCGTAGAGGCATTGGGATACACGTTATAGCAGCTATCGAGCATGGTGGCGGTAGAGCGGCGTTTCCGAATAGAGATTTTTACACTTTTCTTAGGGGTGACGTTAACCCTGATTTTGCATTGAAAGTGCGTAGAGGCATTGGGATACACGTTATAGCAGCTATCGAGCATGGTAGCGGTAGAGCGGCGTTTCCGAATAGAGATTTTTACACTTTTCTTAGGGGTGACGTTAACCCTGATTTTGCATTGAAAGTGCGTAGAGGCATTGGGATACACGTTATAGCAGCTATCGAGCATGGTGGCGGTAGAGCGGGTGGCGGTAGAGCGGCGTTTCCGAATAGAGATTTTTACACTTTTCTTAGGGGTGACGTTAACCCTGATTTTGCATTGAAAGTGCGTAGAGGCATTGGGATACACGTTATAGCAGCTATCGAGCATGGTGGCGGTAGAGCGGCGTTTCCGAATAGAGATTTTTACACTTTTCTTAGGGGTGACGTTAACCCTGATTTTGCATTGAAAGTGCGTAGAGGCATTGGGATACACGTTATAGCAGCTATCGAGCATGGTGGCGGTAGAGCGGCGTTTCCGAATAGAGATTTTTACACTTTTCTTAGGGGTGACGTTAACCCTGATTTTGCATTGAAAGTGCGTAGAGGCATTGGGATACACGTTATAGCAGCTATCGAGCATGGTGGCGGTAGAGCGGCGTTTCCGAATAGAGATTTTTACACTTTTCTTAGGGGTGACGTTAACCATGATTTTGCATTGAAAGTGCATAGAGCCAGCCAGCTCCATGGAGGTAGAAAAACTTTGCCGCAAGGCTGCACTAATCTGCTCCATGGAGCTAGCTCCATGGAGCCAGCTCCATGGAGCTATTAGTGCAGCTACTATTGCATTTTATTTAATACTCCGCCATGGAGTATTGTCAGTGATAGCTCTGGTTAATGTCAAATAAGCTTTTATAGAGCTGGCTCCACGCACAGTGAATGCAGACTCATGGTTCACGTCACCCTCAAGAAAGTTTGTATCCCTTTTAGCTCCATAGAGCTAGCTCCATGGAGCTATTGATACAACCCTTCGGCATTTTTCCAGCACCGTAGAGCTGGCTCTACGCAAAATGAATGCAGACTCATGGTTCACGTCACACTCAAAAAAAATTGTATATATGGTTCACATCACCTTTACAAAAATAGAAATTACTCCTCCATGGAGGGATTTTACATAACGTAACTTGGCGGCTCCACGCACAATGAATGCAATACATGGTTCACGTCACCTTTACGAAAATAGAGATTACTCCTCCAAGGCGGGCTTTACAGAACGATAAATATAACTTGGCGGCTCCACGCACAATTAATGCAATACATGGTTCACGTCACCTTGACAAAAATTACACCTCCATGGAGGGGCTTTACCGAACGATAAACATAACTTGGCGGCTCCACACACAATGAATACATACATGGTTCACGTCTCCTTAGTCCATAATCCATATAGCCTATGAAGGAAGTCCCTAGAGCTCTTCTGCGACCCTTCCTTGGAGGTCAGTGCTCGTAGAGTCCTGCTGCAGTCCCGTTAGAGACTACAGAAGACTAAGAAGGGACTACCGTGGCTGGTGTCACCATTTTTATGCGGTGGTCATGGTGTTCGTAAGACCTTGGCGACCAGAACAAATACGTGTAGGAAAATGTATTCATTTCTTTATGCACTGAATATTTATTTCTTTGGTTGTGCCTTGGTAGAAGGAAGGTAGATTGAGCATTCGTGTCACCGCACGGTTGGTCGACGGGAGACTAGAGTTGCTGAAATCAAAGGGACAAGAGGATAGACCTGCACGAACATGCCTGTCGTGAACGTGCAAAGGAAAGGGTTGTGTTGTGTTGCATTGTATCCAGGGCTATTGTATTGCATTGTAACGGAGCCTGCAAGTGAAACCCTGGCGTAGTTAGTCTGGTAGAGACTACCCGCCGGGTCGGAAATGCAGTCCTGTAACTAATTACAGTTGCTAACCCCCTGGTGAATGAGGATTGCCAGTTACTCTGCAAACAAGTCAAATTTATGGTTGGCGTCACGAAATCAGCTATTAGTAATCCCTTAGAGTTGAATTTGCATTTCAGACTGAAGCACTAGAATATAAACCACAGATGTAGAATATCTCCACATAATCTCCAAGCAGATCTACACGGGGCGTGAAAATCGTAAATGCTAGCCAGAGAAGCTCCAGTCAGCCAGAGAAGCTCCAGCCGGCCCCGTAGGCTTTTCTTAGGGGTGATGTTAACCCTGATTTAGCATTGAAAGTGCGTAGAGGAATACACGTTATAGCAGCTATCGAGCATGGTGGCGGTAGAGCGGCGTTTCCGAATAGAGATTTTTACGCTTTTCTTAGGGTGACGTTAACCCTGATTTTGCATTGAAAGTGCGTAGAGGCATTGGAACACACGTTATAGCAGCTATCGAGCATGGTGGCGGTAGAGCGGCGTTTCCGAATAGAGATTTTTACACTTTCCTTAGGCGTGACGTTAACCCTGATTTTGCATTGAAAGTGCGTAGAGGCATTGGAACACACGTTATAGCAGCTATCGAGCATGGTGGCGGTAGAGCGGCGTTTCCGAATAGAGATTTTTACACTTTTCTTAGGGGTGACGTTAACCCTGATTTTGCATTGAAAGTGCGTAGAGGCATTGGAACACACGTTATAGCAGCTATCGAGCATGGTGGCGGTAGAGCGGCGTTTCCGAATAGAGATTTTTACACTTTTCTTAGGGGTGACGTTAACCCTGATTTTGCATTGAAAGTGCGTAGAGGCATTGGAACACACGTTATAGCAGCTATCGAGCATGGTGGCGGTAGAGCGGCGTTTCCGAATAGAGATTTTTACACTTTTCTTAGGGGTGACGTTAACCCTGATTTTGCATTGAAAGTGCGTAGAGGCATTGGAACACACGTTATAGCAGCTATCGAGCATGGTGGCGGTAGAGCGGCGTTTCCGAATAGAGATTTTTACACTTTCCTTAGGCGTGACGTTAACCCTGATTTTGCATTGAAAGTGCGTAGAGGCATTGGAACATACGTTATAGCAGCTATCGAGCATGGTGGCGGTAGAGCGGCGTTTCCGAATAGAGATTTTTACACTTTCCTTAGGCGTGACGTTAACCCTGATTTTGCATTGAAAGTGCGTAGAGGCATTGGAACACACGTTATAGCAGCTATCGAGCATGGTGGCGGTAGAGCGGCGTTTCCGAATAGAGATTTTTACACTTTCCTTAGGCGTGACGTTAACCCTGATTTTGCATTGAAAGTGCGTAGAGGCATTGGAACACACGTTATAGCAGCTATCGAGCATGGTGGCGGTAGAGCGGCGTTTCCGAATAGAGATTTTTACACTTTCCTTAGGCGTGACGTTAACCCTGATTTTGCATTGAAAGTGCGTAGAGGCATTGGAACACACGTTATAGCAGCTATCGAGCATGGTGGCGGTAGAGCGGCGTTTCCGAATAGAGATTTTTACACTTTCCTTAGGCGTGACGTTAACCCTGATTTTGCATTGAAAGTGCGTAGAGGCATTGGAACACACGTTATAGCAGCTATCGAGCATGGTGGCGGTAGAGCGGCGTTTCCGAATAGAGATTTTCACACTTTTCTTAGGCGTGACGTTAACCCTGATTTTGCATTGAAAGTGCGTAGAGGCATTGGAACACACGTTATAGCAGCTATCGAGCATGGTGGCGGTAGAGCGGCGTTTCCGAATAGAGATTTTTACACTTTCCTTAGGCGTGACGTTAACCATGATTTTGCATTGAAAGTGCGTAGAGGCATTGGAACATACGTTATAGCAGCTATCGGGCATGGTGGCGGTAGAGCGGCGTTTCCGAATAGAGATTTTTACACTTTTCTTAGGGGTGATGTTAACCATGATTTTGCATTGAAAGTGCGTAGAGCCAGCCAGCTCCATGGAGGTAGAAAAACTTTGGCGCAAGGCTGTACTAATCTGCTCCATGGAGCTAGCTCCATGGAGCCAGCTCCATGGAGCTATTAGTGCAGCTACTATTGACTCAAGAACCTACCTTTTTAAACTCCACATAAACGGCATATTTTTATTGATTCTATTTTTCTCTCTTCCTATCGTTACAGAAGCGACTTGATGGCGACAACAAAAAACTGTGATGACGTCAGCAGAGGTTCGGTTGGGGAGCTTGCCAACACTCTTCATCGGTGTGAGGAGTGCGGCAAGCAGTTCAGATCATCAAGTAATCTCAAGAAACACATGCTGACTCACACAGGGGAAAAACCCTTCATGTGCGAGGTATGCAGCAGGCAATTTCGCCTGCTGGGTGATTTGAAGACACACATGCGCACTCACACAGGTGAGAAACCGTACAAGTGTGAGGAGTGCAGCAGGCAGTTCAGTGAGCGGAGTAATCTGAAGAAACACATGCGGACCCACACAGGGGAGAAGCCCTACAAGTGTGAGGAGTGCAGCAGGCAGTTCTGTCAGATAGGTCAACTGAAGAGACATATGCGGACTCACACTGGAGAGAAACCCTATAAATGCAAGGAGTGCGGCAAACAGTGCAGTGAGGTGGGTGATCTCAAGAAGCACATGCGCACTCACACGGGGGAGAAACCCTACACGTGTGAGGAGTGCAGCCGGCAGTTCAGTATTATGGGCAATTTGAAGAAGCATATGCGGACTCACACCGGTGAGAAACCCTACATGTGTGAGGATCCGGAGTGCAACAGGCAGTTCAGTGAGCTAGGTAATCTGAAGAAGCATATCCAGACTCACACAGGGGAGAAACGCTACACATGTGAGGAGTGCAACAAGCAGTTCAGTCGGCTTTCTGAGCTGAAGACTCACGTGCGGACTCACACAGGTGAGAAACCCTACAAATGTAAGGAATGCAGTAGGCAGTTTCGTGAGCTGGGTCATTTGAAGAGACACATGCGGACTCACTCAGGGGAGAAACCCTTCAGATGTGAGGAGTGCAGCAAGCAATTCAGTGAGCTTGGTAGTCTGAAAAAACACATGCGGACTCACAACGGTGAGAAACCCTTCATGTGCGAGGAGTGCAGCAGGCAATTCAGTGTGCTGGGTAATCTGAAGAAGCATATGCGGACTCACACAGGAGAGAAACCCTACAAGTGTGAGGAGTGCAGCAAGCAGTTCAGTCAGCTTTCGCAGCTGAAGAGTCATATGCGGACTCACACAGGTGAGAAACCCTACAAATGTAAGGAATGCAGTAGGAAGTTTAGTAAGCTAGGTCATGTGAAAATTCACATGCGGACTCATACCGGGGAGAAACCCTACAACTGTGGGGAGTGCAGCATGCAGTTCAGTGAGCTTGGTAGTCTGAAAAGTCACATGCGGACCCACACAGGTGAGAAACCCTACAAGTGTGAGGAGTGCAGCAGGCAGTTCAGTGAGCTGGGTAATCTGAAGACTCACATGCGGACTCATACAGGGGAGAAACCCTACAAGTGTGAGGAGTGCAGCAGGCAATTCAGTGAGCTTGGTGATCTGAAAAGACACATGCGGACTCACACAGGGGAGAAACCCTACAAGTGTAAGGAATGCAGCAGACAGTTCAGTCAGCTGGGTAGCTTGAAGACACACATACGAACTCACACAGGAGAGAAACCCTACAGATGTGAGCAGTGCAGCAGGCAGTTCAGTGCCCTTTGTAATCTAAAGACTCACATGCAAACTCACACAGGGGAGAAACGCTACACGTGTGAGGAGTGCAACAAGCAGTTCAGTCGGCTTTCTGAGCTGAAGACTCACATGCGGACTCACACAGGTGAGAAGCCCTACAGATGTGAGGAGTGCAGCAAACAGTTCAGTGAGCTGGGTAATCTGAAGAGACACATGCGGACTCACAACGGTGAGAAACCCTTCATGTGTGAGGAGTGCAGCAGGCAATTCAGTGAGCTGGGTAATCTGAAGAAGCATATGCAAACTCACGTTGGAAGAAAAGATGCAGCAGCCAGTTCATCGTAGATTAAATACTCCAAAAAACATAAAAGAACACACATGTAAAGAATCTTTTCAAAGAATGTGGAAAAATTGCATGGACTCATACTAGCCAAACAGGCATACATTAACGTTGAATGAAAACGACAGAATCCAAAAATCTCTCGGTTGTTTTTTAAAGTATATGGTTTTAGTTTGGAGACAACCTTCGTTGTTTTTTTTTAGATTTCTTGTCCATTATCATACTATATTGACGAGACTTGTTGTCCTGTTTATTCACTGTATGGTTGCACCACTGTCATTTTGTTTGATTCATTTCTTATTGTTTGAGATCTATGGTCTATTTTTAAAAAGTTCAAACTACTAGTAGTAGAAGTTCTTTAACGACGGATGTTACACTCAGGGTTATGTTTATTTAAGCCATTTCTGTTAAATTTGTTGGACGTTAATAGTTTAGGTTTTATTGTAGCATTCTAGAACTACAAGTAGCATTATGTTATCGTAGCTGAAGGTATAGTAGGTATAAGCTTACAAACTGATTTCGATGTTTATACACGTAGAGTTGTTGTAGATTTCTTATATGTACTTTACTACTTGTTAATTCAGTTTAATGTAAATAGAAAAGTTTTTTGTCCTTACGCTTTATCTTTTCCTTCTATTATAGTGCTTGTATCATTTATTTTCCGCATAACCTTTTCAATTATGCTTATTGTTCCCTACTTGTTGAGTTCTATTATGATAGCTGTAGAGATGATAGGTAGTACTAAGAAGGGTATGTTTATTCAAGTCCCTTCCTTTAACATTTGTTTATGTCACTTATTTTGTTACAGTTCGGTTACAATAAAGTTGTGGTGATAACACGAAGGGAATCAGATTATTTACTAGAGATGGGTTTATTTTTATTCACAACGCGGAGATATGAACACGTTTTGGGCAGATAACCATGCAACATAACAGAAAATTACACCAATAGTTAGCATGACTACCACGGGTCGCTATGTGTCATATTCTTACTGTCACGTACTAAGTAATTCAGGGATTCAGAATCAAATGAAATTACAAGTTGCCTTCCTTGTTTTAGTCATAATGCAATAGTGTACAAGGTGCACTGCTCTCCAAGCAGCGGTTTCGGTCAGGGGTAAATTTTTTCGCCTTTTTTCAGGTCCTATGTTTTCCTTAGTTAGGAGTGGTGGTGGAGGGAAATCGAAAGAAATTGCACCTAAAAGAGCAGTTCCGAAAGAAGAGACGAAATTGCACCTAAAAGAGCAGTATCGGAAGAAGAAACGAAATTGCACCTAAAAGAGCAGTATCGGAAGAAGAAACGAAATTGCATCTAAAAAAGCAGTACCGAAAGAAGAGACGAAATTGCACCTAAAAGAGCAGTACCGAAAGAAGTGACGATTTTTTTAAGCAAGGAGGTTATATAGACTATATAACCTCCTTGTTTTAGGCAATTCGTAAGAGCCTGATGTTGCCATCGATTTACGAAGAAAGGCGACTCAATTGTTACTGTAGCAACATTTCTTCACCCTAGGTCAGAAATATTAATGCTCGAGACAAGTATTGACTTCACTGACCCATTAGGTGAAGCAGGGGTTACGAAGGCTAACCTAAAAGAGCAATACCGATTGAAGAGACGAAATTGCACCTAAAAGGGCATTACCGAAAGAATAGACAAAATGCACCTAAAAGAGCAGTACCGAAAGAAAAAGAAGAAACACTTCAATCGTATGCTTTCGACTCGAGTGATAGGTTACGGGTGTTTGATCACAATATTTACTAGTATACAGTACATGACATAACATGATATTTACATCTGTAGATATGGTATACATGCGACACACAACTTGATCCTGTGATGTGAGAGTGAAAACCAGTGAAGAATACACGGCACGACATGATGTGGTCACCGGTAGACGGTCACCTTCAGCTTCTTGTGGGTAATCAGGTACAAGAAACTGACCCCAGAATTGTACTTCCGGGTTACCCACAGCGCATTTCCGTTCGTAAAAGATCGTCAGAATCGCGTGGACGGACGCTCTCTGATCTACCTTTGTCCTCGGACACGTCGGTTTCTACTATTCCAATCGTCGAGATCTAACAGGTAAGGAGTGTTGACGATTATCTGTGTAAGGCTGTGTAACGAGTTCGAAGTACAGACCTACAAGTAACGATTATTATAATTTCGCGACGGTTTTTAGTGTTTTATTTGTGCAGGACAAGGAACGTGTGAGAAGGGTAGTTTGGGGGCTAATGGATATCTTTAATGTCGACAAATAAAACTGACCCAAAAGAAGCTAAATTTAGCTAAATTTTGTTAGCATAATTTGAGATAAGGGCAATTTTGTGGAAAAGGTAGAATCTGGGACGATTCGGGACTCAACGTGGGTGAGCTCCATATGTCAGAAACCCCTCCATCGGCCCCGGCCCAAGAATTTCCCATCCATGAGTTGTTGACAGCGGGGTCTAATGGGTTTTTTGGGGGGCGGTTCACTAACTGCTACAACGTTGTTTTGTCGTTTATGTCTAGTACAGTAGAAGTATACATTTTTTCATTACAGTATTAATATAATAAGCATAGTAGTATAACTAATCAGTTAATCAAGGACATCATGATGGGAGGGAATGTTAAGATAAATGTTACGCTATCTTTAAAACAGCAATGAAATGAAAGCACATTGGATGAAAACTGAAACGTTCGCAGATGTAATATTCTTGATTTATGTGCAAATGTCAATCACAATTAATAGGTAGGTCAAGCTTGCAGACACAATGACAGTTGAACATTTCTCACACAGTCACATGTTTCATTAACCAGGATGACTCCGAGCAGGATGCCGTGGTGTTCATTTTAACATTTTTCTTTGCTGCAAATTTTCATTGATCTGTTTTTCGCTCGTCTTTATTGTTATAGAAGCGACTTGATGGCGACAACAAACAGTAATGACGTCAGCAGAGGTTCGGTTGGGGGGTTTGCCAACACTCTTCATAGGTGTGAGGAGTGCAGCAAGCAGTTCAGTAGACCAGGTAGTCTGAAGAGACACATGCGTACGCACACAGGGGAAAAGCCCTACAAATGTGAGGAGTGCTGCAGGCAGTTCGGTGACCTGGGTAATCTAAAGACTCACATTCAGACCCACACAGGTGAGAAACCCTACAGGTGCGAGGAGTGTAGCAGGCAGTTTAATGTGTTGAGTAGTCTGAAGAGACACATGCGGACTCACACAGGGGACAAACCTTACAAGTGTGAGGAGTGTAGCAAGCAGTTCAGTGAGCTGGGTAGTCTAAAGAAACACATGCAGACTCACACGTGGGAGAAACCCTACAGGTGTGAGGAGTGCAGCAGGCAGTTCAGTCAGCTGGGTAATCTGAAGACTCACATCCAATCTCATACTGGGGAGAAACCCTACAGGTGTGAGGTGTGCAGCAGACAGTTCAGTGACCTGGGTAATCTGAAGAGACACATGCGGACTCACACAGGAGAGAAACCCTACAGGTGTGAGGAGTGCAGCAGGCAGTTCAGTGAGCTGGGTAATCTGAAAAACCACATGCGGATTCACACTGGGGAGAAACCATACAGCTGTGAGGAGTGCAGCAGGCAGTTTAGTGAGCTGGGTAGTCTGAAGAGACACAAGCGGACTCACACAGTGACAGGGAGGTGGGTCATCTGAGGAAACACAAGCGGACTCACACAAGGGAGAAGCCGTACCAGTGTCTCAAACAGTTCAGTAGGCTGTATACTCTGAAGACGAACACGAAAGAACGAATGACGAGGATTTTATTTTTGGCCCGTCTCCTTGTCTGATAGAAGACAAAGAATCATTAGGCTTACATTCAGTTGTGTTCAAAAGGTAATATCCCATTAAAAAGTCACCAATTTTTTAAAAGATAATGATGTGAGTCTTAAGACGAACATTGTTTTTGTTTGTTTTTTCATTACGTTTTTTTTATCATTCAGATTATCATAGTTAGTTTCACTTATGTTGCTTGGATCTGCCTTGGACTTACTTTTAATTGTTTATTGTCTATGTTTCAGACAGTGTAGCATTTTGATATTGTAGCTGAATATGTAGTAGGTGCAAGCCTGCAAACTTACTTTGGTGTTTATTAACGTAGATTATTTTTTAGGTTTCTCATATGTTCTTATATCGAGAAGAGTAGGGGTGACCCGGTGTGCTTGGCCAAAAACATGAGACGTGGCGAAGCACATTGCACTGCTACTAGTTACTAGAACAAAGCATCATGCAATATGCTTCACCTCAATTGAGGATGACTGCATTACTTTTCACTTTTATATGTTCTGGTTTATTCGGTTTTAAGAAAATCCAAAAAATTGTTTTTAATAACGTTACATCCCTTATATTATAGGAAATCTCAATAGTGTCACTGTTATGTACCTCATAACTTTTTCAATTATTTTAATTGTTACTATCTACCTATTAGTTTAGTTTTATTATGTTAGCTGAAGAGATGATGGACACGGACTCATAGTCACAGGCCGGTTATGTTTATTTAGGTATCTTCTGTTACACATGGTTATGTCATGTATTATTTACAGTTCGGTCACAGTAACGTTTTTGTCATAACACTGAATGAAATCAATGGTACTAGACTGAATAAAAGTCCTACACAGGAACTACGCGGCTTCAGATGTCTTACTGAGGAACGACTGCGGTGTGAAAGATGTCGGTTAGCTTGAGGAATGAATCCACTCTACTATATACTGAATGAAATCAACTTATTCGTTATAAACTAATATGCTCTTGTTTACAGCTCCTACAGATATTAGGTGCTTTTTGGCAGATAACCTTCGAACAACGACGAGTTTAAAACAGGTCCTGCCATCATGTATCACTTAGCTATTCTATGAAATGATAACACGCTATCTTCATCATATTTAAGGTTGTCGGAGGTTACCTCCTTATAATAGACATAGAATCGCCCGTTTTAGACAAAGTAGAAAAGCGTCGAGACCGCAAAGAAAAACCCATAACTGTGTTTTGATTATCTTTACATTAAGGTCAATCTATTAATTAGTTCTTTTATGAATAAATTTGTAGAAATGATAGCCATTAATTAGTTCTTTTATGAATAAATCTGTAGAAATGATGGCCATGTTTGATTAAATCCCTTCTATTTCATTTGTTTGGTATGAATTCAACATGCAATTGCAACTTGATCCTGTGGTGAGAGTGAAAAGTACACGGCATGACATAATCTAGTCACCTGTAGACGGTCATCTTCAGCTTCTTGTGGGTAATCAGGTACAAGAAACTGACCCCCTCAGTGTACTTCCGGGTCATCCGCAGCGCACTTCCGTTCGCGAGTGCGTGTCGTAAAGACGTGCAGAGATTCTCTCTCGTCTTTCTTTCGAGACGCCAGTCAGTTCCCGTTCTGAGCTGTTCTAACCGCAGATAACTGTCAGGTAAGGAGCGTTGACGACTTTCTGTGTAAGGCTGTGTAACGAGTTCCAAGTACAGAACTACAAGTAGCGATTGGCGACGGTTATAGTGTTTTGTTTGTGCAGGACGATGAATGCGTTTAAATCAAGAAGGGTAGTTTAGGGGCTACTGGATCTCGTTTAAGTCGACAAATAAGACTGCACAGTACTCAACAAAAGTCGAGTATACTGTGTTAGAAATGGAATATCCAGCTAAAGGGTAATGTTGTAGAAAAAGCAGAATTTTGAACGATTCAGGAGACAACGTAGGTGAGTTCCGTATGTCAGAAACCCCTCCATCGGCCCCTAATGATTTCCCACACACAAGTTTCTCACATCTGGTGTGTGGATGACCCGCAGGGTTCTCCCCAGATGGTGTAAATTACAGAATAGCGTCGATAAACTAGTAATGATTTCCAAAGTTAAAGTGTTTGTTCCCCATATTGCTGTAGTCTGTGGCTAAAATGGATGAAAATTCGCTGATTTTTAGACCGAGCGGCGTCATTTTCTCCTTTGTCTGGAAACTTGTGAATTGGCGGTGCGCGAATGAACAATGGTCGATGTCGCTACAAAGGAATCGCTTTTCTTGGTGGAATACTTGACGCCCTGTCGGTGTTTTGAAATCCTTTTAAGTGTCAATAACACTAACAGCCGCTGTTTACTACTCTCCAAGCAGAGCTAGGGTTTCGGCTGGTTTTTAACGTGTTTTTAGGCGTTTTTATCATGCCTTCTACTTTGTAATCTTTTTTGTTGTGTCGCAAACCCAAGACACAACATAAACGATGACAAAGTAGAAGGCATGACAAAAACGCCTAAAAACACGTTAAAAACCAGCCGAAACCCTAGCTCTGCTTGGAGAGTAGCTGTTTACTAGTACTTGAATCACAGTCAATGGGTCAGAAAATAAGTTTCGGAGCTAGTATGTTTGGGCCACGTGGAAAATGCTAGTACACTCAGGTAATAATTATTCAATTCTGTGGATTACATTATCTGGGTACTACTGGGAAACTGAAGCTAGTTTGCGGGGGGAAAGTTAGGCTTAGAATGTTACGTTCTATCCTATATACATGAAATAATCAGGAAAGCTGAACAAATTACTGATCTTGTAGACAATAGTGTGCCAAAAAATATTATATTCTTGAGTTTTGTTCTTTTGAATTATCTGATAGATATTTGGTCAGGACTCGAAATACATTTTGTGCAAGGAGTAAGTTATCGACAAAATCAGTATGTTTTGTCATAGGACAAGAGGCATTGTATGCCATTATTGTCCGTTTCAAATTTAAAGCATACATTTGGTCAAAATCAGACATTTTGCAGCGTCTTTTAGTTTATGACTTACACTAGAATTGCAGGGTTTTTTTCTAAGCGTACACAGGTTTTGCTGTCAATGGTTTCAATTTTTTTGCTGTTGTCATGTTAACTAACACGGGAAAGTCAAGAACCTACCTTTTTAAACTCCACATAAACGGAAAGTTAAATGATAATGTTTTGCCCGATGTTCTCTGCATTTTCCATTGTTCCTTGCCTCAAGTTCTAAGTGGAAAATTTATCTCATGACGTGTACTGTCGTCTTTGACTTAATTATGAATTTGAAGGAACCGTTGCCCCCCGCAAAGGGTCATATCAGGAGACCAATATTCGTTGTTTTCTTCAAAATATCAGCATTTAACAGTGAATAGGTGGGTGTGGGTTGTGTTGGTGACTGTTTTTCTCATTCAGTCACATGTTGCTGTGTCATCCTATGCTGCAGACTTCCCATCGACATATTTTCATTGATTTTGTTTTTCTCTCTTCCTATCGTTACAGAAGCGACTTGATGGCGACAACAAAGAGTGGCTGTGATGACGTCATCAGAGGTTCGGTTGGGGAGCTTGCCAACACTCTTCATCGGTGTGAGGAGTGCAGCAAGCAGTTCAGTACAGCAAGTAATCTCAAGAAACACATGCTGACGCACACAGGGGGAAAACCCTACTGGTGTGAGGAGTGCAGCAGGCCGTTCAGTCAGCTTGGTAGTCTGAAGACACACATGCGGATTCACACAGGTGAGAAGCCCTACAAGTGTGAGGATTGTGGCAAGCAGTTTAATGAGCTGGGTGTTCTGAAGAAACACATGCGGATTCACACAGGGGAGAAGCCCTACAGGTGTGAGGAGTGCAGCAGGCAGTTCAGTGAGCTGGGTAATCTGAAGAGACATATGCGGACTCACACAGGTGAGAAACCCTACGGGTGTGAGGAGTGCAGCAGGCAATTCAATGAGCTGGGTAGTCTAAAGAATCACATGCGGACGCACACAGGGGAGAAACCCTATACGTGTGAGGAGTGCAGTAGGCAGTTCAGTAGGCTGGGTGTTCTGAAGATTCACATGCGGACTCACACAGGGGAGAAACCCTACACGTGTGAGGAGTGCAGCAGGCAGTTCAATCAGCTGGGTGATCTGAAGCAACACATTCGGACTCACACAGGTGAGAAACCGTACAGGTGTGAGGAGTGCGGCAGGCACTTCAGTTCACCGGGTAATCTGAAAAAACACATGCAGAGTCACACAGGGGAGAAGCCCTACACGTGTGAGGAATGCAGCAGGCAGTTCAGTAGGCTTGATCATCTTAAAAGCCACATGCAAACTCACGTGAGAAACCCTGCCGGTGTCAGAAGTGCAGTAGGCAGTTCAGTCAACTGAATAATCTGAAGACGCACATGAAAACACACGTGTAACAAATTCTTCAGAAGGAATACCCTAGAAAAGGTGTCAAATCGTTTGTTAGGTTCATTTCATTACCTGTGGAGCAATGTTACATGGCTTGAATTTCAATGCATATATTTGCAAACATATTGTACACTTGACTTAGGCCATTGATGCTCTTTTAATTTGTTTTGAAGTTTATTGTAGCAGTTTAAGACATATCTAGTTTGGTTTGTTTTTATTACTAGTACCTAGTTTCCTGGTATATGTTATCATACTAAGTCTTGCTGTATTTGGAAGCGCTCTACCACTTGTTATGATGTTTGTCATAACACTGTCTATTCCTTATATGGTAGTATTTCAATTATTTTGATTCTGACCTAATAGTAGAAATCATTTTGATTGATACATTCTATGTTTAACGGTCAAACCTAGTAACAGTTGTAATATGTTAGCTGTATAGATGATAGTCATCTATTCTTTAACAGGTCAGGTGTAACTGTAGCATTTCAGAGCTAGCCTACCAGTAGCATTTTGTTATTTTTACTGAACAAACTGATTTTGGTGTTTAATGTAGACACGTAGATAATGTGTAGGTTTCTTTTCTGTGCTTGTTGATTAAGCTTAAGAAAATAGAAGAAAAAAACGTTTGTGGTATAACACTGTAAATTCCTTATTTTCTAGCATTACTGTTTTATTCCTCATAACACTTTCAATTATTTTTATCGTTATCATGTACCTACTTAGTACTTGTTTAGCTCTATTATAGTAGCTATGAATATGACAGGCAGAAGGTAATGTCAATTTAGATTGGTTATTTTACATTTGATTATGTTAAGAAATGAAATAAAACAGTTAAGTTACAATACAGGTTTCTTGGTCATAACATTGAAGGAAGTCAACTTATTAATTAGAGATAGGTATATTCTTTAGAAATATTGAGGAATTAAACTGATACGTCTAAAATATTGCAGCTTGAGTAGCTTTCGGATGGCATCCTCCACTCCTTCATCGGCTCAGGTATATTCTTGTTCACAACGCCTATATATCAACACGTTTTTGACAGATATCAGTACAACATGCAGACATTAGACCAATGGTACACATGGTCGCTTATGGTCGCTAATACGTTTGTTATTCAGATCAATTCTTAATAACACACTTGAATCACATGAAAGTAATTTGCCATCCTTGTTTGATCGATAACGGAGCAGTACTTAAGGCCACCTTCTCTCCAAGCAAATTTTGGGGTAAATTTTTCGCCCTCTTGCGGTTACTTTGTTGTCTATTGCCACGTTTGCTACATTTCTATGTTTCCCCAGTGCAATGATTTAGAGGGAGGAGAAAAAAATTGCGGTCGCTACTAGGGAAACAAAGAATCGTAGAAACGGCCGCAGAAGGTTCAAACAAAAATCAAACAAAAAGCGTCAATGCAATAAACCGAAACCTCTGCTAGAGGCGGGCTATTTTCTTAATGCCGGAGGAGCGAAGCACGAAAAGATCTATACTTATGATATGTCTTTGCTGCGACACGTAACTTGATGATTCCGTGATGAGAGTAAAAACCCGTAAAGAGTACACGGCATGATATGATCTGGTCACCGGTAGGCGGTCATCTTCAGCTTCTTGTGGGTAATCAGGTACGAGAAACTGACCCCGGCACTGTACTTCCGGGTTATCGACGGAGCATTTCCGTTCGTGAAAGCTTGTCAGAATCGTTTGGACGAACAACGCTCTCTGATCTATCTTTGTCCTCGGATACGCCGGTTTCTACTGTTCCAATCGTCGAGACCTTTCAGGTAAGAAGTGATGATGGATATCTATGTCAGGCTGTGTACGCTGATAGACTACAAGTCACGATTTAGCGGTGGTTTTTAGTACGTTTTTTTTTGGGGGGGGGGGGCAGTCAACGAGCCAAGATAAGATTTAAAAGGGTGTTGTAGGGGCCACCCTCTCTCTTTTACTAAAAAAAAGCTTCAAATAACTCATTTTGCTGTGTTTGACTGTGTTGTAACATAAAATCTAGACGGAATAGTTGATTGTGTGCAAAAGCTTACTTTTGGCCCCAAAGATACGAAGGACTTGACTTGCGTATGTTCGAAACCCCAATCGGATCCTCACATCTGGTTTCAATCAGTGGCTGTTGACAGCGGGGTCTGGTGTTTTGTTGGGGGCGGTTCACTAAGTGAGTGAGTGGTTCACTAACTGCTACATGAAGTCTGTGTATGTGTGTGCGCGTGTGCCTAGGTGCGTGCATGTTTGTGTTGATTAATCTTAAATATAATACTTAAATAGACACATACAGGGCACTGACTAGCGTAACATATCCGTTAAAACTAAGTGGGCGGAACCAAAAATGCAAAAGCATTGTGTTAGAGACTTAGAGGTAACATAGAATCTAAGATGAAATAGTTGCATGTGTGCAAAACTGCAAATGTTTACTTTTTGGCTAAAAAAAAGACACACAGGACTTGACATCTGGTGTCCACCAGTGCTTGTTGACAGCGGGGTCTACCAGGTTTTCTTGGGGGCGGTTCACTAACTGCTACAGTGGCGGTTTATCTTTAACCCTGTTTGTCTGTGTATGTGTCATAGAGTGTGTCTGTTTGTATGTGTCTAGGTGCGTGCATGTTTGTGTATTGCTTCTGGGGGGGATGTGTGTGTCGATGTGCGTGTGTTTGTGTGTGTGGTGTATGTGTATGTGCGCCTCTGTGTGTGTTTGTGGTGTCTGTGTGTTGCAAGTGGTAGAGCACGCAGCTGACGCCCTGACGTTGTGCCCTTGGGAAAGGCACTTAACACGACTTTCCGCACTTCACTCAGGTGTAAATGAGTACCTAGCTTTGTCTAGGGACGTCCCTCGGATAGGATGTTAAATGGAAATCCCGTGTTTGGAGAGAGCCACACCCCGCGCACGTAAAAGAACTCCACCCCACCTTTTGAAATAGAGTAGGGGCATGCCCGGGTGTGCGATGGTCCAAATCCTTCTGTCTGGGATTGGTGATTAAAGCTGTGTACCTAAATAAATTTTAGGTACAGGTACAGGTACAGGTACAGATACACGGGTTTAGGTACCGGACCCGAACCTGTACCTAAATTACTTGTTTGGAAAATGCTAGATATTCAATAAGGATAAAGGTATGTTTGAACTGGTAAAAACATAATATTTGATTGTGCTAGGTATTATTTTTATGAAAACACAGATGAAAATTTGACTCCAGCCATGCAAATGTGTTTTCTGTGCTTTAGAGTCCCTCAAGAGCACTGCCACGGTAATTTCATAGTGATTTTATCTGTCAAAGTGGCCATCCCCTGAGTTAGGTCCAGTACCCATGGCCAATACAGCAGGGTCAGGTATTTTGGACCTGTACCTAATTGATTGTACCGGTACTGTATCGGTACAGTGTACCGGTACACAGCTCTATTGGTGATTCACTACAAAGCGAACCTCCATCATCATCATCATGGGTACGCCCATATAGGCCCATCAGGGGGAAAGTGGGGGGGGGGCGTGTCCGTCTAGTGTCTAGCGTTTGGTGTGAGTGTGTGTGTTTTCCTGTTATATACACGGGGATCCAAGATGGCAGAAATTTCTGTTATTTGTTATGTGGAACGAACACCAATCTAGGATTATCTGTCATGTGACTTCAAGGACATTGCAACATGTGCCATTATGCAAACTTTTTGGTGACTTCTTGTCATTAACTCTATTTTCATTTCACTATAATTACAGAAGTGACGTCATGGCTGCAGCAAAAAACTGCCACGATGATGGTTCCACTGGTGGGGTAAGAGGGATTCGCAACAGTCTTCCATGGTGTGAGGAGTGCAGCAAGCAGTTCAGTACAGCAAGTACTCTGAAGATACACATGCGGACTCACACTGGGGAGAAACCCTACTGGTGTGAGGAGTGCAGCAGGCAGTTCAGTCAGCTTGGTGATCTGAAGAGACACATCCGAACTCACACTGGGGAGAAACCCCACAAGTGTGAGAAGTGCAGCAGGCAGTTTAATACACCAGGTAATCTGAAGACACACATGCGGACTCACACAGGAGAGAAACCATACAGGTGTGAGGAGTGCAGCAAACAGTTCAGTGTGCTGTATTGTCTGAAGATACACATGCGCACTCACACAAGTGAGAAACCCTACAGGTGTGAGGAGTGCAGCAGGCAGTTCAGTCAGCTGGGTCATCTGAAGAGACACATGCGGACTCACACAAGTGAGAAACCCTACAGGTGTGAGGAGTGCAGCAGGCAGTTCAGCGAGCTGGGTAATCTGAAGAAACACATGCGGACTCACACAGGGGAGAAATCCTACAGTTGTGAGGAGTGCAGCAAGAGGTTCAGTCGACTGGGTCATCTGACAATGCACATGCGGACTCACACAGGGGAGAAACCTTACAGGTGTGAGGAGTGCGGCAGGCAGTTTAATCGGCTTGGTAGTCTGAAGATTCACATGCGGACTCACACAGGTGAGAAACCCTACAGTTGTGAGGAGTGCAGCAAGAGGTTCAGTCGACTGGGTATTCTGAAGAGACACATGCAGACTCATGCAAAATAAGTGTAAGGCATGCAACAGACAGTTCAATAAATTAAATGCTCTGAAGGGACATAAGAGAACACACTTGTAAGAAATTCTTTGCAAAGAGTAAGAAGACGTCTTTGTGGCCTTTCTGATATATGAAAGAATCATATTTGGATTACATCCAGGTGTCTTAAAAAGGCAAAGTCCCCCCAAAAGGCTCCATTATTTTCGAAGTATTTAAGTTCGTTTTCTTATACTCTACTTTCCTGTTTTGTTAGTCACATTTAGCCTCTACCAGGCTCCGCGGATCGCTGGGAAAATAGTAGAAATCGGCCAAATAGAGTGAATAGTATGATGGCAGATTGGACCCTCTCTCCGTAGTTAACTCCCTTGGCACACTATTCACTCTATTAGGCCAATTTCTACTATTTTTCCAGCCATCCCGCGGGGACTGTTAGAGGCTAAGTCACATTATCATACTCTGATGACAAGACTTGCTGCCTTTGGATCCCCTCGTTTATTCTTAGATGATAGCACCACTGTTATTTTGCTCATAGGTTTTACGATTATTTTCAGTTGTTACAATTCGTGTTAAACGTTTAGAGATTAGACTTTGGTTTCCGTTATGTTAGCTGTAGAGATGATAGGCGCAAGGCTATGTTCGTTTAGGTCCCTTCTGTTATATTTGTTTATCTCATTCATTCTGTTTCAGTTCAGGTTGGATTGTAGCATTTCAAAGCTATTAGTAGCGTGTTGTTAATGGAGCTGAAGTATATATGTAAGCTAGCGTACAAACCAATATCGATGTTTATTCATGTATACTATTTGTTGGATTCCTACATGTGCTTGTCTATTCAGCTTTAAGAAAATCAAAAAAGTCCTTGTCATAACCCTATATCTATTCCTAATAAGCAATAGCATCACTGTTATTTTCCTTATGTCTTTTTCAGTTATTTTAATTCTTACTACCTACCTACTAATTGAGTTCTATTATGGTATCTATTCATCATATCATAGTATCGATGTTATTTTCCTTTTACAGTTATTTTATTTGTTTCTACCTACCTACCGACTAACTGAGTTCTATTATGGTAGCTGTAGAGATGATAGGCACGAGGTTATGTGCCTTTAGGTCCGTTTTGTTAACATTTATGTCATTTATTCTGTTACAGTTCAGTTACAATAAAGTTGTGATAACACTTAAGGAAAGAAGCTCATTTCTTAGAGACCTGTATACTTTTGTTAACAACGCCTAGATATAAATACTGTACCTTTTTTGCAGATAACCTTGATCATAGTTGGTACTCCATGCAAAAGGAAATCTCGTCAACTGTAGACATGCTTCCTAAAGCCCCTGTCACACTTGTGCGTATATACAAGTCTTCATGGGTTGCGTATAAACATGTTTTTGGTTTAGGCTAAGTTTCCATTCACCGTGAAAGTCTCTGGAATATTCTGCTTCTGTACGGAATACCTGAAGAAATAGTTCTTGTCATCAAAACTTTTTACAACAACTTCATATGCAGAGTTGGAAATAGCTTACTAACTTTCCATGTTAAATCAGGTGTTAGACAAGGTTGTGTGATGTCAGCATTACTATTCAACATTGCAATTGACTGGGTTCTGAAACAAACAACTAAAGATCAGAATAGAGGCATTAGATGGACACTCTTTTCAGTTCTGGAAGACTTGGATTACGCAGACGATCTTGCACTGCTCACGCATACCAATCGCCACATGCAGGAGAAAACATCCCGTCTTGGTGACTTTGGTCGAACAATTTTATTGTACTAGTAGATAAGCCAAAAGAAAACTGATGTCATGACCCTGAATATCCCAAATCCTTCCCAAATCCAGGCTAACGGTGAAAATCTGCCCCATACTGAGATCTTTACATACCTAGGTAGCACTGTTAGTTATGATGGAGGTGCAGATAAAGACATCAAAACCCGTCTTAACAAAGCAAGAAATGCATTTCACATATTGAATAACATATGGAGGTCACAACAGTATTCTACAAAAACAAAACTTAAACTTTACCAAAGTTGTGTCATGTCAACCCTACTATATGGCTCAGAATGTTGGAGGATGATCATGACAAAGAAAGATCTGCAAAAGTTGTCAACCTTTCACACCAAAAGTTTGAGAAGAATTCTTCGCATCTTCTGGCCAAAGTCTCTTTCAATGATGAACTCTTAAACAAATGTAAACAAGGTTACATGGAAACAATCATTCTCCGAAGGAGATGGAAATGGATAGGGCACGTGTTGAGGAAAGATCAAAACGACATAGCAAGAGTATCGATGAACTGACCCCGGAAGGGAGGAGAACACAAGGCAGACCAAAAACAAAAAAAACACATGGCGAAGAACAGTAGCAGGAAGTGCTTTGGCCACACCTGGAACAGCATCCAGAGCCTTGCCCGGGACAGAAGGAACTGGCGAACTTTTGTTGCTGCCCTACATGCCGGGAGGCATAAAGGGCAGTAAGTAAGTAAGTAAGTTTGCAGCAGAATATGTGATTTCTTAGGTTCGATCACTAGGCTGCACAACGGTGGGTCAAAGTAGAACAACTTTTCACCGCAAGGCATAATCTGCTCGCCGGTAGACGGTCATCTTCAGCTTCAGACGGGTAATCAGGTACACGAGATGCAACAAAAGCTACGTATAGTGTGATAAAAGTGACATAGAGTATAAATTGGATCCATATGTGTTTGTGTACTGTAACGGCCATGATATATACGTAATTAGTGTATCTAAAACTCTTAATTAGAGTATATGGAGGAGGGGCTTGCATAAATTACCTGTATGAGAAAGCCGTGATTGGCTGGTGAGAGTAGCCAATCAGAGAGTAACCCATTGTCAGCAGAACTGATCTTGGAAGTTGTATTTGTCTAAGAGGGCAGTTTGTGACTCCGGATTCCCAGGTACGTGTGTGTTAGTTGGAGCTCGTAGATTGCTATTTGTTTACAGTAGAGTAGCCTGGAGTGTAGTTTAGTGTAATCTTATTTTGTCTTATTCTCTGTATAAGTTCGATATCGTCAGATCGGATATTGTAAAGTAGAAAAAGATTCTATTAACTTTTGTTAGGCAAAATAAAACTACGATCTATATCACACCTGGCTTGGTGTATGTTGCCTTGTACATAATCCTACCATTGCTTTATAGTTATATAGAAAGAGAGACTTAATAATAGCTTTTCCCACTGTTTAACCTGCGGTTCATAGAGTTTTCCCGGCTCTCGCTACGGGGTGGCTGCAGAAAGTGTATTATTTAGCCCCCCAAAAAGCCGCTTCAGAGCCTGCAACGGAGGCTAGCTTACGTGTATGTTTGCATGTGTTTGTGTTTGCATGCGTGTCAGTCATATGTGTGTTTCTGTGTGTGTTTTTATTTGTGTGTCTCCTATGCTGAAAACTTCACAATGACAAATTTTCATTCATTCCATTTTACTTCACATTGACAAATTTTCATTCATTCTATCTTATCTTCACTATCTTCACAGAAGCGACTTGATGGCGACAAAAAAGAGTAATGACGTCAGCGGAGGTTCGGCTGGAGGGTTTGCCAACAACCTTCATAGGTGTGAGGAGTGCAGCAAGCAGTTCAGTTCATCAAGTCAACTCAAGACTCACATGCGGACTCACACAGGGGAAAAACCCTACAAGTGTGAGGAGTGCTGCCGCAAGTTCAGTCAGCTGGGTAATCTGAAGAAACATGTGCGGACTCACACAGGTGAGAAACCCTACAAGTGTGAGGAGTGCAGCAGGCAGTTCGGTCAGTTAGGTAATCTGAAGACTCACATGCGGACTCACACAGGGGAGAAACCCTACAGGTGTGAGGAGTGTGGCCAGCAGTTCAGTGAGCTGGGTGATCTTACGAAACACATTAGGACACACACAGGTGAGAAACCCTACAGGTGTGAGGAGTGCAGCAGGCAGTTCAGTCAGCTGGGTGGTCTGAAGAAACACATGCGGAGTCACACAGGTGAGAAACCCTACAGGTGTGAGGAGTGCAGCAGGGAGTTTTGTTGCCTGGGTAATCTGAAAAAACACATGCGGACTCACACAGGTGAGAAGCCCTACAATTGTGGAGAGTGCAGCAGGCAGTTCAGTGACCTGGGTAATCTGAAGAAACACATGCGGACTCACACAAGTGAGAAACCCTACAAGTGTGAGGAGTGCAGCAAGCAGTTCAGTGAGCTCGGTAAACTAAAGAGACACATGCACACTCACAGGGGAGAAACCTCAAAGGTTTGATGAATGCAGCAGACAGTTCAGTCAAAGAAGGAGAAGTATTTTAGGCCGCACTGATGGAAGATATGGAAAAGGCATTGTAGAAAAAAATTGTATATGGTATTACTATTAGTCTGACGTATTACTATTAGACTGACGACAAACCTTTTTTCTTTTTTTCGTTTTCTATTTTATTTGTCACATTATTATACTGTGTGGACACGACTGCTGTCTTTGGTTCCCCTTGTTTATTTCGTGTATAATATCGCTGTTGTTTTGTTTATAGCTTTGTTTCAGTAATGTCCATTTGTTACGTTCCATGTTTTGAAGTTAGATGCACTAACTGAGTTCTATTATGGTAGCTGTAGAGATGATAGACACAGTGCTATGTTCATTTAGGTCCCTTCTGTTACATTTTGTGACGTCATTTATTCTGTTACGGTTCAGGTTTGATTGTTCATTTTTTATATACCAGTAGCATTTTGTTATTGTAGCTGAATATATTGTAGGTGGAAGCTTTTTGATGTTTATACACTTTTAGTGTATTTGTAGATTTCTTATATGTGCTTCTTTCTTAAAGAAAATCCAACAAAAAGATTTTGCCATTACTTTTTCAATCTTCCGTGCCTTCTATGATCTAGTTGAGTTCTATTTTCACTGTTATTTTGCTTATAGTTTTGTTGTGATTATTTTCAATTGTTACGGTCTATGTTTGGAGTTTAGACCCACTAACTGAGTTCTATTATGGTAGATGTAGAGATGATAGGTCACAGGTTATGGTCATTTAGGTCATTTGTTTATGTTATTTAGTTCAGTATCAATAAAGTTTGTCGGCATAACACTGGTGGAGATCAACTTTTTCATTCAAGACGAGTATACTGTTGTTCACAACGCCTAGATATTAACACGTTTTGGTGGATACCCTTGGTACATGATACAATACAATACATGGTACAATTTTACACATGATTGCTTAGGGTCGCGAATATATCAATCCTAACTAAATGACAATTCTTAGCACATCTGAAGAATCACATGAAAATAATTTGAGATCAGTCATCATGGAATCGTGCTCAAGTCAAGGCCAACTTCCCTCCAAGCAGTGGTTTCGGTCAGGGGTTAATTTTGTTATTATCGTCTCCTTTTGAGGCCTTTTTTCCGATTCTCTGTTTCCCTAATTTTATTCTTTTTGATTGCCTTTTATTTATTTTATTCATTTGTGTGTATTTCCGTTTAGCACGACGGGAGGGACGGGGTAATCTCAAAATGTAACGGCTCTGGGCCGTCAAACTCAGTCAGAGGCCAGGTAAACATGTTAACAAGGGGTGGGTACAAAACCGGTATTTTTTTATGGACCAGTCCAGAAAAACCGGTTTGGAAAAATCAGCGGACCGGCCTATGGACCGATTAGAAATTTCATGGTACCAGGCTACCAGCTGGCGGTCACATTTATTGGTCATCATGTCTTGTTGACAATTACATTGTACTCTGAGAAGGACAAGTTTGCTCTGAATCTGAAAAGTGAGGTAAACGTTACCTCGAATAAATGGTTGAATGTTTTGTGAAATCTTCGATACTTTTTTGCATATCAGTGTGCACCGACAATAATCATATCATTTTAATATACACTCTGAACATAATTTGCAGGACTCACAGAGACCTTTACTTCTGTCTCGCTCTCCAAAATATGATGTACTGCGACACTATTATAATCCGGTTCAGGTCCAGACCTGATCGCCTGGACCGGACCTGAATTTTCTGTACAGGTACCCACCCCTAATGTAATATTTTGCATTTCGTGCCGCAATTGTCTCAAAGCGGGCAACTTTTTAAGTTTCGGCCTTTTTTGAGACGATTTTGCTGTATACATGTAGCGCAGTCAGCCTGGGACCATGCGGTCAGTAACTGTGCTTTCTAGTCGTGGTGATTTAGAGGGAGGAAATTGGAAGAGATCGCGGTCACTACTAGGGAAACAGAATCGTAGGAAAGGTCGCAGAAAAAGAGACAACAAAATAATCCCGACCGAAACCTCTGTTTCGAGAGTATTAAAGGCGCACTATTTTCTCATTGCGGGAGAAGTTAAGCACGAAAATATCTATATTCATGATCGACATTTCTAGATCTGGTATGAATACGACAGGCAACTTGATCCAGTGATGAGAGTGAAAACCTGTAAAGAGTACACGGCACGACATGATCTGGTCACCGGTAGACGGTCATCTTCAGCATTTTGTGGGTAATCAGGTACAGGAAACTGACCCCACTCAGTGTACTTCCGGGTCATCCTCAGCGCACTTCCGATCGTGCTTGCGTGTGTAGAAAGACGTCCGGAGGCTTTCTCTCGTCTTTCTTTTGAGACTCCAGTTCCCGTTCTGAGCTGTTCTAACCGCAGATAACTGTCAGGTAAGGAGTGTTGACGAATTTCTGTGTAAGGCTGTGTAACGAGTTCGAAGTACAGAACTACAAGTAGCGATTGGCGACGGTTATAGTGTTTTGTTTGTGCAGGACGATGAACGCGTTAAATCAAGAAGGGTAGTTTAGGGGCTACTGGATCTCGTTTAAGTCGACAAATAAGACTGCACAGTACTCAACAAAAGTCGAGTATACTGTGTTAGAAATGGAATATCCAGCTAAAGGGTAATGTTGTAGAAAAAAGAGAATGTTGAACGACTCAGGAGACAACGTGGGTGAGTTCCGTATGTCAGAAACCCCTCCATCGGCCCCAGTCCAAGAATTTCCCACCCGCGGTTTCTCACATCTGGTGTGATGACGACCCGCAGGATTCTCCCCAGATGGTGGAAATTACGGCGTAGCGCCGATGTACTAGAACTGCTTTCCGAAGTTAGCGTGTTTGTTCCCTATATTATTGCTGTAGTCTGTGGCCAAAAAAATGGATGAAAACGTGATTTTTAGACCGAGTGGCGTCTTTTTCCCCGTCGGCATTGTCTGCGAAAACTTGTGAATTGGCGTTGCGCGAATGAACAATGGCCGGTGTCGCTACAAAGGAGTCGCTTTTCTTGGTGAAATACTTGACGCCATGTCGGCGTTTTGAAATACTCTTGACGTGTAAACAGCACTTACAGCCGCTGTTTACTAGTACTTGAATCACAGTCAATGGGTCAGAAAATCACATCGGAGCTAGTTATGTTTGGGCAACGTGGAAAATGCTAGTACACTGAGGTAATAATTATTAAATTCTATGGATTACGTCATCTGGGTACTGGAAAACTGAAGCTAGTTTGCGAGGGAAAAGTTGGGTTTAAAAAGTTATGGTCTATCCTATATACTAGTATATATAAAATGATCAGGAAAGCTGAACAAATTACTGAACTTGCAGACAATGGTGTGCCAAAAAATATATATTCTTGAGTTGCGTTCTTTTGAATTTTCTTAAAGGAACCAAAACCTTGCCCTGGGGAAGTCGTAAAGGGAGTGCTCCTACTGTGAGCTGCCCAGCAGGTTGAGGGCTGGATTAATCCCCCATAACCACATACATTCATAGAAGGATTAGATGTCTGCCAGCCTGGGACAATAGCAGGGACAGATTACCATAATAACTGTCAGAGAATTCAAACTTTTTTCTGTACTGGTTTTTCTATCAACAGTATCAAACCATGCAGAATGGCCCAGATATCTATCAAAAAGTCACATAATCCAAGGAAGTTTCAATCAGATAAGATCCCTTGGATAAAAGACAATGCTATCTACAACTTTCAGTTTGGGGGCAGTCAACCTTTTTCAAATTTTCAAACTTTCAAATCAACCCTCTCAACGTTGTGTTAGAGCGTCTAAATGGATATAAATTTCCAATGTCTTCCCACCAGGTAGTTGTTTTCTAGAAATATGACTTGGGATCATATCCCTTCTATTTCATTTGTTTGGTATGAATTCAACATGCAACTTGATCCTGTGGTGAGAGTGAAAAGTACACGGCATGACATAATCTGGTCACCTGTAGACGGTCATCTTCAGCTTCTTGTGGGTAATCAGGTACAAGAAACTGACCCCCTCAGTGTACTTCCGGGTCATCCGCAGCGCACTTCCGTTCGCGAGTGCGTGTCGTAAAGACGTCCAGAGATTCTCTCTCGTCTTTCTTTCGAGACGCCAGTTAGTTCCCGTTCTGAGCTGTTCTAACCGCAGATAACTGTCAGGTAAGGAGTGTTGACGACTTTCTGTGCAAGGCTGTGTAACGAGTTCGAAGTACAGAACTACAAGACGCGATTTCGCGACGGTTTTTAATGTTTTGTTTGTGCAGGACGATGAACGCGTTAAATCAAGAAGGTGGTTTAGGGGCTACTGGTTCTCGTTTAAGTCGACAAATAAGACTGCACAGTACTCAACAAAAGTCGAGTATACTGCGTTAGAAATGGAATATCCAGCTAAAGGGTAATGTTGTAGAAAAATCAGAATTTTGAACGACTCAGGAGACAACGTAGGTGAGTTCCGTATGTCAGAAACCTCTCCATCGGCCCCAGTCCAAGAATTTCCCTCCCACAAGTTTCTCACATCTGGTGTGATGACGACCCGCAGGGTTCTCCATAGATGGTGGAAATTACGGCGTAGCGCCGATATACTAATGCTGCTTTCCAAAGTTAGAGTGTGTGTTCCCTATATTGCTGTAGTCTGTGACTAAAAATGCATGAAAATTTGCTGATTTTTAGACCGAGCGGCGTCACTTCTCCTTTGTCTGTGGAAACTTGTGAATTGGCGGTGCGCGAATGAACAATGGTCGGTGTCGCTACAAAGGAATCGCTTTTCTTGGTGAAAATACTTGACGCCCTGTCGGCGTTTTGAAATCCTTTTGACGTGTAAACAACACTTACAGCCGCTGTTTACTAGTACTTGAATCACAGTCAATGGGTCAGAAAATAACTTCGGAGCTAGTTATGTTTGGACAACGTGGAAAACGCTAGTACACTCAGGTAATAATTATTCAATTCTGTGTATAACATCATCTGGGTAGTCTTCAAGTTGACCTATCCAACTGGCAGAGGGAGTTTTTATAGCAACTATTTCTGCCAGTTGGATACGGTCTTTGCAACCCGTAGGTCTGCTTGGAGACTACTGGAAAACTGAAGCTTCTTTGCGGGGGGAAAAGTTGGGCTTAGAATGTTACGTCCTATCCTATATACTTAAAATAATCAGGAAAGCTGAACTTGCAGACAATGGTGTGCCAAAAAAAAAAATTATTCTTGAGTTTTGTTCTTTTGAATTTTCTGATAAATATTTGGCCAGGACTCGAAATACATTTTGTTCAAGGAGTAAGTTATCGACGAAATCAGTATGTTTTATCATAGGACAAGAGGCATTGTATGCCATTAGTGTCCGTTTCAAATTTAAAGCATACATTTGGTCAAAATCAGACATTTTGCAGCGTCTTTTAGTTTACGATTTACACTAGAATTGCAGGTTTTTTTGTCCTAAGCGTGCACAGGTTTTGCTGTCAATGGTTTCAATTTTTTTGCTGTCATGTTAACTAACACGGGAAAGTCAAGAAGCTACCTTTTTAAACTCCACATAAACGGAAAGTTAAATGATAATGTTTTACCCGATGTTCTCAGCATTGTTCCTAGGCTCAAGTTCTAAGTAGAAAATTTAATGTCTTGGCGTGTACTATCATTTTTGACTTAATTATGAATTTGAAGGAACCGTTGCCCCCCGCAAAGGGTCATATCAGGAGACCAATATTCGTTGTTTTCTTAAAAATATCAGCATTTAACAGTGAATAGGTGGGTATGGGTTGTGTTGGTGACTGTTTTTCTCATTCAGTCACATGTTGCTGTGTCATCCTATGCTGCAGACTTCCCATCGACATATTTTCATTGATTCTGTTTTTCTCTCTTCCTATCGTCACAGAAGCGACTTGATGGCGACAACAAAGAGTGGCTGTGATGACGTCATCAGAGGTTCGGTTGGGGAGCTTGCCAACACTCTTCATCGGTGTGAGGAGTGCAGCAGACAGTTCAGTACATCAAGTAATCTCAAGAAACACATGCTGACTCACACAGGGGAGAAACCCTTCATGTGCGAGGTATGCAGCAGGCAATTTCGTCTGCTGGGTGATTTGAAGACACACATGCGCACTCACACAGGTGAGAAACCATACAAGTGTGAGGAGTGCAGCAGGCAGTTCAGTGAGCGGAGTAATCTGAAGAAACACATGCGGACCCACACAGGGGAGAAGCCCTACAAGTGTGAGGAGTGCAGCAGGCAGTTCTGTCAGATAGGTCAACTGAAGAGACATATGCGGACTCACACCGGAGAGAAACCCTATAAATGCAAGGAGTGCGGCAAACAGTGCAGTGAGCTGGGTGATCTCAAGAAGCACATGCGCACTCACACGGGGGAGAAACCCTACACGTGTGAGGAGTGCAGCCGGCAGTTCAGTATTATGGGCAATTTGAAGAAGCATATGCGGACTCACACCGGTGAGAAACCCTACATGTGTGAGGATCCGGAGTGCAGCAGGCAGTTCAGTGAGCTGGGTGATCTGAAAAGACATATGCGTACTCACACAGGGGAGAAACCATACAAGTGTGAGGAGTGCAGCAGACAGTTCAGTCGGCTTTCTGAGCTGAAGACTCACATGCGGACTCACACAGGTGAAAAACCCTACAAGTGTAAGGAATGCAGTAGGCAGTTTCGTGAGCTGGGTCATTTGAAGAGACACATGCGGACTCACTCAGGGGAGAAACCCTACAGATGTGAGGAGTGCAGCAAACAATTCAGTGAGCTTGGTAGTCTGAAAAAACACATGCGGACTCACAACGGTGAGAAACCCTTCATGTGTGAGGAGTGCAGCAGGCAATTCAGTGAGCTGGGTAATCTGAAGAAGCATATGCAGACTCACACAGGGGAGAAACCCTACACGTGTGAGGAGTGCAGCAAGCAGTTCAGTCAGCTTTCGCAGCTGAAGAGTCATATGCGGACTCACACAGGTGAGAAACCCTACAAATGTAAGGAATGCAGTAGGAAGTTTAGTAAGCTAGGTCATGTGAAAACTCACATGCGGACTCACTCAGGGGAGAAACCCTACAGATGTGAGGAATGCAGCAAGCAGTTCAGTGGGCTTGGTAGTCTGAAAAGTCACATGCGTACTCACACCGGTGAGAAACCCTTCATGTGTGAGGAGTGCAGCAGGCAATTCAGTGAGCTGGGTAATCTGAAGACTCACATGCGGATTCACACAGGGGAGAAACCCTACACGTGCGAGGAGTGCAGCAAGCAGTTCAGTGAGCTGGGTGAGCTGAAAAGACACATGCGGACTCACACAGGGGAGAAACCCTACAAGTGTGAGGAGTGCAGCAGACAGTTCAGTCAGCTGGGTAGCTTGAAGACACACAAACGAACTCACACAGGTGAGAAACCCTACAGATGTGAGGAGTGCAGCAGGCAGTTCAGTGCCCTTTGTAATCTAAAGACTCACATGCAAACTCACACAGGGGAGAAACCCTACAGATGTGAGGAGTGCAGCAAGCAGTTCAGTGGGCTTGGTAGTCTGAAAAGTCACATGCGCACTCACACCGGTGAGAAACCCTACAGGTGTGAGGAGTGCAGCAGGCAATTTAGTGAGCTGGGTAATCTGAAGACTCACATGCGGACTCACACAGGGGAGAAACCCTACACGTGTGAGGAGTGCAGCAGGCAATTCAGTGAGCTGGGTAATCTGAAGAAGCATATGCAAACTCACGTTGGAAGAAAAGATGCAGCAGTCAGTTCATCGTAGATTAAATACTCCAAAAAACATAAAAGAACACACATGTAAAGAATATTTTCAAAGAATGTGGACAAATTGCATGGACTAATACAAGCCAAACAGGCATACATTAACGTTGAATGAAAACGACAGAATCCAAAAATCTCTCGGTTGTTTTTTTAAGTATTTGGTTTTAGTTTGGAAACAACCTTCGTTTGCTTTTTTTTAGATTTCTTGCGCATTATCATACTATGTTGACGAGACTTGTTGTCCTGTTTATTCACTGTGTGGTTGCACCACTGTCATTTTGTTTGATTCATTTCTTATTTTTTGAGTTCTATGGTCTATTTTTAAAAAGTTCAAACTACTAGTAGTAGAAGTTCTTTAACGATGGATGTTACACTCAGGGTTATGTTTATTTCAGCCATTTCTGTTAAATGTGTTGGACGTTAATAGTTTAGGTTTAATTGTAGCATTCTAGAACCACAAGTAGCATTATGTTATCGTAGCTGAAGGTATAGTAGGTATAAGCTTACAAACTGATTTTGATGTTTATACATGTGGAGGTTTTGTAGATTTGTTATACGTACTTGACTACTTGTTAATTCGGATTCATGGAAATAGAAAAGTTTTTTTGTCCTTACGCTTTATCTTTTCCTTCTATTATAGTGCTTGTATCATTTATTTTCCGCATAACCTTTTCAATTATGCTTATTGTTCCCTACTTGTTGAGTTCTATTATGATAGCTGTAGAGATGATAGGTAGTACTAAGAAGGGTATGTTTATTCAAGTCCCTTCCTTTAACATTTGTTTATGTCACTTATTTTGTTACAGTTCGGTTACAATAAAATTGTGGTGATAACACGAAGGGAATCAGATTATTTACTAGAGATGGGTTAATTTTTATTTACAACGCATAGATATGAACACGTTTTGGGCAGATAACCTTGGTGCACCATGCAACAGAAAATTACACCAATAGTTAGCATGACTACTACGGGTCGCTGTATGTGTCATATTCTTACTGTCACGTACTAAGTCATTCAGAGAATCAAATGAAATTACAAGTTGCCTTCCTTGTTTTAGTCATAAGGCTACACCAAGTAAATTTTTATGGATGACGTCCGCGCGCGCATTGCTTTTGGTCTGTTCCAAGAAAAAAAAAAGAAATTGCGCTTCCTGTAACTATGACCAAAGAGTTCCTTTTTCATTTAATATATTTCTGCAGGCCTGCAAAATCAATGGGATACGGAAAGAAACAGGACAGGACAACAACTGCTGTTCAATTTCAACTGATTTATTCAAATTATTGCTTTTTTCATGATGGATCAAAGAATTGTTAGTTGTTACACTGTGTTCTCTCATTCAATTTGCGTCCTAACATGTGTCGTCGACTATTATATTTCAAATCTAGGCATGTTGTTTTTTTCGGCCCTTCTTGTTTTTTTTTCGCGCTCTCGCATTAGATTTAGGGTCTCCAAAGGACGTCATCCATAAAAATTACTTGGTGCAGCCTAATGCAATAGTGTACAAGGTGCATTGCTCTCCAAGCAGCGGTTTCAGTCAGGGGTAAATTATTTCACCTTATTCAGATCCTATAATTCCTTAGTTAGGAGTGGCGGCGTTTAAGAGGGAAATCGAAAGAAATTGCACCTAAAAGTGCAGTACCGAAGGAATAGACAAAATGCACCTAAAAGAGCAGTACCGAAAGAAAAAGAAGAAACACTTCAATCGTATGCTTTCGACTCGAGTGATAGGTTACGGGTGTTTGATCAAAATATATATACAGTACATGACATTACATAATATTTGCATCTCTAGATATGGTATAAATGCTACACGCAACTTGATCCTGTGATAAGAAGAGTGAAAACTCGTAAAGAGTTCACGGCATGACATGATCTGGTCACCGGTAGACGGTCATCTTCAGATTCTTGTGGACAACCAGGTACAGGAAACTGACCCCAGTATTGTACTTCCGGGTCATGCATGCGCACTTCCGTTCGTGAAAGCTTGTGGTGTCAGAATCGCATGGACGGACGCTCTGTGATCTATCTTCCTTTGTCCTGGGATACGCCGGTTTCTACTGTTCCAATCGTCGAGACCTTTCAGGTAAGAAGTGGTGACGACTATCTTTATCAAATTGTGCAACGATGTCGAAGCTGGAAGACACAATGCGCGGTTTTGCGGTGGTTTTAGCGTTTTGTTTTGTCAAGATAAGACTTAGAACGTGCAAGTCTGTGTGTGTGTATGTGTTCCACTGTAGTTTGTTGTGCGTGCACGCACGTATGTTTGTATTTCATTATAGTATGTTTGTTGTGTGTGTGTTTCATTATGGTATGTTTGTTGTGTATGTCAGTACTAGTATGTCTGTGTCTGGTTTCGTGCGTGTGTATGCAGATTTTTTACCTAGCTGTTATTATATAAACTCCTAACAGATCTTCTAATGACTCTGTCTAGGCTTATATGAAGCTAAAGAGGTACCAGCAAAAAATCTACTCTGAGATTTGTTACCCTGACCAATTTAGATCTAGATACATGTATATCCGTCACATGTCTCCAAGCAGATAATCTGCTTGGAGACATGTGACGGATATACATGTATCTAGATCTACTGATAGAAGGGTGTAACATTTCACTGTAATGCAAACTTTCCATCATTTACTGAATTTACTTTCACTTTTTATAATAGAAGTGACTTCATGGCTGCAACAAAAACCTGCCGTGCGGGCGTCGCCAATGGCAGGGTAGAAGGACTTGCCAACACTCTTCAAATGTGTGAGGTGTGCAGCAAGCAGTTCAGTTCGCCAAGTCATCTGAAGAGACACAGGCGGACTCACACAGGAGAGAAGCCCTTCAAGTGTGAGGATTGTGGCAAGCAGTTCAGTGGGCTTGGTGATCTGAAGACACACATGCGAATCCACACTGGGGAGAAACCCTACAAGTGTGAGGAGTGCAGCAAGCAGTTCAGTCAGCTGGGTGTTCTGAAGAGACACATGCGGACTCACACAGGGGAGAAACCCTACAGGTGTGAGGAGTGCTGCAAGCTGTTCAGTACAACATGTCATCTGAAGACACACATGCGGACTCACACAGGTGAGAAGCCCTACACGTGTGAGGAGTGCATCAGGCAGTTTAGTGAGCTGGGTAGTCTGAAAAAGCACATGCGGACTCACACAGGTGAGAAACCTTACAAGTGTGAGGATTGTGGCAAGCAGTTTAATGAGCTGGGTGTTCTGAAGAAACACATGCGGACTCACACAGGTGAGAAGCCCTACAGGTGTGAGGAGTGCAGCAGGCAGTTCAGTGAGCTGGGTAATCTGAAGACACACATGCGGACTCACACAGGGGAGAAACTCTACAAGTGTGAGGAGTGCAGCAAGCAGTTCAGTTCACCAGGTAATCTGAAGATGCACATACAGACTCACACAGGGGAGAAACCATACAAGTGTGAGGAGTGCAGCAGGCAGTTTAGTCAGCTGGGTCATCTGACAATGCACATGCGGACTCACACAGGGGAGAAACCTTACAGCTGTGAGGAGTGCGGCAGGCAGTTTAATCGGCTTGGTAGTCTGAAGATTCACATGCGGACTCACACTGGGGAGAAACCCTACAAGTGTGATGAGTGCGGCAGACAGTTCAGTGTGTTGTGCAGTCTAAAGAAACACAAGTGGACTCACACAGGGGAGAAACCCTATAGATGTGAGGAATGCAGCAAGCAGTTCAGTGAGCTGGGTCATCTGAAGACTCACATGCGGACTCACACAGGTGAGAAGCCCTACATGTGTGAGGAGTGCAGCAAGCAGTTCAGTGAGCTGGGCAGTCTGAAGACACACATGCGGACTCACACAGGGAGAAAGTAGCGTCAAAAGCAGTTCAGTAGGCAGTATACTCTGAAGACATACATGAAAGAGTTTAGGCCTACTAGTTGAGTTCTGTTATGGTATCTATAGATATAGACACAAGGTTATGTTTATTGAGGTCCCCTCTGTTACGATTCTTAACATAATTTATTCTTTTACTGTTCCGGTTCAATTTTGCATTTTAAATCTACAAGTAGCATGTTATTATTGTAGCTGTAGATTTAGTAGGTACAGCTAATAAATTGAATTTGATATCTATACAGGTAGAGGTATTTGTAGGTCTCTTATATGTGCTCGTTAATTTAGCTTTAATAATACTGTATCTTATGTTTTTTGTTGTAACATTTCATTTCATTTTTTTTCAACACCAAGGACATTACCTTGGTAACACTTTATCTATAAGATAGCTTTGTTTTAATATTTCTTAGTTTTTTCCATTCTATCAACAAGTTGAGTTCTATTATAGTAGCTGTAGTGAGGATAGGTACGGGGTTATGTTCCTTTATTGTAGGTTCATTTAGGTACGTTCTCTGCATTTGTTTATCTATTCCTTGTATTAAATTATATCACTGAAATACTCGTCATAGTTTTTTCAATTATTTTGATTGTTGCTATCTACCCACTAATTAAGTTCCATAATGGTAGCTGTAGAGATGATAGGCACAGGATTATGTTCATTTAGGTATTCTGTTTATTTTTAAATTAAAATCTGTTTATGTCATTTATTCTGTTACAGTTCAGTTATAATAAAGTTTGTTTTCAACAAATAACACTTAAAGATATCAACTCATTCATTCGTTCAGGAATGGGGAAGGTGGGGGTAAAGAGGGTGTAATTATATCAGGAATCGAAACTTCACCTCCTCACCTAGTACCTAGTCCCATCCTCATCTTGAGGGTCAGGGACCATGGTCGCTTTCAGCACGAGCTTTCTCCATCCTTCTCTGCCCTTCGCCCTCTGGGTACAGTCTGCAAGTGACCTTCCTGTCCACTCCCTTATGTCATCTCCCCATAAATAATTACAAATACTTACCCTTAAAATATCTCCCTTAAATGATAATCTGTTCAACGATGTCAAGTTTCATCAAATGCATCTGTGACAAATTCTAAACGGCTAGTCTGCAAATCACTCCCGCCCCCTCCCAACCAGTGCACTTGGATCCGTCCTTCAGGCTTCAAGCAGCCAGCTGACGATCATCCCACTATCTTGTGGGGGTGTCGATAACCCCAAGATGGAGAAAGGTCATTGAATGCAATGACTCAACACGTTTAGAATTCATTTCACGGTCCTACCATAGCCAATCCAGACCTACACAGATTTCACAAACATTTCAATTTATTTATTCATTAAACCAGAGTACATCTCAGATCTACGGATCTGCTTTTCAAATAACCCTGGCACAAACATTAAAAAATACAATCAGGGAAAGAAAAAAACAGGTAACGTTATATACAGATAACGTTACATGTACAGACGTATAGAATCGTGATCACAGTATATCAACCTATTCCAATCAGTTCTCAAAGAAAATTCCCTTATAAGGAAAGAGGAATGAAATTGAATCTGTACTACTGGATTAATACATTTGTATACTCAAACATTTTATTATCACATAGGTAGATGGCGTCGACCAATCAGAAGCCACCATTGCCCACAATAAGTGGTCTGTTATCACGCCATAACACACCACTTATTGACGTCATGTCAGAACACAACCGTTCCATTTTGCAGAGGGGGTATCTTTTTGATGAATCCTTTTCTTAACCTTGTTTAAAAAATCTTTATAACCGTTGCATTTTGTAGAGGGGGTATCTATTTGATGAATCTTTTTCTTAACCTTGTTTAAAAAAATCTTTATTGTCTTAGAATTCCTAAAAATTCCTTAGAATACATGAAAAAGGGAAAACAAATTTAAAATTCCAAAAAATGTTCCGCGTGTTCCATTTGCTGTTGGCCAAAGAAACCACGTTCTATCTAAGGTTCCGCGCGTTCCATTTCCTGCTGGCCAAAGAACCTGTGTTCTATTCAGGTTTATCTGAGGTCATGTTGCAGGGAGATTCTTCAATGATAACATTTTCTGACTGACCTGAAACCGACCCTCCTATCCTGTGTGGTTGAAATAAATAAATCAGGCAACAGTTGTACATATTCTTCATCATCTACTGTTAATAAAGGACAAATGTGAATTCTGAAATGCATTCTTAATAGTATAAGGGATCTATGCGTCAAACAGAAATTGTCTACTCTTATATGCGTCAGTTTGGATACGCTATATGATAATAACGTTAATGACTCGCCTCTTCCTCGGTGTATATGGTGTCATAACGCCTGGTCATGTGCTATAACCACCTCATAAAACCACCTCGTTCGCTTCGCTCACTCGGTGGTTTTATTCGGTGGTTATAGCACATGGCCAGGCGTTATGACACCATATACACCTCGGGGCGGGTCATTAACCCTTAATTATACAAATGAGCATACAAATTCATATGAGTACACATGAGTATACAAATGTATTAATCAGTGGTAAAGATTCAATTTTATTCCTTTTTTCCTGACCTGGATGTCTAATATGCACAAACGTACCCTCAAGTAAAGGTTTTTTAATGGTTTAAGCCACAGCAGTTCGAAGGCGTTTCCCAGCATGCAAATTTGACCTTTGACCTACCACACCCAAAGATTCTATGGAAGGCTTGCCTTCCACCAGCTTGGATATCGCCAACAACAACAACAAGGATATCGGATTTTGACAAATTTACGGCTTTGCGTCCATTTTGAAGGTAAGTTTTTATTATCATGTCTTCGTAGAGATGGTAAGGATTTCGTTGATGTATACTTAAGGAAAAAAATAGTCATTTGGTACGTTATAGTTTGGTATTTTGTATGAGATCGTAATTACGTAAACATCAAGATCTCTACTCATTTGTGATGCACCCGGTCGAAATCCTTGCCTCAATCCTCCAAAATCGACGAGACCTTAGGTTTTCAGTATGTTCAACATTAACTATGATGTGTTAGCTTGCGTTGGGTGCCAGAAATACTCTAAGGGCTACATGTTTTGCCGAGAAATTCGGCGATTTTTTGGAAGGGGGAGGGGGGTGGTGTCCGAGTTATGTAAACAACGTCACAGTTTACTGGCATTGTGGACGTCTCCCTATCTGTAGCTTCAGGAATAACTTTCTCTAACGCATTTTTCACATTCTAAGGTGTGTTTCTGGCTTTTGTGATTGCCAACATAGCCGTAGACGACACAGTGGTGCCTAATTCACGTGCATTTATCCATAATTTTCGGGACCGGCCGTATGGAAAACTACACTGCCACAGAAAATTATACGTCCCCGGTTGAATCGTCCGTGTAACTATCAGCTCTCCATAGACAGAGGCCCACATTCCAAACATGTTCATAGGATAGACAGTCTGTAACGCTGTATATACAACTAAAAAAAGTGGTACATGTACATAGGCCGAGTAAAGGTTGTTGTTGCAACTGTAATGTTGTATAAACCCTGCATAGAAAACATGTCAAAAACTGGTACTGAGAAGCTTATGTAACATATATATATATGTATACAGACAAAATACAGGCTCTATACACTGGACTCATAGTTGCTCTGTTTCTTTAGTTACAATATATTAACTTATGTATAATGTTTAAATGAATCCTTAAATGTAAGACAGGTTACTATTGTATTTATTGTGGCGATCATCAGCTGGCCATTTGCCTTTCTTCACAATGACAATTGATACCCCAAAACCGTGACGTCCATTTGGATTGAATTCGTACTTCGGAATAGAGGCCAATTTAACTGAGACAATCTCTGTCTTCCGTAGGGCACTTGTGACTTTGGGCACTTTTTCAATAGGAATGTAACCTATGACTTTCCAAATGCCGTCTACCTGTGCGTCAATTTTGATCGCATTACTGTCTACTGGGTTTTCCATTTCAAACTCTAATCTAACAGGTACAGTTATCCTTCGTTCTAACATTTGTTTTTGGATCTCTGTCAGAACAACCTGGTAACGGGGTTCCATGTTAGAACCTTTCAGCTTGATAATATGAGCATTACAAATCACGTCTTCATCTTCATCCGAACTATCCTCTTGGCTGTCTGCAGTGGGTTGCTGTGGGAAGACAGATGAGGTTGAGGGCTGCTGAGGGTCTACAGATGAGGTGGAGGCTTGTGCATTAAAAGCAGGACAACAGTATGGACAGTCTCCAGCATCCAGCACCGGCATGTTTTCAGGGGCAGGGGTGGCAGACAGGCTACGACTTGCCCCACTCAATGGGACATTTGTGATGTCTTCCCATTCCCATATGCATACTGCAGTAGCATGCATGTCGTCAGTTCCCTCTTGACGAATCTGTCAAAAGATGATATCAGAATCATTAAACTGGAAGTAAGAACATCACAAGTCTGTTTTGACTCGGGGTGCAGACCCACAGCTCTGGGGATGACTTTCTTTATGAAAAATACATCAACAGGCAATAAAGATAGACAAAAGTACACCTTGGTGTCGCCCCATAACAAAGGGCTCAGATTATAACATAATCATTCATACCCCTCGAGTTTCTTCTAAATTAAAAACAAAAATGCAGTGGAATTTGGGCAATAAACAATGTAGTTTAAATTGTGTACTTTAGCTGCAATTGCCATATGTAGCCTGCCCATATTTGCATAGCTAAGAAAATGACTAAATCAAAACAATAATTCTGGGCACACCATGTAGTCTAGCAGACTACCGTAAATACTTTACAAAAGATAACATGCTGATACCCTTATCCACAACATCGGTGTCCAGTGATAGGTGCTTTTCTGTAGAACGATCCTAAGTTACAAAAGCTACTTTGTTCGTGACCTTGTGATCACATCTATCAACGGAATAGACATTAAACTATGGTATTATCATCATCAGCATTTTTAGCAGTGATTACAGGCAGCCTAACCCAAAAATTCAAAAGTCGATGGACGCGATAAATCATTTTGCCCCCCTCCCCCTCCAAGCGGCGATAGAGCACTGTGGATATTTTCAAGGTTATGTGGGCAGCTGCCCATGTGCACTGGAATTTGCACGAAGCAGTTGTACAAACACGATGGAAACTCACCTCCATTTCACAACTGCTGGTAACACGAATCAGCTTGGGTGCGGGGAAGGTTTTGAACCCTGTCCCCCACTGTCTGTCGGCTACAAAAGCCTGCCTCCGCACCCCCATCGATGTAACAAGGGAGACGTGGGACGGACGAAGGTTAACATTAACGATCTTGAAGGCGTCCCAGTTCAGTTTGAATGTTTCTTCGAAAATACAGTGCACATAAACAAGGTCACAAGCCTCAAAGACCGAAGCGACACAGGTCCGATCCACCTCTAGTGCCGCCATGATTCGAACTGAATGAGAACTTCCGGTCCAACGTATATATGTTCTGGGGACCGGAAACCGCGATGCATTGTGGGAAGCGCCTGGGGACTGCTGTGGGTTTAAGCCCTTGTTTATACTTGAGGGTCTAGGCGCAGGCGCCAACAGTTGCGTCACCCTTACAAGGAACGCCTGGCCCGGTGACGTCAGTCGTGCTCCCGAGGTCAACGACCTACTACACAGTGCGAGATCGAGAAGACGGGGTTGTTTGAGGTCACGAGTTCCACCCGTCACGTCCTCCACTCAGAATGTACGCCCGCGGAGGTTATCTCAGGTCATGTTGATGAACTCACATTTTGTAAGGTCACGCCAGGTCATCTCATGGGAAATTCATTTCCCCAGGATTAGCGGGATAGGTTACTGTCGGTCAACCTACGTAGCGAAATTTCACAACAACAACAACACGTAACATGATACCGTGGGTATGTATGTTCACCAGCACGCTTTGTCGCTTATAATCAAAGTCTATTTATGTTACGCTGTTGGCAGTTTTGAACCTGATATTTTTAGCTTATCTATAATGTAATATATGTAATACTATGTTCTTATTGTATATGTACGTGTCCAGGGACACCTGAAAAACAGGCCGCAGGCCTGAGCTGTGATTTTCCCTGGTGAAATAAAATAAATAAAATGAAATGAAATGGTTTGTCGATGAAAGTTAGGCATTAGACTCCACATGGCCTTCCTGCAAGGGTTTGGATCGTAGAATTCGGCAAAAAAATTAAAAATTGGCTAGAATAGTCGGTCCACGGTAAAGTAAACATCTCCCTCTCGCATGTAAATGAAACCCTATAGTGGCCAAACCCTGGCAAATATTTTCTCTATAGCCGGCGTAGTTTAAAGGGGCATATTGTAGAATCTGGTGGGCAGAAACTACAAATAGTAAGAATTTGAAAGATCTACACTAAGATTCACATTTTTAACTTATTTGTTACTTATTTCCAACATATTCCCGTCATTTTGTCACATTACCACGATTAATAAACGACGAAAAACGCCAAACGTGTAAAATCTGGGGCATTTACATATTAACTTGCGTCCCGCAAGTTTATATGTAAATAAGGCAGCGTAGAACGCTACGAAAAATCCGAATCGACCGTTATATGGTCGGAGTTCGAGCGTCACAGGAAAATCACCACAACTAAACAAACTTCAGAACGTCGGGCGTTCGATCGCGTGTTCGGTGGTTTGTCGGAATGTTGGACAAGATTGCGGCCAATTCAAGCGGCGGCGGGGATGGCGTATATAATTTTTTTCAAGACGTTCGCACAACACTACAAAGTCGCATCCTTACGTGATGAATATTGCTGTGCAGTGTAATAAGGTAGATTCAACTAATGATGTAGAAAAATAATCAAAACCAAAGAATTTTGTTTTATGTTCATGTCGCAATATGCCCCTTTAATAATCTGGTCGATGAAGGTTAGACATTTTAGACAGGTAAGATTCGCAAGGTAACAGTTGCGGTATGCATCCTCTTTTCGGTAAGGCCTACGCGCAGCCTATATCTATTTCACGAGATTTGCAGGAAAAAAACGCCTTTTTCACGTAGTAGTTCTTAGCGAGGCGACCAAACGTTAGCCCCCGTTGCAGACTCCTTCCGGCTGTTTTCATTTTCTAAGTTCCAGTTTTAGGTAGGTAGTCGACGTGGTAGTCGTCGGGGTTATACCGCCCCTTGCGGGGTGACATGCCCTTTTGTTGGTTGATACAAGCCAGGTCTCCCGTCCGGGTGAATGGTGCAAATCACCGTATGGTGACTATTACATTTTTTTCTTGTTGTTGGCCAGCAATTGGAAAAAAAAAGTAATAGTATAAAAACAATAACTTGAGAAAGAAAACAGCCGGGAGGAGTCTGTATCGGAGGCTAACCAAATGTTGCGTAACTGCCTTCCTAGATTTTAGCGTAATACTCATACGCAGGGGGTAATTCTTAATTCAGCGTAAAGCGTTGACGGGACATTCCCCTCCCCATGCAGACCCTCATAAACCTTACCAGATGGTTCATGTGAAACATGACGCAAGTTGTACTAAACAAGCTACGACCTTGTATAAAGAAAGCCCCAGGATAGCTTGTTGGAAACTTGCCCAGTAAGGGTGCTTTGGCCCGACGAGGTCGCACCTGTTCCTTAACTGATGCTTCGGTCACATTTCCAAAGCGGGGCCCGGCCGGGCAGCTTGTGGGAACGAAAAATATGATATAAAAGACAACAAAAGACACAATACGTCGAAAAAATTAATCCTAACCATATATTGTATATTTTTCTATTTTTCGTTTACACAAACAACCCGGCCGGGCCTCGGATTGGAAATGGGACCGTACCATAACATCCGAAATGACGAACGACTGACTAAATCTACCCAGTTTCTGTGCATGTCATTCGATGAATTTCTCGTTATTCCAAGAGTACGATTTCCCGACACTCTGTGCGGAATGACTTGGTTTTGGGTCCAAAACTGGTTCAGTTTATTTTGTCTATACAGGTAAAAGTGGACTTCATCTTGCTGATTTGGAATTAGACTATATGTTAAAAGTTAGCAAGACCCTGCAGACAAAGTGAAACCTACTTAATCTAATCTTCCTCCTGCCAGCTTTTATTTATCTATCTATCTATTAGATTTACCACATTTATGGAAATATTGTCATAACAGGTGACTATCGCCTTTTCAAGCCAATAGCGGCAGGGAGGTAAAATAAAGGCCTCCCACTGTCTGATTATCCTTATTTTTGGGACATCTCGCAAATGCTAGTAATTAGAACATTAAAGGATCAACACAATTGGAGGCCACCGTCAACTTTTTGCCAAAACATGCATAATTTCGGAACCAAAGTTGCGTTGTTGATACGGCTACGGCACCCCAAAGTTCTAACCTGAATCCTAACCTAACATAGGGGCGTCGAAATATAGGAGTGTCGGAACATACTGTATGTATGTATGTTTTACATTTTTAGACCTACAAGGTCTTATGCTACATGCTTTAGAAAATTACTTTATCTTAGTGATTCTGGCATTCCACATGCGCCTGTTTCTTGCTTGCCTAGCTAAGTGTTCATACTGTACTATAACTGTCCCCATTGATAAATAGATAAACAGATACATTAATGCACATTTTGGTTTACCGAATTCAAAGGTCTTTATCAAGCCAATAGCGGCAGGTAAAATAAAGGCCTCCCACTCTCTCATTATCCTCATGTTTGGGACATCTCGCCAATGCCAGTAATTAGAATACTAAAGGATCAGTCTGCATCAACACAATTGTAGGCCACCGTCAACTTCTTGCCAAAAAATGCATAATTTCGGAGTTGCGTTGTTGATACTGCTAAGGCACCCCACAGTTCTAACCCTAACCCTACCATAGGGGGGGGGTGTCGACGGTCTTTATCAAGCCAATAGCAGCAGGTAGGCAAAACAAAGGCCTTCCACTCTCCAATTAACCTGTTTTGCGGGACATCTCGCCAATGCGAGTACTAATTTTCAAGGATACACACCACCGAAATAGGTCCTTCCTTGTCTTTACTCACGACTACAGGAAAGCGTGGACGCGTACGGGGTTACTGGCGGTCACATTTCCCTTTCTCAAGGGCGTTTTCGCGGAAAGGTAGGCGTCGACCGACGGATGGGGTTACGTGCGGTCACAGTTCTCTTTTTCTGGGGCGTTTTCGCGGAGAGATAGGTCGCGGAGGATGTTGATCCTGTGGATGGGGTTATTCTCGGTCATTGATGGACACTGAGGGTTTATTACAGGACACGGCGTACGTGTGTTTTTATGCCAAGCTGGTGATCACGTGGCCATTCTGGTGGGGCCGTTAACTGACGTGATGAAATCTCGCAATGCGAGCTGAATTTTATGTTATGCGCAAACTCAAAAACATTGCCTCTGGTAGAGTTAAGCCCCCTTCAGGTAACAAAAAGGATCTCTCTCTGTTGCTTCGGTCTCATTTCCAATCCGGGGCCCGGCCGGGCTGTTTGCGAAACCGAAAAATAAAAAAATGCATATCAAGAAAATACACATTTTATGGTTGGGAATAATTTTTCTACGTTTTGTGTCTTTGTTGTATTTTTATATCATACTTTTTGTTATAACAAGCTGCCCGACCGGGCCCCAGATTGGAAATGGGACAAAAACAGTTCTCCCCTCTCTCTCTATAGATCTAGCTTTCCCCCACTCTCTCTTGGCTTGGCAAAAAACGCGAGCAGTAGCGAAGACGCATTGGACTACCACTAGCTACTAGTGCTTGAATGTTATGAACAAGGTTACAATCTTCTAGATCTCAGCCAACCTCTTCTTGGAGAGTATTCAGAAGTTATTTGGGGGCTTGCGAACATTGGCAGATGGAACATCTCTACAGGTTACTAGATGTCGGAATAGAAATATACATGTACGTCTGGCTACTCTTCAAGCAGAGGTTGGCGGGGCATATTGTGACCTTCTTATCTTATTCCCCGTTTTCTGTCACAGATTTTCTGTCATTTTCTGTCGGTGGGGAGTCTGGACAGGAAACGAAGCATATGATAAAAAGGTCACAATCTCCCCCACCAACCTCTGCTTGGAGAGTAAGTCAGAAGATATTTTGGGGCTTGCGGACATTTGCAGCTAGGACATCTCAGCAGGTTATGCTAGGTTTACATTTCCTAACCGGGGCCCGGCCGGGCTGTTTGCGGAAACGAAAAATCAAAATATATGTCCATAAATTTGCACAAGCTATGCTCTTATTAAATAATGCTAGGTACGTTTTGTGTGTTTTTTTTGGTGTCTTTTATATCATACTTTTCGTTCCCAAAGACTGCCCGGCCGGGCCCCGGATTGGAAATGTCACCCTGGCATTACTTGATGTCGGAAGTGGAAATAGACGTGTACGATGACGCACATACAACTGAATTTAATCCACTCACGCACAGCCAGCGTCCTGGTCACGTAAGCCAGCCATTATTACCGAGGAAAGGCTGATGACAGTAGGTTACTTGATGTCGGAAACAGAATTTATTTCACACACGTACAACCAACTTCCTTGTCACGTAAGCCAAACATTGAAACATTCATTTATCTTAAATGCGTTTTGACCATACTATACCAAACAAACCCATCACCACCTATGTTTTAAACAGCACAGACAAAGAGACGAGAAGAAGCCGAACCTACGCAATTAGAGTAGTTTTAGAACCAATGTTTTAGATCAGTGTTAGAGGTCCCGTCACTGTTATCATCATCATCATCATTATGATGATCATCATCATCCCGTGGTTTCTGCATCTCACCCCGACCAATCAAATCACGTGAATCGCATTGAAACTCAGATTCGTATCAGCCATTTCCCGACAAATTCCTTTCTAACTTGCGTTAACGACTACATCCGACAAAATAAACTAGCCAGTGAGATGATGGAAGGTGTCAGCTTTCCAAAGATGTTTTCAGATTTAGAAAAAAAAAATTTCTCTAAACGTTAAATCGCGATCACTTTCAATCACTTGCAAAGTGTCAATCTGAAAGCATCTTTGGAAAGCTGTGTGGAAACCCTCCACCATCTCACTGGCGAGTTTGTTTTGTCAGATGTAGTCGTTAACGCAAGTTAGAAAGGAATTTGTCGGGAAATAGCTGATACGAATCTGAGTTTCAATGCGATTCACGTGATTCGATTGGTCGGGGTATCGTAGTAACCGCTGGCTAAAAAGCGATTTTTTGAGTGGTTTTTTGGGGTGATATATGTATGCCTGTACTTAGCCCCATAGGGCATGATTGTACAATGAAGGTTGTCGATTATTATTACTGATGAAAGGTTGATGACCGCTGCTGCTACATGTCGAAAGCAGAGAAAGACTTGTACAACTACGCATGCGCAATCATTTCACTCAAGTACAGCTAACGTCCTTGTCCTTGTAACATGAGCTAGTCCTTATTATCGAGGAAAGGCTAACGACCGCTGTTGCTTGGTGTAGAGAGCAGACTTAGACGTGTACATTGACGCAAGTGCAATCATTTCAAGCCTCATGTTATTCACGACGATTACTTTATCTATAACAGAAGCTATGTGAACCTTTATCGGTATAACAAATTTTACAGTGACTTTCCTACGGTCAACTACAAAATAGAAATACAACATATCTTAAAATTCTACCGCAGTTACTCGTAAAAACAATATTAGCTAATATTGTATGTAAATCTCTAATATGATCAGGTTGGATTAATCGCGGGTTTTAGTATCTTTCCTAATGACAAAGCAGTCTTTGGGTTATCTGCCTATATTGGCATTGTGAGAGCCGTAAAATCTAACCCAAGTTCAATAATTTCATTCACGCACAACTACTGTCCTTGTCACGTAAGCCAGTCATTATCAGTGAGGAAAGGCTGACGACCGCTGCTGCTTGATGTCGATAATGAACTTGAAATAGAGTTGTGCCATGACGCAAGTGTAAGGCCTAAGAAAATAAATGTTGTGTTTCTGGTTACCAGACCGACCCTAGCAAAAACCTGCCGACCCTACACTTTTTTCTTCCTAGCGAGGGACATGAGATATGACATCTGAGTGATGAAAACTCAAAAAGAAGTCTTTCAGATTTCCTGTACAGGTATTTCACATTCACTTAACGGATTAGCGCTTTGAACAGTTGGTGTAGGAGTGTGTAGAAAACATTGTACTTCTTTATTCAGTTTATCAATATACTTGTGCTTGTACAATGTGTATCTGCAATACAATACGATAAAATTTGGTGGGTTGGTGGGGGTCGGAAGAACGAAGGTCAATTTCGATAATGAGCCTCCTAGCGGCTTCCTACGGTACTGCAGCTGGACTTTAAAGTTTGTTTTTTAAGTTTAAGTTCTGGATGTGCTGTGGTCGTGATTTTGGAGTGGTGGATAGCTCTTGTTGGATAATGCGGAGATTCGTTTTTTGTAGTTTATTGCAGTTTATTGATGCACTTGTGCTTGGACAATGTATATCTGCAATACAATAGAATATCACCCAGCCCTATCTGATTCTAGTTTCCTTTCGTCGCTCTTAGTGAGTTTGCCCAATGTGCATGCACCTCGTCTTTGTCTTTGTCAGCAGGGCTAGCCCTGTATTGTAATAGCAACAGGCTAGTTGAGCCAAGGATTGGCTGTGAGTGCTGAACAGCCAAACGTTACTAATAAATAAATAAATCCCTATCTGTTGCCCTGATGGTTATACCGGCTGTATAGATACAGATACAGAAGCTGGTGTGTTACGCCGAAAGGCTGTTATACCGGCTATACTGATACAGATAGAGAAGCTGGTGTGTTTAATACGCCGAAGGGCGGTTATACAGGCTATCATGTGACAGATACAGATACAGAAGCTGGTGTGTTACACCGAAGTGCGGTTATACTGCACCGGCTATACAGAAACAGATACAGCTATCAATTTGTTATTTCTACATCCGGGACTATTGATGTCCTGAGATGACTCCTGGTGCTCATGACGTCATCACGTTCGCTCCCACAATCCTCGCGGTAGGAGATTACCCGTGATGCCTCGCGCCCGGTCATTATAACATTCGTCCTTCACCTTTTTGCTAACGACCCTACCCATCATTCATTGCGGGGTAAGCGGGTGGCAGAACGTTGTTGTCCCCGAAAGTGGGCCGGGTGCGTTTACTTCCATCGTGATTTACATGTGGTGACATGTTTGAGGTTTCTCAGTGCACGTACATTTTTTTGTGGGTCAAAGCGCTTAGCCTTTTTTTTTACACGGGGCAAGGTTCTCTAATGCCGGTTTAGGTAGTTTCGTGGCCGAGGGAGGTATGCCGTCGTTTTTGTGGGTGGGTTCAAGGAGGTCTACATAACCTCCTTGGTGGGTCAAAGCACGCGTCAAGATGCATTTTCCACGGTGCACACTCTCCTAGCTAATGTTTTTACCTCGAGCGTGATTTACCCTCGCTGACATTTTTAAGGTTTCGCAGTGCACGTACATTTTTGTGGGTCAAAGCACACGCCTAGATTTATTTTCATCAGTGAATATTTGTGTTCCCGTTGCTGTAAGGGTTTGCCAAATTGGGAGAATAATTTGCCACCATACTACTGCAGTCGTCAAGGGCCCGCGAATTCCTGGCGAATGTTTTCACTTCGATCAAGATTTACCGTTGATGACATTTTAAGGTTTCGCAGTGCACGTACACCTTTTTGTGGGTCAAAGCGCGCGCCTAGATGTACTTTCAACGAAGAACTGCCGTTACAGAGTCAGTGAATATATATGTATATAAGGGCTTTAATTTCCAAACAGGGATAATAATAGAAAAGTATTGCAAATTCCTGCCCGTAGGCTAATTGCAAGTAAATGTACACGTAACACGGAGTGGACGGCCAGACAGTAATGAACAGTATAACATATGTCTACTCTTGTCTTAACTACTGCCACTAAGTTCTAACTTATTGGGTTCGACCAGGGGATAATAATTTGCCAGGGGAGTTCATCCACATGATAGGCAACACTATGATTTGTCAAGGTGACAAGATTCGAGATTTACTGTTGCCGTACTTGCCGTCATTTTTAAGGTTCGCAGGGCCAAGATGTATTTTTAAACTGTTACTGAGTCAGTGAATATATGTAACGGCAGGGGCGTGCCAAATAGGGAGAATAATTTGCCAGGAGTGGCCGTAAATGATGTAAATGGTGCGCATATGATGGTCACCCCCTGCGGTGGTCGATTCACGTTCAACACGCATTCCTACGTGACACGCATCTAGTTAACCCACATCGATCAAGAAAGTAACACAACCTCAGTAGGATCAAACACAGTTTCCCTTATGTCTTCTTGTTTCTTCCTTTCAAGTCATGTATATCGACATCTCGTGATTTGCCTTTAAACCCCTTTCATCGGATTTCCGCACGTCCTTGTACACAAAAATTTATAACCGTCCCGTCAAGTGGACCAACGTATTCTGGACGAGACATTGTCATGTAACTGGGCTGTTAGCCTGACCTTGGGTGTACGTGTGGCCGGGCAAGCGCTTCGGAGAAAACGGTGGTTTTTCTGAGAGAAAAAGTATTCCCGTATGTAACGTTAGACACAAACGTCATTTCTCGGAAAAATAAAGTGATGTTAAACCGCCAGAACAATCGATTTTGTTCATTGAAGGCCTTTTAGAATTGCATTGCACAAGTACACTGCAATAGGCACTGAGGCCAGAATCCGGTCAAAAGCGCTTCGGAGAATTTTGTGACTTTTCTGAGAAAAAAAGGTATACCCGTATGCAGACACAAACGTCATTTCTCGGAAAAATGCTATACTGCCAGACCAATCGAGTATATACCAGACCAATCGAGTATATATTTATTGGAAGGGTTTTTAAAACAACATTGTCCAAAAGACTTTTACTCAAACATCATTGACTGTTGCATATACGGTTTGATATACTGTCCTAATTTGGGGAAATTCAAGCAAAAGAGATGTTAGTAGTCAGGTTACGTATTCATTGTAAAATGACCAAATATTTATGAAACGAGTCGCTCGGGTTTCATCCATTCATCCAATGTATAATTCGCGGTCAAAACCGCCCTAAGTAGTGTTGTTTGATACATCAATGAAATAGTGATCTATTGAAGACCAGCCGATGATGGCTATAACAGGGCATGATTAAAAGCACTCTTTGGGCCCCCTTTATACGACTTCACGGCCGCCCGCTAAGGATCAATTTGTGGCGGCCCCAAACCTTCTTTCGGGTCAACGCATCGCGGAAAGCGGTCACTACCACGGGTTTACAGGTCACGTGCGGGAAAGACTAGGTCTCTAACCTGCTTTGTAGGTCAACTCGGAAGGTCTGACGGTCGTTCGGTGCTTTTCACACCCACTGTAGGTCAGTGACCCCCGCCCGAGGTTACTAGCGGTCATGCCAGGGGCAAGGCATCTATGTTCCCTTGACAGGGAATTGTGGGTAATGCATTAAAGTTGACCCATTTTCGCCTGTGGCTTATTTAAGTGCTGGAAAATTCCACGACCTGACATCGATTTAACGATGGTAATCTGCGCCTGAATCTGGGCCGTTGTCGTTAATAGAGTGAATGAATCATAGCCTGTTATCCGAGTTAACCCAACCCTTTTATAGGAGATACGACAAACATAAAACCACGAATGAAACATGGCTTATACTTATTTTCTGCACATTGCACGGTCATTAACATTTATTTGACCAGTTACCTCATGAGGTACATGTAATGCTGTCCAGCAGGTCGATTTCCATTTTCGCAATTTTTGATTTTCGGGGGCTTTGCGCTCGCGCTTGTCCCCGATTGACAAACAAAAACAAGAGCTATCCAATACGCAAACGCCATGAAAGGAGCATGTCCAGAACACTAGATTAGCCCGGGCAGCATCCTTCGTACACCCCGACCAATCGAATCACGTGAATCGCATTGAAACTCAGATTCGTATCAGCCATTTCCCGACAAATCGCTTTCTAACTTGCGTTAACGACTACATCTGACCAAACAAACTCGCCAGTGAGATGGTGGATGGTGTCAGCTTCCAAAAGACGTTTTCAGATTGACAATTTTGGCAATTTGGAAGTGATTGAATCCGCCAGCGATTTAACTTCTAGTTTCTACTACTTTTCTCTAAACGCGGGCGGATTCAATTACTTCCAAATTGCCAAAATTGTCAATCTGAAAACGTCTTTTGGAAGCTGACAACTTCCACCATCTCACTGGCGAGTTTGTTTGGTTAGATCACCTCCTTGGTTAGATGTAGTCGTTAACGCAAGTTAGAAAGAGATTTGTCGGGAAATGGCTGATACGAATCTGAGTTTCAATGCGATTCACGTGATTCGATTGGTCGGGGTATCGTAGTAACCGCTGGCTAAAAAGCGATTTTTTTGAGCCAGCGGTTACTACGGGGGACGGTACTCGGGCTAACACCAGATATCAAAACCAGTAGGTCTGCTGCAGCACCACTGAAAGCCGCTAGGAGGTCCATTGTAGAACTTGACCTTCGTTTTCCCGACACCTTATATCATTAACAACTTATCCTGGCCACACACACACGCGCGCACGCGTGCACACACGCACACACGCACACACGCACACACACACACGCACACACACACACACGCGTACGTACACACACACACACACACACACACACACACACATGGCATCGAAAACATAACCTTGGTCGGAAGGTCCGAAAAGCTCCTTTTGCTGTTATTTGGTCACGCATGTTTTCTAATCAAGGAAAGAATAACCCCGCATCAGTATCGTACATATATAGAAACTTCGTCGCCTGTATGTCTTATGTCCCATGTATGCCTAGCCTTATGTTTCACTTTATGTCTGTGCATCGTCATTGATTGTTGTCAACTTGCAATCGGCCTACGGGCATGAATTTGCAACGAACTTATCAATAAACCGATATCGGAGAAACGCTTGGATCAAGCTGCACCGGTTTTCAGCTTTCCATAATAACTTTCGATTAGTGGATCTTCATGCTCTAGATCACTATCGACGCCGTAAACGAGCGAAAGAAAAATATTTCAATCTAACCCTGACCCTGCTATTTTTGCATAATTGTGCACGTAACTTTGCAAAGTTGGAATCAATACCCCCCCCTCCACTACTACAGGGGCGGATTTTGTTTCAGCCTTCGAAAAGGAACAACGTAAGAGTTGACAGATCGTCATCATTTTGGTGTAGAGATAGTGGAGATTAGCATAATCAAATGCTTATTAATTGAAGATTCTTGATAATTTAAGAGGAAAGTTTATGAACCCACTGTATTCCATGATGAGACTCTCAAACATGTGACATCAGGTATAACTGAGAAAGAAAGGAATATCAATAGATATTGATTATGTAAATAAGATATTTGCATAAGTAATGAGAAAATTATAGCATTCCATAGTGGTAAATAAGGAGAATTTCATACTTGCGACAGTACGAAGCTAAAACAAGTTACAAGGTGAACATTTTCAGAAACAAATTATGCAAATCATTGACGTCATTTTAAATATGAGGAAATACTAAATTAAGCCTTCTCCCCAATGCCATTGACACGCCCCCATAAGGCAGACTCTGCCATTGCCCATACGGATATGGGTTGGTGACTACTTGATTCAAACTGCGCTAAAACCACTTACAATCGAATTGTTATCAGAATACTAGTACCCAGATACATAATAGTTGTGATTCCATTTAATAGTATATCGTACATGTGAACGATGTCGATGTATCAAATCGCAAAATACTTGCGTCTTGTTCCCACCCGGATCTCTCAAATAATGGTACCTTCCGACACGACCTTGACCAGTACAAAGTTCACTGAAGTTCCGCTGGGGGGCAGTGGTCCGAACTAGTGCCAAAAGTGTACCTTGGAAGTTCGAGTTACCTCAGGACTTCGCCGCCGGTTTAGCAGTTAATTTCGCAGCCAAGACTTTGCAGAATATTATTAGCAGCCACCTAGCCGCGGAAAACATGCCTGATGACACGGAAGTAACAGGAGTTTCGGGGAAATCGCAACTTGTTTTCTTCGTCAATGGCAGAAAGGTAAGTCACGTCACATGTTTGTTTTTAAATGATGACCTGTCGTCTGCTGTTGCTGAGAGGTCAGAGGTCAACGTGTGTGTGCAAGTGTGTGTGTGTGCATGTGTGTATGCATGTGTGTGTGCATGTGTGTATGTGTATGTGTGTGTGCTTGCGTATGTATGTGTGTGTGTGTGTGTGTGTGTGCGTGCGTATGTGTGTATGTATGTATGACATTGTATGTATGTGTGCGTGTGTGTGTGTGTGTGTGTGCGTGTGTGTGTGTGTGTGTGTGTGTGTGTGTGTGTGTGTGTGCATGAGTGTGTGTGTGTGGGGGGGGGTCACATGTGTGTCTGTATACATGTGGTCAATTGAACTTAATTGTTTCGTGGGCAATCAAAATGTGCATATAACAAGCAAAATGCTGCAGCTGTATTAGGAATGACAAATACCACACAGACACACACTAACGCTAGAGATTGTCAGTCCCTGCACAATGAGAAATTATATGGAATAGGCTAGCCTCTACCAGGCCCCCGTCCTATCGCTGGGAAAATAGTAGAAATCGGTCGAGGTACTCTGCTATACAGGGTAGTCCGCTGTGCTGTGAAGCTCCATTATCGATGGACAGGCCTCCCGGTAGAGGCTAGGAATAGGCCATATTTATAGGATGATCTGATGGTACAATAATTTAAAGATCTATTTTCCCCTGTAGGTTGTGGACCCAGATGTGGACCCAGAGATGACACTGTTGACCTACCTCAGGGCAAAATGTATCCTTCTTAACCGAAAGAAGAAGAACTTTATTGCACGACCATTGTACATACATGACAGTTGCACAGTTGCTAATATCTTTGAAGTTAAAAGAGCTAATCTCATTTGCACCCAATGTTCGTAACATTCGTATTCTGTATTGGTATAACGGCCCTTCGGCATAACACATAGCTTCGCAGGCACCCAGCGTGGTGGCAGCTAGTTATATGACATCACACCGAACGACCTGTCCCACGATTGGCAATAGCTCAATTATCTGAGTTATGTCTGGAGGGAAATTGATTTGTTGTCGAGATTCCTTGACACAATGATCAGTATGTCTGACTGGAGCGAAGCTGGGATGCGGGGAAGGAGGCTGTGGAGCCTGCACCGTCATGGTGTCCAGATACGACCCCACACAGGGGAGAGTTCTGTATCCTTTTATATCTTTAACCACTTACGGTACTGTAAAAGTTTGAATGTATGCTGGTTCTATGTTTGCAGTTTTGTGGTGACCTCTTTGCCTGCTTTGCGCATAACCATTGATGATAAGTATCTGTTAAGTCTTAGCATGAAAGTTTGTCAAAGTTGGGAAAATACATATCAATGTATCCTTTCTGTTTTCTTCTCACAACTGTTAAACCGCCTTCAGGTGTAACAAACCAGTTTGTGTAAGATCCACTCACAATGGGATGGTCTTCAACTCTTTTTGATAAGTGTGGTGGGTTCTTTATTAGCAATTGCTTGAGGCATGGCTCTCCTCAAACATGGGGCCTCCACTTTTTTTTATTACCACTTACTGTAAAAGAATTCATACAAATCCTTTAAAAGGATCTTGAGTTACAAACGTTAGGTGCGAACACACAAACAAAGCCAAATACAGTACGTCGGAGTTTAACCTCCTTCCCAGAGGTAGAGATGAGCATTTTCCCGACTGTTGCCCTGTGTGAGCCACCTTGCTGTGAATGCCTACCTGATCCTATTTGCTCTGTACACGATAAAAGATTATTATTTTCCTGAGTATTACGTTAAAAGATGAGTATTTTCCTGACCATTGCCCAGTCACCTTGCTGTGAACGCCTGCCTTGCTCCTATTTGCTCCCTACACGATAGAGATATGATTATTTTCCTGAGTATTACGTTAAAAGATGAGTATTTTCCTGACCATTGCCCAGTCACCTTGCTGTGAACGCCTGCCTTGCTCCTATTTGCTCCCTACACGATAGAGATATGATTATTTTCCTGAGTATTACGTTAAAAGATGAGTATTTTCCTGACCATTGCCCAGTCACCTTGCTGTGAACGCCTGCCTCGCTCCTATCTGCTCGCTGCACGATAAAAGATGGTATTTTCCTGAGTATTACGATAAAAGATGAGTATTTTCCTGACCATTGCCCAGTCACCTAGCTGTGAATGCCTGCCTGGCTCCTATTTGCTCGCTACATGGTACAGCTGTCACCACAGTGGAGGGGATCAGCAGCACCAGGACCAGGCTGCACCCTGTACAGGTCAGCTTCTTATCTACTCTACAGTACAGGTATTCAGTGGTATCATACATTTGTACATGTGGCAGCAGCCTGTTGTCTAGTTGTTTTTCTTTTTCTTTGAGATCTCCATTAGTGTCGCATAAAGAAACACTATTCTACCTGGAGTCCACTTACATATTAAATAAAAGTGAATGTGTTCAGAACTAGGGTAATAACGACATTCTGCAGTGGACCGATGATATAAATGTAGGCCTCTATTCCTGTTGAAAGTGGGAGTGAACATTATCTTGTTTGTTTTTAAGTCCTTGGAGATACAAATCAGATATGTCACTTATAGAAAAAGCGCATTTTTAGATTGGTACGAATCTTATGAAAATGCACAAATCACTATGTGAAAGCGTACAATCTTATAGAAACTGCTTGTATGCATACTGGCCGGGATTTATTGGGAATTGAATGGGACGGGGTGAATGCTGTCACAAAGACACGTTTAACAGCCTGCAGCTGTGAGCTATTATTTTGCTTCATTTTAGTTTATCACACCATTTGTTCCTATAAATGTGGCTGTGGCTTGATGAAACCATCTTAGATATCCAGCTTTGTCACATGACCAAGGCAGTAGTTGGCCGGTTTGCATAAAAAAGTGTCTGTCTTCTCATAATATTTGTACGTTTTGCATTGTGCTTCGTACATTTTTCATTAAACTTGTACAAATCTCATAAAATCTTTGCCAATGCTAAGGTAATGTACCCCTTGTCTAGTAGAATCAGTGTAACATTATATTCAAAGTCTTATTTGGATCTTAAGGTTGCAAACTTGCTAATATCAATAGTGTAGTGTAGTTGCTGTTGATTTACCTGACGTTTTTAATTGCTATTTAAGTAAATCTTTATTTGCCTGTAAAGTGTTTCTTTCCCAGTTTCTGATTTTTCTGATCTCGTCCCCCCAGGAGAGGATTGCCAAGGCCCACGGGTCCCAGTGTGGCTTCTGCACCCCCGGGATGGTCATGTCGATGTACACATTACTGCGCAACCACCCCGCCCCCAGCATGGAGCAGGTGGACACGGCTTTGCAGGGTGAATAAATCGTTTCTCTCTTTATTTGTTTGTTTGTCGAGATCACGATCAAGTGACAATGCTGCTCTCATGTGTTGTCGCGCATGTGATAAAACAGGGAAGTTTCTTGCATGTTCTTGCGAGACAATGTCAGCATACGACCACTTGTAGTGCCTAGTGGCACGTAGGGCAGCAACTTTCCTTGCTGTTTCAGTACCAAGGTATATCTTTGCAGGAAGGGGTGGCTAGTCCTTCCTCTTTAACGTTCTTGAGGCACCTCCTTGAACATGGGACCCCCATTTCAGGTCCATTACAAAAGACGGGTGTAGCCCCAACCGAGATGTCCTTCCCGGGATTGTAACGGGGTCTCCCAATTACCAACTTATTTGAACCTGGAGCTCAACTGTGAGGCTGCTATCAGTGATAGCAGATACTATGAGATTTGTCATTGTGGTAGAGGCTTGATACAGATTGTTGTGGCTGTTTTGGGCACTTTTCTACAACTTTTCCTCCAATTGAAACCTGTCACTGCCATTTCAGGTGTCTTTGCTCAAGGGAAGTCTTGCATCTCAGAGTCTGCTTATACGCTCTTATTTGCTTCTGGCCAGAAACTTCCAATGAGCTCCATAGGGTCCTATTGTAATTCATCTTCAGCACTTCTGCTTACTAGCTATTTCATAGTTACCAGAAGGATATCAATTTATTCAAATTTACATTAAATTGTTTCCACTACCCAGGTAACCTCTGCAGATGTACAGGCTACAGACCAATCCTGGAGGGATACAAGACTTTCACACAGGTACAGAATGTATATTTTTGTATGTGGCTTTGTTGTAAACTGGTGTGGATGGCATTCAGTACCAAGGACAGATCTCTCTCTCCTTCTCTCCCTCCCCCTCTCTCTCTCCCTCTCCCCCTCTCTCTCTCTCTCTGTATTTAGGGGTTGTGTGCATGCATGTGTGTGTGTGGGTAGCATCTAGTCCAAATCACGTGTAGGTCTGTTGTCTGATGTGTGCATTCAGCACCAAGGACAGGTCTGTTTTGCTGCTTTTCAATGGCTGTCAGCAACGCAGGAACAGACTTTGTTTTTCTCTATAAAGATAAAGTTCAGTACCAGGGACAATTTTTCCCCATTTTTGTGTACAAATTTGCAGGGATTTGATTTCGCAGTAGAGAGGAAATTGAGTGTTAGCTGTGGTTTTGAGTTCGCGGTGACTGCAAAAACTGTGGACATAGAACCAAGTTGCACAAATGCATTTACAGTATGTTGGATGGTAAAAATCAGTAGAAAGAGGTATATCCGAAAGAGGTATGTCTAGTTTCATGTGCTGGACTTTTCTGTGATTGCCAGGAGTTTCAAGGCTGCTGTGGAGGGATGGCAGAAAATGGCTGCTGCCGTAACGGTCAAAATGGCCAAAATGGAAAGGCAGCCGATGGACAGGCAGCCAATGGACCTATTTCTCAGGTCTTGACAGAGTTGTTCCAGGTGTCAGAGTTCGCGTCCCTTGACCCTACCCAAGAACCTATCTTTCCACCAGAGCTGATGGTAAATTACATCATGGTTTATCATTGTTTTTATACATTCATGGGTTATTCAAAAAGTTGCATTTAAAAAAGGTATGGCTCTCGGCATCAAATACATGTATGTTTTTTTGCACACTTTTAGACAAGTTATACAAAAGGCTCGGTGGGAATCGCTTCACCATCAAGTTAGGAATATTGTGTGAAGTGCCTTTCCCAAGGGCACAACTTTGGGGCTTGTGTGAGTATCAAACCCGGGACCTATTGGTTCCGAGCCCAACGTTCTAACTGTTATGCCACACAAATGCAAAAAGTTGCATTTGTCAGTTTAAATCCAGTATCATAGTAATACTTCTTCCATAGGTGCATATTCTGTCACATTATTTCTGCTCCATCATTTGGGCCATATTCTCTTTATATGATGTATCACACGTTATATAATCCTTTTTTACCACCCTAAATATTTTTTACCATAGAAAGCTGAGGGCAGTGATCGAACAACTCTGAAGTTTATGGGAGAGCGAGTCACTTGGATCAAACCTGCAACTTTTGAGGAGGTTCTAGAACTGAAGGCAAAGAGTCCACATGCCAAGCTGGTGGTTGGGAACTCAGAAGTTGGTGGGTATCAAAAGATATTCAAGGGAGCAATGTCCTATATTGTGCACGTGGTGTGGAGCAGTGTAAAGACTCTAAATAATGAATAATTATAAAGATTAAAGTTGGTTTGAGTTCAGATCAAAGTTTTGCTGTGCAAAGAAGCTTGCAGCGTATGTTTTGAAAAGTAAACTATTGCACAAAAGTGGAAAGATTTAGATTGTACTTGTTAAACGGCCACAACTAGATGTTTGGATTACACTCATCCTCATGAAAAGAATATATGAAAGAACGAAGACAAAGAATTTATTGTTTGATATACACATGTACCATGTTCTGTAAGTTCAGTCATTTGTAAAACCACCTTGGCCTCTTAGATTTCATAATGAAGGCAATTTTTTTTGGGGGGGGGGGCAACTTTTTTCTCAAGCTTGCATCAATTTTAAAGTGCCTAGAGGAATGTTATCCAAATAATCAAATCAGCATGGCCTAATGGAAAAAAATGTTTCTTTGTGCAGGTGTAGAGGTGAAATCTAAGAAGCTCAGAGTGTATGTTTTTAAAAGGAAACTATTGCACTAGACAATAATGATTTAGATTGTTCTTGTTCAGGTCGTTTGGTGTAATATAACCAGCTACTGCCACGCCGCGTGCCTGCGAAGCTGGTATGTTACGCCGAAGGGCGGTTATACCGGCTATATAGATACAGATTGTTAATGGTAAAACCTTGTCTCTATTCAGGTGTGGAGGTGAAATTTAAGAACTGTGACTATCCCCTGATCATCGCACCTGGACACCTGCCTGAGATCAACTTCCACAGGTACACTGAACACGGCATCACATTCGGAGCTGGGTGCACACTAACATACCTCAACGACACTCTGGCAGAGGCCATAGATGCTCTCCCAGGTAAGAATTCTCGTTCATCTTCTTTATCTAGAATCTTTTTTTAGGCTTTTTTTTATCATTGTCAGCATAAAAAGAATCTTTGTCAGGAGGAAAAAGAACAAACCAGTTTGTTTCGGTCAGTCCTATGACCCTTCTCAAGTTGAAAGAACCAAAAGCCTATGTCGCATGACCTGAACGGAAGTGTGAAGTCACCAATAGGTCAAAGGTGCCTGGCAGGCCCTGTCGGCCCTCATGTAAATAATGTGTAAAACTCTACTATGTTGATTTGGCCATGTTTATTTTATTATATGGATGACATCCGTGGGTGCATCAATAATAGTCGTAGTAGTGGAATACCAAAGTCAATTCCAAAGTCAAAGAAGAAGATGTGAATGAACAAAAATTAAGAATCTATTGTTCGGCAAACCAATTAGTCTGTGTGTTTTGTTTCTTCCTGACCACATATTTGTAGATTTCATAGCGAAGGCAACTTTTTTTTTGGCCAAATCTTTTTTTGATCACACGCTTGTTATCCAAATAATCAAATGTACATGGCCCTACCGTCACAAATGAACTTTTGCACTCTGTACTTGTTGTTTTATTAGAACACCAGACCCGACTGTTTGCTGCCATAGTGGAGATGCTGAGATGGTTTGCAGGCCACCAGATCAGGAATGTTGGGGTAGGATTTGTGATGTCAGTTTAGAAACAGTTGTCACTTAGCGTAGCGCTACTATTTATGGTGCGCTACCAATCATTGTCCACTCTGGGTCAAGCAAACATGTCAAGGTGTAGTACGTAAATGTCAGTTCCCATAGCAATAAAGAAGACATATAAATTGTGATCCTTAGTCACAACTCTTCTTCATACAAAGCAATGAAATGGGTTTACATTCAGCAACACAGCAGAATAGACTGATGAAGTCATAACAACAAGTTATCAGTCCTGGAAGCATCGTGCATGACGTATTTCAGATGTAATTTGACATCATTTTTTCTAACTCACATGATAGCTTGTATCTTTTAAAGTAGCTGACATTAAACCTTTCTTTGTTATTCAAACTCTAATCTATAATCTATGGTGATTCGACGTTTGAAACTCTTACTAGTTTAGGAAGGTTTATATTTTAAAAAGCTTGTGAGTTAAAGAAAAAAAAGTAGAACAACTTAAAACATTTTTTTTCTCACTAGTGCATTGGAGGGAACATCGTGACTGCCAGCCCCATCTCTGACCTGAACCCCATCTTCCTGTCAGCTGGCTGCACCGTGACCGTCATGTCGCACCAGGGAGGCAGCCGCGTCGTCAAGATGGACCACGCCTTCTTCCCTGGTTACCGGGAGACTGCTCTTCGACCTGAGGAAGTCATGGTGTCTCTGGTTGTTCCTTTCACAACAGAGGTGGGTTCTTCTCAAATAGCAGCTTTTTTTTGTCACAGTTCCCAGTTTTAATCTTGTTGACGATTTGTTTTTTCTTCAAACTTGCAAACTTTACAGTCACCCGCACAGTCTTGCAGCCAAATAGATACATGTAATCAGCTGAATTGCACTGTTGTTAATATGATAAACTTTCGGACCATAACAAATAGCAAAACACTTACTTTAAGAGCAGCTGTGTCTGCAAATCATCGAAACCTACCAATACTGTACTGACTGGCATGTTGGTGACAGAGCAATTTGACAGAACGCCCAACAAATTTCATTGATGAAAAGCAAATCTTTTTACGCTTTGTGTCTTTTGTTGTCTTTTTAGTCAAACTTGCACGTTTTGCATGATATTCCCGTTATAAAGTCAAGGGTAACACAAATTTATTTAGGACACAGCGATGCCACCAACATACCGCAAGCACAGTGAGATACTTAAGCCACAGGACAAAGTAGGCAATTTCAACTTTGGTCCAACAGTGCACCAATTCTCTGTCTTTAATATATTGTCTTCAGAACGAGTACTTCCTGGCTTACAAGCAAGCTCGAAGGAGAGACGATGACATCGCCATAGTGAATGCAGCGTTCAGGGTCAAGTTTGAGGAGGGGACAAACGTCGTTCAGGACATCGCCCTGTCGTTTGGAGGGATGGCTCCCACCACCGTCATGGCTCGTAGCACCGCCAACAGGCTCATTGGACTGTGAGTAAAGAAAGTTGCTTAAAATGTGACTAATTATATCATACCATTAGACCGCGATAAGATTTGATACGGGTGTTCAAACTGGTCTCTACTTGATGGTATGGCCCAGGCTTCCCTAGTTTGATTCGAACGATTCGAACTCGCTTTGAGTGCGCCGGTTGAAAATTCAAATACAGGAATCGGGCATTGGAATCAATATCAAACTGGTACCTCGGGTTATATAGAATACACTGTGCTGTTTTCTATATGTAATATCATAATAGAAGGTCTGTCTCCTTTCCGGGATGGAAATTTGCTTATTGGGACAAAAAAAATGTGACCCTGTTCATCCAAAAAACTTCATGACATGAAAATGTACTTTAGTCAGCTTCAAATGAAAGATTTAACAAAAAAACTAACAACATACGCTCCAAGTGGTGGGATGGAAACAAATCAAAGCTGGTGACAGCCCCCAGGTGTCTTAACATAAAAATGTTGTAGTCAAGTCAATTCAAGTAGAGAAGAAGTAGTAGCAGAAGTAGTAGTAGTAGTAGTCAAGTAGAGAATAATAATTGCAAAAGGTTAGACAATCATTTTAATATATCTTAGACTAAGTATGTTTTCATTGAAAGGTGGAAAAAGGCATTGTTCGTGTTGTTTTCAATACTTGCTATCTCTGCCAAGTGAAGTGGGGATTTTGTCGATTAGAAAGTGGGACGATGATCTGCTTCCTGAGGCCTGCGCCTGTCTGGAGGACGACCTACCCCTGCCCCCGTCCGTCCCAGGCGGCATGGTGGAGTTCCGCCGCACTCTAACCACCAGCCTCTTCTTCAAGTTCTTCCTGTCCGTACAGCAGAAGCTGAACCTCAAGGTGGGGTGGCTGCTTGTTTGTTTGTTTGTTTGTTTCATACCCAGTAAACGACCCAATGACAGATTTACTTAATCCACTCACACCGGGAAGGACCCTCACCACAAGCTTCTTCTTCATGTTTTTTCCTGTTTGTACAGCAAGGTGGAGTATTGGAATATCGTAAAACCTGGCATAGGTAACTAACTGGCACAGGCAACCACATTAAAACATTCCCATCGATAGTTGAATATGCCCTGTCATCAGCAACCATTTTTCCTATAGTCCCTTGAGTGGTTGCTGAGGGCAGGTTTGATGTAGTATCACAAAATGTCAAAGTTAAACCAAAGTCAAATAAGAAAATGGGCAGAGGATGTCATCCAGATAATCAAATCAACATCGCAAAACTATAGGTCTTACCATTTCTCTGCTATTCTCCTGTTTAGGATGTCCCCACACCCTACAGAAGTGCTTGTAGCCTGTACCACAGGAAGCCCTCACAGGGCACACAGATGTACCAGGTAACATGGTCTCATGTGGTCTGGAAGGATATACAGTAGGCTTAACAGCCATTTTCAATGCAAAAAAAGATTCTTTGTACACAACCAAGTATTTTATTCCACCGACTTTTTGGTGACCATCTGTCACCTTCCTCAGGGCGCAGCTAGATGGATTAAACACTTGCAATTGGTTGTGTGCAAAGAGTCTTTTATTCAAAAGTCTTTTTATGCAATGGCTTACCAACCTGATTCACAGAGTCATCGTCATTCAAACTGTCTACACTGTTTGTAGGAGGGATTTAGGTAGATGATTATTCTACGGTTACACCCTTACATTCTGACACCCCTAAGTGCTGCAAATCTTGAGGGAAAAAGTGATATGATAGATTTTAAAAAGAAAGGGTATAGAATAGCAGGAACGATTTTTGTCCTGTTTTCTCCTGAAAATTGACTAAAATGACCTTCACCACCTGTGAGAACAGGAAGTTCCTGAAGGTCAGGCAAGGGAGGATGCTGTTGGCCGTCCCATCATGCACCTGTCTGCTCTGAAACAAGCGACTGGGGAGGCTGTGTACACAGACGACATGCCACGGATACAGGGTGAGGATTTTTTTCACTTTAAAGTTCATCTATGTTTTGTGTAGTAAGTCATTCTGCATCAAAGTTAAACTGCAATTTTCAAAACAACAATTTGGACAAATTTTGACAAATTTTCGACTGATCAACTCGTTATGAAGGAATGAGCAATCCACTGTCTCTGTGACGTTACGTTATGCAGATAGGACACGTGACTTGGTGAGCAGTAGATCATACATTGCAGAAAGTCTATGGCTACCCCCGTCTCTGATAAGGGATAGTTGTAAAGCCTTTTTTGCTAGAGGAATAAAAGAAACCATCTTTAGAACCATCCCTTATCAGAGGCAGGGGACACCATAGACTGTAAGTAATCAAAATTTCAATATACTGACTTGATGTCTAACATACTGAATGTGTCCTTTTGTCAGGTGAGCTGTATCTTGGACTGGTGCTCAGCAGAAAGGCTCACGCCAAAATTTTGTAAGTTGATGCTACCTTTAACAGTATAATAATTGGGCTTACTGTGATAAGGTTTCCTGGATTGCAACAGGGATATTTCCAGTACCTTTTGAAGTACTCACACCATTCAAAAACATCTTGGTGATGATCTGATTTGGTATCTTGTTTGTACCAGTCAGTATTTTGAAAGAACGTTGTTTAACAATTCCCCTTATAATGGAATAGAGATGTCCCTGTAGCTCAACTGGTAGCAATCTCAAAGTTGAGCTCCTGGTTCCAATTAGTAACTGGGAAACACCAGTTAAAATTCTGGGAAGGGTATTTCGGTCGGGGCTGCATCCGTCTTTTGGAAGGGACATAAAATAGGGGTTTTGTGTTTGAGGATGTGCCTTAAGCACATTAAAGGGGAAAGGCTAGCAACCCCTCCCTGTAAAATTTATACCCTGCTATGAAATAGCAAGGAAACTTGCTGATCTATGTGCCACTAGGCACCACAAGGTGAACAACAACAGTTAATGAAAATAATTTGTACATGGAATCTTTTTGCAGCAGTCATTTGACAACTCATACCATTTCCCCGTTCCCCAGGTCCATTGATCCCAGCGAGGCCTTGAAGCTGCCTGGTGTGGAGACGTTCGTCAGTGCTGAGGATGTGCCAGGCTCCAACATCACCGGGCCTATAGTAAAGGATGAAGAGGTCTTTGCCTCTGAGAAGGTAATTGTCACAAGTCAGGGATTGTCTAATCTTTGTGACATGATATTAAGGAAAACCCATTTTGAAATTCGTATGTTTAAAATGACAGATTTAAGAAAGAAAATTGATACCATGGGCTCCAAAACAATGAGCGGCACAGAAAAAAGGATTAAAGCTGGAAACAGCCCTTATAACTGGTGTCAGGAACCAACCCCTGCTATTCAACCCTACTATATATCCCTTACAGACAGTTTCAGTTTACAGAAAACAAGTAGCTTTTCTCACCCAACCTCTTCACCCTACAGACCACCCTGTTTGCAGGAGCACCCAGTGCCTTGGCTGCCAGGATCTAGTGAACAACAGTACCACACTTGTTTTATAGAATAACTTTGAAGGTGTATGATGTAAAAAACAAATGTGAAACAAAGCTTTCCATCTCATGGTTATGTTGCAATAACACTGCACATTTCAGCACCAAGGACAATCCTGTCATTATCAAACACGGGACCTCCATTTTATGTCCCTTCTTGAAGACAGGTGCAGCACCAACCGAGATGTCTCCAACCCAGGATTGTTATACACGATGGGTTTGCTAATTTAAAATCATCAACCAACTGAAACAAGATGACATTTTAAACAGTATGTGAGGACCAAAATCCTACTAGGATATGATTAATGCATATTACATTGCCTGAAACAATCTGTAGGTCAAAATAAGCTCTAATATGTAGTATAACAGTAGACAATGATTATGATATGTAATGTTTCTCAATGTAGGTGACCTGTGTTGGGCAGATAATAGGTGCCGTGCTGGCGGACACGCAGGCACATGCGCAACGGGCAGCTAAAGCAGTGGTGGTGCAATATGAAGACCTGGAGCCCAAAATCATCACAATCGAGGTCAGTAGGTTGAAATCTAGGGTGTGCCTCGGGCATCACGGTGCAAGAAGCATGTTTGATCTAATCTAACCGGAGGAGAAGTACCCTTATTTCCTTCAGCTCTCTTAAAGACAGGTTGAATATAGAACAAGAGGTCCGATAGGTATAGACCATATGTACCAACCCAAAACATGAGATGTCAAACCTTAAGTTCTGCTGCAGTACTGTAAAAAGCTGCTAGGGGGGCCATATTCTAATAGTTTCTTCCATTTTTGATTTTCATAAAAGACGGAGGCAAAATTGGCCAGAACTATAATGTAGTAACTGATAGGTCAGTACTTAAAGTTGATTATGACGAGGATAATCCTCTGATCCTCTTAGGTGATATGTGGTGTGCTGCACTGATTTATCTCTGTGTTCACTTCTTCCTTTCCAGGATGCGATTCTGCACCAGTCATTCATTCATCCCATCAACAAGATAGAGAAAGGGAATCTGGAAGAGGCATTTGAGAAATCTGACCAGGTATGTGGAGCTGCTGATTGATAATAGACTAAAATTGTGGAAAATCATCATGTAGATAGACGGTCAATATCCTACCGTCCTGGGATAGAAATGCGTTTGTTGGGATGTTTTTAACTATCTAAAGGAAGGTAAAGCAGTTTTCTGGCCAACAAAGTGGGAATAAATAAATGTTGAAATCTTTATGGTAGTGACATTTACTAACACTGTTTAAAACATTTGCATGATAACTTCATACTTTTAAAACCGCGCAAAAACATGACGTACGATGATTTCCTTAGTTTCGCGAGCCTACATAAACCCTGGCGACGATTTTCAGTGAGTTCTCACATCACAACGACCTCATATTTTTGCATGATGGACGTTGCTATACATCGTGCACGTGATAGAAATGACTAAATAGATTGACTTTCAAAATTTGATTTTTGGGCCCTAATATTGCTTGGGTTTCCTTTAATATTAATGAGGGTGGCAGTTGCCACCAAGAACCGTAAACTTCTTTTTTCTGTATCAGATCATTGAGGGTGAGCTGAGGATCGGTGGCCAGGAGCACTTCTACCTGGAGACCTGTGCCGCCATCGCGGTGCCTCATGGGGAGGATGGGGAGATGGAGATCTTCTGTTCCACACAGAACCCCACCACGACACAGGTCAGTCTCGCAGGAACCCTTTATCTCATTAGTGTGAATGAATAGGGATGTCCCTGTAGCTCAACTGGTAGCAGTCTCACAGTATTGAGCTCCTGGTTCCAATTAGTTTGTAACTTGAAGATCCCGGTTCAAATCCCAGGAAGGACATCTTGCTTGGGGCTGCATTGTCTTTCTGTAGGGATGTAAAATAGGGGTCCCGTGTTCAAGGAGATGCCTCAGGCACGTTAAAGGAGAAGGGCTAGCAGCCCCCTATGTAAAACTATACCCTGCTACAGATATATGTTAAACATCAACATGCGATGTACGTATATACTTGCTTAATCCATTTGTATCAACTTGTTTATTTGTGTATATAGACCTTACATTGGTCTCTGTAGTGTTATTAATAATGATTGTTGATAACTATAGGATTGTCCTTGGTGCTGAAATGTGTGGCATTATTGCTACATAACCATGACATGGAAAGCTTCCCTTCACATTTGTTTGCTTACATTGTATATCTTTAAAGTTATGAAAAAACAATTATGGTGCTTTTGTTCACTAGATCCTGGCAGCCAAGGCACTGGGTGTCCCTGCAAACAGGGTGATCTGTAGGGTGAAGAGAATGGGTGAGGAAAGCTAATTGATTTTTCTTATGCCAGGGTTACATCTCCAAACTGGTGCCTGGCCAGGCAGTATACTGGAAGAAAAAGGATGATATAAAAGATAAAAGACAACGAAACACACAAAACGTAAAAAGAATAAGTCATGAGCATAATTTCTTGATGTACACTTTTATTGAAAAAAATTGTTCCTGCAAACAGTCCGGCTGGGCCCAGTTTTGGGTTATCCAAGGAAACTGTCTGCAAGGGATACACTCGTTTTGAATAGCAGGGGATGGTTTTTGACAGCAGTTGAAATGTCAAATGGCTCAAGGTAAACGAATAAGATGTTTTCTATGTCTACCCTTCCAATGAATTCTTTTGCAATAAGTCCTTTTCTAAATGTTCACTCTGATTTGCCTCAGCTTCCTATCTGTTAACCTGACTTTGATTGAAATGTACATATCCTACATTTCCCGATACACGTGTGTGTGTTTGTACAGGTGGAGGATTTGGAGGGAAGGAGATGCGTAGCTGTGTCATTAGCTCAGTATGTGCTGTTGCAGCTCACAAGTAGGTTATTCACATTTCTGGTGCCTCATTCCACCATAGATTCTGGTATCCAAAGTACTGAACGTCCTGTCACACCTTACTTTTGTACATCTATAACTTTAAGCTTTGTTTAAAGCTATCTAGTGAGGATGCTCCTACAGCACTTGGTGGCAACAAACCCCACAATAGTTCTAGGGAAAAAAAATTTGGACACCTCAATTCTGGTACTTGAAGGCATGACCATTTCCTGTTCTTTTCTGAGATGGTACTAGATACTTAGTAGTCAGCACGTCTACCAGTTAATTAGTCATTTTGTACATCATGTATAGTCTGGACATTTTGCCTCTCACTTGTCAGAGTGCAGAAACCAGTGAGGATCATGCTTGACAGGGATGAGGACATGGTGATAACAGGAACGAGGTCTCCTTTCCTGGGCAGATACAAGGTGTCATATTTTGTTATTGGACTGTCCTTGGTGCTGGAATGTGCAGTGTTGTTGCTACATCATCATGGGATGGAAAGCTTCCCTTCACATTTGTATGTTTATATGACATAAAAATTATCATAAACAAGCTAGAACAAAACTACAGGAGCACAGAACACTCTGGCTCCTTTTGTTTGGCTACTCTTTCTGCTTCTTTTCCATTTGTATTGCCATTCTAAAGCCTTTTGTAAAGTGCATTCTGCAAAATCTGTCTATGACCTCTAAGAAAAGTACACCGAACTGAAGATCTTGTATTCTTGATTGAGATTTCACAAAAGTTGTGCAGCCACATTATTGCTGATTTTGGTATGTTGATTTGCAGAGTTTGGTCCTGTGTAGAATGAAGTAAACAAGAAATAGATGGAAAACAGCAGGGAAAAACATTTATCATGTTCCTTAATGATCACCTATGTCATTGTTAACAAAAGTAAGGCCTAATCCTGATGCTTCAATGTTGTGTAGGTTGGATTCATGAATGATGGGAGAGTTCTGGCGCTGAATATCAGCCTGTACAACAATGCAGGAAACTCTATGGATCTGTCACATGGGGTAAGTAGCAGAACAACCCACCTGTATGCTTTTTCTTTTAGGTGTCAAACTTATCTTTCTTAACAAAAGGTTGATGTGCACTGTTGTGATAGTATATTCTAAAAGTTGAATGAGATGGAGATTCAAACAAGGGTCTTGACTCCCTGTAGATATATTTTAGTCAGTTGATTACATCAAGATCTTGATTGCTCAGTAGTTTATATCTAATGCTTTTGCAGGTTATGAGCCAGACCTTGTTGAGCTCAGCCGGCGCTTACACCATCCCCAATGTCCGGGCTGTCGGCTTCGTCTGTAGGACAAACACTGCATCCAACACAGCCTTCCGAGGCTTTGGGCGCCCCCAGGCAGTCTTCTTTGCAGAGAGTTGGATTTCTGATGTTGCTATCAAGTGTGGGATCTCTCAGCTCAAGGTGAATATTAAAACCAGTAATTATATTATGTCGGATATAAAAATGTAAGGATTAAGATTTCAGTCTTATGTGAAAGCATGTTTGTTGTATTAAGGTTATTGGATAGGCTCACTGCGAGAGTACTGAACACAAGCAAAACACAGGCCACAATAGTTAAACACTTGACCACTGAGCCACTGTCACTATATGTGTAGCTTATGACTGAATATGAGAGTCGGCTTCCTGTTGTAGTTCACTTTGTAGTTGCTGAGTCCTAAGCCTTTTAACATACTCGGGGCACCTCCTCAAACACAGGACTTCCGTTTAAGGTCACTTCCAAAATACGAGTGCAACCCCAACCAAGATGCCCTTCCTGGGATTGAACCGGGGTCTCCAGTTACCAGCTATTTGGAACCAGGAGCTCAACTGTGAGGCTGATAAGAGTTAAGCTACAGGGGCATCCCTGTTGGCTTCCTACTGTGGTACAAATCCTTGCCTTATTATTGCCTGCAGGTCTGTGAGATAAACATGAACAAGGAGGGTGACGTGACCCACTACAACACGAGGCTGGAGCGGTGCCAGATGTAGCGGTGCTGGGAGGAGTGTCTGCGGCAGAGTGACAAATATACATACCCTGTTTAACACTTACCATTTCTGTCTACTAGCGCTGTTTTTGATGGATGTGTTCCAAATAGAACAGGGGGTTCTATATGATGTTCGACCGGAACCGTCCATTGTGAGGATTATTAGAGCTGAGCTGCAGGGACATCCCTACAGTTGGCTTCCTACTGCCATACAAATCTCTGTCTTGTTGCCTGTAGGTCCGAGAGATGAACATGAACAAGGAGGGTGACGTGACCCACTACAACACGAGGCTGGAGCGGTGCCAGATGCAGCGGTGCTGGGAGGAGTGTCTGAAGCAGAGTGACTTCCACACCAGGCGCAGGCAGGTGGACAGGTTCAACGGGTGAGCTGAAAACATTCATTGTTGTTATTGGGTGGGCCGACTACTCTGTCATTGCAGCCAGGGGCGGAACTGTGAGCAGTTTACAATTGGCGGGGCTACCCTGGGTAAAAGTGACAGAAAATGAAAGTGAATGAATAAAACTGCAGTGGTCATGCCAGCTCTGGTGGTATGGGTGCATTGAATGAGCCAGTAGCTGCATCAACATTTCCTCATTCTGATCGCTGTTTCCTTGCTGTTTCAGTAGCAGGGTAGATTCTTACTGGGAGGGGTTGCCAGCCCATCTCCTTTAATGTGCTTGAGGCACCTTCCCTTATGCTTCGGTCCCAATCAGAAAAAGGGGCCCCACCAGGTAGGTCATGTTCTGTTTTTGGCACTTTTGGGCATGACCCCTACAGACACCCTGCGGTTGCCGGACTATTTTGGGCCCAGCCGGGATCTCGAATCAATCTGACTCATACTTAAATTGAACGCGAGACCTGGTAACAAATAGGCGCCATGAGCTAATCGTGCGAGCACCAGGAGGTACCCTACGTACCCGGCAGTCAATTTGTAGCTTCGGGGCCCGGCCGGGACTACACCCCTAACAGGCACCTACGCAAGTGGGTCCTAAGCATTACACGGGACTCTCGTTTTACTAAGATGACCCTTTTGAAAGACATTTCATTTCATTTCATTTATTTATACAGGGCAAATACAGCTCAGGCTGTGAAGCCACTGTGGTGCAGCCCCAACCGAAATACCCTTCCTGGGATTGAACCCAGGCCTCCCAGTTAACAACTACCAACAGGGGCATCCTTAGCACGTCATACTTTTACTTACAATTGTTTTCTCCAACAGGGAGAACAGGTGGAAGAAACGCGGGCTGGCAGCCATCCCAATCAAGCATGGCATGTCTTTTATGGGAACAGAGAACCAGGTAGGACCATAAAGTCTTTAAATCAACAATTTCAAGCAGAAGGTCGTTAGTTTGATCCCCAGCCGAGTCATAATAAGACTTTAAAAATTGTACATACTGCTTTCTCTGCTTAGCACTCAGCATTTGGGAAACAGTATGGCAGGTACACACAAAACCACAACCAGTGGACTAGCTCCCCTGCTGTAGTGATTGCAGAAATTTGTGTGGCCCAAGGGTTACTGAAAAGGAGATGGGCGCCGCCCTATGCACAATCTGGTGCGGGAAGGAACTTGAACTAAAAACCAACTGCCCATTAGAGAACAGTAATATTTGCAGCTACAATGCATCCCGAGTTTTCACCATGACCATTGCATGATATTATACATTTTACATTTAACACATGGCACCTACTAGTGGCATTTGATGGCCGAGTGGTGCGCAAGCTGATTGTGAGGTCGATAAGTCTGGGGTTTGATTCCTGGCATTCCTGGCTACACGTTGTGTCCTTGGGAAAGGCACTTTAAACTACTCAGGTGCAAAAATGGGTACCTGACTTTTGTTGGGGAGGTAAAATGCGTTGAAAGGACAGACGTGCTTCTAATACTGTGTTCTAGACACAGCTGCTGCCCAGTATGGCCTGAAAAAGGCAATGGGACAGTACCTTGATACCCTCGTCCCTGTACATTGAATGTGTGATATGTGTTAACTTTGTATTTCCCACCAGGCAGGTGCCCTGGTGCATGTGTACACAGACGGGTCTGTGCTGCTGACCCACGGTGGAACAGAGATGGGGCAGGGTCTGCACACCAAGATGGTCCAGGTAGCCGGCAGGGTGCTGAAGATCCCCACCTCGAGGATCCACGTCAGCGAGACTAGCACCAACACCGTGCCGAACACCTCCGCCACTTCTGCCAGCATCAGCACAGATGTCAATGGAATGGCAGTCAAGGTCTCGTTTGATGAAGACGTCTTTTTACGTGTTTTTGTCTGATGCGTTATTACCTTAGCCAAAGAGTTTATGTTTTCATTAGTGTACGTGTGTGTGTCTGACTTTGTGTCTGTGTATCTGTCTTTCAACTTGATAGTTAAAGAATACCCAGATGGATTATCTTGATATTTGGTGTGTCAGGGTAGGTCTTGATGAGAGCTCAAAATTAGATGATTGATTAGATTTTGGGCCCCCTAGTGGCTTTCTATGGTACTGCAATGGAACTTCCAGCTTTGATATCTCGTGTTCTAGACAAGCTCTGGCATGACGATTAGTTCAATATATCTAGAATACAATGTAGTTGTAATTTCGCTTTTGATTCAGTTGACTGTATATTTAATTTTCTTCTCAGCACTGTTTTATTTGTGCTTTTATTTAGCTTTTCAAAAGAGCATGATTTTGCAATAGAATTATCATTGTTAACCTTTTTATTATGATAGATTATCAATCCATATCATAATATCATGTTGTTTCTCAGCTCGCCTGTGAGACTGTCCTGCAGCGACTGGAGCCCTACATGGGGAAGGGCTCCTGGGATGACTGGGTGCGGGCAGCGTACTTTGACAGAGTCGGTCTGTCAGCCACTGGGTTCTACAGGTTTGTGCGCTGTGACTGCATTGCAAATTGCAGGGAGAGGAGTGTGTATTTGCATGCTTGTTTGTATTGCATTACCCTGTAGTATTGCCTCATGGCGTAACACACTAGGTTTGTACTGTAGGGTACAAGGTGTATATCCAGACAGATTCATAAGTGGTATTATTATAGCAAATTGTTTTTTTCACTTTATGCCTGCGTGGACTGTAGTGGTCTGTAGCAATGCCTCCTCCTCCTCCTTGAACGAGGACATTGGTGCAGCATTGCACTACTAACTAGCTATACTTAAAAACTAAAAGCATCATGCTTCACCTCAGCTAAGATGATTAAAGGATGACTGCTTTACCTTTTTTTCACTTTCAAATTGAGATCAATGTTTCTTAAATGGACTTATAATTATAGATTTTCGTGAATTTTTGCCTGTCCAGAACCCCAGGACTGGCTTACGACATGCAGAAGAATAAAGGGAGGCCCTTCAGCTACTTCTGCTACGGAGCAGCTGTGTCGGAGGTCGAGATTGACTGCCTGACTGGGGATCACACGGTAAAACTTGTCAATGAGCTCTTGCAAGTTATACATAGCCACACATAGGGTAGCAAGTTTCCTTGCTGTTTCTGGAGGGGTTTATGGAAAAGGCTGGGCTGTCTACCAGGCCTGTCTACCACGTCAGGCTACTCAGATCTCCCATTCATATCCCCACAAACTGTTAGACACCAGTGCAGCCACCCCTCTAGAGGGACGCATCAAAATTAGACTGGGCATCACACGGTAAAACTTGCAAGTTATATACTGTTTTTTTTTTAAATCGCACAATTGTAATATGTATACAAAATGAAGTAAAAAAACACCATAACGCATTTTACGTATTGTTATCATCATCTATCGGCCATCGGCTGGGACTAAATAAGAACATACATGTACATCACTCCATATTGCCCTGTCCAACATCATTTGTCCTAAGTGTTCATATGCAATCCCAGTGTCTCTAACTAAACTATCGGTAAAAGTCAAACTTCTGCAGTGCACTTGGCCTCTTGGTTTCCATAGAAGGATGTCCGAAACTATTTGCTGTTTGGCTCGAAAGCAGTGTCCAGCAAATGTTACACGACGGTGGGTGAGCTTTTGAGACAACCGTGGAAGACTTCCATAAATTGTTTTGAGAGTAGCTTGTTGTGACCAAGAAATGTTCTGTGCTCTGCGTAGTAGCTTTGTGTAGGTCCCATCCAGTCTGTTTTGGAGCTGACAGGTAAGCGTCCAAGTTTCTGCACTGTACAGTAGTATCAGTTTGACAATGGTAAGAAAAACTTGTACCTTCAGTTTGTTAGGAATGTTAGATTTCCATATTTTATCCAGCTTGTTGCTTGCTTCCCATGCTAGGGCTTTTCTAATTTCGAGGTTTTTCTTTGTGCACATAATGTAAGAACCAAGATATTTGAAATCATCTACTCTACGAATGAGTGTCCCAGACAGGGATCTGAGTTCAAGTGTTCCAGAAATGTTGCTAATGTATTCTGTCTTATTGTTATAGGAACCATTCCCACTGGCTTGTTTGGCTTAAGGGTTTGTTCCTAATTACTAATCTCAGTCTCGGACGTGGGTGCCCTCAAAAAGAGTTCAACTGTACCTCCACTTCCTTTTTATCCTGACCCTGAACCAATAACTTGATTGGATGTACTGTAGTTAATAACCCATGTTTGACATGTACATTGCTCACAACAAAGTGACTTGTTGCCACACCCCACAGGTTCTGCGTACAGATATCGTGATGGACGTTGGGGACAGCCTGAACCCTGCTATAGACATTGGACAGGTGTGCATGGTGGCAGAGTAATTTTCATTTATTAAGTACCATCCAGTCCTTCCAAGTTGAGAACAGCAGGTAGCACCTGAGCTACATGTATATGTGTATTCAGCTGTTTAAATGTTGACCTTGTGTTGGTGGTTCATCCGTCACTTTTTTAGTGACACATAGGTCAGCAAGTTTCCTTGCGGTTTAAGTAACAAAGTATATTTTTACAGGGAGGGGTTCCTAGCCTTTCCTCTATTACATGTACATGCTCGAGGCTAATCCAAGAAATGGGTGCAGCCCCAACCGAGATAGCAACCAAAATATACCCAAGCTCAGATGCTCCCTGGCGTGAAGCAGAGTTTGGGTAGCAGACTAAAGCTAAGAAGGCTAGACTCCAGGCTACAACCCAGTTGCTCTTCCCAGCATTTCAACCGAAGTTTCCCAGTTACCAACTACATGTAATTGGAACCAGGAGCTCAGCTATGAGGCTTTTACCAGAGTTAGGGGCAGCTACATGTACGTGTTGCACAGTGACGTGTGAGCAATGCTGTCCTCCTACACGTCCATTTTGTTGTTGATGGATTGTTCTTACTTTGTGTATTTCCCCCCAGATTGAAGGAGCGTTTGTCCAGGGCTACGGCCTGTACACCATGGAAGAGCAGGTGTACTCGCCTGATGGGGTGCTGTACTCGCAGGGACCTGGCATGTACAAGATACCAGGCTTTGCTGACATTCCTGTTCACTTCAACGTGTCCCTGCTGAGGGGTGCTCAAAACGACAAGGCAATCTACTCATCCAAGGTAGTCCTGGTTATCATTTTACCTTTACAAGTTGTACTCAAATTCTTGGTTCCCTAATTATTAGTATTTCTAATGAGAAGTTTGCTATATAATGCCTTTGGTTTTCTAACGTTTGCAAGAAATTAGAAGCAACAAATTAGATTAATGCGACCTACATGACTTTTAGTAACTTAGGCTTGTGAAAATCCAGGTGTGGAATAGACCAAATATCCTGTAATATGGTTTTGCTTGGGTTCATTGTAAGTGTTTAACAATTACAGAATTCCTGACTTCTTAAAGTAAAAAAATATCATTTCATAAATCACAAGAGCTATCTACTGTACCATTCAAAAATCATAAGAATGTCTAGAACATGAGATATTAAAAACCTGAAGTTCTGCCGCAATACCATAGAAAGCCGTTAGGGGGCCCATGATATGTTTCTTTCTCTTGCTAACTCATACCAACATACCAAATATCAAATGAAGTTATGATGCTCACAATCAGACACATGCACCTGAAAACATAACCTTGATTTGATTTGATTTATCTATTTGACAGGTAAAAATGTACAGTCAGGGCTAGGCTAAGCCAACTAGCCGAAGGCTATTACAAAGGGTTAGCCCTACTTCTTGACAAAGGTAACAATAACCCCTGTCGATATAACTTACCCTATAACCAGGGTGTTGGAGAGCCCCCTCTCTTGCTGGCCTCATCTGTCCTCTTTGCCATCAAAGACGCCATCTACTCTGCCAGGGCTGATGCCGGGTTGAAGGGCACATTCCGACTGGACAGCCCAGCAACAGCCGAGCGCATCCGCATGGCCTGCCAGGACCAGTTTACTGCACAGGTAGGGAATTCGTTTATTTTCTTCACAAATAACTTCATTCCACCAGGGTACATAATTCCGCCACCCCGAAAAGATGCATCTAAACATATCTCCAACCCAACGTCCCCAGTAGTCTAGAGTTCTCTCAAACCCACTGTTTTTAAGTGGGGTATTTATGTAACCTGTTGGTTATTCATTGAGGATTGGGCAAAAACGCTTATGAGAAGCCCTCTCATCAAAAACATGAAAGAAAAAAAATTGAGTAAAAGCACAATTCAACACACATGAAAATACAAAATGGATATCGGAAGAAAAAAAAGAAGACAATTTGGTGTATGACTAATGACGAAAAAATCTGTACTATAATTTTGTGATTTTTACTGATACATTTCTGTTGTAGTTCCCTGCTGCTGAGACAGGGAGCTTCACACCTTGGGCTGTCAAGCTTTAGGAGGTGCCAGCTCTTCCTGACAGCTCTGTAACACTGAAGAAGAGTTTCCACAGGCTGGCAGCATCAACATCACTATCATCATCAGCAGCTTAATCATCACCATCATAGTCATATCATCATCAGCATTATCGTCATCAGCAGCATATCCATCAGCATCAACATAAGCACTATCATCATTATCAGCAGCAGCATGTCATCATCATCAGTGCTTAATCATCATCAGATCAGCTAGCATCAGGAGCATCATCATTAGCAATGAACCATCGAATCTCCCAACTAAAGAATATCCTGGATAACTCATAAGGCCAGTTTCATACATTGACTGATGACAGATAAAAGAAGGCCTTAAAGATAAGAGTCAAGTCTGTAGATAAATAATTGACTCTCAAGAAGGTGATTGAGGAGGATGTTGATCTACAGGATGATGAGCTTCGTTCTGTCATGGACAACAGGGATATTGTGGAGAAACCTGTCACCACACTGAGGATGAACTGAACTAAACTATGGGTGAAACCTTTTGAAATGGTACAACTGCTTGCTGCTGGGTTCTGAGAACTTTTCCTCATCATGAAGTGGTCATAAAGATTGAAAACTTTATCCAGAATGAGATGCAAGATCTTAGAGTCTATCTTAGGCTAGTTGGGCAGCCCTGGCTGTGCGTGCTGAACAGCCAAACCAACCAATAAATAAATAAAGAGTTACCTCATATCTTTCATTTTGAGTCTTTGGTCCAATATCAGCAATCAACATTAGCTGGAATAAAGCTATGGACACAGAGGCAAATCCAAATCAAAACTGCTAGATTCCCGAGAAGTTGAGAATGAGTTTATTGAACACATTTTCTATTGCAACATTCTAAGATTGAACAACCCAGGCAGTTCTAAACTGCACTGGGCTATTTCGTCATATCTATCATGAATAATAGATAATATTTACACATCTCAAATTCTCAATATATACCAATATCATCAGATTCATAATCACTGAGTAACAAAGTTTGTTGCACACACAACCAGTATATACTTTGTACTATAAATCCTGATTCATTTTGGTCTAATTTTTGGGGGTTTCATGACACTGGGAATGTGTGTTTCTGTGCTTAAGTATTGTTTGGACTGTGAAGTTAAAATAAAACACAGCCTCCTTTCCTTTCCACTCCTACTGCGATATTAAATCCCTGTATGAACACATGATAATTATTATTATATAATACATTGTGTAATAGTAATCAAACTGCAGGAGCGACACCTAGCTGCAGTGTGAAGTAGAACCAGCCAGAATTGCCCTGAGGAAGGTCACAGACGGTCACTGAAACATTGGCAAGTGACTAGTACATGTATGTATTGGTTGTGTGTACAGAACTTTGTAAAACTATATCTCTCATTTGGCAAAATAACATTAGGAAACTACATACTTACATTGTCTATTGAGTCAATCACACTATGTCGAAGCACACAATAAGCCACACTTCCCAATCTATAAAACAAAATGCAAATTGAAAAAAAAAACGGTATTGTACACTGAAAACACACTTTTAAAGCAGATTGCTGCACAAAAGTTCTCATAATCTACAGTACATCATGTATTAAGTACATACATGTACATGACCATCATAACAGTTATATAAATGTACAAATGGAAACCAATATTACAGTACAATTGATGGCAGAATCTTTCTCTACCTTAATAGCAAAGGACAGTAGCAAAAATGGACTTACCTTACAAGGATGTACATTTCAAACTGTTTTAAGACCTAACCCTTATTGATAGACATGATTCTTAAAGAGTCTAAAAAGAATTCAACATGTAAAATGACATTTACATCAATTTGATAAAACACTGCCAGTTATTCAATTTGTTTATTGACCACTGACAACTCTAAAGCAAAAAAATAGATCTGAACATGCTAACAAAGAAGGTAACTGAGAATGGCAGCACAACTTCATGTAAAATGAATTGCAGGTGACATCAAAAGTCCTGCATATCTCAAACACTATCAACATTGATATATATTACAATCTATTAAAGCTTAGAAATTACCCTAAGGCTTGTTGACTGAAAAATACATTACATCTACAGGTTCAAAATGCTTTGCAGGATAGAATTGGAACAATGACCCATTCTGTCCATAGGTACAAGAATACATATATTTGAGCTATTCATAATGTTCCATTTTTATGTCTGCCTTGTCCCTCCAACAAGACCAGGTTGAGGGATTAAAGTATCTAGATAGGCATAATGTTCACACCCACTTGGTCCCAAAGTTTTGTAAAGGCCTCTTACGCCCCCTGGCAGTTGTATCATGAACAACAATTATGAACTACTGGCATAAGGCACCATATATTACCCTGCATTAGGTGTGTAAGTTTTAAAAACAGACACAACCCTTTGTGTACCTCATGTGTTATAACAGTCTTTGTGGTCATCCTGAACAAGTTGGACTAATGTCAACTAATTTTAAAAGATCTTAAAACTGTCTCCCTTGTCTTTCAGGAATTAACAGCACAAATTCTTGTACAAGGAAACTCTACATAAAAATTTTCCACAAGTTTTATCATTATCCGTCTGCGCTGAAATGGTAAAAGTTATAAGCTTCTATAAGAAATATATTTTAGCATGCACTCTTTGTAATACTTTTGATTCATTATTACTTAGTTATACTTGATATATACAAACTTCTATGCCTCTTATAGTGTGAACAATTTCTGATACCTTAAAAAAGGTCTTTAAGTGTAAACAATCTTTTGGTCCTATCATTCTCTTTAGCGAAAAGATTACAACAGCTGCATTCAATTTGACTCTTCTGACTTCTACCTATAGGAATCCGGAAAAATATATTGACTTTTTGAAGGCCTCCATACAAAGTTAAATGTACTGTAGCTGTTACATGTAGCTGCTACCTTCCTGAATTTAGCATAGAGCATTGGCAGTACCCCCCATGCAGGGCCCCTCTTTAGCTAGAAGATTACAAACCTGCATTCAATTCAGCTCTTCTGACATCTAGAATCTACAACGTCTGAAAAATATCTTGATTTGTTGTTAGCTTTCATCTTGCATCTGTATAGTATCACCGCCGCTTTGTAATAACAGTGCGGTCACATTCGTTGTATGTCATCATGCAATTTTGATGCAGACTACGGCAGTACCAAACGCCTTCAAGGATCTAAGGCAGCCTTTTCCGAAACAAGGCTAAAATTAGTACGACACATGCTTGACTACCTCAAGAATGACCACAGTTTGTGATCGACGTACTGTCGCAAGCTGAGGTTATTCTTGAGGTACATACGACGTACATGTATGCGACTGGGCCTTAAGATACCAGCTGTTGTTCTGGCTACATGACGACACAAGTCCTGTTTCTTTTTGTAGTACTTGATCAAACAGGGCTACAGTAATCTAAACGAGTCAATGTAAGGCATTTAATTACCATTTTTAAGAGTGTCTGGTCCATGTATGTTGCACACCTTTAGATCATTCCAAGGCACCTGGCCATTTTCTTCGAAGTTTCTGCTTTTGTTCTGACTACATGACGACACACGTCCGTGACTCGTTCCTGGACTGACTACGGGAAGCCTGCATGTCCCTCTCGGCCTGCTCCTGGGCCTCCCGGCTCTGCTGCTTGGCCAGCTGGAACAGGGCTTCCTCCCTAAACAAACAAGATAAGATTAAAATATGGCACTATAAATCTGGAAAAACACTATAACTCTGGAATACATAGAATATGATGGCATAGCTTTAGAGGGAAACTTGACTTGTTAGAATAGATCATGACATAGTTCCCAATCTATACAATGCAAGACTAGGTCAGTTCGAAATTCTCTCGAACTCTACATTAATTTTGGATGCTGAATTCTCAAATTTTCTCTTGGCCCCTCCAATGAACATCTCATTTCAAGATCAAATCATAAGGGAGGAGAGAGTATGTTAACCTGGATGCCAGACTGTTTCCAAGACCAATGTAGGCCAGCTCCAGGGCTAACATGCCCAGAGTTGCACAGGGTCTTACTATGAGGGGCTGTAGCAACACGTCCTGTGTAGGCCCTGGAAACAGTCTGGCAACCAGGCTAAGACTCGATGTGTGTAGAGGTGGACGAGATAATTTTAGAGAGCCTCAGGTTTACAAGGCAATGGTTGGATGTAAACTATGATGTCAACTATTAGTCAGTCTGACCTGTCAGCTCTGGACACAGTCCTTGTCGGTGGAGAAGGCTGTGCTTCCTTGGTCGGGGTCGTCTTCCTCGGTGTGCTGTGGGCCTTAGGCTGCTCGTCTGCACTCGGCTTCCCCTCGAACTGCATGGTGCGCCCTCCCTGTGTGCGCACAGTCTCATACAGGTGTTCATCCGGGTCGCTCTCCGTTTCTGAGTCGCTGTTTTCTGAGCTGCTGCTGTCTGCAGAAGTATCTGTCGGGATGGAAATGATGGGAGTTAGACTTAGACAGATGTGTAATTTGGTAACCTCCTTATCGAGCTCTATGAGACTGGCTTTTTACTGATGGCTGGGCACAAGAAACTGACTACAGTACAAATAGAACTGATGTGCCATCAGAAAAAAAAACACATTACGTATGTAATTTATGAGCCCCCAAAAAGACAAGAGTCATAGATCCTGCTAAGGGGGCTAGCAATTTGGAATACATATCTAAAAAAACTGCAATATCAATATAATCAAAAGGTGGCAAGAAGAAAGAGTTGTTTCAAGGCAGAAGTACATGTGAGGACAGATGCATGAAGGCATGTAGTGCAGGCAAAAGGTTCACACACATTTTCATTCTTCCGACTTCTGCAAACTACAACATTCCATCTTCATCCACACTGACCAATCACAACAGTCACTCTGACCAATCACAACCCAGGCACTGACCAATCACAACCCTCACACTGACCAATCACAACCCTGATCAATCACAACCAAGACACTGACCAATCACAAACAAGACACTGACCAATCACAACTCTGACACTGACCAATCACAACCCTGACAAACGTCATCCTTGCAACAGTCTGTGACTGTGGAACCATTAAGGTCAAATGCAGTAAAGACCTCTGACCTCTAGTAGCATCATCGTGGAACCTGTTCTGACTTGACCTGTGCCCTGTGACCCCAGAACTGTTGTTGAACCTGACAGTACGGTTGGTGACAGTTCTCTCCTGTACCGTGGTCTCCCTGATGGTCATTCTCCCATTTCTTGACTGCCTTCTGCCCACTGAAGACTGGGGCTGCCTGCATTTGGCCAGTTTCTTGTGATGCGCAAGATTACAACTCAATACAAAATAAAGCATTTACACTGCAATCCTGTATCTGATAGCAATGCTGTGAATTACATGCATGTTTTTATTTATTTATTCATCTTGGAGACAGTTGGGTTGTCCCTTCAGCCGTGTACATAGAAAACTGCTCAAGAAGATCACTCAGGGGACTGATAAAATAAATTAAAGTATTTTGACAGGTAGTCACTATGGACAAAATTCTTAATGCTTGTGCAAGTGACCACCAAAAAGTGGTCACATTGGCTAGGTGGTCCTTATTATGTAAACGACGGGCGCCTTTGACTTGTTGCTGATGTCAAATTTCCACTTAGGAATTTTGTGCGGAATTTAAAGCTGCACTATGTAACATTTTGGCGCAAAAATTGAAAATATTCTTGTGAACAAATCCTAATACAAATGACATGCTTTAAGTGTGTTAATTTTTACTAACTGGATAAACGCTACACTGGATAGTAAGTGAGTGTGAGTGTAACTAAAGACACTTGACAGTCTTCTTTCAGCACTACATGTATGTACATACCCTTTTATGAGGAAACAGTCTAAGGTAGGCCTGCCAGAACCTGAGGCGCGGGCCCACTCGTGGCACCAGGCTCCTCACGGCACCGTAGTGGAGCGCCAGGAAGGCCGTACCATCTATGTCCTGTTCTGCAGGGAGGTTATGAACAAGGTAAAGGTAGTCCCATAACCCTTTTGAGGCCGTAGGGGCAGTGGGTTGTTATCCACTGTGTCTAGGGAATGGTATTGGAAGGCAGAGCCCATCCCTATCCTTCCACGGCCTCTTACCTCCACAACTGTCGGGTATTCATTTTCAAACCAGGATGGAGTGTGAATTTTCAGGCACTTCTACTGAGCATCGTCGGATAACTACAACTGCACATCTATACTCCTGTCAGCATATTTAAGCTATGGATAACAATGCTTTCCAATTTGAGTGAAAGCCAGTCTGAGGGTATTATCAGGAACAGTACTAGTACTGGGTGCTTTCATTTTTGTGGTGACCTCTCCTACCACAAACGTATGACACTGAGAATGTCTCCTTCTATGACTACTGTACTACAGAACTGTTTCAACCATAGATTTGAAATATCGCATGAACCTCCCTTTTCCTTCTACCCCAAAATAAAACCACCACTAAATTAAATGAATTTACAGTATTTACTATAGATTGCTTTCCAGTTTAAGGTATGATAAGCAACATAATACCAATTTGAAAATGTAACTTAAAAATAACGGTATATATGAGTCACACTACAAAAGCATTGCAGGACTAGTGTATAATGTATCATATCTGAATAACCTTTTCAGTCATAGAGGTATATTTTTGTGGGAAGCCATGGTATTTACATGAGGCCATCACAGGGCATTAGCAGATTGATACGTCATCTATTATTCATAAGTCATGTGTATAAATAAAGCTGAGACTGTTTGTACATTCTCAGGGGAGCTGAAAAATATGCGCAATATCAACATTATAGTGGTTGTAGAATACAGTACTGTAAAGTGTAAGTCCTGAAATGTGATAATTTTCGCAGCTTTCTTTGTGACCCTGTGACACCACAAGTTTATGTTTTCTGTGCATTGTTTATCAGTCTGTACTACAAAACTGTTTCAAAAACCTCCTTTTGCCTTCTAATGCCAAATTTAGTCGCTGCAAAAATTACTGAATTTACATGAAGCACTGAATCATTTAATTTCAAGCAGTTTGGATTAGCAACTTCAGTTGGTAATCCTTATTTCATTGAGTAAATCAATGGCAGTCTTTTGGAGAAATTAACCTATCACTTTTGCCCTGACCAAAATTCAACCCATGAGACATGAGACGTGTTTGTAGAAAACTACGTATAATGTTTGTTACTCACTTCCTTCTATTTCCTTCACTTGAAAATGAAAATTGAACTTATTACTCTTAGTTACCTATACCACATGTACATGCACAAACAAAGTGACCCTTAACAGGGGTTTATCTAAATCAGGAAAGGGGGGCGCTGCGCCCCCTTGTTTCAGCCCAGCACCCCCTTGTCGAATTCAGATTTTAGCTTAATATCCAGCATACAGCCTTTACTCAGCAATGGATTCTTCCATAAACACATACAATTCGGTCCCTCACCTGTGTGTGCTCCCTCTTATTCCGTTTTTCTAAAAAAAACCCTGCTTAACCATCATTACATACAGCAATACATTAAAAACTCAACTCCAGTAGGTGCTTACCTTGAAATGTTGAAACCAAGTCACGAAAATTATTCTCTGACAGCCAGATACAAATATCATCCACAGACTTTCTGTAGAAAAACTCTTCATTTTGACTTCGACCTGCCATCTATGTTAGTTAGATGCATTTGAGGAACTACAATATGCGACTCAATGTTTTTAAGGTTTACACTTAAAAGCATGACTCATTAAATATTAATGTATACATTAGATAAATAGGGAGACATAATATTACCACTGTGATAGGTGTCTTTTTCATTTTTTAAAGGTGCCTGTAGCAATAACTGCATATATTAGGAAAACTTGTAGCTCAACAGCTTAATACATTCTAGGTGACCATGGCCTAGCAAGTCTTTGGATACTGTAAATCACTTACATATAGCGGCAGGAATATAAAGTGGTTGGGGGTAAATAAAGTAGGTCATGGCACTTAATTCTAACAGTGGGAACAAACATTACTGTCTCAAATATCTAAGTGAACAAATATTTGCGATTATGAAAATTTAGCTGTTGACTAGTGACCTTTTTAAAAATCAGCTAAAATCAATTTACAGTAAATGAATCAAGAATTCCAGTATGCTGCTGTGTGCCTCCCATTGTAAACTGCACTAGTTGTTCTGCATTTAACGAGCAACCTCTTTGTTCATGGTAAAGCCATAACAACTTGACTTTGTGGATGACAACATTTGGACACCAATACACAAACACACACACATACATACACTGTGTCACATACAATGTCATACACAGAAACACACATATGCAAACACACAGACATGTTCCGGAGGTCTCCTCTAAAGCTTCATTCACTCCCACATCACCGTGCCCACATTTGAACTTCCACACATAGCAAAATGGAGAAAAAAGAAGAACATAAAGGAGCTGAGAAAGCTTGTGATGAAAAAGAAGAACAAAAGTCATAAATCCAACAAACTTGGCCAAACCTGTTCCGGAGGTCTCTTCCTCCGCCTTCTCCCCCTTCTTCGCTGGCTCCGCGGGTCGCTGTGCGTTTCTGTGTTTGGACGACATCGCGTAGACGGGGAGGTCGGCGTTGTCCCCGGAGGTCACCCTGCTGACGTCGGCAGGGGTCATGTAAGTGTTATCGAGGGCAGAGGTCGCGGAGGTGTCTAGGGTGGACATGGGACTGTCTACGAGAGGTGCGGGGAGGGTGGGGGGCATGCCGTCCCTGGGGGAGGGGAAACACGTCGTGCATAAACCACCAAGAAGAAAAAAACAGAAAAAGTGCCATGCAGCAAAGCAAATGTATGAGTATGTAACTTCTTAAACTATAACTGAATACAAACAAGCAAACAAACACACACAGTGCATATATATCATTAAAAAAAATTATGTATTTTGAGCATAAAACAGGAGAGAAAAATAAAACACACAAAAAAGTACCATGCTTTAAAGCATGTGTGTGTGAGTCTGTAAGTTCTTAAACTATATGTGCTGTCTGCCAACAAGCAAACAAACACACCCACAAACACATAACCTTCTTCGCAAAGGTACAAAAAATATAAATAGGACCATGCTGCAAAGTATGAGTGTAAAATTGTGATTTCAGATGCTCTTTTTGCATCCAAGATAAACTGACCAGTAGCAAATACAAGCAAACAGAAGTAGTGATATAGAAAGATCAGAGTTACCATCTATTAGGTAAAAACACTTGACACTAGGTGTTGGGATCATTAACAACATTAAGGGTATGTCGTTTCATACTCACTTGACTGTTGTGTTTGGTGTTGTCGTCTGTGTGCTGTTGAGAGCCTTTTGGTACTCCTTCCTCACCGCCGCCTTCCCTTCACTTTCGCTCTCACTTTCGCTCTCAGATGACCCGCTGTCTGAAGACGAGAGAGCAGATGTCTCGGAGGAAGACTGCTGCGAGGTTTGACCGTTGACTTCGAGTGACGGAACGTCCGGATGGCCACCTTTACGTCTGCCTTGCACACCTCCATGAATCGAACAAACGGTTTATTGTTAAATACAAGAGACTTGCAGCCGTGGGCTGAATAACAAACAGAGCACCAATGCATTAAAACAGTTTAAAATTCTTAATTACCAATAAGAATTTAAATAGACATGAAAATAAAGAGATTTAGCATGTTGTTATTACGTAATAAATACCTCTTTCCTCGCTTTTCCTTGTCTTCCCTCGACTTGTGGGAATGACATCATCGTAGTCATCTTCTTCTACATAGCTGGTGTGGTACTCTCCTCTTCCCTTGTAGGCAAAGTCTGGTTCATCGAAGGCGGTGTTCGCGCCACGGGCGTCGGATACGCTTGCCTTACAAGGTACAACAAGATACAAGAAAACTTTAATGGAAATCCGCAGTGTTTCCACTGAATTAAAACCAATCTGTATCTGTATCTATATAGTCGGTATAACCGCCATTAGGCATAAAACACCAATGAATGTACAATCACAAGAAACATTTGGATAGACGGCGCAATATCTTGGATATCATACGTATACGTATGACCTTAGATGTGACATCTTAAGATGAGGGAGACAATATCAAAAATTGATGTACTGTAAATGCCGAAATGTTTGCAGTGGTTTTTTGTTCGCGAAATTAAAGCCATCGTGAACATTTTTGTCCAATACAGTAGCAGTATATGACTATAGCGTTGTCGCGAACTTAAAACCACGTCAAACACTCCAGTTTTGCTTGAGCACAAAATAAATACCATGCCAACTTAAATGCATTTACAGCATCTTGTTACTAATACATAACATTTACATTTACCTTAGCAGGCGTGCGTTCGACAGTTGCCACCGTGGAAGCAGACGCCGGGTGGAGACCGTTGTTTTTCGACCTCTTCTTCTTGGCATCGAACAAGGACAGGTCTGCGTCAGAGTCGTACGTATCGATGCCTCGGGCGACCGTCTGCACGTTGTGCATGGAGCCCTGGTTGGTGGAATCGGAGAAGCTGCGCTCCCTTTTTACGTACCGTTTTGGTTTCCTGTGAGACAAAAGGGCGATCAGAGATGGCAGACTTCACTGACTTAGGCAGAACATATAGACACTGCGCAGATACACGTGTACACGAACACATGGACAGAACAATACTTCAACTTCACCTTCAACTTAGATTATCCCCAGGTGACCCCACGAGGGGCAAAGTAGGGGGGGGTTAACGGTGCACACCCCAGTTCTTCCGCGACCGGGGTCCACGGAAGTGCCCGACAAAAAAGTGACGAAAGGGTTTCGAGGGGCTGGGTTTGAGTTTAGATTTCTCAAAATGTGCTTCGAACTGATATTAGATACTAGCATGGCTGAAAAGCGTATGAATTGGTGTGTTTTGGGTGAAAATTTCGTTTCGATCTGAGCCTTGCTTCCGGATATCCATCCGCGTTGATGGTGAAATGTCCCTTGGCCCGGGATTGACCTTTGTTGCGTTCTGCGGGTCATGCTGACATGCCTCGCGCCGTGGATGATTAAAGAAATCTAAGTACTAGAATTTTCTTTATAATTGGCTCGACTGTACGCTAGGTTTTGCTCTTTCTGACAACATCAGTCGTTTCTACCCAGAAATTTTTTTCTACGAGTTTTATCCTACACAAAAGTGCCAAAATTTGACCATCATTTTTGACGTGAAAATTATGTTTTTGTCTCCTGATTTACCAAAATCAGAGAGGTAGAAGAAACAGAACTCAGCTGGTCCTGTAGCGGAAGGGATAGGCTTTCATCCCATACACAGTTGATTTACTTCGGAATACTTCCCTGGAAGAGACAGTACCTAGACTGGAGGGTGCGCAGCCTCCAATTGAAACCCCAAATAAACTGGGGTGTGCTCCCTTAAACGGACCCGTCCTGCAAAAAATACTGACCATAACAGCCAACAAATTGCATTTTTCCCGGGAAACTGTGTAGCCCGGACCCAACCTGGTCGAAAAAAAATCGGATTTCGCAAGTTTTGATATGGTTATATAATGTCATATAATGTGCTGATTTGCCCCCCTCCCACGCCCCCCCCCTTAGAACACGGCCAAACAGCCTTCAAAGTGTGTTTCCTGAACATTGATGACGTAACATTTACCAAAACATTGTTTTTTGCATTGCTCTACTACAGGGGCACTGGGATATTGCATATATTTGTTTAATAGTCGCTCCTGCATCAAGTAGCAGACGCTTTTCAATGAAAAAAGCCTTTGATTACGTCATTCTCGTACTTTCCTGCCCAATCCAGTGTCAAGTTCGCTGTCGCACTAGTTTACAACATTCATGCAAATAAGTCGCACAGATCAGAAGATACATCCCTAGGCTTGTTTATCGCACCGAGACCGATACCAATTTGTACAGCCTTTTCTCAGCAGATGCCCGTTTATACCTTTATAGCTGTTAGAAGTGCGGCTCAGACCGCCATCCTAACCAAAGATACATCATGTAAGTTCGTTTTTCTACAAAATAAAAGAAATCTTGGCTACGAAAACACTTGGGTAATGAGGCTAGGTCTATTCTCTATCAGTTGACGCCCAAAATTAAAATTCTAACTGCTTCCCGTAGAAGTACGGAACTTAAAACGGCACTGTTCTCAATGGAAAAGACAGGCAAGTGAAAGTCATTGTGACGTCATGAAGTCAACTACGTTCTAGGCGGTTTGTAGCGTTTATTCTAGTCAGAAATAGAAGGAAAGCCTCCTCCATCACAAGAGCGCCTCACTGACATGCCTTTCTACTGCAATACCTGTTCATTAAGCATGAATTTATGGAAAAAATCGTCTTCAAGTGGAAGCTACCATTGTGACGTAATTGCTATTATGCGCCTTGAATGGTACCGAGGCCCAGAAGGACAAAATCAGCCTTCCGACACGGTAACTTTCAACCACCTGTAACTCAAGAAAGAAAAGTCGCAGACAACTCAAACTTCGCATGCTGATAGGTGATAACTCTTTTAAGTCATAGACAATATAAATCATAATTTGCATATATTAACGGTGCACACCCCAGTTCTTCCGCGACCGGGGTCCACGGAAGTGCCCGACAAAAAAGTGACGAAAGGGTTTCGAGGGGCTGGGTTTGAGTTTAGATTTCTCAAAATGTGCTTCGAACTGATATTAGATACTAGCATGGCTGAAAAGCGTATGAATTGGTGTGTTTTGGGTGAAAATTTCGTTTCGATCTGAGCCTTGCTTCCGGATATCCATCCGCGTTGATGGTGAAATGTCCCTTGGCCCGGGATTGACCTTTGTTGCGTTCTGCGGGTCATGCTGACATGCCTCGCGCCGTGGATGATTAAAGAAATCTAAGTACTAGAATTTTCTTTATAATTGGCTCGACTGTACGCTAGGTTTTGCTCTTTCTGACAACATCAGTCGTTTCTACCCAGAAATTTTTTTCTACGAGTTTTATCCTACACAAAAGTGCCAAAATTTGACCATCATTTTTGACGTGAAAATTATGTTTTTGTCTCCTGATTTACCAAAATCAGAGAGGTAGAAGAAACAGAACTCAGCTGGTCCTGTAGCGGAAGGGATAGGCTTTCATCCCATACACAGTTGATTTACTTCGGAATACTTCCCTGGAAGAGACAGTACCTAGACTGGAGGGTGCGCAGCCTCCAATTGAAACCCCAAATAAACTGGGGTGTGCTCCCTTAAGGTCCCAGGCTAAGGCGGGCAGGCCTCCAGCCTGGCACGGTATGACTCAACGGTGGGAGCCGTTACAAATGTGCCAGGCAGGGCGATCCACTCGGGGATGGTGCGGGGAAAGTATGAATATTTGTATGAATCTGTCCTAGTGTTGATTGTTTGAAATTTGAGAGTGTGGCTCCCCCGGGTACAGAACAATACTTCCCTCCCTTGGGGGTGAAGTAATAAATGTAAACAGAAAAAACACAATTTTCAACTGTGGTTTCTAAAATTTATATTAGGAAGAAAGGAAAGGTATGTCTACTTTAAATTTGGTGCTCTTCAAAAAGTTGCAGGAAGATTTTTCGTTTCAGTGACATTGGTGTTTCTTACAACAGTAAGTATAACTCACACGTCGATGAAGGTTAGCCATCCAGGTTAGGTGTAACATTACACAATACAAAATAGATCATTCTCGGTCACTGATAAAACATAGTGGATACTATCTGAAACATCTGACTCTTTTTAGAAAAGGCATCAAATTGCTTGATTAATTTTTGTATTGTATATTTCACACTGTAATTCAATTCAGGGTAGCAAAATTTCATGGTGTAAGGAAAATGGATACTTTCACTGAACTTCAACTTTAGGTGGTGGCAAGTGATTTACAGAACGTATTGTGTGAAGGAACCATAAATAAGAACAACAGTTTTTTTCACGGTGATAAGTTCACAGTACAGTCTGAGGTGACTGTGAAAACAGTGAACATAAAGTTACAGTGAAAGAAACAAGAATTACAGTAACAGTAACGTTCCCCCTGCTGCCTTACCCAACAACCAATACAGATTTAGTGCCCAAAGGCTACCTTAGAAGAATGAAGGTTAAAAACTGGGCGTACCTCTTCCCGGAATCGGTCCTGGAGTATTTCTTGTCCCTCCCTGGGTCTGAGCGGGGAGACTCGGAAGTGATGGATTCGTCCACGTGGTGGGCGACGGAACCATTCTTACTCTGGGAGGACACAGGTCTCTTTTCCTACAAGACAAACATGTCAAATTAGCCATTAGAACAAGTTATAGGTTCATCGTTCATTCGTTTGTTTAGACCCCTGTAGTGTCTGTTGGCACATAGGGTAGCAAGTTTCCTTGACTCTTCCTTTCCGAAATACAGGTGTAGCCCCAACCAAGATGTCCTGACCCCGGATTGAACTGTTACAAAAATACATCAAACACTTTTAGACTACCACTTTTTGAAAAAAAGGATGGAAAAGTGAGATATTGTACAAAATTTGAAGTAAATCATGAAACTTTAATTTGCAGTCTGTGGTTTTATTTTCACAGTTTTTGTATTGGCCTCTCTTCCGCAAATTCAATTGACACCTAAGTTATACATTTCTAATGTATTATCACTGTACTTCAGAAAACCCTCCCACTGCAAAATACATCCACCGCAAAATAAATTGATCTAAAGTAGCAAACATACCACGCTTGAAGTGATTTTTCTTTCCTTCCCAGGGTGCCTTGGGCTGTCCCCGACCTTGAGCTGGTATTTGAGGGCATCCGTCAGTTTACCCACAATCCTCTCCTGCGCCTGGCTGTTTGGGTCCTTCAGTCTGGTCAGGAGAGCCAGCGCCTGTTGAAGGCAACAATTTCACATGTTTACAATCCTTAACTTGGAGTAATTTTCACCAGATAATACTTTTACCAATACACATTGAATAGAATGCTCCAGCAAGCAAAACAATATTGGGAATGAAAAAATTTCTTGGAAACACAAAGTCATGTAGATTTTCATCCACTCTCTCATTGGACCCCTATGCCCATTTATAAGTGAGGTGTGGCTCTTTTCAAACACAGGACCTCTGGCTTTATGTCCCATCCAAAAGGATGTCCCTAACCATTTAGCTAGGTACTCATTTTCACTTGAGTCCATTGATAGGTTTAAAGAGCCTTTTCCCTGACCACTACATTGTGGCCTGATGGGGATTCGAACCTAGAACTTGACTTGACTTTAGGGGAACGGGTTTTGTTCGCGTTAAGGATTTTCGCGTACGCGTGGAAAATTTTCGCGTGGAAAATTTGAAATGGAGAATTCATTTATAGGTTCAAAATATCAAAGTAATTTTGATATCAAAATTTGTCTCCCTTGGAAATAGACTTGAGTACCTTGGGAATCAACTTGTTTTTTTGTTTTCTTAAATTTCAAAAATCCTTTGAATTTTTTGGGGTGTGAAACCTTAGATTTGTAAACCTTCAATTCCCTTCGGATCAACTAATTTGCATATTTTAACGCACAAATGATCAAAATTACAGGCAAACTTTTCCCCTGCATGGGTGTGGGCATGGTGTGGTGTGGTTTGGTGTGTGCTATTCCCAAGGGACTCAAGTCTATTCCCAAGGGAGACAAATTTTGATGATAAAATTACTTTGATATTTTGAACCTATAAATGAATTCTCCATTTCAAATTTTCCACGCGAAAATTTTCCACGCGTACGCAAAAATTCTTAACGCGAACAAAACCCCAACCCGACTTAAGCGTCTAAGTCAACAACCCTAACCACAAGGCCATGGTCCTTTACCTGCTTGTAGCTGGCTATTGCTCTCTCTGGGTTCCCCATCCTGAAGTGGACTGCTCCTAGCCCCTCATGGGCCTGCCATTGGCCATGCTTGTCCCCTATTCAAAATGGCAGACAATGGTTAGGGGACAAACCAACAGCAAGAGATTGCTTTTGAAAAATAGTACAGCTTACTGTACAACTTAACCTTCTCCCTGCTGTCTAACTCGATCTGTAACCTGTAGAGAATGGGTTGCCAAACGGCAACAGTGTGCTAAAGGATAAGTAGCATTATGCTCTTGTCATAAAACAATTTGTTAAGACCTCTCCTTAAGGTTTAAAAGAAGTCATCAGCAAAACCTTAATGAAAATCTAAAATTATTTGATAGCTCATATGAAAGAGTCAAGACTTTGCATGTTTGTTCCTTTGTTTACTGTCTTTCTTTTTTCTTTGAATTCTTCCATATTCTATTTTTAGATGATGATGATTTGGCTTTTTTTCAAACTTTTCTAAATCTAAGTCTGTACACTCGTCAACTAAGAACATATTATGCTAAATCAGGGGTATGCCTAAACACCTCACCCGACCTCATCCGACCTCACCCGACCTCATCCGAGTCTAAAATGCAGTGTATACGGGGCAGGGACATTATTTAACACTAGTCAGTTCACATGTGGAAAAACAGAAGCTATCAGGAATCTTCAGAAATGATTGATTTTTGCCTACAAGTTGGGTATCAGCTGAAAGCTCTCTTCATCATGAACATAATCATGTAAAAATTATTAGTCAGTGATATTCACTACTTTAGATATGATCAGTTGAAAATGCATGTTTACGATGTAGTCCTAGCTTAGCACAATGCAGCTTCATACTGGCCATATGGGTTAATACCAGTAATTGAGTGGCAATTGCTTTCGCCCATAGGGGGCTATGACACCTTTAATCACCTAGACCATTGACCCCAAGCCCGCCCACTGAACTGGTAATTTGGTGGAAAAGGTGTGAAAAATGTAAATCGACCAAGGTTCAAAGGCCATGTGGGAATGGCCAGGCTCTCTATTGCCAATGCCTGGCTCTCCAGAACTCAACTCACACTTTGCCAGTTGGTGTGAAATACAGTACTAGTCTAATTAAGCAAGTATGATTCAAAGTAGGTCTGTGATCCAATTCAGGTTGTGGCCATTTTCTTTATAAAACAATATGTTCACTTTGTACTGCCTTACTGCCCTTAGAACAGATTACAGGATTTAAAAAGGTTTGAATTATATATCACTTTAAAATTATTACTATTTTCGATGAACAGAACAGGAAAATGATTAGATGGTGTATTTGAAATTAGCAGGCCGGTGCAGGTAGTTTTATGTTACTAACATTATAGTAACACGGGATAGATTTATTTACTTTGAAGTATGACAGGAAAAGTACAGTACTGAATTTCAAGTCCTGCTAAAATCACAGAACAGGGGATGTTGATCATGAGAGTGGCAAGTCTGGCGACTAATTAGTCAGGGAGGCTGTAGGTTGAGTATGCGGCGTGAAAAGCTACCGCTTCTGATTTTTGGTCCGAAGCACACCGCGACCCTACTCTTCTCGATATTATTGTGTTTAGTTCATTTAATTGTTACTGAGACTGCTTTTAGAGTATAGATTCTGTATACGTTTAAATGCATTCTTTAACCTTTCCTGGCATGACATACACACAATATATTTTCCGCAAGCGAGAGTGATGTGCCTTATTGAAATTGGCAAAACCAACCTCCTTGGCAAAACTAAGAATTTTTCAAAAGCAGGACTGGAGACTCTGATATCAATAAATAAGAAAATACCCGTTCAATTACAGACTGAGGTGTTTAATTTTTCGTAACTTTGTAAATCTTCCACTGTTGACTTCTCTCTACTTTGGAATCTTTTAAAATTGAATTCTTTAACCTAAGGTGTTGTTTGAATCAAGGACATTATATAATATTGTCCTTGTTTGAATGGAGCGTTACTGAGCCACTCATGATGTTGTGATACTGATGTTCATTTGCATACAGGAACAATAGCGGTGGAAGTCTGGGCTGCATAACAATGTGAATACATTATCATGGTTTCTCAAAAATTGGTGGATGTTTGTGGTGGGGATTCCCAATACGTATTGAGAATTTCTAAAACAACTTCGCTAAAAGGTTTAGGAGTAACTTAAGCTACAATACGAGTACAGGGTGTGCACTGTTCATTGAAAAAAAAAGGTACTTTAATTTACAGACACTGGAGATAAACGGCTCATTTAAAAGATAATAAACACTGATAAACTTAGAAGAGTATCGAAGCCACCACTCCCGACCAACCTACTACATATTGTCTATAGAATTTTTGATAGTGTCAATGTCGATCCATTCGTTCAGCCCTTGAAACAATGCACATAATGACGTAGTTGCAAGGATTCGCCTTTGTATTTGTAAAGTGCAATTTGGTTTACTCATCGACAGATTCACCCCATTTTACTCATTTGTCATGAAGACGCAAGTTTTACATTCACCCCTCCATATTTACATAATATGAATCTGGTTCACGGCTGTTCACCCAAATTTCCCACTATATACTCACATACTCACATTCACTTCTGCTCATGGGAAAAGGTAGTGGCTAGTTTGGTAGTGTCAGTTTGTTTTGGCATCATCCACTCGGAAACAACTGACCAACGCCCAAATTTTATAAAAAGTGCTACTGCAGTCTTGCCCACATTATATATCACCAGGTGCTAATATGTTATGGCTATCTCACCTACTTACTCTATTTGCCCGTTTTATATACATTCATAAAATGTAACTCTTCGATCATTGAATAGTTTCAGAATTTAATCAAGGAGGTCTCTTTATTTACAAACTGTCCAACTATAGCCCCCCCGGCACTGTCAAAGAAAACAACATAAGTGCAGCAATGCCCTTATTAAAAGATATGTTTGAGGTCATGACAATTGCAATTAAACTCTTTGAAACTGCAGGCATCAAACCCATTAACTATTATATGATAGAGATACTTTCAATCACAAGTCTGCAGTCTGGTAAAATACCCATTTAGGCCCACTTTACACTTGCGTCATTTAAACCCATGCGAACCGGTTCAGTACCGTTTCCGTTTTCTTTAGACCAACAGACGGAAGCGCAGTGCACCTGACCCGTGGTGGAAGATATTACAGTCGCGCATGATTCAAATAGCGATAGAAGAGCCGCTTATTTCGTCTGGCAGTAGTTCATATTTCTTATGTTTGCTACACGTTTTCTTGCATATGGGATGCCGCCTACACACCCAACAAAAAAGGAGGATGAGACGCATGTAACGTTACAGGGACGGGCAAGACCAGACTTGAACCGCCAGCGCCTTGTCCAAACAAATTCATTCATGACATGTAAAATTCAGTGAGTGTACTGAATGGTCTGTTATCAAATGAGTCTCGTCATTCAAGTTGCTATCTGATACAACTGTATTATTAAGTCAAGTGTCATTGGTTGAGACAGAAAGTGTGGGGAGGGGTGCAGCACAGTTTTAAAAAGTTTGCGCAAAAAGAACTGCCAATACACTTGTTGAGAAGCGTAGGGGTGACGCATGATGGTGACCGGGACACTGTTCTTGGCTATGATATACAGGAGTTATAGGGTTTTCTGCTGCATTGATTGCACTAGTACTTTTAGCTACAAAAAAGCATCATGCTTGTCCTCAGTCTGAGGTTCCACCACTTTTTTTACATTATAAGATAATATCACCTTGAATACATTCGTAAAAAAGCCGTATGGAAGAGCTATCTTGGGAGATATACCCATGCAATTCAAGTGGGGAGACTGACTTATTTTTTGTTATAATTGGTAAATGCAATCAAACATTTTTAACCTGATATAAAAACATGCTAGCCACAGCAATGTGTTAACTTGCTGCCATCTAAAACACATTTATTAAACAATAACTAAAGGCCACGTTCATGATTAAAAAAATAAAATGCTTCAAACCGTTTCGTATGAACCCAGAATTGAAACGGTTAACATTTTGCGTCAGCAATGCAAACTTGCACCCGCACTGAAAACGGTTTACATTGAATTTGCATAACTCTGTTGTAATCCTGCACAATTACAATTCTGCGAAACCATTTTATTCTGAACCGTTGCAGACTACCTCAGGAGGAGGTTCGAAACAAAACCGTTACGTAGTGTTCTTCATGTTAACTTTTCTTCATGTTAACTTTTTTAAGTGTATCATTTTCATCTCGCCTGCTCAGTTTGTCCCGCAACAAAAAGCCTTTGTTACATATTAAACTATTAGGCCGCATGGCTAAGTTTTTGCAAGGACATTTCATAGTGTCCCTGGTTTTTGTTAATCTTTGTGCAAAGATGGCCTGCTTGTCATATTACCAGCAAGCAACAACAACAAAACAAACTTGTGTAAATAATGGACCATTGTCATTCAAGCTCTGTGTTAACCATGTTAATTGGTAGGTATCATTATCCACTCTTTTTGTATGGGTGATCAGTAAGTATTATGCAAATTGTCTACCTGAAGCTTTGTTACATAATGTTACAAATGTTTTTATAAGTGGACAAATCTTTGCCATTAAGGAAAACCAAGGAGGTTTTATATATCCTTGGTCAAATCAAGGAGGTTAAATATACCTTGGTCAAATAAAGATGTTATATTCATGGGCCAAGCGAACAATTAGAAGGCTTTTGATCGATAAGAGAGTTCAAACAGCAATCAAGTTATACATGGTCTAAGGCGCACTTTAGACCTACAATGTTATAAGGTCGTACGATCATCGTCGTAGGCGACGGTTTTCTTTAGACACACGGTCAGGAAATATCATGGGACCCCCGCGGCGCAGAATTCCATCGATGTGCGCGTGTGACTCAAAGTGAACTCTTGCGCTCAAATTCAAAATGGCGGGGGAACCGCTTGTTTTCGTCAAAAGATGAAGCTTTTACTGACTTTGCAACAACTGTTGCCCTGCAGATGAGACGTTGAGAACGGTGCTCAACAAAGAAAGAGATTGAGGCTGGTACAGAGACGGACGGGATTTAACCCGAGTTCGTGGCCGCCGCCGGGGATGTCCCGGGGATCGAGGAATAGGGGCATACTAGAGAAGTAGCCACTGGTAGCAGGGCGTCGCGCCGGAATACTAGTAACCGGTTTCGGACGAGAAAAATATGTTTCCATTGCTAACTGCATGCATATTTACAAAGAAAACGATAGAAACTTTCCTTCCCGGACAGGAAACAGCACACTGTAGGCTTATTAGCATATCACCCACTTCCGTCGCCGGCGACGATTCTTCTTTAGACGAGAAAAACACAGCCACAGCCCCCCCCGCTGAACGTCGTGCGACTGGGTCCGAGGTGGTCGCACGACATTTCGAGGATTTCCCGTTTATTGCCGTCGTACGATTGTTTTGATCGTCTTTAGACGGCCAAAAAATACCGTCGCCGGCGACGTCGCCCACGACGATGATCGCACGACTCTAAAATGTCGTAGGTGTAAAGAGGCCCTAAGGCCTTGCTAACAAAGAAACAAATCCACAACTCAGGACTCGAAGCAAATCTTAAACAGTGGCAAGGAGGTTTAATAATAATATATAGGCCTGTAACCTCCTTGCATTGAGGCTTTTTTAATCTCCCAAATACAAATTATGAAACTTCCCAATGATTTCTTAACATTCTTTTTTTTGCGGCGACGGCCAAGGGAAGACAATTGGAACTGTTACAGTTGCATTTGATTTGTTTCTTCAAGGTTTCTTCCACCATTTCTTTAAAAAAGGTCAAAATCGTTTTACACCATTACATCTTGGTTACATTTATCACAGCTTATATGAATACAACCAAGGCACATTATACTTTTTTTGTTCTTTGCAGATGTCCAGATGTCCTATGTAGTCAAGCTAATTGACAACATTAGCTTATTAGTTTGAAATAATGAAGCACTGTGATCTGGCAAAGTCAAATCAAGGAGGTTTGATAGAGCTTCTTGTTCAAATCAGATTGTTCACCTCAGGAGAAAAATGTCAAATAAGTGCTAATTACACTGACTAGCTAGGTGTGATAACTCATTATGCGAGTGTTTTCAACAGTGTGGAAGGACTAATTATCACCAATTTTCATTGGGATAGCCCACTCTTAGCCCCCTGTGGCCCCAGTTTAGCAAAGTCTGGGCAATAGTACAGTCGCCAGGCCGAGTCAATGTAGGTATGGGTTGAGCAACTTTAAAAAGGAATATCTTCATAGCTTTACATCTTATGACCAAATTAGAGGTACCATAACGCAAGGGAAATCATGCTCTTTCAAATGACATGTAAAACTAATCTGTATGTTCAGTAGAAAAAAAGTTGGAAAATTGGATTTCCAAGATGGACGCCTTCAAATCCGGAAACTGGATTTCCGGATGTGAAGTGAACAGTGTTATTTGATGTTCTGGATACGTTAAATATGCATGCATTATGAATGCAAAACAAGCAGAAAACTCAAGTATTTACCACTTTTTATAAGTTACTCCGCTCTAACGGGTGCCGTGAAACACCCATGTCGTGCGTATTTGGGTTGAAAACAATGGCGAAACCCCGCGGAAAATAGATCAACTTTGACTCGGAAAATCTCGTTTCTGACAAAAGTCTGATTCCTCTGAAGCACTGTAGGAGATTGGTGAACTTGTCACGATACTGGAGACACAATTAGATGCCTGATCTGACCTATTTTGACTGCACTATTGACTTTTTCCGTGACCATGATACTCCAAACGGCGCGTATCACACTTCTATCTTGGAAACTTACAAAAACTGGTAAATACTTAGAGTTTGCTGCTTGTTTTGCATTCATGATTGCATATTTAACGTATCCAGAACATCAAATAATGTCCCTACCCCGTGTACACTGCAATTTAGACTCGGATGAGGTCGGGTGAGGTCGGATGAGGTCGGGTGAGGTTTTAGGCATACCGCTAAATCAGCTGAACTGCACTGCTGACAATATAATAGACTAAGTTTGGATGATACGAATAATTAAATCTTAAGACAATTTCTGAAACATTTTATCTTTCTTTTGGTTTTGTTTCTACATCTATCTAGTCTACTTTCTACAAGTTTCCAAGCCTGGCGTAGCCTACCTGTGTCCTTGGCTGCCTGTAGCGCGTGTAGAAAGGCCTCCCCGGCTGCATCGTTGTCGTTGACCTGGCTGAAGGCGTAGGCCAGGTTACAGAAGCAGTGGCCCTGGGCCTGTCTGTTCCCCAGGTCATCTGGAAGGGAGACAATAACATTTACTACCAAGAATTTCTATAAAAAGTTTTCTTGAAATAACACGTCCAAGCTTGAAATTCTATACTTATATCAGATCTATTTCTGTCATCAAAGTCTAGTGGACCATCATGAAAACTATTTCCTTTTGTTCACGCTGAAGTTCTAGATGAAACACATTGAGACAAAACATAAATTTCACAGAAACAGCTCTTAAGTGAAACTTGTCCTGTAGATACAATCAAACCAGTACAAATGACAACACCTCTACAGAACCAATGCCCATTGTTACTTTTTGGTGGTCATTTAGATAATTTTCTGTAGTGACCACACAGACCAGATTTTATCAGTACCCTATAGCTAGCCTGAGTGGTCTTCATGGGCAGTTTTGTCTGTAAAATATTTCAATTCGAGACGTTCTTACTGTGAAGTTTTGCAGCTGCTTCGTGGAAGCTGATGGCCCTCTGGTACTCCCCGCAGGAGTTGTACACGGCGCCCAGGTTCTGTAGAAGCACGGCTTCACGCTTCTGGTCTCCGTTTGGGCCCCGGGTCAGCGGCAGTGCCAGCTCAAAACACTCCACAGCCTTGCTGAATGCCTTGGCTGACGTGTAGGTCATCCCCAAGTCATTGTATAGTTTACCTGTGATAGGAAATACATGTAGCAAGAAAAGAATGATACACTAAATCTTGAAATGTTCGCAGTGGTCTTATTTTCATAGTTTTCATGGTGACACTGTGAATGTGCGCTTCGAATCCAATTTGTATTATTTCTGTACTAAAGATTTGTTTAAACTTTGAGCTTTGCAAGAATTTCTTACTATCGCAGAATAAAGAGTAGCAGCTGCTAGAAAATCCAGACATAAACTTAAAAGATTAAAAGCCATTGATAAAGCTGACATCCAATATCAGATTATACATGTAGCTCATCACAAATATGGCTTAACATTGTGTGTTGATACCGATAGACTATTTTATGTAAAACATGCTGAAAACTCCTTACCTAGCACTTCCCCTTCCTTCATATCTCCGCAGACCTCCCGACACCTGTCCAGAGCCTCCTCGCACTCTGGAACTCTCCTGGACTCCAGCAGGCAGGTCGCCTGGAAGTTCAGCGCCAGGGCTTGCCTCTCCACGTCTTCCGCTCTCTCGTACATCATAGCAGCCTGGCCATGGCATTTTGCGGCCTGGGAGGACTTGTTCAAGTTCGTGTACGTAAAAGCGAGTTTTGTCAACGCCTCTCCCTCCATGAGAGGGTTTCCGCCATCCTTCCCGTAAGCCTCTATCGCTTGCTCGTAGTATCGGATTGCTTCGTCGTACCTCCGCATTTGGTCGTACCCGAGGCCGAGGTTGTAGTAGAGGTCAGAGTTCGACTGCTGCTCGTTTTCGTCGTCCTTCGACGGGAGCGCCCGCTGTAGAAGTTCGAGCCCCCGCTGCGGCTGCCCCATGGCGATGTACACGGCGCCCAAGTTGAAAGCACATGCCCGTTCTGTGTACTTCTCCTCCAGAAGAACAGATTTCTCGTAGGCAGCAGCGAAGGCCTGTAGTGCCTTGTCTTGTTCGCCGTTGTTGAGCTCTTCGTTCCCGAGCTGTGTGCATTTGTCTATCTCGCCGCTCAGTGAGCTGATATTATCCTGTGGAAGTGGCATCCTCATGGTATCACTGGGGCTTCACGATGCACCTGTATTGAGAGAGATAAAATTTTGTTTGGTTGGATGATTGAGATTTTGATACAATTATGAATAAAAGGTAAGAAAACTAAGAACTCAAATTTAACTTCAACTTAGATTACCCCCAGATGACCCCATGAGGGGCAAAGTAGGGTGGGTGGGGTGTAGGTTGAAGGCTAAGGCGGACAGGCCTCCAGCCTGACACGGTAAGACTCAACAGTATAAGATCTGTGATAGCTACACTTCAAGCACCTATATCTATCTATATCTATTTATAAATCTGTATTGAAATATGAAATTGTGTTTTTCATACCATAAAAGGTACAAAGAAGATGATTTGACATTTTGGCATTGACATTTAAAAGACTCTTCCTATATATATGCATGCGAATGTTTGAGTCCTTTGCTTTTGGGAATACCGTTGGCACTCTAAATCATGGTTGCCATGGTAGCAGTTTGTTTTGTCACACCTGACCTTGACGTCATGACCTCGTCAGGTGGGAGAAGTGCAGAACGGCAAACCCTGTATCCTAGCAACAGCCAATCAAAGGCTTAGGACCTAAGTCTGCTGTTTGTCCTAATTCTATAAAGAACCCGCAAGAATTCCTCGGCCACGTACAAAAGACGTTTCTGTCATACGTCACTCATAGTTGCTGCTACCAAAACATTCATTGCAAACAGCAACAAATTTTAACACAGAGAGATGTCTACAAACACGAGCAGTCAAAAGTAATGCAGCAGTATCAGATAATACGTAACGTTGTATCAGTTATGCCTACTTTGGGGTCATGTAAACATGTCGAAGTCACATAACAACAGTGTGTTTTATTCAAAAGCAAGTTCTCATGTGCACTGAAGAATAAGAGCCACATAAGTATGATCCTGAGTCATGTCTCTACATTATACCAAAATATGCCTTGCTTGTAAATGTAACCTTTCGAGGTATAGTAATAAATCTCTTGAACTTTGCTCGCTACATATAAGTTATTGTTAGTCTATTGACACAAATTTGTGTCACTTGGGAACATGTCAATATGCAAAAACAATGTCAGCTCACTTTAAATTTACGACCTTATGATTTTTCATTTCATTTCAAAAACATGTAAGGGTTTTGCTGGACTTTCACTTTTATCTGAGTCTTCAAGTAATAGCATTTTGATAACATTTGTACAAATGTATTTAAAAGTAGGAAAATATAGCCTTAAAGTTGACAATTCTAAGACAAGAACAACCAGTCATGCAAACCTTTAAGTTGATATTTCAAAGAACTTCAAGATCAAAGGAGAGTCTATGTTTTATACCACTACACAAGACCAACAACACAACAATTGATATCTGCATGTAACGTGGCGATATTGGTCGTTATGTGATCAGTGCTAGATGTGTTTTTAGATTTTATTATCAGGGATACCTGAAAAACAGGCTTGTTGCCTGAGTGTTTTTTCCCTGTATAAATAGATAAATAAATGAAATGAAACAATGAATAGAACAGCAGGAAGGGGGTCACAAAAAGGGTTGTTGTTGCTCGAAACCAAGTTACAGAATCGTGGATGAAGGAACTTGATATAATTTCCCTTTGGTCTTTAGGAATTTCTTAGCCCCCAGCAGACGTGATCTAGTTTCCACACCTGATGAAAGGAACCCATTGTCTAGGTGCTAGGGGCAGACACCTGAGTACAAAGGCACGCAGGTAATGCAATCTTCTAAACAGGACCATGCTGGAATGTGGTAATGGGAGGTGCTGTCTGCTTCCATGTCTCTTAGTCTAGTCAGAGCGAAATCTGATTGTGTAGACTAAGTAATACAGTTAAAAGGTCTTCATTATCAGTATGACCAAGAAATAACTTACTGTACCGTTCTGTACCTGCTTGACAACTGTTGTGATGTGATTCACAAACCAACAAGACTACAAAGTTTGAACTTAATAAGTGATGAAACCTGAGTTCAACCGAAATGATTTCAATTACTTAACGATATCAATAATATAATGAAATGATATCTACACAGCACAAGAGGAACTACTGATTTGATAAATGTCCAAAATCCATCATTGCCAACCCTAAAATCAGATACTAAATACATAACTACATGCAACATGTATAACCTCCTTGGTATATATAAACAACATACAATTGTACTCTGGTCCAGCTTGCAAAACAGATCAATAGTTCAGTTCATAAACATTCGGTACAAAAGGTCGATTTAGAGGTGAAAGTCTGTATGCCAAACAACAAACAGTTTTCAGTTTGGGATAAATATAAAAATATAAGCAGTTCTAAGCCGAAAAGTCAAAGATATTTTACTGCTTGACAATATTTCTTTGACTCTTTTACTACGTATTGAAACGTTGCCCATTTGAAGAATTGATTTCTGAATCTACCAAGACAGGAAGATAAGAAGTCAAAATATCAGACAAAGAAGGTGATCAGTGGATCCACAGAATCAATCAATAGAAATACCGAACAATAAACCTCTTCCTTGACATGAAACATGCGAACCGATCATAGGTCGACCACAGCTCGCACACGACTCCAGAAACACATTTTCACAGCAATCGGCAGCGGAAAACACTACTCACCTCCAAAATTATAGTTCAGACGATCGTTTGGTCTCAAAAGATGTTACTGAAGATCGATCATTGGAGTGAAAAGGTGAAAACTGTTGCTCATGACCAGTAGCTCACCTGCATGTTACAGATTGTTTTGTCTCTGCGTGACGTAGCAGGTTGGCAACGAAAGGAGGGGGAAGCCTTTAACACTATGTGGGATGTGTCTTTCACTCTTCTTGACAAAATAAGTCATGGTAGAGATGTTATAATCTTGCTAGAAATAACTTTCCACTGTAGTATATCTACTGAGATCTACGATATAAATGTTCTAAAACATTTGATATGAAAAAACGTCAACATCTGACATAAACGGTTCACCCCCAACTTCTGGCTGATCGAGCGCAAACTAGGTGCATTACGGGTAATATCCAAAATGGCCGCGCCCTGTCACAAATTTCGAACGTTCCCAGGCAAGGATTACTTTCCCTCAAGTTTTCAGCCACTTACGGGCAAGTGGGATGGTAGAGGTTATGACAGTTGGTCAAACGCACAAATCTTAAATGGAATTTGAACGTCTTTTCCCTAGAGCCGAATCAAGAGCGAAGTTTTCTGGCTATACGGTTTGGTACTTGTTGCACCCCCCTCCCCGTGGTGGTCAACAAGAGATTTTGTTGTTTTGGAGAGACACTGTAAAACATGGCAGGAGACAAAGATACGGATACTGGAAGAAGCACGGCGACGGCGTACAGAGCAGCTTACTTCAACACGCTCACACACTACCTGGATACACACGTGAATGCTGTACGGAATGTCTCCACTGTGCTTGCCATTGCGGGGTTTGCCTTCGCAGCTCGAGGTGTTCGCCTATTCAACAAATTTTACTCTGTTTCGGACATACCTCCTCAGTTCATACAGAAGAACGTGAGACTACAGGGGAAGGTGGTCCACGTTAAAGACCAGCATCTCCAAGTCGAACACATCCCCATACTGCACCTCAGGATACCCTTTCTGATGGAGAAACGTGAAGGCAGCATAGGTGTGCATCTTGCAGGTGTGAAGTTTGAGGAAGGTGCGGTGGAGTGGCTCAAGGAGAATGTACATGCTAAGGGAGTTTTCTTCACGATGCTTCAGGTCAATTCACGTCAGCAGCTGGACTGTGTTGTTACAGCACGGAGACCAGGATGGCGGGGACTCTTCTCCAGTATGTGTTTGAATGAAGAGCTTGTACGACAGGGATTGGGTAAGGTAGCTCCTATAGAAGGAATGCAAGTTGGGACCACGTATGTGAAGCTGACAAAGAAACTGCTCAGAGCAGAACTTGTTGCAGAGAGGAAAAGGCGCGGGGTGTGGACAGAACCTACTGTATTTGAAAGGTACAAGACAAAATATGACAATGCAAAGGAAGACATGAAGACGGCAGTTGAAAGGAGAAAGAAGGCAGTGGTTGAAGCTGGAAGAGTTTTGGCGTCACCTGCATCACTATTTAAGAGTCTATGGAAATTTGCCTCTAGGAAATTCAGAAGAGAGTAACATTGGTAGCTTGGTACTGTACAATCATGGAACTTGTGTGATGGTCAGAAAGGTCGAATTGATTATGAATCCAGGGGTCAGTGAGTTGAAGTGGAGTGTCAAAAAGATGATTGTGTACCTCTGAACTGTTCTCTTTATTCATTATCGCACAGTCAGACTGTTTGAAAGTATGAAAATAAAGTTAATTGTTCTCAGTATCCATTTCTGTGTCTTTTCTTAAATGTCCTTTCTGGAGCTAGAAAGATTTAGGAACGTAAGTAACGTTATATGTCAGACATACTTTCCTATATTGAGCAATGGTAAGGCAACCACAGTGAAACCAATACGAGTGACCACCTCTACATAGCTCATTCATAAGGACCATCTGGCCAATGTGACCAACTTTTTACATTGACACAGTATCAAGAATATAAAGTGATTCTGTGTCCACATACATATAGACTAGATTTAATACAATTACAAAATTTAATGTAGTCCTTTTCTTTAGTTTAGCAAAACTCCCTTGGGGGTGGCCTTGTGGGAACCCTCCCTATTGTAAAAGTTGCTGCTTTGAATTGTTCCAGTTCTTCTGGGGTGAGTTTGTCTGTTGGAGTGTACCTAATATCATCAGTTCCTGCTGCTGTTTGTCCTGTTGTGGCTGCAGCATTTGTTGCAGCACCGAATCCTGCACTTGCTGCAGCAGAACTCCCACCAAAACCTGTAGCTCCAAACCCACCACCAGGTTTTGTCCCACCAAAGCCTGTGTTCTGTGTCGCGGCACTGGAACTGCCAAACACATTGGCCTGGCTCCCTGCACTGCCAAACCCAAATCCACTGGTCGGGGCTTGGCTTGGCTGTCCAAAGATTCCCGCACCAGCTGGAGTGGTCGATGCAGCAGCTCCAAAGGTTCCGCCCGATGATGCGGTACTTCCAAAAACGCCTGTTGTTCCAGTTGGGGCACTTCCCAAAGGACTGCTTCCAAACCCTGTACTGGGTGTTGAGCCTTGTCCAAAGCCTGTAGTAGCCATGCTGGCAGAGGATCCAAATCCACCTAAAATAGAACAATTGGGTATGAATATGTAGGTCATCTGCTGGGATATATGTAACGGAGGGTGCTGCAACTTCGGACGTAAATCTATGAGTTCGACATCGTATTGCACCAGTGTCGGTTTTCTGAAAAGTGTTGCGTTTTTAAGAATGATAAATTAGAGTGGTGGTGTTTGAGGATTTGCCGTTGTGGAGTTGAGTTTTCGTCGCCCGTGCACGATTTACGCCATCGATCTCAGTCGGTAAATCCAGAAATATGTTGTTTTGATTAAAACGTTCCATATTGTTCCATTCTGATTAGGGTACCGTAACTTCGGCATAAAAATATCTTTGTATCTCATTGATTCGTCGGTACTATTTCAAGTAAACAGAAGGAAGAATTTCGTGTCAACTAACTTCAACTTCCCTCTGGTAAATAATTTTTGACCGTGCGTAAGGCTTCACCGATGCCGGGCGCGCTGTGGCTAAGCGACTGTTTACGCCGCTTGTTGCGTTCCAAGCCATGACAACGTTGACGATCCGTTCTTTGGTATGGCAATGAGAGTAGAAACTTCATATCATACAAATGGTCCCATAGCATGAACGCACAAATGTGCCACAAGTACGTCCAAAACTGCCGAGCAAGCATTGTAACGCCGCAAACTGAAATCGTGACATTTGCACTCGGCACAGCACCGCATGTGACCAGAAAGTACGCGGCAAATCTTCCTTGTTTTTCCGGTCAATTCAGTGCAAAGTTATGACATATTCTAAACACGATCATCAATTATTGTTTTTAGAGCTCGCTATTCAAGAATTTCTGGATTTTTTTTAGCAAGCAATGAGAAATCGCCATTTACATCAATGAACTTCGTGTTTATGCGTTCAGAGATCTCCGACCTGTGCCGCCCACATCAAAGCAAAAGCGGCCTGTCAATTTCAATTAACATGCGGGGTTAGGTTACACGTTTGCAACATCAATGAGTTTGCTTGTGTGGAACCACATAGTGCAAACCTGCCACCGGGAACTTATCAAATGCAAGTTTATCCGACAAGCTAGATTGATAAGGTTTGCCGTTTTGGAGCCGACTTGACTTATGTACAGCGAGAGCAGAGATGCCTTGCTGAGGTATCACATTCGAATCGTGGTCAACGGAATGGCCGTGACGTAAAAGGGGGAGGGCATTCGAAGCCGCGGTTGATTTCGTTATTTCAGACAAGCTAAATCGCGACATAAACTAACCAAGACCCATGTTTTTTTGGTGTTTGTTTTGCTTTATGCCTCATGTGTACAACATGTAAGTTTGCATGACGACGGTTGAATATGTTTTATGTAAGAGTTGCCACTTCACAATGTCCTTGCATCGAACGTAGACATTTTTATCGCCACATTTTCTTCGTGGCACAAAATCAGTTAATTGTACACAAATCCCTGTTTTATTCAGACGACAGCTCTATGCATGAAGTTGGGTTCTTAACGATTTTATTCAGCACCGTGGCTGAAAAAAAAGATGGCTCACTTCTGCAGAACGAGACAATAAAAAATCCTGCGGAAGTTGGGAGTATGCCGAAGTTGCAGCACCCTCCGTTACACAACAGCTCTCCAAGTGAGTCAGCCATACATTTTGAAGAATCAAAAGATACCCACAGCAAATAAAGGACCTCTTTCAATAAATCCTAACATGTTGATGAAAAATAAATTTTTGCTACATATGTAATGTTACTGTCAGCGTGAGTTTTATGCTCAGTTCTATGAAGCCTCTGTGTTTGCATCTTACACATGATTCCTTCAATCATGTCATGATTTATGTGCTTTATTTCCTGTTTGTCCCATACAATATCAAATGCATCTGTTGTCCATATCTCACTGTGATCCTACCTTGTGTTTGATTGCTGCCTCCAAAGAAACCACTACTCCCACCACTCACTTGGCTGTGGATAAAAAGAACAAAGCATTAGAATACCTGACTATAGTGGTACCAATCAACATCATCATCCAACAACAATGATTCTTCTTAGTAAATACAACATGCGCAATAAGAACTGAAAAAATTAATACCTGGGCGCTGAAAAACCTCCGAAACCTTGCTGGCTCCCTCCAAACACTGATTGGCTGCTGCTGCCTTGTAGTTCAGCAATCTGGAAAAATACATTTGACACTATACATTTGAAATCACTGTTTGGGGTTCAGATATGAAACATCTATATGACCTATAGCAATATATACGTAACATGAAACATTAAATTTCAGCCTCCTACAAAAACCAGAAGTGTTCATTGAAGTCAAATAGTGCTACACAAAAGCTACATGTATTGGACTTGAAGAAAATTATGACAAAAATACATGATTGTATAACTTACAATTTGTGCCTTGACATTGATATCTGGTCTCCTGTATTCGTCTTTCTTGTTCTTGTACTTCTTCATCATCTGGGTCATCCCTTCAACCTGTGGGTTATTTTCAAATGATATTCAAAACTGGAACATTGACATACCCATTTCATCATTATCAAATCAAATCTTCCAATGTATTCACGGTATAAGTGTATGCTGTTCACCTCAATTTTAGGTACAAAGCCTTAAGAAAGAGATGCCAAGCAAATGCATTTATCTAACTACTAGCTTTCAAACTGATGAAAATTTAGTACGAATATTCCTATCAATTGAGTATTTGTGACAAGGGCATGACAGAGTGGCAATGTTTAAGAATACAATGTTGAAGCAAACTGCATTGATAGGTTTAATAATGATAAACACATATATCTAATTTCAGAACAGTTAAAGAAACAAAGACAACCAAACTTCATCAATCAGTTCTTAGTGTTAGCATTTGAAGCAAACATCATGGACTCTACGTACATAGTTGTTGACTGTTCCAGCAGCCTGAGCTTGGTATGCCTCCCATCGAACTTCTTCAACAGAGATATCTTCAAAGCCTGGAGATAAAGATTTGTGATGATGTTATTTGAGTTATTGTTAGTTACTAAAACTTTAAAAACTATTGAAGAAAGACACATCAGTTACAATACCACATGTGCACAATTTGGCTTATGCAGTTATGGCAGTCAAATTTGCTGTTCAATTTTGACACTGTAAGGTTCTCAAGCAGACTAACACGTCCAACCACCAACAAGGGTCTAACTCTACCTTTTGTGTAACAAGGCAGCTGCATTTGGCAAGACACATTCATGACTATCAAAAGAATGCCCTCAGTTCGAGATCATATGACAATGTAAGTGACCTTGCCTTTGTCAAAAGGATTGCATGTTGTCACTACTGGCTCCCTTGAATTTGAGATGTACAAAAATAAAAGACAGAACGTACCCAGTATACTTTTCAGGTCCTTGGTGTAGCAGTAACAAGAGAATGGCCACATCCTGGAGGCATCCCAGATCTCCATATCCTTTACTATTGTTTCTCTGCAAAGTTATAAAATTCTGGTTAGTTAAATCAAAGAACTTCCTAAAATGTACCTTCAAATTTAAGAGAGAACTTGCAAGGTTCGTCCTCCGGCAGTCCAAATGAAACTTATTTTGAACTGTCCAACTCAAGTCATTGTCCGGGAATAAATAAACTGCTTCTGTGACATCACGTCATGCAGATAGATATTGTGGCTCTGTGAGCAGTAGACAGTAGAAAATTTGGGTAAGTCCATTTTTTGTGTTGGAAATAACAGTTTGTTTTCGCTTCAGAATGATTTCTGCCAACAAAGATGAACTTTTAAATGAAAGGAATTCTGGCTGAATACTAGATTGACTGGAGCACACATTTGCACCACTTACATTATCTGCTCTGGTGTTGGGTCCCCATCCTTCGTGGATAACGTATCAAACTTGTTCTGACTCTTGAAACCAAAAGACTGTTGGCTCTGCTGCCCTCCAAACCCTTTCTGCCGACCAAAGGAGCCTCCGCCTGTAAAAACAACACATCTGTCAAGCATTGCATGATCCTACAACTACAAGTGTTGCAGTTTAAATTTTATTTATTCGTTTGGCTGTATTTATAAGTTTAAATTTACAGCACACTTTTCAACAGAGTAGTAAACACTTTTTATATTGCTCTGATTTTTCTGTTCATGTTATTGCAACTGCTATCTTTTAGACAATCCATGGAGAGAGGTCAATCTGGGGCAAAGGGACTCATCACTTTACTGTCTTTCAATGCAAGAGCCTGGAAGCACTGTTTGAGCAATCAATCAACCAATCATCAGCAACACACAACTTCTTACTCATTTTGCAGCAGATCACATGCCATATGAACTCAATGCTAGACTCAGTCTCTTGAAGCCTTTACATATTTTTTTGCTGTGTACTCCAGTGGACCGATTGCAAAATGATTAAGGTGTCCACCGTTAAGGTCACATACCTCCAAATCCTCCTTTTTGTCCTCCACCAAATCCACTGCCACCTCCACCTCCGCCACCAAAGCCACCTCCCCTGGAGTCGTAGTCGCCTCCATAGCTGCCCCCTCCGTAACCCCCCCTCTGTCCTCCCCTGCCCCCACGCTGACCACCTCCACCATAACTACCACCCCCACCTCCATAACCACCTAAAGCAAACAAACAGTACTTTTACACCAAAAATAATTACTCAAGCAACTGGATAAGATTTTGAAACAGTCAGACGTTTCAGACAGTATCCACTGTCTTTCGTCAGTGACTAACGATAGGACTGAGAACACCAGGTTTATACCAAAACTCTGAATAGATATGTTAATGAGGTTAAGACAATTTAGGACGTCTTGAAGTAGAAGATTAATTCAAGACAAATTCACTTTTGTTCGTTCATTGCGAGATATGGCGAAGCCAAAAATGCGAGATATGGCGAAGCCATATTGCACTACCACTAGCTACTTCAAAAAGCATCATGCTTCACCTCAATTGAGCCACGTGCAGAGGTTTGACGCTTGAGGCATATGCCCGAAGCTCCCTCATACACGAGGCCAACAGCTTTATGTCACCATCCGGAATGACGAATGCAATCCCTTACATACTGACAAGGAAGCGGTACAACAGGGACAACAACAAATACCTCGCTGTCCACCACCCCCATAACCGCCCCGCTGACTGCCGCCGCCGCTGTATCCTCCCCGCTGTCCACCGCCCCCATACCCTCCACTGTAGGACTGCTGCTGGTAGCCTGCAAAGAAGCAAAGTTTTTTCTTCTTTATCAAATGTAACCATCAACGAGAACACAAAGAATGAATAGATAAATAAAATAAATGGTTTCAAAAATTATATATTAAACAAATACGTGTCCGCTGTCATTATCAATTATAGCTACTTGGTCATTCAACGCCACACGTTGACGGTTGTACAAAGCTGTCTGAGGGAACAACGGATGGTCATAATAGCTTTGCAGAAATTATGTTAGATCAGATCTAGATAACAAGGTTTTCATTTTTTATACTCTTCAAATCAGGCACAGTCCTGAAGATACCAATATTTATACCATGGATCATTTTCTACTCATCGAAAAGCATAAGTTATTTGTGCATTTCAACATAAAACATTGGACTTGTAAAACAAGAATAAAACACATTTTTGTTAAAAGGCATGCTTCCGTCAACTATCAGAAGAGCGGTCTAAATCAGAATTCTAGATTTCCTACCTTGCCGAAGATTCTACTTTACGCTACGAGTATTTCCGCCCCCCTCCCCACGAAACCTACCTTGCCCACCACGAGGATGCTCGTTAAAGCATCTGCTTCCGAATTTACAATTACCCTGTTGATAAAACCTACACACAACCATCGTCCTTTTTCTTTGTAGCCCCTGAACGGAACAACCAAAACGTGTATTTCATAGAAATCTGTCAAACTTTCGTTCGCAGTTCACATTTTTGTTTCGATTGCCGCCATCTTTGATACAATAGATAGAAAATAGCATCATATTTGTTAGAGCCATTTTTGTGACGTCAAAAAGAGATTAAAACGTGAGGAACAAGCGTTTTATGACAAAAGCTTTTATGATAGGTTATGTATAAAATTTAACCAATATTTCTGTGCTGCAAGAAGAAAATCTAGGTTTCAATACGGCATTTTCTTTATACTTTGTTTGTCGTTTCGTGTGCTACAAACAAAGTACTAGCTTTACCAACATACGCACAGTTTGATTCTGGCGGTGCGTGTGTTCGTGCAAGTATCAACAACTCCGGAGATTACACATGAAATATGAGTTCCTCCGGTAGCTTCGCTCGGAAGAAGGTAACTCTTTATGTGCATGGTGTACAAGCGGGAGTTTATCTCCAGTTTGTTCGTTAACTTCTGCAGTCAGTCGCGGAGGCGGCGGCACGAAACTTCAGATGGGGGTGGGGAGGGCCGTAGGGAAATCACAGAAATTATAAATTTATGGCCAAACAGTGCATTCTGTAGTGTCTCACCAGTATATGCAATGAGGTTTAGTATCTAGCCCCTCGGGGCACGAACATACAATAAAGGTCTTCAATCATCATCATCAGTAATGCAAACGTCCTTGATGAAATCCCGTTTATGAAATATGATCCCTGGGCACAAAAACTTGAGAAAGTTTACCTTTACTGACAACTTTCCTGTGGGAGCATCCTAACCTAAGTTTTCTTTCTTTTGTTGTAATCACTGCACCTCATCTAAGGATATATCTTATTCATAACACATGATACCTTTCCTAAGGGAACAATGTAAATAGGGCATGTCAGGGGATGCAAACCCAGGACCTCTGGGTTCTGGGGGAGATACCCTGCCATTGCGCCACTTCGACACCACCGATGTACAGTGGTGCAGACCGGACCAGATACATGTAGGTTCTTCTGCCAACCTGACATGGATCATTTCCATAAATGATATCTTCATTCAACATTGACTCTGAGTCATTTTCCAGAAAAAAGAAGCGTTGCGGAGGCTCTCCCAGGGGTTTGACAGGACACCACGCGGGGTGGGGAGAGGAGGCGGTCCAGACAGGGGAGGGCGTGAGAGGGGTGGGAGGAAACGATGGCCCAGCGACAGAGCTCCAGGAGCTGGGGCCAAGAGGAGGATCAGTGTGGAAGGTAGGAGTAGGACAGCTCTTACTTAGGGAGTGGGTGGTAATGTCACACTCTCAGTCAGGGCTGTATCCAGGAATCATCCCTCCATCCCCAGAATGAACTTGATAAGCTTAAAATGACAAATTAAACAGCAAAAATTAACAGCATTTGCCAGTGTGATAAGTGACATTTTTGTCTCATATTTCTAGTTGTAGAATGCATGGAAGAAAAAATAATTTAGACATTTGCTGTCCATGATTGGTAAGATGACAATGAAGCAAATCTTACAGCATCTGTAAATTGGTATGTCAGACCGGTGGATAAGTCTGTTAGTCTAACCAACCCCCTTCTTACCTTTCCAGCAGGAAGCAGGCCTAACCCGTTTGCCCAGCAGGCAGAAACCATCTTCAGTGGTATCAGAAGTGCCCAGTCTGCAAACATCTTCGCTCCAACAACAGCCGAGAGCGACGATGTCACCTCCCAGCCCTCCAGCCTGCCTCCTCCAGGTCTGGGGCCCGAGAGCAGCGCTGCTTTTTCCACAGCGGGTACTCAAGGCTTCGGTGTGTTCAGTATGCCGCAGACGAGTAAGGGGCTTAGCTCCGGGTTTGGCGGTCAAGCCGTGTTCGGAACGTCCACAGGTAGCACTGGCGGCTTCAAGTTCACCACTACAGACACCACGGCCGGCTTCGGTACTGGGGAGACAGGTACAACAGGTGGGTTTGGTGCTAAGCCTGGCTTCAGCACCAGTGGTGTAGCGGCACCGCCCTCCTTCTCATTCACTGCAAGCAGCGACAAGGGGGCTGCTGCACCCGGCTTCGGTGGAGGCAGTCCATTCGGGGGCGACTCCCCTTCTTTTGCTAGCAAGACATTTGGACAGACGTCCAGTGTTTCATCTGGATTTCCGTCAACTTCAAGTTCAAACTTTCCCTCTGCCGGGGCTTCGATATTCGGACAACCGGACCAATCAGACCAGAGTTCTGTCTCTGCCAAACAAGAGGAAATGAAGACAGCAGCTGCTGTGTTTGGGGCAAAGGGACAAGACGTCACAAACCAGAGTAAAGAAAGCAAAGGACCGGTCCTCACCAGTGCAGGGAGGGAGGGCAGCCCCAGCAGGAGGTCTGTGATTGACAGGAGTTCGATTTTGAAGCGAGCGCTGACGGAGGCTGGTGATGATGCGACCAAAAAAGTCAGCAGAAGAATAAATGTGGAGCCAAGCACATCGGGGCAGCCAAAGAGTAAGGCTGCAGTGGAAGGGGCAGCAGAAGATGATGCAGAGTTGGAGCCTTACAAACCCCTTGCCCGGCCCCGACTGTCATCTTCAGATTCACAGTCAGGTAAACATGTGGAACAGTTGTAGTTATCTGTAAATAGTCTAATAGATTCAAGTTGGTAAATCACTGGACAACAAAGTTCTTTGTACACAAACAGTACATATTCACCTGCCAACGTTTCGGTGACTGTTTGTCACCTTCCTTATTAATTAGCGCAATTAGCCCTGAAATGTTAAGAAGTAATTTTTTTAAAGATCTTTGTGACGACCATCATGTAACTTTTTAACCAGATTCAACCATTCCAATGCAAAGTCAGCAGACGTACATGAATCTGAAACCACTGCTGGTCAGAACAGCACGTCTTTAGGATTTACGTCTTCAGGATTTACTCTGTTGCTATCTTGAGCGCTGGACTTCTCTCCCCAGGTACTGGTAGGAGGTTCCTGACAAAAGAAGAGGTGAGCACCAGGACAACCCTGCGCTGTTCTGACATGCCCAGGATGTGTAATAACAAGGACTTCCTCAGGCGGCACTTCTCCAAGTATGGGAAGGTGGTCCGAGTCAACCCTAACCTGGAGAAAAACACTGCACTCATCTCCTTTGCTGATCACGTAAGTTTAGAGCTATCGTACTTTGTTCACACATTTGTCTTCACATTTGAATGTTATTAGCATGTTATAACCAACAGCCTGCAGTACTACTTGTCAATGGCAGGTGGCATTGTAGTCCTTGAAGTACTACTGTACACAAAATTGTAGTTGTTTCTTTTACTGTAACTTTATGTTCACTGTTTTCACGGTGACCTCTGTACCGTGAACTTATCATCACCGTGAAAAAAAACTGTTGTTACTATTTATGATGCCTTCACACATCGGTTCTGTAAATCACTTGCCTCCACCGTGAAGTTAGACTTCAGTGAAAATGTCCATTTTCCTTACACCGTGAAATTTTGCTACCGTGAAGATAAAGTGAATTACAGTACTTTGTATGGAGGGGTGATACAGATGTCTGGGAGATTGCGAAATTAACTTCTGATAAACTCATTTTGTAGAAATCAGCTGCAGAAGCCAAGCGGAAGGGTCGACTGCTTAAGAAGGGAACTCGAGAAATCACCATCTTCTGGGGCGCTGGCAAAACTTCTCCCAAGGGAAAAGTCACAACAGGTGAGACAGACAGACGTGTTATATAAGTTAGTTCACGGTTTGAAGTATGCATGTGCTGGGTGATGCACTGTGCGTATCATGAAATGATTTTCTTTGGTAAGGAACTTATTAAATAGTCTATGCATCCCAACGGTAACCACATAAAACAATGACTTGCAGTCCACTAATATTGCAGCGATATGATTAATCTAAAACATAATGAAAAACAATTGTGCAGTTAAAATCTATACTTTTGCTTTATTATACGACCGTGTTGCACAGTGGAGAAAGGAATGATTGAGCCTCTTAGTACGGGCTTTTGGAACACTTATTGCACTAGGGTTTCTGATTTTTAGTCCGGTGGCTCCTGTCCTCCCCTTTATGTCAATTTGAAGGGCCCTGGTTGTTCTTAAAGCTCCTCACCTGTCACACAGTCAAAGAGCTTTGTTGATTGCCAAAAGATTGTCGAATCTCAAAATTAGAGTTCATCAAAATCTACCCTACCCTGTAAATGACACCCGATTCCTAAAGATTGTGCAATGATCAAGAGAACACCAGGCGTAGTACTGCAAAAAATGTAATTTAGAGCTCGCAGACTCGCTGTCCGGTCAATTTTTCTGCTGTGTGATGGCCCTGACGGGGGCATTTTGTATTGCCAGGGACCTTCAACTTTGAAAACAATGCATGATGTTAGTGTATCAAATCAATAACATCTAACATAATTCCACCAGGGTACATAATTCCGCCACCCTGAAAAGATACGTCCAAACAGATCTCCAACCCAACGTCCTCCAGTATAATGCACTACTGTATAATCTAAACTGTGCATACCTGAAAGGTGTTGCACTAGAGATCTCTCAAACCCACTGTTTTTTAAAGTGGTGGATTTGCAAAATCACAAAACGTATGTAACTACATGTAGGTGGATTAATGTTAATGGGGGTTATAGGTTGTTACAGCTTTTGATGGTATGTGTAATTTCAGATGCCGCAGCATCAAGAGCAGAGCCAGTTGCGGGCACATCAGGACTCAGCACCAGCATTAGGAAGTCTGCACAGGGGGCAGCTCTTAAAGTCAAATCAGAGGCTGCCAGGTATGATCAATCACTAATCATGCAAGCGACATCTACTCGGACAGTATTGCACTGATTGCTGCTAGGTTTTAGATGCCTTTTAATTTTCTATATCCGACTTTAGTTTAGATGTATTTATTCCTTATTCTCAATGTTATCATAGTATATACCCAGTAATATTGAAATATTTTAATGATTATCATGTTGTTCATGGTGTTCTATGAGTTGTAATGTCCGTACTCCAATTCAGCCAACGGGCTGCTGTTGTCACGACATGCAAATGTGAATTAACCCTTGTCATGCGGGACCCATATATACATGTACATTGTATACGGGTTGCACATAACAGAGCCTGTATGTGGGTCCACTCTATGTTGTTTGTTTTTTCAACTAAACCCATCACACCACAGCGAAATGCACCAAATTCAGAAGTAACCATGCCACAGCAGCACAGAAAAGTCAATGGCCAATTACCTGATTAAAAGATCAAATTAATGAAACGAATTGCATGAAAAATGCCAGCAGGACAAGGGTTAATCAGTAAAACATTATCACTACAGGTCTTCATCGGGGTCGGGCAGCGAGAGGAAGGAAAGTTGGGAGACTGAGAAGAAGCCTATGATGGGGATAACCAGCCTGGGGAAGCTGAGAGGGATGGCAGGGAAGAACGCCTACGAGAAGTTTCAGATTCTGGAACAGAGAGATCGGATCATCAGGCAGGGTGAGGTGGTTTCTTTGTTTGTTAGTACAATGTAGTATTCCGTTCTTCATGTTCATTTCCGCCAAAGGCTGCGACCATTGAGTGACCAAAGACTCAAGATTGTTTTCTTAGGTAAAGAATTAATCTTTTATCTAAAGTCCTTTATCTGTACCTAAATGGTCACAGCCCATGAATTTTTGACATGACCTATTTCCAATGCCTGTTTAATAGGATCCAAGAAACAGACAGATCTGGCCATAGCAAAAGTGTTTGTTGTTTAATTTAGATGATTCTTTATGAACTAGATTTTAAAAAAGAATTTCTGATAAGATGCTATACCATTGAAGCCATGGAATTTTTGACATTACATATTTCCAATTCCTGCCTGTTTAGGATCCAAGAAACAGACAGACCTGGCCACAGCAAAGGCCTTCGTGGGCACCTGTCGGGACATGTGTCCGGAGAAGGAGCGTTACGAGCGCGAGTTCCAGAACAGACTCTCCGTCTTCGAGACTCTACCCAACGACGCCAACAAAATCGACCACGCGAAGGCCGTGAAGGAATACGCGCGGTCCTCCGCAGACAAGGAGGAGCCCCTGCCGCACGAGCTGAGGCCACCCCACGTGCTGACCCTCACCATGAACTACCTGGTGAACAACATCCTGGACCAGGGCAGGGACGGGACCTGGGGGGACTGGTACGACTTTGTGTGGAACAGAACCAGGGGAATCAGAAAGGTACGTCAAAACTTAAACTTTGAATCTTTCACACACCTTTTGGTGTATAGGGTCGGTGCCCATTTCCATTTCTGTAGCCCTTGGACCACACATGCCACTACAGTGGGGGGCTAGTAAAATGGTAGTGGAATGTGTCTTATAAGTGCTGAGTGCTAAGCAGGGAAAGCAGTATGTACCATTTTTCAAGTTTTTGGTATGACACCAACCATGCAAATGCAAGGAAACACTCTACTGGTACCCCTAACCCCTTAGATCATTGCACTAGTACTGGTTCATCAGAAAGGTACATATGTCAATCTGTTGCTTATGTGTGTTGAATTAAGTTTGTATCATTGTCACTTTACCCAAAGGGAGTGAGGAATTATTTTTGTCTGTCTGTGCCCGTTTCCACATTCACTGCGCCCACCATTGTAAGCATCCTCTCATAACACTTAACAGGCCCAATCCTTACCATGTCTTCCCGGTGTTGTCTTCACCCACAGGACATCACCCAGCAGCTCCTGACAGACCACACGGCGGTTGACCTGACAGAAAAGTGCGCCCGTTTCCACATCCACTGCGCGCACCAGCTGTGCGGGGAGCCCATGACGGTCTTCGACCCCAAGATCAACAACGAGAACCTGACCAAGTGTCTGCAGAGCCTCAAGCAGTTCTACCACGACCTGACCGTGGACGGGAGGTTCTGCAGCAACGAGGGGGAGTTCCGCGCCTACGAGCTGCTCCTGAACTTGAACCAGGGAGACATCCTGAGGTGATAAGTGGTATTTCTTAGTAATACTTGATAAGGTCTCTCAATGTTGGGTTGAATGGCCTGCGTCAAGGTCCCAACGTCTTGTCGGTATTGCTTCTTTTAAAGGAGATATTAGGTTACTATTATTTCATTTATTTTCACGGGGCTTGATTTTGCGGTAGGTTTTTGGAGTGTTTTAAGTTTGCGGTTGAAACAATTCTGTAGTGCAGTAGTCATACACTGGAATCATGTATTTGCAATGTAGAGGTCACAGTTAAAAAAAATTCACAATTTACAGCGCCGATACCAATTTTCCCAACGCAGGGAGATTCACTGGCTGCCTGTGTGTCACTCTAGTTTCTGTATGTTCTGCCAGGGGGTGCTTACTTCCCCTCACCCCTTAGCTGTCTCTTTGTAACACTTCATTGATTAATGTTTGGCCATTGCAGATTAATTTTGACCCTCTCGTACATTGTATATTTGATCTGCCACAGAGAGGTCCAGCAGCTCCGGCCTGAGGTGCGGAATTCCCCCCAGATGAAGTTTGCCCTCCAGGTCTTCTCTGCCCTCAACAACAACAACTTCGTCCGCTTCTTCAAACTGCTGTGGTCAGCCCCGTACCTGCCTGCCTGTATCATGCACAGGTACCTCACACAGGTAAGATTCCTCATGAGTCATGTCCCTATTCTCTTATTAGAGCTCGGAATTATTTTTTTTCTGTTGTCAGCAGTACAGAGAACTTGTAGGTCACAGAGAAGTTTTCTCTTTAAAGCCCCTGTCACACATGGCCTATGATGGCCTCCCAACCTTCTCCAGACCATGGTTGGGAGTTAAGCTCCTGTCACACATAGCTCGCCATGGCCTTCCGACCTTCTCCAGACCATGGTTGGGAGTTAAGGGCATATCACATATAGCTGACCATGGCCTCCCAACCTTCTCCAGACTATGTTTGGGAGTTAAGCCCATCACACATGGCTTACGATGGCCTCACAACCTTCTCCAGACCATGGTTGGGAATCAAGCCCCTGTCACAGTTAACCAAACTTGGCCTCCCAATCTTCTCGAGACCATGGTTGGGAGTTAAGGGCCTGTCACATATAGCTGACCATGGCCTCACGACCTTCTCCAGACCGTGGTTGGGAGGTAGTCATGAGCAAAGCATCATCTGTGGTTGGGAGTTGATTGTCCAGGATGCCTGTAAGTCTGTGTAAGCCGAAGATGAATTTTGACAAATCAAAGTTCAGGAAAGTCATATTCTGCTTGGATGTGAGCAGAGCTTGGAATTGTAGCTAGAGTAGGATGCATTCCAGGCTACTCCCAAACCAACACTGATCTTGGTCTCCGAATGGTTGGGAGCAAAGTCATGGGAAGGTTCTTAATATGTGACAGTGTTCTTAACAGATGTACCATACGTACTTGTCCCTGTTTCAGGTCCGTACACAGTCGATCAAAGTGATGAACCGAGCCTACTCGATCACTGGTCGCAACAGCCAGTTCCCTCTGGCGGATTACATGCGCATGATGGGGTTCGAAGATGAGGATGAGGTGAGCTTAGTCTTCTCTATAAAAAAAATGATTATATTTCCCTCCCTATGATTATGACTATATGAAGGTAAAGTATATGACTATACGATAAGCAGAAAAATACATTGTTATTACTATGTTTCGTCTCCTGCCATTTTAGCCAAATGATCAGAATTTTGCATGGGCATTTAATATGTTCTCAGATATCAAGAAATTAATTTTTTCAGACGGAGGATTTTGAAATCTTTTTATTGGTTACAATTTTTTAAAAAGTTAACATAGAATAGTACAATTTTTGGGGAAATGATAATTTTAGAATGGTCCATTTTAACATGGGGATGTCTTTGGAAGACTCCATCCCTGCATTCATGCCTTTAGCCATCCATTCTGTTGTCCAGACCGCCATCTTCAGCAAAGCCTTTGGCCTGGCTGTCGGAGTCAACCGGACCAACTTTATACCTTCATAGAAGGGGAAAAATAATTTTGGAATGGTCTATTTTTCATGGGGGGGGGGGCTGTTGGTAGAGTTTATTCTTTCATGTCTGTAAGTGTACCCAATTCTGTTGTCCAGACCGCCATCTTTAGCGAGGCATTTGGGCTGGCTGTGTTGGACGGAGCAGTGGGCTTCAACCGGACAACCTTTAAATTTATAGAAGGGGAGGAATGATTTTGGAATGGTCTATTTTGCATGGGGGTGCTGTTGGTAGAGTTTATTCTTGCCTGTAAGTGTAATCTATTCTTCTGTCCAGACTGCCATCTTTAGCGAGGCATTCGGCCTGGCTGTGTTGGACGGAGCAGTGGGCTTCAACCGTACAACCTTTATAGAAGGGGAGAGCGTTCCCCGTGCCAGGCGATCTGCTGTTGTCGTCAGCAAGAGGACGGTTTCTGTTGGAGAGGTAAGAATGGACTTGACTTTGTGTGTGTAAAACTATTAACCGATGTTCCTGAATAGTTTCATTCGGTTGGTAAGTCACTGGATACCATAATTCTTCGTACACAAACTAGCTGTAGTGTAGGTAGAACAAGTTGGTATTACACTGAGGAAGGTGACAGATGGTCATCAAAATGTCTGCTAGGTATTAACTAGGGTTGTGTAAAAAGAAGTTTGTTATCCACTTTCAACTAATGTTGTCAACTTGTGCATGTATCAAGTTTTGCAGTTGTAAGTCCCTTTAGAAATACATTATACTGTCAAATTTTTTTCATGTATGTTTTTTGTAGAAACTTCTAGATTAATTCAATTGATGTCTGGAATAGTAAAGTTTTGTACAAAAACAACAATCTAGCTGTTAATGCAAGGAATAGAATCTGCAAACTCTCGTAGTTGTGTCCACTATCGTAGCTACTCAGCCATTTAATGCCACTTCCTATAATAGATTTTCATTCTTTCTTCCTTCATAGATAGTTCAGGGCAGTCCTCTGCCTGCCAACACCGTCCATGTGCCAAAGAACAGCTTTGATGGGTCGGGTTTCTTCATCGGAGACAGTCCGTCCAATGTAGGCATGGAATCCCAGCAAGTGAAAGGTACGTACTACTATAAATTAATTTGTTTTCACAGGATTTAATCTCGCAGTAGAAGGGGAAAGGTCAGTTTTGCAGTGTATTAAGTTTGCAGTTGAAACACTTCTTTGGTACACTGGAATCACATATTTGGGATGTCGTGAATTTGTGGTGTAGCGATCACCGCGTAAACAGTGAAAATAAAACCACAGCAAATATCTTGATATTTACAGTAACTTAATGCTATAATGTATTAATACTTACATCTTTTGAAGGGATTGCTGTTTGGCTGAGAGCTGTAATTGTACCTCATGTGATTTACTTTATGGTGGATGAATTAATCTGCTTCAATGTTTCTATCTTGATTTTACAAATCTAACGAAAAATTGCTGGTCTTTTCTCAGAAGTGACAGTGCCAGTTGTAGAAGTCTCCACCAAGACAGAGCCCCCACCCCCCTATACCCAGCCCCCCCAGCCCCCTGCCCCTGTATCCCCTCCCCCCGCTGCAAGACCTCCTGCCACACGCTTTTCCAACGAGGTAAGAAGCTTGAAGCCACTTAATTTTACCTTATTGTGTATTGTTTATTTGGCAAGCTGCATACATATGGGTAGTACCTTTAGCTGAATAGGGCTGATTTTCAAGCGAGCATATAACAGGTACCGGTAAACAGGATACAAACTTAGGAGGTCATAAGCAATACAACGTACAGGTTATCACAAATAAGATTCAATGGTACAAACAAATAGTACAAAGTAAATGAACAGTAACAGTAAATTATGAATATGTTAACAATATATCACAGTGGGAAAACAACAGTACATGTACATGATGTACTTAGCTTTAAGTTTTTTTTGGTGGAGACAGTGGAATGAGACAAAAAGCTCTGAGACTCTTTTTGAAGTTTTTCCATGATATTTGGGTTCTGTGATGGTAAGACAATAAATAGTAACTCAATATATATTAGACTAGTTTCATATCAATCTTGTGTCTAGTACTTGTAATGCACTAACAAACATACGTTAGTGAAGGTTAGACATCCAGGTAATAAAATATGCCAAAAATCAGTTACTCATAGACAAGCAACTGGATAAACATACTCAATTTTTTTTTCCAGTCCATCAAAGAGGCAGCGCGGGAACTGTTACTGAACATGATGTGTGGATTCTGTGACAATGATAATAAATATATGTTAGACTGCTTTCATATCAATCCTGTACTTAGTACTAGTCTTGTACGTAATGCACTAACTAACTAACAAAAAAAATCCTGTACTTTTCCAGTCCATTAAAGAGGTAGCGCGTGAGCTGTTCCTGGAGGTTATCCAGGAGTTCTGTCAGGACGTCTCCGCCCGCATGGTGGACCTGGCAGGCATCATCAAGGGTTCCGCCCTGTACGTGGAGGACTTCATCCAACAGAACATCGCCGACATGGCGAAGGGAGTGGTGCAGGAGGTGGTGAACGAGGAGAGGGCCAGGATACTGAGGGAGAGGTTGGTTATTCATGAATATGTGGTCGCTATTTTGTAAAAACCCAAAGGGGCGAGTACGCCGTTCCCGGGATTCGAACCCGCGCCGATCCCGATCCGCACGGTTCGGGAATCCAACACACTAACCACTAGGCTGTAAGGTCAAGGCCAGTTAGACTGGTCAGTTAGTGGAGGTTGATCCCCACTGTTACAATTTCATTTAAGCCCCTGTCACACATTCAGAACCTCCCCACGGCTTTGCTGCCGACCACTCCCCAACCAAGGTTTGGGCTAGGTTGGGGGCAGCCTGGAATCCTATTCTATCTCTAGTTCACTCCTCTGATCATATCTGAAAAGAATATGAGTTTCCTGACTTTGATTTGTCAAAAGCTATTGTTGGCCGGTGCAGATAACTTTTAACCTTCTCCCTGCCTCCAACATGTAAGTCTGTATCACTTCAAAGGTATCCAGTATGTACAGAAATAATGATGGATGAATGTGACACAAAAATTCATGATCTGTATTCATGACAAGATGCAAACAATATTGTAATCATGCACCAAAAATAGTTACTCAAGCAACTGGATAAAATTTTGAAACAGTCAGACATTTCAGACAGCATCGGTTATCTTTCGTCAGTAATATATTTTCTGATCTTCTGTCCATCAGGCTTGCTGCAGAGAGGGCTGAGGAACTGAGACATTGCCAGGAGAGAGTGTCAGAAGTAGTATGTCAGGAGCTGGTGGAGGAACTTTTGGGGGAGGAGGCTGCCTCTCTGGCCACAGCACAAGCCAGGTTTGTGTTTATGTGTTTGTTTGTTTGTTTCATATTACTGGTAATCTGCATTTAGGCATACCAGCTTTGTATAGTAAGTAGAAGCTGCGAAAGACAATTTTGATCCACTCGCACAGACCCCTACACTTTTCGATAAGTGTGGTTGGATCTTTGTTGTGCTTGAGCTTTAGCTTTCCTTAAATGCTTTATCTCCAGCTTTAGATCCCTTTGTGACATGAAATCTGAAGCTGGTACAGTGCAAAGAAATGTCAAAATGAATACTAGTATGCTCTGTATTTGTGTACAATAGTCTTGTAGTTGTGGGGCAAGCTAGATTTATTATATTTCAAAGTCCGTTTCTTACAAGATTCACTTAGATTTGTAGACTCTGAGAATTCATTGACTTACTTTTTAAGCATTTACAGACACTGCCAAATCTCTCTTGACAGGGAGGTTCATCTCCAACTGAAGAAGGAGTCCATGGAGAGATGCACAGTGGACATCACCGGTGCTGTGCAGGAGGAGGTAGTAGTAGAGGGTGTGCGTGAGGTATGTCAGGAGGTGGTGAGGGCGGCTGAAGACCTGCGGGATCAGCACCTGGCGGAGCTGGAGCAGTGTGTGCAGCTGGCTCGAACCGCTCGGCTCTGGAGAAGGTACCCATATTTTCTTCATACACAATCAGGGCTGGAAATTCGGGGTATATCCGAGATTTGGCACTTTTTTGGTCCCAAAATTGGAGCAAATATGAATTTTCAAACCATAGACAAGACTTTCAAGCTTGGTTGAAAAGCCAAGCAACTCAGTGGCAAGTATGGCATATATGTACACTGGTGGTTGCATGTTTTTTCATACTCATGGGACTGAGCAAAAGTGTTTTTCATACTTTAGACAGGTTTTAACTAGCTCTGGTAGAGGATGTCTCCCTCAAGGCACATTACTTGACTAATACCCTAAGGTGAGATCGTCAAGAAAGAGTTGGGCAAATGTTTTAGTTATTTGTCCTCTTTTTTAGGTAAAAGAATCGTTATGATCATTTTAAAGTTAATGGTTTATTGGCATGAATCAAAATTGACCGTGTTGAAAGTTTTTGAAAGCCATAAAGTGAGTTTGGGATTGACAGCCCTCCCTTAACTGCAATTCTTTCTCGCTCCACAAGACGGCGCACCAGCTATGCCACGAGGAAGCGTCTGCGCTGTTATATTGGCATGAATCAAAATTGGCTAAGTGTTAAAACTTTGGAAAGCCATGAACTGAAAATGACTTTGGGATTGACAGACCTACCTTAACTGCAATTCTTTCTCGCTCCACCAGGTGGCGCACCAGCTATGCCACGAGGAAGCGACTGCGCCGCTCGATGCAGGAGTTCCCCAGCGCTCCCACACAGCGACTCCCCTGGCAGAAAATCCAGGCGTTCTTCAGAAGGAAGCGACCGGAAGCCAGTCCTATGAGGTACTGTAAATTCTTTTATATTTGCTGGGTCTTTTGATTAAGTGGTACATGTAGGTTGGGAAAGGATGTTTTGACTGTGTTTTAAGTTCGTGGTTGAAACAATTCTGTAGTACTGTAGTAATAAGTACATTGGACATGCATAGTCACGGTGTAATGAATGTTTTGTGTGGAGGTCACTGCAAAAAAGGTGAAAAGAAGACAACACGAATGTTTCAGGATTTACAGTAATTTCAAATACATGCAGAAGATGGGGCACACCCCAGTTTATTTTGGGTCTCAGTTTGAGGTTATATATATATATATGATATATATATATATAAGATATAACCTCCTTGGTTTGGGGCTGCACACCCTCGGGTCCAGTTACCATCTTTTCCAGAAATAACTCCGAAGTAAAAAATATGTGTTTGGGAATCAAGGATATCCCTTCACCTATAAGAGCAACTGTGTTTCAGTTTCTTCAACTTCTCGAATTGAAAGGTGTGTTTTCTGGTAAAAAAATGATGCACAAAATCTGGCATTTTCACATGTAATGATCGATGCAGAAGAATATTGGTGATTTGATTTGACAGCAGATTTTGTTCTCTATGACAGTTTACTGAAGAGCTGGGAAGTGACGTCCCTCGCCATCGACATACGGAGACTCCAGGCGAGGGTTAGGAGGGAGAGAGCCTGGGCTCCTCTCAACCTGCCTTCCCTCGTGGGAGAACAGCTGACGAAAACGAGAGCTAACCGGTCTAAACCGGCCCTCAGACGGCAAACAAATGTCTACTGGAAACTGGTGTTGTCCCTACCTGATCTCGGTTAGTTATACAGGTTTCTGTTTGTTATCTGCATGCACATGCAATGTTTTTATTATTTGTAGTGTTATTTTTTGTCCTTGATTTAATAAAGGTAAACAAGTAATTATTATAGTTAAATGAGTTAGACAGGTTTCTATTGATCATGTGCATGCAAAGGTAGACAAGTCTCTTATTGATTATAAATAAGCTTTATTGACAGAGCAAAAGGCACAGCAATTTTTATACACTTTAAAGTAAAAAAACACACCAAAATTCTACTTACTAGACAGTAAAAGCTATCATGAGTAATTCTGTAATATCTCGTTATGATCATGAATCAGGTTGAACTAGTCATGGGTTTCAGTATCTTTAAAACTTTCTGATAATTATAAAAAAGCAGTTTTTTGGTAAATTTTACCTATTTTGCATTGTTAACGGATATCAAATCTGTTATACATGACATTGTACATTGTATATATTTGTATGTCTCTTGTAATGTTGTTGCGTAAATTTTGCTGACCAAAAAAGTTGTAGCTTGTTGTACATGTAGAAAATAAGAGTAATCGTTCCTTTTTACAGAGGAGGAAACCCCGGCCACTGCCCAGCTGTGCAAATGGCTGCAGACCAAGCTGAAGAAAGGCTCAGTCCCAGACACCTTAGGGCCCTCCCTGTCCACAGACTCACACAAGCTACAGACCCTGTCCCTCTACACTACAGAGGCTGGGGTTCCGGGCAGGAAGATCTGTATCTGTACTAAGGTTGGTGGAGATGGTTACTAGATCAATATTATTCAATCAATGACCAAAGTTTTGACGTCTACTATGCGTCTTGCTTGATCATGGAGTGACCTAGTCTCGTGAGATCTTCAGGCCTCCCTTACCATCAGAGGTATGTTTGATGTTTTATTAGAAGCTCCCAATCTTCGCTTCGGTTCAGATGGAATTTGTTTAACACCACTACCATGTACATTGATAAACACTCAAGCATTAGACATGTACATTAGACATGCTCATTTTTTTACTGAAAATTGGCATGGCCCTGTAAATCTTGATGACGTCATTGTGATTTGTATAAAGTAATACATTTATAGAAATCTTTATGACATCACAATTATGACATGTATCATCTTGCAATAACTTGGTACTTTATGGGAAAAAGTCATTGTCATTTGCATAATTGTGAAAAGAAAAGTGAACAAAATTGTTGAAATGGAATTCTGCCATAGGACAGGACTTTTACGCATCTTGCAATGTACGTAATATGGACAGAGAAGACCATCCCTTATGATACATAATGTTCATATGCCTTTCTAGCAGGATCTTTGACGAATCTGGGGACCTTAACAAACACAGGTAGCCTGTTGGCCTCCCTCTGCTGCCCCCTGGTGAAGTGGTGAATCACCTTCTGCCTGTCCTGCTGCTGGTTGTACAGGGTGACCAGACGGTAGTGAGCACGTGGCACATGGGGATCACACTCTGGTGCCAGCCTGAGGAAGTGCTCCCACTGTCTGATGGCTTCTGTCTCAGATACTTCCTTTGACAGGAGGGCTGTGAAGTACACAGTCTCCAAATGGTCCTGTTTGTACATAAGGGAACTAGCCATGGCAGACAGGGCTTTGGCTAGAGCAGACAGGTTTGTTGTTGGTAGGTCAGTCCGCTCGGAAACTTTTGTTGGCTTTGGCTGAGGGCTTGCCTTCCATATGGCCCACCCCAGGTAGCAGTAGATGTAGTGCAGGTGTTGGTACAGCCAGTCTCCTGGTCCGTGCTGTAGGATGGCAGCAACCACCTGCTGCAGGGTCTGCACCCGGCTGTCTCCATGTGGCAGCTGTAGGGCTGTCAGCAGCAAACAGGTGCTGTCCGTGGGGTCGACATGCAGCTTGGAGGTCACTAGCTGTTTCAGTTGAGCCATATTCAGGTTCAACAATGACTGGTCATACAGTACTGTACTTGTGAAACTTGGTGTTACAATGTCACGCTGCATAAATCCCAGTACCAAGGCCTTCACTCCCCCTAGGTCTGTATATCCACTGCGGGTCAGCATTTCTGCTCCTTCCTCCCAGGACCTGTAGGCCTTGTTGTGACGTTGTGCTGTTGGTGAGTCCTTGTGTTTCTGTAGCCTGGCTCTGTACCACTTGAATGGCCCCTCTTCCACCTCTCCAGCTGAAGAGATGGACATGGCTGCTACAGACGACACATCTTCAGGCAGGCCTGAGTCTCCTTCTGTTGTCACACTGGGTGGTGCTGACTGTAAATGGAGGGGGAAATTGATAACTTAGCTAATACTTTGTGGGGGTATGTCACCATGTTTTAAATGAATTATTCACTGGCTAAAAGAGAATTTCCCACCGATATAAACACACGTTCATGCAGCCGTTCATTTTTTGGGTAACGGACTCTTTTAGAGTATACACTCGGAGTAATACAGGAATGAGACCTAAAGTTAAGAAGGCTTAGTAGCAGCCCACATGATGCCATAAGATAGTGACTATTCCAGAACAAATTTCATTCGTTAAAAAAAAAAAGATACAGCACAAAAAAAAGATGCCTCTGAGCACACCTGTTTCCCCAGCCTCCCTGCCCACTCCCATCTCTCCTCCTCTTCCTCCATCCCTGCTGCCTCCTCCTCCTCCTGTCTCTCTTCCTCAACAAACCACCACCCCTCCATCCCCACTTGGATGGGTCCGGTCCAGCCGATCCTCTGCAGCTCATCCTCCAGCAGCAGCTGCAGACAGGTGCGGTCGCTCCCCCGGTGGATCCTCTCGTTTAAGCTGCGCATCACCCAGTAGCCAGCCTGGGGAAATGGTGAACAGAAATTGATATCTGTACATAGTTATAATCAGAATTAAAGCTGATAGCAGTGAATAAAAAGACTCTTTTAACACAACCAAGTGATTCATTCATCCGACACTTCGGTGACCATCTCTCACCTTCGTCAGGGCAATTCTAACTGGTTCACATACATGTAGCACTGCAGTATAGGTGTTGCTGCTTAATAGATCCATTCCCAAACACAAAGTATTTACATATAAGCAGCAATGCCTGTGCTGTTGTGCAATGTAAACCAGTTGGAAGGTGACAGATGGTCAGCAAAATATCAGCTGAATAAATCACTAACTTGGTTGTATAAAAAGAGTCTTTTTATTCAGTGACTTGATGAAATTATTCATGGAGCTTAGACACTTCAATGGGGTTGTATGGATTGCATTCTGTAAAGATGGTAGGTTGTCATACATGTAGCTGTTAAACACGGGTGATAATAATAAGGAAATAGAATCCCTACCTATCAATGCTATTTTTCTCAGGGCTGTTATCAGAAATACAACAACATTAATTTTACTCTAGGCCTTATCATTCTACATGTATTGCTTCAATTCCAATACAGTGAAATATCATGTGACTGGCTGTTTTTTTATTGTGTAGGTGTGTGTTATACTCACAAAACAATATATGTAAAGGGAGCAAAGTCTACCATCTCTGATTGCCTTGTTAGGAAACTAATTCCAACCATGATTACGTTGTTCATGACTTTTACAATCACAATGAAGCAGGACACTACTATGTGATTATATTGCATTGCCACTAACAATAAAGTGATAAAAGTGTCATAATTTTTTTCCCTTTGTCTTACCAGTGTTAGGAACTTAACCCGCACAAGAAGTGACCCTGTCTCTGTTTTCTCCACTTTGATATGCCGCTCTTTCTCCACTGCCCTGCGAACTGCCTTGTCTGTTTGTTGCCTGTTGGTCATGTAGAAAGCTGCCAGGGTCATGACGCCTGTAACCACACCTGCAGTCAGACCTGCTTCCACCACGTCTTCACCAACCTTAATGGTGGCAAGATGGTTTTGTGGTTAGGGTTGTTGCCTAAATCTAGAATCTAAAGGTTTTGGGTTCAAATCCATATCAATCCCCAATCTTGTGCCCTTGGGAAAAGAGCTTTACACGGCTTTGTTTACCTCACTCAAATGAGTACCTAGTGTCAGTTAGGGACGTTCTTCAGATAGGACGTTAAATGGAGGTCCTGCATTTGAGGATAATCATACCTTGAGCACATTAAAGATTACCTACCACAATAACCGAAAAGAGATGGGGTTCATCCCCATGTGAGTCACTGAGGGGATCGATCAAACCTTAGAGTCTTGTCTTACACGGCTTGTAGAACACTGGACTGTTTACTGGTTATGTGAAACAAACAAACAAACAAACCCTGCCGGCTGCAAATGCAGCTGCAGCAAATGCTCCAGCCACGAGGCTTCCTGTTGCAATGGCTTGGTCCTGAATCCTGATGGTCGCTCCGCCAAAAACACGGTCCCCTTCTTGGCCTACAGATCCAGACATCTGCAGGGCTGGCGACGGACCAATGTTTGCAGCTGTTGGGCCAGGAGATGGAACGTTGTAGTGTTGGGGAGCCATGGGGAAGCCCTGGTGAGGATATGTGTCCGTGGGACCGCCGTAACCCTGCTGACCGGGGTGGTACATCATGGGTGCAGCCTGCTGAGGTAACTGTGGTGTCTGCATGTTACCTTGTCCTGGAACCATGGGCCCTGGTTGGCCTGCTTGTCCATGTATGGGAGCTGTCTGCAGTGGGACAGGGTAACCTTGTCCTGGAATCATTGGTGCTAGTTGTCCAAGGGGATGGTCGCCATGTTGCACAGGCTGAATGCCCCCCTCCCCCTCCTGTCCAGGCTGCAGTCCTTGTGCCTCCATCTCAGTGTCAGATGGGGGCTGTTGGCCTTGATCACCTGTTCCTGGTTGCCTTGACGTCCCGTCAGCCATTTTTCTGGAAAGTGTTCTCCAGATACCTCACAAGATTACTTGAAACTTTGAAGCAAAACCTTCCGTCGCGCTCAAACTGTAAGAACTACAGCGGCTGAGTTTGAACAAAGACCTGCAAAGTTGTTTATTTTACCCCAGATATGGGAAGCTTGAAACCATTCAGAAAGTTCAAATGCTGTAACTTAATAAGGCTGCATTGCCATATAATACAAGTAGGTAAATACAGCGCTGTGAACCAAAACAAAGTAGTATGTAGCCGCTGGCTGTCAAAGTTCAAGTGACAGCAAGAGAGCCTCATCACCTGATCCCTTTCAAAAATATTGTATGACAATGTACAACAATAGTTAGGTAAAGGATTATGATATAAAGTGTTGCTAGAGTTGGGTAATGTAAACAAAGTGACTTTTATAGGACAGAATATGTTATTAGGCCCAAGAATTTTGTCAAAGAAAACAACAACATAATATGTCATTGACAAAAAATGAATAGATAAAGAATAAATTGATATTTTATGGGAAAATCATCATTAGATTTGCTGTAACATTGCTTACCAAGGGTGTCCAATATCTGAATTGTTTTAAGTATAGAGCGCCCAAAGAATTGCACTGGCCTGATCTGGCAAGTACAGGAGGATATTTATTTAGCATACAAACTTGTGTCTTCCCTTGGTTTTACCCTACAATAGCTTTGTGAGATTTTCTGATGACACTTTGTACATTCACTAGACATAGAAGACCATCATCATTTGCTGGGGCTCAGACAAGTAACCCCCGCTTTTAACAACTGTAAGTTCCGGTCGCTTTAACCTTCTCCCTGCTACCCAACTCTGTAACCAATAGATGATGGGGTGCTAAATGGCTACTTAATAGTGCTAACAATAGCTTCCTAATGAATACTTTGTTGTTGACTACAGGCGGTGCATGGGTTGTTGGAAGAGGATGATACAGATGAAGTGGAGAGTGAACACATGTTACTGGGGACATCAGCTGTCATCCTGGCTCTGCCTCCTCCACCACTGGACCAGGACAGTCTGGAGGTGGGAACATTATCATCATGAGAGTACTATTATGGACAATTATAGTTACTGGAACTTGGACCATACATAGAAAAAAACATGTTTTTTTCTGTTTCACACAAGGTACCAGCTGAAACGTATGTCGGATTGTATGATGGCCAACTCGCAGGAGGGCTGGGAACGAGTATGACACTGTTGTATTTTTTGTCATACCTACCCGAGAAAACACAGATGTCAATGTGAAATGCGCTAGAAGTTGAGAAAATTTGGTGTCCTCAAACAAAGGATTCTAAGAATTATTTTACAGTGAAGCACTGTGAAAGCCCAATGCAAGAAAAGCTTGTGAGACATCGTAGAATACAAAATGTCCAATGTGATATAAAGTTTAATTTCATCCAGATATTTTACTCCGTAAGTGCAAAGCTAAACTCACCTGCTTGTTGTATCCGCCAGACGTACTGGTTAGAGAGCCAGCTCAGACTGGTACGGCTCCTGCAAGCCAAGCCGCTCCACCCCAGCCTGCCCCTGCTGGTGCTGCCCCTGGGGTGGGGGACAGACCCTGGGGAGGTGCCCCTGGGGTGGGGAACAGACCCTGGGGAGGATGTGCGAGAGTTTCTGGACGTGAGGGGGCTGACGGAGGGTGAGCTGGTGTCAGACTGTCGAGTTGTGGACATCAGCAGTGATGTGGAAGATGAGGACACGTGCAGAAAGGTATGAATCCATGAAGAGTTTCATCAAGTTGGAAATCACTGGTCCAGGATAACACAGTTCTTTGTAGTACACAAGCAAGTGTAGAAGATGAAGACACGTGCAGAAAGGTGATAAGCACTTTCGGTGCCTTCATGATTTGAAAAAAAGATACAGTAACAGTTACTGTAAAATGCATTTAAGTTTGTGGTGATTCAAGTTTGCATTTATGTGTGCGAAGAACTTTGCTTTCCAGAAAGGTATGCACTTCCACTTCCAGTAACATCACGATTTGCTACATAACTTAAAGTACTGCTTGCTTCACTCTCAAGGAAGTGTCGTTTTTAGTGTGTCTTGGTGTATCTGACCTACGTAACGGAGTGTAGACTGCCATCTCTGACTGTTTTGTTCTGAATGCTTGTTCCTTACAGGTGCTAAGATCGAAAGTTCCATGGTTTTTGAAGTTGAAACAAGTCTGTAGTACAGGAGAAATGCAAGACATTTATTTTGCAGTGTCCCAATGTCACAGTAAAAGGTCAATGTGAAAGTCACAAAAATAAAGACACTGAACATTCCAAGGTTTACTTTAAGAATTGTTTAGCCTGGTTCTCTTCCTGCTTGTGTTTCCCCCGTATGTTGCAGTTGTGTGAGGGTTTGAGCTGGCTGGGAGACCGTGCCCCCCTCCCCCCGTCACTGGAGACTGAGACCCTGAGAGACTATGTAGAGAACAGCCTGGCTTCAGGCACTCAAAATCTCACGCTGTACCTAAGAATATGCTTGTGTTTCCCCTGTATGGTGCAGTTGTGTGAGGGTTTGAGCTGGCTGGGAGACCGTGCCCCCCTCCCCCCGTCACTGGAGACTGAGACCCTGAGAGACTATGTAGAGAACAGCCTGGCTTCAGGCACTCAAAATCTCACGCTGTACCTAAGAATATGCTTGTGTTTCCCCTGTATGGTGCAGTTGTGTGAGGGTTTGAGCTGGCTGGGAGACCGTGCCCCCCTCCCCCCGTCACTGGAGACTGAGACCCTGAGAGACTATGTAGAGAACAGCCTGGCTTCAGGCACTCAAAATCTCACGCTGTACCTAAGAATATGCTTGTGTTTCCCCTGTATGGTGCAGTTGTGTGAGGGTTTGAGCTGGCTGGGAGACCGTGCCCCCCTCCCCCCGTCACTGGAGACTGAGACCCTGAGAGACTATGTAGAGAACAGCCTGGCTTCAGGCACTCAAAATCTCACGCTGTACCTAAGAATATGCTTGTGTTTCCCCTGTATGGTGCAGTTGTGTGAGGGTTTGAGCTGGCTGGGAGACCGTGCCCCCCTCCCCCCGTCACTGGAGACTGAGACCCTGAGAGACTATGTAGAGAACAGCCTGGCTTCAGGCACTCAAAATCTCACGCTGTACCTAAGAATATGCTTGTGTTTCCCCTGTACGGTGCAGTTGTGTGAGGGTTTGAGCTGGCTGGGAGACCGTGCCCCCCTCCCCCCGTCACTGGAGACTGAGACCCTGAGGGACTACGTAGAGAACAGCCTGGCTTCAGGAATCAAAATCTCCTGCTGTAACTAAGAATATTGTGTTTCCCCTGTATGTTACAGCTGTGTGAGGGTTTGAGCTGGCTAGGAGACCGTGCCCCCCTCCCCCCTTCGCTGGAGACTGAGACCCTGAGAGACTACGTAGAAAACAGCCTGGCTGGAGAGTTCTCCTCGGTTGTGTACCAGGATGCAGCACAGAGGAGGAAAGCAGGACTTCCACATCAGGTGAGGATTGAAAATTATGCCAGGCTCTTCTCCTTGAGTGGTTGATTGGGAGGATTATTTTATATACTACACACTCAGGGACTTAGTGTAGTTCCACCTCTCCTGAAACTACTTCCTCTGTGGTTCACCTATAGTTCTACTATGAGACCAAGGTTTGTATGATTGTGCACATAAAACAATAATTATTTCTGCTGCCAGATGATTGTGTAGAATCAATATCACAGTAAACATGATGGCTAGTTCAGAAACTGGTATAGGGGCTAATGAACATCATGATTTTGCACAAAGTGTAACGATAAAGCAAATTAATACAACAGTGATATGTAATTATAATTCATGAGTCAATAGATTTTGTGGAATTTTTACATGTTAACTCAGTTGATTGAGAAAGATCTGAAAAGAAGGTGTTGAAAACATGAATGTTGATTTTCACAGACCCCCGGCCCTATCGTGTGCCTGTACAACAGTCTAGTGGAACACCTGGCCAGAGTAGCCAGCTCTAACAACCTCCAAGCCTTGTCCTGGCCTGTCGCTGAGTTTGTCACTGCTGGACACAGAACAGGTACTCTAGATTCATTTTTTTCCCTCATTGTTTGGAATGATCCCAGGTTTTTCCTGTCCTTTTGCACTGTGCTTCCAAGTGTAGTCTCCCTCAGGGTTGTTTCTCTTTTTGCTCAGTTCGTGTCGACTCTTGTTGTTCTGAGTCATTTGCTCAACAATTTGTGCCCATACCTTTTTAAACAGAATTTAGTTCCTTTGCTTTAGTCATACTTGTGGATCATGGCATGTCTCTCTTTGATGTGGCAACTCTCACTGTGCAAAAATAGTTTGATACATGATTGTCATAATTATAATATTAAGATTGTTTTGTTATATGAAAGATCATGATAAGCCATACCTTTTATAACAAGATATTACAGAATGAAGTATGTTGGCCTTCACTGTTTAGTAGGTAGAATGTATTTTGTTGTAGTTTGTAGTTGTCTATACGAAAGTCATGTACCATACTATTTGTTGCATCAATAAAGTTTCTGCTTCTGTCTCTCTCCAGACCTCCTCTCCCTGGAGTGGAACAGTGAGGCCCAGCTGACCCTGCTACAGGAGAGAATCCTGACCCTAAGACTGCCCCCTGTCCCATATATGGATGCAGATGGTAGGTGCCTCTCTCACAAACAATCTGAAGTTAGAGATAAGTCAGTTCACGGTTTCAAATGCACTGTGATGCTGACTGTGATGTTTTGTGGGTGATATTTCAATAAGATGAAAGCCCCTGGTGATGCACATGTACAATGCAGAATATAGCCAGGGGCCTTCAGAATTGACGTAGTACTCACAATGCATCACAGTGCACAAGTGCTCTTCAAACAGTACGGTTGCTGAGTATTGTGCTTTCAGCCAAGGATTCATTAGTGGTACATGTTGTAATTTTGGATGTGTATGTTGCATGTATTAAAACAGTCTAAAACATCTTAAAAAATTGTACATGTATGTAAACATTCAGAAAAAAATGCCCCCAAACACCCCACTTTTGTCTATTGTAAAAATTTGTGTTTCTGTGTTGACAGAGAGCTGGTCGTCGGTGTGCCAGTACTGTGCAGACTACGTCATGTCGTTACCTGCTGACTCCAAAGAGCAAACTGTCCTTCTTACAAGGTGAGCAACTTATCTGCAACAAGACTTTAAAAAAAAAAGTCATCATTACATTTCACCAGATTCTTACTCCAGTTTCTGTTGTATGAATAAATCTAAAAACGTGTTATGATATTTATGTCATGTTTGGGCCTGATACGGGTGTTCTGGACTGTGTGATAACTATCCGGATCACATAGGGTTCGGGAGGGTTATCACACAGGCTTCCATAGAATATTTCGAACGCATTTTGAGGGCGCCGGTTGCGCCGCCGTCGGAAATTTGAATACCGAATTCGGAGATTTTAATCAATGTTGCTACAGTTTCTTGTTCAAGGACACAAAACTCCCTCAACTTCTGGCGCATTCCGCATTGAAATGTGTGTTTTCTCGGGTGGGTATGACCAAGGTATGACATAAATAAAATACAACACGTTGTATTCCGCATCACCCTCAGTCCCAGCCTTCCTGCAGGTCCCAGCCCGACCCGCGGTCGGGCTGGGACCTCGGGTGATACGGAATACCCCGTGTTGTATTCTATATGATTGTATGTATATCATTATCCATCAAAACCATGTCTGTATAGTGTTGTTAATTCTACATTAACCATACCTTGGTAAGACAAAGATGTGAAATTAAAATAACCCCTTGCTTCTCCCCAGACTACGTTGGCTGTTGGACCGAGTACAGACAGAGTTTGAGGACACCTGTTACCTGGACTACGATGTGCCCGACTGTGAACCCACGGCCTGCCACGTCCCCTGGACTCGCCTGGTGGAGATGTGTGTGAGCCACATGGTGCAGAGGCTGGACTGGGCAGGGGAAGGTTTGTTTGTTTGTTTGTTAGTGGTGGAGATGTGTGTGAGCCACATGGTGCAGAGGCTGGACTGGGCAGGGGAAGGTTTGATGGAGTCTGATTCTCTCTGTATTCAGCTTTTATGTTTTTCTGTTGAATTAATTTTGGATACAACTATAAGCAATATACGTTGCTATGTGAGGGCAATACACAATGCAACCATTGAAATGCAAGGCAATCATTTATTGCAGTATTATGTGAGAATATGTTCCATTAAAGAGGTCTAGTGACCTAAAGCATCTCTATAGAATGACTGAAACAGTTTTGGTTACAGCATACATTTGTATGACAATTGTTTTGTAATGTTGTCTTTTACTTACATGTGGTGTACAATACCAGCAATCGCTGCCTTTGTTCCACATGTATTGTACATTTGCAATCCAAATCAAATCTCTGTCTTACTCTAAGACTTGTTCCCCCAGATGACAGTATGTTGACTGTGCACTACCTCCCTGAGGAGCTGTCCGTGTTCACCCAGCCCACTGAGTGGAGAGTCGCAGTGGGAAACACTTCAGCTGAAGTCATGGAACAGCCACACAGGTAACTGGGCTCGGGGATATTCTGTTTTGCAGCCTTATTATTTGATACACAATGTTCGAAAGACTTGAAGTTTCCTTTAGAAGACAAATAGAGTCTGAGGTTGTTGTTGTTGTTTCTCTAACTGGTTTCCCTGTTATTCTGGATGTGTTGTTTGCTTTTAGCGACACAACAGACTGTGAGAAAGAAACACCTGTAAAATCCGAGGCCTGTTATTAAAAATTTGTATGTTCCAATGGTGTGTGTTGTTTCACTAACTGAACTCACTGTTATTTGGGATTTATAGTCTGGTGGTAGCAACACAACAGACTGTGAGGAAGAAACATCTAGAGCTGTCCAGAGTGCAGACCACAGATACTGAAACAGCAGACAGAACAGGTCAGTAGCCTACTTCTTTCTTCCTCTATCCCTTAGTTCAACTACTTCGCCATTATGGGCACCACAAAATCTGGCAACCAGTTTTCTCCACTCTTCTCTGTTTCCTGGTTTTATTAGCGTGTCACTAATTGTCGTCCTTGCCCATTTTCTGATATCATCCTCCCATCTTTTCCGTTGCCTACCCCTCTTCCTCGGACGGATCCTTGCTTGATAGTTTTGGCTAGTCCCAATGACCGTAGGCTGATGATCTACAGGACTGGTGACGTGATGAGAGAGTGATAAGTCTTACATGTACACTTTCTTGCCATGAGATTTGCTCTTCAGTGAGCTAAACTGGTTCGAGACCACTTTCACTTGTTCACTGAGTGGTTCCATTTTCTCCCTGTTAGATGGAAAGCTGAATGTGTACTACATTACATCAGTAAACTGGTTCGAGGTCACTTTCACTTTTTCACGGAGTGGTTTTACTTTCTCCCTGTTAGATGGGAAGCTGAAGCTGGAGGACAAGTTGTCCCCTGCAGTGTCATCCCTCATCAGGAAGGCAGAGGAACTCAGGAAGAAGATCGCCCAGGAAAGGGTGCAGACAAAAAGGTAATCTCAACATCCTGTGTGTAGCACTAAAAGTAGTGTCTGCTGGTGCTACATGTATGAGTCTATAATATGCCTGTTGTGTTATGTCAACAAAACATAATCTTTTCATCTTGTGTTCAACAATAAAAGCAATGTTTGAAATGTTATGACAGTAATGTGTGTAATAATATGCCTGTTGTAGCGACTCATATGAGACGTTTTCAGAAGTATAGCCTGGATGCCGCACTGTTTTCAGGGCCTACACATGCCAGCGCCTCGGGTCTAGGGCCTAGCCTGAGTACCAACCTCCGTAGTGACCGCTGGCTCAAAAGAATTCGCTTGCTAACCACGGAGTCTGACCCTGCGCGTATCCGTCACGGCTGTTAGTCAGATATTCGTTTCGATTTTGAACGAGCTCGCTGATTGGCCCCATTCGTCTAAGCTCCTCCCCATACCACACTGTTCTTCGTAACGGGTAGGTTCTAAGAACTGTTGCCATGGCGATTCTTTCAAAACTGGACCCGAGCAGGGCAATAGACACACCTTGGAACGAAAAATGGCACCGAACGCAGCTCAAATTCCCCTCATTACGTGATAATGAGACAGCCGTTACGGATACGCGCAGATCAGACTCCGTGGTTAGCAAGCGAAATTCTTTTGAGCCAGCGGTCACTACGGAGGTTGGTACTCAGGCTATCTAGGGCCTACATACCCCCATGGAAATTTTACCTCAGAATATCTTTTGCCAATTAATGTTCCCAGGGCCTTTGAGCCTCTAACAGGCCTTCCTGATGGGATAGTAGGTTTCAGCAAAAATAATACGTGAATAATTGGGTGAGAGAGTCAATCGGCAGTAAGGGTAACATTTCCACAGGCAAATGACACTCTATGGTGGCCAAACTCCCTGGCAAATTATTCTCTTTTTTTTTGGCTAAATTGTATTATTTTGCAACGAGCATCCTTTTGTCTGGTGGAGCCAACTTTATATACAAAGTAATTTGTTACCTTGGTGGTATGCTTTAAACCTTAGCCTTAACTGTACTACACTACTTGTCTAAAGAGCTGTTTTCTCCCCAGCTATGAAGACCAGCTGCAGGGTTATGTTGCAGATGGGCAGTACCACCATCAGCCACCAGGGGTCTCTCCTTTCAGTTCACCAGAGGACATGGCAGGTGGCATGTTGCACATGGTGAGGATCCTCCATTCTTATTTTCTGAAACTATCTCTTGTTTAGGATCTGGTGATACAGATGTGTTGATGAGAAGGCACAGTAGCCAGTTGTATAGAATCTATAATTAACTACGGGATGATTAAGTCTACATGATTGTATAAATTGATCTCTAATATAATCTGTACTGACTGAATTACTCGTGCTCAGATGACTAACCTACACATTTTGCTACAAAAAAACTACTTTTATTCTGAGGAGGGGAATACTTGCAATTGCTATTAACATTTAAACTCTGTCCTTTGAGCATAATACAAAAGGTACATGTAGGTGCTAACAAGGCTTAAGCTTTGTCTTCTCCAGAGAATATACTTCAGGCAAATCTGTGCTAGCCTGGGTGCCATCTTCCATACAGTAACAGCTGGCTCAATCTTTCCACATTAGTAAGCGAAAAGATTGAGCCAGCGGATACTGCAAAGGATGGCACTCAGGCTAAACCTGTGCCACTACAACACAAATACTGAACTCAAGTTTGAACTCTAATCAATCTCTTGGTTGAATATTGTGTATTTAATGTACCCCTGTGATCTTCTAGGGAAAACCATCACCCAGCCCGCCAGGCCCAGACCTCCTCAGCCTGACCACCCAGCCCAGAAGACTGTCTCTGGAGGAGAATCTAGAGGAGCTGCGATGGAGAATCGAAGCTGGGAAGAGAGACTTTCGGCTGTCAGAACTCAGACTCAACTCTCTGTTGGACATGGGGGACTTTCAAGCGAAACACTTCTAGTACTTCTGAAAAAGTACAGATTTATAAAGACCAGAAATGTTCGTAGTAATGCTATTGTCACATTTCCAAACCGGCGCCAAGCTTGGTAGTATGCAGGAATGAAAAGTATGATATAAAAGACGACAAAACACACTAGAGATTTAAAAAACCATTGTCATGTCCATAACTTCTGTATTTCTCGATATCATACACTTTAAATTTTCATTCCTGCAAACAGTCTGGCCAGGCCCCGGTTTGGAAATACAAATTATGGAAAATTGCTTCTGGACTTTCAGTTGTCAGAACTCAGACTCTCTGTTGGACATGGGCGACTTCCTAGCTTAATGTTTCTAGTACTTTATAAAAGTTATAGGATTCAGAGCTTTATAAAGAGTTCAACCGCAACTGTAAATGTTCCTAGTAATTTTGTTCAAACCGGCGCCCGGCCTGGAAGTTTGCAGGAACGAAAAGTATTATAGTAAAGACAATAAAACAGAGTAAAGATTCCCACAAGCCCTGTTTAATTTTTCCCAGACTGAACTATGTTCTATATGTAAATTCTCAAAAACAAATAAAAAGTACAGACAAGATGAAATAAAGGTGGAATTTAATCAATCCAAGTTGTTGTCCTCTATGCGATTCCCTTCAGCACACAAGCAAATAATTACCTTGTAAATTACAATTATATCATACAGACTGGGAGCACCTATTGGTTTACTATTCACATGGAATGGTTCAGAGTTTACGTTGTTGCTGCCCACCGTTTCTGCTCTTGGCACTGGTGGTGAAGGAAAGTCCTTAGCATCGCTCCAAGCTCTCAGATAATGGGTACAAGATTTCATAGCTACAAACTTTAAGGTATAATTTAAGACTAAGTTAAAGCACTTATTGTTTGTTTCTCGTCCTAGGGACTAGCGGTACGTGTATAATCATATAAATGTCTACATATCAAATCTTTGCATGTACATCGCTGCAAATAATGATGTTTGGATACATGTGTCTTCATGTATGACGTTGTCCTATGAACCTAGGCCGTGGAAGCTGATTCTTGTTACTACTCCGGTCATCAGAACAAACTACTAGTATACGAGTCCTGGGAAAATCTAATATAATTCCTGTGTATCTGATGTCGTTTATTAAAGACATGGCAACCAGTCAAAAATAAACCTTGACCAACTTTGGAAGCATTACAAGCCGAACACCTCAGTCTACTTGTCTTGGAGCGAATGTACAGATACATTTGGCAGCATATTATGAACTACAACTTCAACTAACACACTTTTCAGCAGCTTTAAGCATCTTTTTTACGCTACGAACTTGAAAGAAAAAAATTGCTCCTTGTCTTTGCGGTGAAGTATTAAAAGTGAGTACAGTACATTATTTTGGTATCTATGGACCTATACTCTGTATCAAATCTTACTAAAGGGCACTTAGAAGTTCAACAGCACATGCTACGCATGTGATAATCGTATACTTATGGTTCGCATATGGACATACCCAAACTTACAGAGGACATTATATGGTAATGTATTAGAGCCGCATATGCTAAAGTTTTGTTTTTGACAGACTAAATCCCGATAAATGATAACTTACGCATAAAAACAAGCCTCTGTATTCAGTTGTCATTACACTGGTTGACTTATAAGCTGAACTATAGGGCTTACAAACAATCTTACACAACAGAAATACAAACAATAATAAGGCAGGGACTGGCAATGATTTACATATCAAATCCAACAACGAAATCATATCAACATGAAATGGATATAGTAAAATACAATCAGTATAACTTTTAGACTATATAACTTCGAAATTATTTACATCTCTACAGAATATCACAACTCTAAGTGATTATTTGATACAATATCGGAGTAACACTAAGAAGCTTTTGCCATGTTTTATTTCGCTCTGGCCATACTACAAGCTTTGCATATCTCCAAAGACAGCAGAGCCCTCTAGCTGGTATGGTGCATATTGCAGGTGGATGCAACACTTGTCTGGCTGCAGATCCTGTGGAGACACATTGACATATTTATTGGCATGGGCTCAAGGAAATATGTAGTGTGCAGGTAGTTCTCACAAATGTTACACTGAACAGCTGGGCAACAAAAAGAATTTCGTTTTATCACTGTAGAGCTTTTGATAGTAAGATTTCACTTTGAACATCTCTGAATGAAAGATAACGAGAAGTTGACCCAAACTGAGCAGTGAACTAGAGAATTATGACCTGTAATATCTCCATAAGTCAGAAACATCAATGCCCAAGACAATCTCAAGTCACTGACACTAATTGTAGAAGCAGGGGTTACTTACATTCAGAAACGGCTTGTTTCAGAAGTAGATGACCTTCTGTTCGGGCGAGGTTGGCGTCGTGACCGGTGGTTCCTCGTTGTTGTTGTGTGCGGGGGGGCTGTGCTGGTCGTAGTGCGAGTACGCAGGCAGGGAGTGAGTCCGACTGTGCGCCGCGACCGTCGTGCTAGAAACCAGCTTCCCCGGGATCACCTGCTGCTGGTGCGTGGGGGAGTGTCTTTGGGAGGACCCGGGGGGAGAGTTTCTCTGTGAGGGTCCCCGGTTAGGACTTGTCTGCTGCGATGAGGAGTTCCCAGTGGAATGTAGGCTGGAACCAGAGCCCCCGGAGTGCAGGCTCGACCCGGAACCGCTGTTGGACAGTCTCTTTGGTATCATCTGCTGTTGTCCCGGGCTGATGCTTTGTTGCCGCACGTTGTTGTTGGTGACCTGCTGCTGCTGCTGGAGGTTGCTTGAACTCGCGAGCTTCAGCGGAAGCTGCTGCTTGAAGGGGGGGCTCTTGGGCCGTTGCCGTATTGCTTCCTGGTTGGTGGCGCTCATGAGATGCGGAGGCACTTCGTGGATTTGTTTGGAGCTCGTCTTGCGCGAGAGGGACGCCGTCGAGCTGTGCCTCTCTAAGGTGCCCGGCGGGGTCTCGTTCGACAGTCCGCTGTCCGAGACAGGGCTGGGGTAGAAGGCACTGGAAGAGGATCCCTCGTTGTCGCTCCCCTCGCCGGTAGTCCTGACAATCCAGATGTCCTCCTCGCCGTAGCTCGCGCTGGAGACCGACCGGTACTGCCCCTGGGCGTTGCCCATGTCCCTGGCGTGGTGCGCGTTGACCCGGAAGTGTTCTCTCTCGCGGAGGAACTCGGAGCGCTCCTGCTCGAGGGACTCCACCTCCTTCTGCAGCTCGCGCTCCTTCCGCTTCTGCTGCTTCTCCCACTGGTGACGCTCACGGCTCCAGTGATCCTGCGGGACACAGAAACACGAGATAAGATTCTTGGACATAGCCATACTTGCTGACCAACTCCCAACCACAGATGACCGTCCACATGACCACATCCACATTCCCACCGTGGTCTGGAGAAGGTTGAGAGGCTTGAGATGAGAATGCAGTTGTCTTACCTGCAGTTGTCTGAGTTCCTCCAGTTGTTTCTCCACGCTCCGTTTGCTCTCCTTCTCCTGGACCTGCTGGTACTTAGATATCCTCTCGTTCGCTTCCAGCAACTGGACCTTAAACCTACAGAAAACACAAGGTAACAACACCGTTATATCCTCTCGTTCGCTTCCAGTAATTGGACCTTAAACCTACAGAAAACACAAAGTAACACAACGGTTTGTACTGTTCTTGGTGGCAAATATGCTAGATGTTGGTACATCGGCAGCCAAAGCCGTAGTGTGTTTTTGGCACACTTTTAGAAGCTTAGCCGAAGAGGCTCGGTGGGCGTCACTACACTGCCAGGGAAGGTCGTGTAAAGTACCTTTCCCAAGGGCAACCGTCGGGGCATGGTGATCGAACCAGGTAAGTATTGGTTCTGAGTCCAACGCTCTAACTGTTGCGCCACACCGACGCCACTACATACATCACAACAAGTGCTCCCGGTTGTTGTTCACCTTGTAGTGCCGTAGTGGCACGTAGGGCAGCAAGGTTCCTTCCTGTTACAGTTGCAAGGTACACTTTTGCAGGGAGGGGTTGCTACAATGTAGCAACTGTAACTGCCCACAGAAGATGTAAGGTAACATCACTGTTAAGTGTTCCCGATTGCTGTTCACCTTGTAGTGGCACGTAGGGCAGCAAGGTTCCTTCCTGTTTCAGTAGCAAGGTATACTTTTACTGTAAAGTATACCCTGTAAGGTGCTCCTGATTGTGTTCACCTTGTAGTGCCGTAGTGGCATGTAGGCCAGCAAGTTTCCTTCCTGTTTCAGTAGCAGGGTCAGGTTTTTACAGTTTGTATCATTTCCCCTTTAACGTGCTTGAGGTACCTCCTTGAACACAGGACCCCCTTCCAAAAGACGGGTAAGGTGACATCATGTGGAGGTCCCATTTTTGAGGAGAGCCACACCTCAATATTGTTAACCTTCTCTCTGCTGTCTAACTCTGTAACCAATAGAGAATGGGGCGCCAAACGACTACTTCAGAGTGCTAAAGGTTAAAGAACCCATCACACTGATTGAGAAGAGTAGGGGTCCTTCCCGGTGTCAGTAGATCAAACCTTTCAATCTAATGGTTGTAATGAGCTTTATGAGATTTAGCACGTACTATTATGCTCGTTCTCATTTAAATGTACACATTTTGTACCTTCCATTACTGTTTGAACTAAGACGTTCCTGACATTCAGATTTGCCACAAATACGGTGCCAAACTGTCGTTTTTATGATGACTCAAGACTTTTCTGGCTTTTAACTTAATAACGACAGTTTGGCACCTTATATGTGGCATATCTTAATGTCAGAAACGTCTTACTTCAAACGGTAACGGAAGTTACAAAATGTATACATTTAAATCAGAACAAGTGATTAATGAAGAAAAAGTGCTCCCAATGTTGCTTACTTATGTTAGCCTTCAGCAACTGAACCTTGTAATGACAGAAAACGCAGGTTAACATCATGGTTACCTCAGTGCAAAGTGCTCCGGATGGTTCTTTAATACTAGTCCTGCACTGCCGCAGGCAAAAAAACATTGACACCAACGTAAACAAGGACTCCCTGGGATTATAGGTATGAATTCTATCTGTCATCTAAGCAAATGTTTTTTTTCTTCACATGAATGGAATGTCAACAAATACAACTCCCATGATAGTTCAGTCAGGATGAAGCCAGTCTTCATAACCTTCTCCCTGCTGCCTAACTCTGTAACCAATAGGGAATTGGGTGCCAAACGGCTACTTTAGAGTGCTATAGGTTAAAAATGAGGAGGCCATCTGACCAAGGCTGTCTCCATCTTTAACTTTTTTTCTGTCCCACTCAGTGTTTGGGATAGCCTGAGCCAAAAGTTTTGGTGAAGGTAGAGCCTGGAACTGGATGACACTCTAATGCTATGTTTGGAATCCCATGTTGTTAAACTTTTATTAGATCTGACATTTTAATCTTACAAAAATACAACTTTATCAGTTTCATGAGGGCCTGCATGCCCCTTTTACGTAGAGCGTAATCGGCTGTTTTAATTTTACGTAGAGCGTTGCCGACCACTCCATAATTTAGCGTAGAGCGTAGGGAGGCTTTCTGAATTTAGCGTATTACGTAGCCGGCCCTCCAAATTTAGCGTAGAGCGTTATTGGGACCCCCCCATGCAGGTCCTCTTTCATGTCATGAAGTTCTTTAGGACATACATTGTGTACGGGGTGAATTTTTTTTTTCCCCAACAAGCAGATATCCGTCCCAGGAAGGAAGGACGGGTCCTGGAGACAGCCCTGCTTAAGAGCGGAGAAGCCCTTTGATTCCGAGACTTAAGAAAAGATGTTGTTCCACTGACAGCTGGCCTTAAGACAGGAAATTTGTCCTGACAGGTTCGGTGGGGTTTAGCCAACAGGAGTCGGACGGTGACAGATGGGTCAGACTTTGGAACACAGATAGACAACGTGCTCCGATAGACCAGCACTCATATTTTTGGGAATAGGTGTACAGTCAAACCCGTACAAGTGACCACCTCCCCAGTGTGATCACTTCTTGAGACAAGAGACAAACAATTACTGTAAATGCAGAAATGTTTGTGGTGGTTTTATGTTCACGGTTTTTGTGGTGAACTCTTTACCGCAAACTTAAAACCACCGCGAAAATCCGTTCCATTGAATATGACTGTAGCGCTACTATTGTTTTCAAACGCGAGCTCAAAACCACCGCAAACGCTCCATTTTCTCCCTCCCGTGAAATTGAATCCCCCCGAACATTTCTGCATCTACCGTATTGCTACTTTGTCTTAAATTTAAAAAATAAAAAACATGAAACATTGTATCCAATGTTTGTGTCATTGAAGCATCCGGCCAAGTTAGCCTGGAGCAATACTACCTAAAGGTATTCCTTCACCACCAGTGCCAATACCACAACAGTAGGAACTCAAGGCCTGTCTCCAGCTTTCATTTTTTCTCCATCCCACCCCTTGCTTGGCAGCCCGTGTTGTTAACTATATCTCCATTTTTCATGGAGATATAGTTTTGGGTATGTCTGTGTGTGTGTGTGTGTTTCCGCACTACTGTAGTCATCATAACTCAAGAACCTCTTGATGGATTACGATGATATTTGGTATGTGGGCGGGTGTCAGGAAGCCGAAATTCAAGGTCGATTTTGGGCCTCCTGGAGTGTGACCTTGGTACTGCAGCAGAACTTCTGTTTTTGTATCTTTTGACCTGGATATGGTATGGTCTTGATTTTTTGTTGGCAGATAGCTTGCGATGTAATAAAGAAGTGGTGTAGGTTTGGGCCCCCTAGCAGCTTGTTTTTGTTGATTCCCTTTTAAGGTATCAAAAATACATTTTCACAAATTTTCAATCGCATGTTGAAGTTCAGATTTTTTGGATGAATGGGAGAAACCTTGATCCATACCAACAAGTAAATTTCCATCCCAGAATGGAGAGATGGGTCCTGGAGACATGTGGCCCTGGTTAACTCTGACCATGGAGCAGGTCCTGTCCCTCCGTCCGTCCCAGGACAGAAATTTGCTTATCACTAATATCATGACGGAAAAAAATTGCACCCTGTCCGTCCTGAAAATTTGAGCTTTCATGAAAATGCATTTTTGTAGGCTTAAGATGCCAGATTCAACAACACAAAGTAAATATTGGATCTCAAACAATGAGTGGGACGGAAAAAATTCAATGCTGCCAGAGACAGCAGGCTAACTCTGACCATGGAGAGATGGGAAGATTGCAGTGAAACACAAGAGGCGAGTTGCCCCTGAACCTTGACACATATTTTCTGACAGATACCCGGCCTTCGGATGCCCTTGCGTCTTGGAATGTTTTTGCGTAAGAAGCTTCGTTTGGGATTAATGTGATTGATAAAAGCTGTGGGCCAACTAAACCAAGTTGCAATGGACCTGCTAAACAAATGTACCGTATTACAGTGTACAAAGTATACTGATCCATATTTGTGGACTTATCTATAACATAGGCAGAAGAAACAGGGATGCCTCCAGCTTTATTTTTTATCGTCCCAGTCAATGTTTGGGAGCCCATGTTGTTGATTTTCGTGGTTAATTATTAAGTTGTCATTTAAGTTTATGGAAATAGATTTTTATCAAAATCATGTCATGAACTTCAGATTTTTTTACGGAAAATGTGATTCATTTTCCGTCCCAACAAGAAAGTAGGTATAATCTTTTGGTTCTCACCACATGCTTAAGGAGTCAATAAACCAATAAACCAATGATGAGGTGACGATTTTTGATGGTTCTTAATGAAGTCCAGTAATTTTTGTACAGATCGCCCAAGGCCAAAGTCCTGTCAGCAATCCTTCAATAGTTGTTCTCACCACAATGATGAGGTGATGATTTTTGATGGTTCTTAAAGAAGTTAGGCTATTTCTACACAGATATCCCAAGGCCTACTAGTAAACAAGAGTCCTGTCAGCAATTCTTCAATTGTTCTCACCACAATGAGGAGGTGATAATTTCTGATGGTTCTTAATGAAGTTCAGTAATTTTTACACAGCTGGCCCAAGGCCTAAACCAGAGTCCTGTCAGCAAATACTTGTTTGTTCACAGAGAAATGTGAATCTTTCTTGAACAGCCCTTATAATAATAGTATTTACATGTGAACTTCGCACTTCCCTGTGAGCACACAAGTTCTCACGGACAGCACTTGGATTTGGGGCTTGTGCAAACTTGACAGACAGCACAGCTGTGGGAGGGCAGGCCGACATATGGACCACAGGACTTCACAAGGAGGTGGGAAGAAGCCCTTGGAGGTGTCAATTCCAGCCTGCAAATTTCCCTCAGCAAATAAACCAGCCAAAATGACTTTGCCCCAGGAAATAACATAATTACATACTCCAGATCTCAAAGGGGTACTTAACAGCAGCAGAAGATCAAAGCTGTTGTCTAACATAATTACGCTCGCAAACATTGTGAATTACTAGTAGCCCAATACATTAATGATGTCAGTATTGACTTATTGAAACGACCATTTTCTAGTTTTCATGAAATACTACATACTAGGGGTGGGTACCGGTACCGTGTACCGGTACAAAACCGGTATTTCTTAATGGACCGGTCCAAAGAAACCGGTCCGTAAAAAATCAGTGGACCGGCCTATGGACCGATTAGAAAATTCATAGTACCAGGCTACTTGCAGGCGGCAACATAACTGGTCTAAGAAAATACAAAACAGCAGATTTAACGAGTCATTTTCGAAGACGTTTAGCTGTGAATCATATAGAAACACTTAAAGGATGAGTAAACAGACGGTGAGGAGAGTATAGTTATAATCTTGAGACAAAGTGCAAACCTACGAATATCGTTCCAGACATGACGTTTGGAGACTTTTACGTGTGTCTCGCTCTGCAAAATATGATGTACTGTGACACTACTATAATCAGGTACAGGTACAGGTCCGGACCTGGACCTGACCCTCTGGACCTGGACCTGGACCGGACCTGAATTTTATGTACCGGTACCCACCCCTACTACATACCAAGTGAACCTGACATCTGACTCAATAAGTCTTCAATACGTTTGATAAGACTCGGGTCCTTTTAAAAGACCTGTGATTTAATGATCTGAGATCACTCCAAGCTATGTAGCTAGTTCATCGACCTCAAACCTTCTCAAAACAATTGCTTTTCTCTGCTTGGAGGTTAGGTACATAAATGTACACTACAGGACTCCAGACAAGTAGTTGCTTACTAGAATAACTGAAGTAAGATAAGAAGAAAGACGCTCACCTTTCTAATGCGGTGTCCTGCTGTGAAATGGTGGACTGTGGGGAAGAAAGAAAGAAAGCGAAAGTCAAATTAACAGAACTTTCACTTCAAGTTTAAAAACATTCAAAGTCAAAAAACATTTTCAATTCTAGTCACAATACACTGCATAAACTAAGACAACCGTCAGAAGTTGCAAAACAACCAGTCTTCAAAAGTAACTTGTTGCATATACATATACAGAAGAAGTATCAGAAGAAAACAACACTTTCTTCTTGAAGTTAATCTCGGAAACATGAAACGCTAGCACAGGAAATCCCCCTCTCCACACCAGTGATGCCCTTCAACATCTTATTTCCCTTGTCTCACTGTAAAATCCATTTACTTTTGCCATGGTTTTATTTTGCCATCTGAGGGAATAACAGGTTTTCGCTGCGTTTTAAGTTTGCTGTTGAAAAGATTGTGTAGTCAGTAGTGATATATTGGAAACCCATATTTGCTGTGTAACGAATTTGCGGTAGAGCGGTCATCGTAAAAATAAAACCACCACAAAAGTTTCAAGATCTACAGTACTCCCCATGTCTTCCCACATCATGTCATCACCCCCAGACATCCAGCCTTATCTGTAGATTCCCCTTACTCATGCTGCACAGCTGGCACACATGATGTACTCCTGCCCCAGGCACTGACCCAGCAAGGGATTAAAGTAACCCACTCCTGACACTGACACTTATCATATGAAGTTTCAGAGGACGGAAATTAACCTTCTACTGGCTAACTAGCCATGTCACCTATAGAGAACTGGTAGCCAAAAGACCCTTCAGGTTAAATGGGACTATGGTCCTTTTACAGTTAATGTTTCTGAGGAAGGAAATTAACCTTCTCCGTGCTGCCTAACCATGTAACTGGGAGCCAAACAGATAGCTTGGAGTGCTAAGGGTTAAACAGGATTAACTCTACCACTGTGTCCCTCTACACTTTATCATATGACGTTTCAAAGGAAGTAAATTATACCGGACTAATCTACCAGCATGTCCCTACAAACTTTGTCCCTATGAACTTTATCATAGAAAGCTTCCAAGAAATACAGGATTTGTACCATTTTGTCCCTCTAAACTATATCATGATTATGGAGCTTGCAAGGGAGGAAAGTATACAAGAATAAGGATTATCTACCAGTACCTCTAGACATTATCATATGACGTTTCAAAGGAAGTAAATTATACCGGACTAATCTACCAGTACGTCCCTACAAACTTTATCAGGTGACCTTTCCGAGGAAGGAAATTAAAACCGATAAAGTTGTCAAAGTTCTTACCTGGAGGCGACACAGGTACTCGATCAAGTTGGTGACGGAGCAAATGTGCTGTGGGAACAAAAACTGAGGTTAGACACAGAAGCCAACAAAAACAATGTCTTTATTCTATGCTGTCCCACAAGCTATCAGCATAAGCATTCTAAAGCATAATACACCTTGATACCTTGATACTGCATGCAGGATAGAAGGCGTCTGCTTGTTGTGTCCTGATCTTGTCTCCTTCATACATGTATATTATAAGTACAACAAGGTGATAGCCAAGCAAGCCAATATAATACCTTTGTAATGTCAACGCTCTGAACACATTGTTACAAAAAATCTACTTTGGAACAACTTAAAGCCATGCAACAAAATGCGTAAGTCGGAAAAAAAGATTTCATCAACATACAAGCAAAACCTAAGCAGACTAGAGACCTGAACACTCATAGAGTCATATGGCACATGTGTACAACAGCAATTGTCTAAACTTCATACAAAAAAAATCTACTAGTACTTTGAAACGATTAAAATCTATGCAACAAATCCTTTGAGTCTAAAAGAAAATCTTGATCAAGATACAACCAAAGCCTAAGCAAATACACCACAACACATTGATTGAATTAATCCAAGATAACCTAGCAAGCCAACACAGTACATATGTACACCATAGCATTTCTCTAAACTTATAGAAAATCTTTGTGACTTTCAAACAAATAGCTAAAAAGAATTTGACTTGGCAATCAAAAATCTTGATAAACTTACAACAAAACCTGACTATATCCTAGGCCTCTGAACACTCATAGTCATATTGAATCCCCGGCACACAGTATTTCCTGGGCCTGCCACCACCAAGACCTTGCCTGTACTGTAGCTGTACATACAAGTGTGGGGGCTGGGATACTGGCAGGATGGGTACAGTTATAGCACCCCGCCAAATATGGTGGTGAGAGAATTACCAAGTCTGCCCAGCCCCTGGTCTCATGAGTTGGTAATGAGTTACAGACAGGACCACTGCTGGGTCAATAGGACATGGGGGGAAGGTAAACTACTTGGGAGGCAAGGACAGGGATGTTGATAGGAGCACACAAGTGTAGTAACCCATCACTATCCTCATTATACATCTACATTCCCCATTATAAATTGTCTTTCTCCTCCTGCTCTAATACTAAGTCTTGAAAAACTACACTCGAGTACTGTACATCAAGTAAAAGAAAGTTCTTTTCACAATAAGTCACTGGTTACTGATTCACACACTCAAAGAAAGAGCTACACAAAAAGAAGTTAATGGCAAATCCTTCCTCAAGAAAGGAACAAAGAAAAGTGTACATACTCTGATACTATTTACACAACAGTTTGAAATGGTACAAAAAAAGAAGGCAGTATGTACTGTACCTGCAATTATATGCTTGGCCTAGAATTTCAGCTTTTGTATGACACTGATCTTGATCTTATAAGGCTCACATCATATCCCTTTCTGCATTTCCTCTTTCCCCTAATACTGTTTAAAACATCTTACGTCAGTGCCTATAAAAATAGGAAAATTTATCCTCTCCTGAACTAAGAAGTTGTTTCAGAGTGACAGGTTGACACAACCCTGGTGCGAACCTGTCACACGGCCAAGTACAGCATACACCATGCCAGCTTATCACCCCCACTAATGGTCTAGCCCACAAGGTCCACAGATGTGGTACTTACATCTGAGCTGGGTGGTACCAATGAGTACGGGGGTGGTGAGCCTCTTCCTGAGATGTCTCCTGGGAGGGAAGAGAAGAAAGTAACGTCATGGATCAGTTTCCTGCTGTAACCAGTAATGTACATTGTCACATCCTGTCACACTCCCTCATACATGTACATGGCACCTGGAAGTTGTCTCTCTGCTAGGGTAACTCACTGGATGAATCACCAAGGGAAACCCCTCCCTCAAGACTTTCCTAATAAAGATAGTCTCCAAGGCCAGCCAAGTTCTGAAGGGGGTTGTGTGATCAGATCTTGGTCGGAAGTATAGTAGGAAACGTGTACCAACTATTATGCCCCCGAAGACTTGCTTTGAGATTTAAGTTTAGACAATATTGTTCCAACTTGAGAACAACCGTCCATGATTTAATTCCTACTAAAGATAGTCTCCAAGAAGGTCTCAAAAATCCCAACGGTTTCTGACTGCTGGCCAAGATCTAAAGGGAGCTGTGTGGTCAAAGATCTTGGCGGGCACTCAAAAACCATCACGATTTTGCCCCAAAACATCTGCTTGGAGATTAGTTAAAGACATTACTTCTTCCTGTCTCCCTCCCCTTATATGGGGCCTGGAAGTTCTCTCTCTTCTAGTTCTAAGGCAACTCGGGGATGAATCACCAAGGACTAGACCTAATCTCCCTCCAGACTTGAATATATATATATATACTGTACAATCATATTATTGTTTCTTCCTGTAGAATGATTCCTGTTCCTACTTGTAACTTCCTTTATATCAATCTCAACATCATGTACATTGTATAGGGCCTGGAAGTTCTCTTTCTTCTAAGAGAAAAAAATGGTTGAATCACCGAGGACTAGACTCCATCTTCCTCCAGACTTATTACTTAGATTTCCTGCTAAAGACATATTGTTTCTTCCTGTAGAATAGTTCCTGTTCCTGCTTGTAACTTCCTTTATGATCATATCAAAGTCAACATCATGTAACATGACTAATGTAAAATTGTGGAGAACCAAAACTGGGACTAAGGACATGATTTCTGAGTTGAGGGGAGAGTCCTGTGACTAAATCTAATGCCTGTCATTGTTACGTAATCATAATCACATTTTCGACTTGTTGAGATGAAAACTGGGAAAGGACACGCCTTCTCATCATTACATTTACATTTTACAAGTTGGGAAAAATACAGACTAACGACTTCTTTCAAAATGAAAACTAAAACAAGTTCTAAAGGGGCCTAGTACAAGCCCTTTTCTGTAGAGAGTGATCAGCTGTTTTAATTCTGCGTAAATAGTAGCTGGACCGCTCAAATTATTGATTTAAAATCAAAGGTAGAGTGTTATTGTTGTATTATGTGTAAAATGTATTGGACCACCAAGTCTATTATTTAGTATTTCCACGTAATATGTAGTGAGTTGTCCCCCTTAAAATATTCTCTTAAACCGTCATTCATTTTTTACTAAACAAATTACATGTACATTTCGTGTATATACAAACTGTACAGCACTTAATAATGTTAAAAGCATGTCAGTTGACCCAAACATGCAATGCTCTGTCTAGTCAAGCATCTTTCCAACAGCCTGCTTCCAATTTCTCCACTCCTAGGTATGTGACAATTAGGTCCCTACAGAAACATCCCTCAGTCAGGGGGAATGCTCTGAATGCAGTTAGGCACTGCTAACATAACAACAACTTTTGCCTTTAGTCACAACTTACACAGGCTTAGGATCCATGCTGCTGACATAGGCAGGCACGTGATGATTACCGTAAATTCATTAATTTTTGAGAGGATTCAATTTCACAGCAGAAGTAGAAATGAGATTTTCATGCGTTTCAAGTTCGTATTTAAAACAATTCTGTGATACAGCAGTTACTGTAGATGCCTTCATTTTCCAGAGGAATTAATTTCATGGTAGAAGGGGAAAGAAGGTTTTCGTGGCCTTTCAAGTTCACGTTTGAAACAATTCGGCAGTACATATTAGGTAGTTAATAGTAAAGTTTACAAATGAATGTTTGCAGTGTCATGAGTTTGCAGTGGAGAGGGTGCTAAAAAAAATTAAGCCACTGCGAAAATTTTTAAGATTTACAGTAGACAGGCACATGCTGACAATGATCATACTTTAGCATTCTTGGAGGCTGAGTTTGTCTTTCAGATTTCGTCACCAGGGAGATGTGATAATCATCAACATTGCACAGCAAAAAGATATATGCCTTCTTCGACAACGGCATTTCCTTTTAAAGCTTAACTACACACTTCTAGTGTTTTGATTTTTGTCCTTGGCATAATTACCATCACATTAGTTCTTCAGTTCAAAAGAAATAAAACTAGACACTCCTGCACCCATGACAAGGTCAATGAAGTAGGAACAGTTGAGTACGACCTTTTGCAGCCCAAGGTCACGATCATGGTGATGTTCTACACTAGATTCAGGGAGGCGGCAGCTACATGTTACGTTAAAATTGGTTCATCAATGGGAATCACATCAGGAGCATATTTGTTTTGGACAGTTGGAGTGAGTCATAGAAACGTACCTTTAAACCAAGCTGGCTTCGCTTTATGCTCAAAAGTGGATGCACCCCTTACGCTCTATATCAAATTTGAGCAGTCAAGCAATTTGAACAGACTAGCAGAATTCAAAAATCTGATTAATGTTCTTTGGTAAAGCACAGGCATACAGGCCCCCTTAAACCAACTTCCTGTACAGTGCCCTGTGCCATTCTGTCCTGGTACTGGTGCTGACCACCACACACTGACAGCACCTGCTGAGACAGCAGTAACACAACCTCTGAAATATCACCTCAACAATTCCACCTAACAAGTCTCCAATGACAATCCCATATGCACCATCTAAACAGCTGGGCTAAATTAGGGCCTGGGGGGATGTTTGCTCCTGAGAGAAAAAAGCTTGCCAATGGGAATCACATGTGTGTTGAGGAGTGAGTCATGGACATGTTATCCTCAATCCCAGGAAAAAGTGAGATCAAGTGGTTATCATTCGTGGGTCACTGAGATCAGTGAAAGCAGAAATGCAAGACCACCTTGTAATCTACGGGGTGAAACTTTGTTGTCAGCATTTTAGAAAAAAAAAGGAATACGATCTTTATAGGTTATCACACCGAAAATGAATATAAAAGTTGTGCATTCTTGAAAAGTTACTTTTGAGGAAATGAATACCACATTGTAATCTATAGGACAGACTTATTGTCAGCATTTTTACAACAACACAAAAAATGCTCCTGCATGTTTTTGAGTGTTTGCACCCAATGTAAGCTGGGCATCTTAAAAAGTAATACCTTTGGGGAAATGAATTTTTTTTTTAAACAACCTCGTCTATATATTGCACAGTTAGTTGCCTGAGCTACAAGACAGTTGAACTTGCCACCTTGTCCTACAGGTATACTGTAACAAGCATTTTCTGTTCAGACGAAAATTTGTAGAGAAAAAAGGTTCACCAATGGGAATCACATGTGGAGCATGTTTGTCTACATGTAGAAGTGAGTCATCGAAACATCATCTTTGAAGCCTGGTAAAAGTGTTAGATCAAGTGGCTTACATATTATCTCTGGTGAGTAAGAGAGAAATGAAAGCAAAGATGCAAGACCACATTGTAATCCATAGGACAGACTTTGTTGTCAGCATTTTTACACACACAAAAATGAATATGATCTTTACATGTTTTAGAGTGTTTGCACATTGAATGTGAATGTTGTACAAACTTTAAAGATGTGCATCTTGAAAAATCCCTTTGGGGAAACGAATGCAATCTTTCACAGTACAGTTACTGCTTTTGACACAGAACATCCAATTGCAACGAAATAGACTATCCAGGGAGTGGGGACTTTAATGACCATGAAAACGACAATGAAGTTTATTGCATATTTATGTCCAAAAAGGGCTATAAATGCATTTAGATATCAAGGTAATACTAAGAAAACTATGCTATGCCTTATGTATGATTTACACGTTTCTTCTCTGTTCTTAAAACGTCTGTACACAGTTTCACAGACGGACTTCGCTTTAACGATGACTGAGAACTTCCATGTTAATGAAGTGACAACAGATGTACCTATTATTAGACATTCCTAGCATCGTTAACAACAACTCGTTACCCTAATCACTCTGCAGGACTCCGGTCTGCTCATTTAGACAATTTTACAACTGTCTTCCTCATGCAACTCAAGATTTCAGAAGCAAATCTGATTCAGTACATTTCAAGTTATAAGTTACTGACAGTCCCGTTCCGGTACTGATGGTTTGCAAACTAAAGGGTTTACTGAATTACTGATAATGCAAATTGTTTAATATTGAATGTCTTCATTTGTAATTGGTCACTTATTATGTCTGCAGCTTTAATTTTTTTTTCATCCCACTCATTGTTTGGGAATCCGTGTTGTTAATTTTCGTTGTTAGATCTGTCATTTTAAGCTTATGAAAGAACTTTTTTTGGTCAATTCCATGTAATAAAGTTCAGAATCCTGTACCTGTAGACATTCCTAGCATCGTTAACAACAACTCATTACCCAAATCACTTCACCTCTGCAGGTGACTCCGGTCTGCTCATTTAGACAATTTTACAACTGTCTGAGATTCTACTTTAGTGATTTTGAAAATTGTTTCTTGTCTCCATCTGGAACTGGTAACTGTAGTCTGGAGACCTTTTTCAAACCTTGCAACACAAAGCCAAACCTGTACAAGTGACCACCTCTACATAAGTACCACCTGACCAATGTGACCTCTTAATTTGCTCGTCCCCTAGATAATTTTTCCCATTGACACAAGTCCTGTCTTTAGCAGCCACCTATCCACATAGACTAGATTTTATCAGTCTCCTCAGGCCTCGAAATTAACTTTTTTCCCTATTGTCCCTGAATCGTCCCGAAAGTGGATTTCAACTGTCCCGAAAGTGTCCCGAAGTGTCCCAACCAGGGCCAAAGATGTGAACTTAGTGGGGGTTCTGGATTAAGTTCCAGAGGTTCATGTTCAGCTTAGAACCTATACTCAAGTCTGAACCTGAACTCAAGCCATGGCATATGTGTGTTAGAAATATTTTTTTTCAATTGCATACAAAATTGCATGTTGGCAAACATTTTGCATGCAAAATATAATACATGCAAAATTATACACAGTATACAAGTTTTTAAGAAATCAATACCTTTTTCTAATTTAGTAAAATTTCTAATATGGCAAAAATAACAAAGAAGTACTTAATTTCGCCTCAAGAAAGAATAAAGCACGATGCTGGATTTAATCTATCATATTATCGGGAAATATCGGCCCTCTATCGACATTTGAAACTGCAGTTTCACAAATTCTCGTTAGAGGGCGTTGTGTCTTTCTCGCGTGTTATTGCGAGATTTAGCGAGAGTTCGCTAAAAATTTCAAGATGGCCGGTGTTTATTTCTATTCTTCGCCAAATGGCCGAAATCGCGGGAGTTTTTATTGCTTTTTTGGTGTTTTTAGGCACAACTTAACAGGTTGACTACGGATGGAACTATTTAATAAACATTTCCCAATGGAAATGGGAACATCTTTACCGCAAAATCTTCCGCTGAATCGAGTTCCTCCATGACAAGGACTGACTCAGAATTTTCTGATTGTCCCGAAATAGTCCCGAAACGTAAGTTGAATTGTCCCGAACCCAAATTCTACTGTCCTCGGGACACGGGACATGGTTAATTTCGAGGCCTGCTCCTGAGTGATCTGCTTAGGCAGGTTTGACTGTACGTGTAAGCATCATCTATAATCAGCCTTAAAGCTCGAAAGTGTGAGCCTGTGCTTTCCCCACAGGTTGCAGTACATAATATTTTTTACGGACTTAATCTACTAAAGGTGGGAAGCGGTACTACTGAAGGGGGGGGGAGGCTGCATGCCATTTCCAATCAACCGTTTTAATTCCACGTACTTAATAGCTGAACCGCTCAAATTCAACAGAGCGCAATTGGTGCTTTCAGTCTAAATATAGCATAATTGGCGCCTGAATTTAGCGCTAAGTGAAGCCACCCTGCAGAAGTTAACGAACTACGTAGCCGCTGACCTTTCTGAACTTGGCGTAGAGTGTTGACAGTAACCCCCATGCAGGCTCCCTGTCCTCTGGCTAGAGAAGTATTGAGGAACAAACCCGCCATGCAGACCCTCAGTATTGTGATTACCCCGTACCTTGAGAGCTGTGTTCCCTTGCCAGGATCCCTCCCCCCATGCAGACCCTCAGTATTGTGATTACCCCTACCTTGAGAGCTGTGTTCCCTTGCCAGGATCCCCCCATGCAGACCCTCAGTATTGTGATTACCCCTACCTTGAGAGCTGTTTTCACTGACCAAGACCCCCTCCCATGCAGACCCTCAGTATTGTGATTACCCCTACCTTGAGAGCAGTGTTCACTGACCAAGACCCCCCCATGCAGACCCTCAGTATTGAGAGATTTAATCCCTACCTTGAGAGCTGTTTTCACTCGGCGTCTGTTGTCCGTCCTCCTCCATGCGGACCCTCCGACTGCCACTGCTGCCTCGACGATCAAGTGAGCCAACCTGCCACACCACAAACGGACATCTTAGATGCAGGACTTAAAACATACCCCCCATTTGATATAGCCTCCATCAGGCCTTCCTATGGTAGACTGGGTGCCATCCTAGATTACTACTGGGGCTCCAGCGTTCGCTACCCAAAAATTTATGTTTTTTAGGGTAGCAAGTGTAGGAGCCTCTGTAGAAATAGGATGGCACCCAGGCTATTCCTACGGGGGTACGGATTGTAGAATTCAGCAAAACAAGGAGAATTGTCCAGGAGAGTCAGTCCACGGTAAGGTTTACATCTGCAAATGAAAGCCTATAGTGGCCAAACCCGCCTGGCAAATATACTCCATATAGCCGGTGTAGATAGTCAGTAGCTAGAGGCTACATTTGATACATGTAAGGCCTTCTAAGAAGAAATTCCAAAGTTGCATTGACTTGCATGGTAAATATACAAATGAAGAGAATGCAAAGAAAATAGTGATTTCATAAATATATGAACATAATGAAAAAAGTGTTGATTTCATCAATATATGAACATAATGCAAAGAAAGGAAAAGCTGTTTGATACTTTAAGTAGTCATCATCTGAATGGAAGTCACAAAATTTGGGTAAGACATGCAATACAATCTTCTCACACTAGGGGGAGCACCCGCACAATGTGTCTGTCAGCTTTTAACTTTCTCAGTGTAAATCTACTGGATTGGGTACCATAGAGTGAATCTAAAATTCTACGAAAGAGCAAATACTAAAATAATAAGTAAGAGGTGTCAAGAGCTCTACTGATAGGTTCATTGGGTTGGTAGGTCATAACAAGGAAAGTAAATTAAATATTCTTGTGAGCTCATGAGACAACATGGCAGAAATTTACCTGGCCGAAGTTTCAGTAACTCCTTGTACCTAATTGTACCGTTTGTGAAATGAATAAAACTTCCTTGTATGAAAATGGACTTTATTTCTATTTTCAAGCGAGGAGAGGTGCAGTCCATTCAGGCCCTAAGGAAGGTAGCTGGGGAGTTACCAAATCACTGGCCAGGTAAATTCCCTGAGGGTTGTGTCACAATCAAGAACATGAATTTCCAATGTGCCAAGGTGGTCACCGGGAGTTTTTCACAGCATTGGGTACATATGGTCGACTTGGTGTGACGATAGCCACATGGCAAGCTCTGTCAAAGTGCACAGAACATTTTGAAATCTAGAAACCTCTGAGACACTTTTTCCCTGGGCTCAAAACAGCAGCATTTTAAACACACGGTGACAGCATAGAGGGTCATTTTGCTCAAATGCCCAGGTGACCACCTTGCAAGAGGTGTATAGAGCAGGGTGTGGGAGGATGGGTGTGTCTGGGGTGGGTGTATCTGGGCATGGCTACTCTACCTTGGGAGGGAGACTGAGGATGGGTCGCAGGGGGATGAGAGAGAAAGCCTGAAGAAGAGCCAGCGACAGCTGTGGAGGAAAGGCCACCGAGCAACAGGCTTCAATCACATGTGCAGGAAAATACATGTATCATCACAAAGGTATAGCAAGATAATCACGACCGAGCAACAGGCTTCAATCACATGTGCAGGAAAACATCGTCAAGCTTGGTTCTCTGTTCTTCTATTATAGCTGCCAAGTCTCTTTTGTCTTCTTCGAAAACGAGGGGATGTATGTTCTTTTCCATAAGGCGTAAGCAGGCTAATTTTATTTCCCGCAATTCGTAGGGAAAGCTGTCGTGTTCAGGTAATTTGTAGCGACCAAATTTTGAAAGAGACTCTGCAGCTATAATAGGGTCATGGATACCAGGAAAACATCATCACAAAGGTAGCAAGATAATCATGACCGAGCCACAGTCTTCAAAATCACAAGTGCAGGAAAATGCCATCACACAGGCACAGGGCTGTTCATTCCAGCTATATTTTGTCCATCCAACTCATTGTTTGGTACCCTATGTTGTTAATTTCCCTTCTGTTGTTAAACCTGTCATTTTGTGCTTACAAAAATGCATTTTCATCAGTTTCATGTATTGAAGATCAGGTTTTTCGGACAGATGGTGTGACCCAACAAGCAGATTTCCGTCCCGGGTCGGAGGGAGGGATGGGTCCTGGAGACAGCCCTGCACATGTAGCAAGGTAATCATGGAATGACTACAGGAAGTTATGAAAAAGGCAGTACAAATTGCAATCAATGGCTTATGGAAGAAGTATCTAAATCACAAGTAGGATATATCATGGCTAATGAATCGTATCCATCCCTTCTACAGCTGCTGAGTCAAGAAACAAGAAGGCAGGCTATGGAGTACAGCACAGAAATACTCAAGGTACATAGCAAAGAAGAATGTCCCAACGCTTTTGAACTGGACCAACACCGAGGATGCAGAGCTACGTACCTTGAATGTCCTGTGCTCCTGCCTTGAGGGGCTGACGCTGTCAGACTTGCTGTGAGACAGCTGCTGTCTGTCCCCGCTGGCCCCCCTCCCCCTAGCTTTCACAAACATCCCTTAGGATGCACAGTTCCGTACCTTAAATGTCCTGTGTTCCTGCTCTGAGGGGCTGACGCTGTCGGACTTGCTGTGAGACAGCTGCTGTCTGTCCCCGCTGGCCCCCCTCCCCCCCCGCTTGCACAAACATCCCTTAGGATGCACAGTTACGTACCTTGAATGTCCTGTGTTCCTGCTCTGAAGGACTGACGCTGTCGGACTTGCTGTGGGACAGCTGCTGTCTGTCCCCGCTGGCCCCGCCCACCCTGCTGGGAAGGTCGGGCGAACTGCTGCTCTGCTCTACGTCGTTCAGCGTGGACACAGGGTAACGCTTTTTAAAGGACCCTGGCAAAGAAAAACAAAATTAGTTAAAATCCTTCCCATACCTGGCCTGGATGCCAGACCCCAATCTCTATAATGGCTTTATCATTAATCAGAGTCTAACTCAGTGGGCCTGTTGTAAAATTTCATTGGGGGCATGTTGGCCCTAGAGCTGAAGACTTGGCCTGGGTTGGCCCTGAAAACAGTCTGGCATCCAGGCTATCCCATACCTTTCAGTGTATAGGGGAAGTACTCAATCTCTCTTTCTATATTGAATTTCCTTGGGGCACACAGGCCACTACAGCAGGGGGCTAGTCAACTGAGAGGAGTGTATTGCTGCCATATTCTTTCTCATAAGTACAGAGTGCTAAGCTGAGTGCCATTTTTCAAGTCTTTGGTATGACACAGCCAGGGTTTGAAACCAAGACTTTCCGAATGCAAGGCAAACAGTAAACACTGTACACCCAAGGCTATTGCAGTCAGGCAGAGAAAAATGGCGGCGGTTTAAGATTTACTTTAAAAATAAAAAGATCTACCTTGAACTTGTAATCTTAAGGATGAGCTACACACAGCATGTAATAAAATTTCATTGTGCCACCATGCTATGAAGGCCATTGATGCATACAGCAAATTTGAATCTCAACATCATACAATTTCAACTAATTGCTTCTATCCTATCAGACATTTTTAAGACCTTGGTAAGCAAACCCCAAGCTGTACAATGCTGGATACCAGACAAAACATTTCTATCCCATCCAGGCACCCTGCATCTAAGCTTTTTAATCATTCTTGACATGTACCTTTATGTAGAATGTACTCCCAATATAGTCCTGTAAATGACAACAATGTACAGCAACTGAATTCTGATGAACTTGTTTTCAGAGAAACAACCTGTATGACCACAACAGACAATGCTGTCGACTATACAAATATATTTTCAGGGCAACCACTTATGCACAGGCAACACACCTACAATGTACATGTAATACATACAAGCTTCACTTTCTTGGATGTTTTGTTCTACAAAAAAGGAGGCAGTGTGTTTGAGGAGAGAGCCTGAAACCTCAAGCATGCTAAAAATCCCATCATTCTACCACACTCATAAAAAAAGAATAATTGAAAAATAGCAGGGGTCCATCCCGGATTGCGGATCAGAGTCTTACCTCACAGTCTGGTCTTAAGCAGCTTGTACTTACTGTACAAAACTGGTGTGTTTTGCCTCATAGCGTTTAAAGGTTATGCAAAAGGAACAAAGAAACAAATTATATAAACAATGAAATAAACAAACCTCTTCCTCCATTGCCGGACTCCTCCTTCGTGTCGAACCCTCCGAACGTCTTGTTCCGTTTGGGCAGGACGGGCGAGAGGCCGTGGGTCCCGCTGCCGTGCTCCCCCACACTGCTCACGCTGCGACTCAGCTGGCCACCAGGGCCGTACAACGTGTTCTTCAGGTTCTCAGCTGTCAATAGAAAACACAGTTTTAGTTCTTTAAAAAGTGGAAGTGACGTTGAGTCACTTTAGCTCACTGAAGAGTGGACCACTGCTTAACGCCCCATCCTAAGGACTGCAAACCTTTCCAGTAGCGTGCATGTTGGGTTTCTAACTCTCCTCTTGGTCCAGAGGCAGGGTCAATAACCAGGACTATACAATGTGTCATTCAGGTTCTCCGCTGTCAACAGAAACACAAGTTTAGACTGAAAATTTGTCTGTATTCGTAGAAATCTTTGTAAAACAACATTGAACTGTAATCTCCAATGCAAAACTTAGACTTTCAGAAGCTGTGACTCAGCTGGCCTCCAGGGCCGTACAACGTGTTCTTCAGGTTCTCAGCTGTCAATGAAACACAGTTTTAGATTGAAAAGTGATTTTGAACCAGGTTTTTGGTTACTAAGAAGCAGGGTCTATAGCCAGGGCCGTACATGTTCTTCAGGTTCTCAGCTGTCAATGAAAACATAGTTTTAGCTTGAAAGTTGTCTGTTTTGGTAAAAATCTTTGTAAAGCAGTTTTAAACTGTTATTTCTAATACGAAAGTTTGACTTTCAGAAGCAGATTGCTCATTCCTTGACAAAGGCTGGAGCTGGACAGTCAAAAATTTGGGCAATATACATTGTAGGTCAAATTTTGCGTTGGAAACTAGTTCAACTTTTCATTTTAACTTCCTAAGATCAAGCACAAATTGCCACTCAATTTCAGTCTGTTATCAACATGTAACAGCAAAACATTATCATGACTAGGCAAGTAGTAATGAAAACACAACTCCAGTAATTCAACTCCTAACAATGCTTTTTTTACTGCTACTGACAACATTTACCTTCTTGAATGGCCGCCTGCAGCCATTTCTTTGCTTGCAGCTCCTCCCCTGTGTCTATGGCCATGGTGTATGTGGGCTTGAGCTGTGAAGTGATCACACAAAACAAAGTTAAAATCCTTCCCACACTTTTTGGTGCCCATCTGTTTCTCTCTACAGCCCTTGGGCCACACAGGCCAATACAGTAGGCTAGTCCACTGGTAGTGGTGGGTATTCAACTCCCATGCTTTTTCTCATAAGTGCCAAGTGCTAAGCAGAGAAATTTGAGCACATCTTACCTGTTGAGCAATGTCTTCTCTCCCAATCAGCTCCTGGAAGATAACACTGAAAGATTAATGTCCCACCCCAACGCTCTAGGCTAAATTCAGGAAGCCAGTGGCTACATATAACGTTCACACTAAATTTCAGCAGCCCTGCTACGAATTAAGTGTATACGGAATTCAAACAGCTGATTCTGCACTACACGAAAGGGCACGCAGTACGAGTACCTTATCATATCATCAACCATGTAACAGACAGAAGAGCTACGTACAGTCAGTCCTGCCAGGGCCTTCATCTTCTCCTGCAGGTGGTGGTTCACTTCACGATCCCTGTTCGTCATCTCCTCTGTAGAAGAAATAATGTTTTATTGGATTGTTGTTTAAATACAGACCAAATGACAATCACATGGCAATTAGAAGGTAGGTACACATGTAAGTACATGTACCATCTAATTCACTTGTATGAAGTTCAACCATAATGGATTATGATATTTCCTGATTTTATCAACTTGAACTGACTTACTGAAAACAAAATGAATTTCATATTTAAGTTTTCTAAACCAGCAAGACAAGGCTTCCATTGCAAACCACAATTGTTCCTATATTTCAACTATACCTAAAAAGCCAGGAGAAGTTGAATCTATTTAATGTTATATTATGTGTACCTTGTATTTATCAACTTTGAAACTGTTTTATTTTGTTGTGACCTGTACTTAACCTACAATGTAGATAAGTGGTAAAAAAAAAGTGCAATAAAGGTCTACTTTCATTCAATCATTCATTCATCAAATTTCTTCATGATGATTTAGTGACATGAACCGTACCTATGAGCTGGTTCATCTTGGCTGTCCTGGCCTCGGTGATTTTCCTCTCCTCCTCAGTTTCACTCTTCATTCCTTCATCTACAGCAACAAAAAAGAACTCTATCAATTATGAGGTATCACATGAACGTTGCCTAGTTCATCAGATGTACCCTTGGCAACCCTGAACCTTGAACGAGGACATCAGCGATGCAACAAGATGACAGTAATGCCCATGGCAAGTGCAAACTAAATGCTTGATTTCCAGTTTTCTCTAACAACCATGATCAGGTACAAATCAGCAAAGAACAATGTAAATACATAATTGTACATTAAAAGACTGCTTTGTTATCACAAAAAATACAGAAACTCTACTGCATCAATGACTTAGGCTAGCCCTTATTGTAATTAGGATGTTAAGTTTAATTCCATACCTCTATTTTGTACTATGTCTAATACATGTACTTGTTGCCATACATTGTAATGTGTACAATTGTCATGCAATAAAATTCTTCTGTAATGCAGAATACAGAAGACAGTATTGAGATGACAAACTGTTTTAACTTTAATGACTGTAATGACTTTTTATCTTATTCCATTGTTTACGTTGTACGCTCATCTGTACTTTTGTGGGTCAGCTGTTACCAGCGAGAGCTGACTTGACTGACGCATTGTAATGATTTGTCTCATTTTCAATAAATACAAATACAAAATACAAATATAATTCTCACCTTCTTCCTCGGGACAGTTGTTGACCGCCTCTCTGACGATCTTCATCCATGTCTGGCGCTCCTTCCCGTCCACGCACATGATCTCGTACATCTCCACTGTGTTCGCAGAGATCAGGAACAGGCTGCGCTCCTCGTTCGCCACCTCTCGCACAAGCAGCTTGAAGAGTGGAATGACAGCAGACTGCAAGAAACAGAGATACCATTATTAAAACAGGGAAGTATACAAGAGCCTGAGCTGACTAAAGGTAGTGGATCCTACGTAAAACATTGAATGTTTACTCCTCGTTCGCCACTTCTCACACAAGCAGCTTGAAGAGTGGAATGACAGCAGACTGCAAGAGACATGGACACTGTTATTACTAAAAGTAGATGAGGAAATGTATTGGATGATAGTAATGTCTAAGTACACAATCTATCTAGTTGCTTGCGCAACTTTTGTATTGTGTATCATTAAGTTAGTTATTACCTGCAAATGGTATATCCTTTTAGTAAATTTGCTGTCTGAACAGGAAAACACCTTCAGTCACTACTGTATTACATTTTTGCTGCCTAGTGAGGATCATGCTGAAAGTACAGGTCTGTAATTCTAAGGTTGAACTACTAATCAAAATAACATCATCACAAAAGTCATACTTAAAGCATCGTAAAGAGGGGCACAGTTTTCTTGACAAGTCAATCCGAATTCCGAATTTGGCATCTCCGAAAGAGCAAAACACAGTCAAGATCTATGCTGCATTGTATTGATTTCATTCTTGAAGACAATCCTACCAGGGAGCATTTTCTAATAATCTGGTAGAGCAGAAATCCTCCTGCGACTCTAACCTTTTGGTCCTGTGAGTAGAAGGAGTATCTCTGGTTGTTCTCGTGTAGGAAGAGCAGCATGTCTGATAGCACCACAGCTGTCACTTCTGGAACAGAACATGGCAAGGACAGGTTAGGACAATTTGTGTGGGGTTTTTGGCCCAGAACCAAGCGGTCCTGGGTTCGAATCCCCTGGCGCCACCCATGTTGTGCCCTTTGGGAAAGGCACTTTACACGAGTTTCTTCATTCCACCCAACTGTAAAAATGGGTATTATATTATCATGTGTGGCTCACGATACCAGCAATAGCTACCTGTGTCCTATGTGTATTGCACTGTTGCAATTCTGATAAAATCCAAAAAAAATCAAATCAAAACTCTAGAACACACAAGACATAGTGTTCCCAAGATTGGGCACGATTTGTACAAAGCCACTCGGCAGAGAGGTGGCTAGGAATATTTGACTTGGCCATGGCTATATGAAACTGTGTATCATTGCTATTCTCGAGATTGGGCATGATTTGTACAATGCCACTCCGCAGAGAGGTGGTCAGAAATGTTTGCCTTGGCATCAGCTATTATGAGACTGTGTATCATTGCCGTACGGGGTATTAATAGAGTCATACAACTTCTGAGTGACTCCAAACTGTGGCCACTACGCGATGTCTGCCATCGGATACGGCAAAATTTAAGGGCCGGTACGGCAAGAATTTCTAACGTGTAGGGCAAGAAAGCAGTTTCATTGGGGCATGGATGAAAGTCATACCATTACCTTTGACAGTTCCTCTTGCATTCTTCCAGCCGACGACACCCTCATGTATCAGCTTGCGGTGGTTGTGGAGCAGGTCGTCTCTCTGTGGAAAATACAAAACGCTGTGTTGGTGTTTCTGCACTCAAAATACAGACTGAGGCAAACAAGCAGACTGACAGAAAAACAGACATGTCAAAAAATACTTCACTCCTTTGACTGGACTTTATTTGGACCCATAATTATTACATGTAGCCTTAGGGTAAGGCATCAGGGAAAGTAAGGGAACATTTCAGTAAGCTTCATTGAAGCGTCATTGATTACGATGCAGTCACATGCGTTGAAGATAGTCGCACGATTTTGGTGCCGTTAATTTTCAAGCATACTGTGACAGAAAAAAAAAATTGACAAGGGTCTTAGACAGACTTTTATTTTTATGTATTAAGAACTTTACTGGACACATGCACGACTACACTAAGAATGCCCTCAATTTGCATTTGTACAACAATTGCATGATGTATGTGACAAGGCTCTACATCTACACACAGTGAGACAATCTTAGCTTTACCCTGAATTTTCTGCCGTTCTTGAAGGTAGCGTGCCCCTTCTCCAGTCTGTTGTATATCTCTAGGAGCTTCTGTTGTCTGTTGTAGTCGTCCACCATCTCATCTACTCTGTTCAACAGGTCCTGGGGTACAGGGGAGTAAGGTGATTATAATAATGAAGACGTATATTGCATATTCATGCCCAAGATGGGCTTACTGCATTAAGTTAGATAAATGGAATAAAAGAGGAGAAAAATTGTGGTGTATTCCATTAATATTCACAAAGTCTAATCTCTCTTTTTCAAACATGTGTAGACAAATTTACATTGATAGCTTTTCAATAAATTAGAGTACATTTTGCAGTTTTCTTTTTGTCTGTAAATGTTGCGCAATTAATTAGCATAAAATTTGGTGGCTTCTTTAAAGTCCTCACTCTAAATATCATGATATCATTGGAACATTTCTAGCTGGCTTAGGTGAGAAATACATACTTATAGAAAGTACAGTCATGCAAAATTGTGAAATTGAATTTTCAACTATTTTGTCCACACTTGAAACAGCAACTATTGAAGGTGAGTGGCAAGTGACAAAAGATCCTTACCACAACTAGTTGTCTTGACTGTTTAAGTGGCTCGTGGTCAGCTTTGGATTCTGGAAAGATGATGATAACATGACTTGTCAACATAGTGGTAGTGAAAAAAAACACAGGCTGCAGAATTTGATTTTTCAAAATTCATAGACTAGGAGGCAGCCTCGCCTACCAACTCCCAACAGTGTTTTATTGTTGTATTCAATGTAATTGTAATGTTGAGTGGTCCGCAACATCAGCTTGTCTGCCTGGCATTCCACTGTGTATTGTCTTGTTGCAATTTTTAATAAAAGAATAAAGAAAGAACTCCCAACCACAGATGACCTTACTCATGACTAACTCACAACCATGGTCTGGAGAAGGTCGGGAGACCATGGTCGTCTACATGTATGTGCAACAGGGGGGCTTCCTGCACAGACCTTTGGTTCTCTTGATGATGGCGTCTATGACGAGTGGGTACTGGGTGATGCGCTGTGACACCAGGCGGATGTGCTCAGGCACACCAAACCTTCTGCACAGTGGGATATGGCTACACTTCTACAGTACAAAGAGAAAACAACACAATAACTTTATTGCACAACAATTGTACAAGGTGCAAAGTATGGCCTAACTACAGTTCCATAAGGCTAATCTACCTGATACAAGTGTGTGTGGTATGGGATGAGAATGGGCTTTTACAATCATTGGAGGAATTTCTAACGTCTAGACATTCTTAATATATTTTCCTATGTATACCATGCAGGGGTTGCAGGGCTCCAGACTAACTTTTAGACCTAGGAGCACTGTGCTCCTAACTCAAAAAAGTTAGGAGCACCAGCAAAAATCTAGGAGCACCACTACAAAAAGTTGGAAGAACAAGCAAAAGTCTTGGTCATACCAAGTAATACTCCTATTAATAGTATTTAGAGAGAGGCCGGTATAGAAAATTACCTATATACGAAAGACTTTGTAAGTATTGCAATACAAATGCCGTGGAAGACGAAATACACTTTATTTCAAACTGTTCATTTCATGATAATGCACGAAATGAGTTGTCTATTCAGACCACTAAAATCTATCCGAATTTCCCTAAGCTTACAGACAAAGAAAAGACTATTCTTCTTTTAACTACCAAAAACCCACAAATTATAGAAAAGGTGGGACATTACGTCTTCCATTGCTTACAAAAGAGAAGTCAAACCCTTCACTAGTTATAGGCAATCACGTTTGTATAATTTAGATAAGCAGCTTTTATACCTATTTTGTACACTGTTCTTTTATGTATGTTATTTGCATTTAGCCATCGGGCATGAATTTGCAATGAACTTATTATTAATCAATGTTAACAACCGGGAATAAAGTATCTGAATTGATCATAAAAGACAAAAGCCTACATTTGGCAATTCAATTCATTCAATACCTTCCTACATGCTAAATGATACTAGTATGAGGGATTTTTAGAAAAATTGGGCATAGGTGCCTCAAGTTCGACAAGTTGAAAAATACACAATGGTATCTTTTATTTGGAACAAGGCAAGTAATGATTCACATAATATTAAATGATGAACACACAGATAACTTTAAAACTTATCTATTGGTTTCATGACCAAAACAAATAAAGTCAAATTCCATAATTTGAAACTTCACTGCTGGCATGGCATCAAGTTCAACATTTTTACAGGCATTTTTTTAACCCCCACCCGCTGTCTACAAACCATCCAAAATACTTAAATATCCTTGAAATTCTTGCTCAATAGTATCAAAAATTATTCGTTTGTGCCGGCCCAGCCAAATATCTTCGGTTCCTTTGAAACGCGCAGTTCAAATTTGGCGCGTCAGGACCGCGCGGCGCGGCCATCCAATGACAGGCCGACCGCACGGAAAAGGCTTTGTGATTCATTTTAGACCGCAGCAAAATGAAAATAGCACCATAATGACGGGCAGCTCATGAGCTTTGAAATGATACCGGTAACAAAAAGAAAATTTAATATTTGCGGGGATAAAACTCCACTTGAATTGATTTATTGATTTTTGATCCTAAAAATTATCGATTTAACAGGTGTAAAAATGACAGCAGGAAACGGGCCTGTCATTCTGCTGCGGTCTAAAAACATAATGGCGGCCATCCAGAAGCGCACGGCCGCTAGCGCTCACTTTCATCGGAAAATTCTGGCGTTTGAAACATTTTGCAAATCAAACAAATACATCACATACATCAAGGAGAGAAACTTATATCCTTTATTTCTATGGGTAATTTTGCCATTAGGAACGGATAGTTTTTTACCGCGTGGGAACATGATAGAAAATTCACCGACGATTTTCACGGTAGGGTAGGAAATTACCTAAATATTTTCAGCTTACCGCTTAGTTCTGCAGCCATTATCCTGCCGCAGGTCTGAATTTTTTATTGTTGCACCGTGCGACCGTGATTTTAAATCTAGTCGCATTCTCAAAAAACTGGTCGCATACATGTTGTATGCGAGTCGCACTCACGAGCGCTGGGTTGTCACGTGTCAATATGTACTTAAATTTGCTTTTCAAGGCCATTGAGAGATAAATCCACATGAAATATGTAGCTTGAACGTTCATCCTGCATGTTGCTAGAAAGCATTCTGAATTCGAGCAAAATGTGAAGTGTAATTTCTAACGCAAAAATTGATCTACCCCAATTTTGGACTGTCCAACTCCGGTCTTTGTCAAGGAATGAGCAAATCAATCGCTTCTGTGACATCACGGTATGCAGATAGAACATGTTGAACACAGAATTGGTGGATTGCTAATTCCTTAACGGAGACTGGACTGAGTTGGACTGTCAAATATTTGGGTAAGTCTGATTCTATAGACCATGTGGAAGATTTTCTAGGACAGTTGCATGTACCCAACAGTTCTACAGGCCTTGTGGAATGTTTTCTGGACTGACCTTTATGAAATTCTGGAACTTCCTGTCCCTGGTGTACCACTCCTTGTACAGGCTAATGGCCTCTGCCTGCTTACTGCACAGCTCACCATATGCCACCGTCATACGTTCCCCCAACTCATCCTGGAACTGTTACAAACAGAAACAAGATTATTAAACAGTGATCAGTGATGGTGTACCACTCCTTGTACAGGCTAATGGCCTCTGCCTGCTTACTGCACAGTTCACCATACGCCACCGTCATACGTTCCCCCAACTCATCCTGGAACTGTAACAAACAGAAACAAGATTATTAAACAGTGAACAGTGATGGTGTACCACTCCTTGTACAGGCTAATGGCCTCAGCCTGCTTACTGCACAGTTCACCATACGCCACCGTCATGCGTTCCCCCAACTCATCCTGGAACTGTAACAAACAGAAACAAGATTATTAAACAGTGAACAGTGATGGTGTACCACTCCTTGTACAGGCTAATGGCCTCAGCCTGCTTACTGCACAGCTCACCATACGCCACCGTCATGCGTTCCCCCAACTCATCCTGGAACTGTAACAAACAGTAAAGATTATTAAACAGTGATCAGTGATGGTGTACCACTCCTTGTACAGGCTAATGGCCTCTGCCTGCTTACTGCACAGCTCACCATACGCCTCCGTCATGCGTTCCCCCAACTCATCCTGGAACTGTTACAAATACAAGATTATTAAACAGTGATCAGTGATGTGTACCACTCCTTGTACAGGCTAATGGCCTCTGCCTGCTTACTGCACAGCTCACCATACGCCTCCGTCATGCGTTCCCCCAACTCATCCTGGAACTGTTACAAACGATAAACAAGATTATTAAACAGTGATCAGTGATGTGTACCACTCCTTGTACAGGCTAATGGCCTCTGCCTGCTTACTGCACAGCTCACCATACGCCACCGTCATGCGTTCCCCCAACTCATCCTGGAACTGTTACAAATGGTAAACAAGCATTATTCAACAGTCTGTCGTAAAAGTAACGGATCCTGTAGTAATTCCGATAAACAGAACTTTTGTCAATGCACACTTGGCATGGAAAATGCAAGTCTGTCAAACCTGGACAAGTGACCGTGGTGGTTAATGTGACCAAATTTTGTTTGTCCCATAGATAATTTATACCATTGACACAAGCATTCAGAATCCTGTCTATATAGTGACCACCTGTCCACATAGATCAGATTTTATCGGCCCCCAGAGTGGTCTTCTTGGGCAGTATTGACTACAGTAGTTGTAAAATATCTCAAGGCTCCATGTGAGTGAAATTCGGGCGAAAATCTCTGCCATTCCCACCTGTTGGCAGATGACATCTCCGATCTTCTCCACAACAGGCGTCTGCTCGTTGCGCCTGTCCTGGAGGTTCTGTTTGAAGGTTGTGTGAAGGTCGATGATGTCGTCCAACGCCGGGAAGATCTGGTCGACCACCGAGGGCTCCATACGCAGCTCGTACAACATGCCGTGGGCAAATATCTGTGAACAACAACAGAATCTCCATGAATAGTTTCATCAGGTTGGTAAGGCACTGAATACACAAGACTTAGTACACAACCAAAACTAGTGTTTCATTGAACTAAAAAACTCAAGACACAGCAAATATGCTTTTCCATTGTATCTACTGCACTTACTACAGAAATGTTTCAACTTAAGAAACATGAAAATCTCATTTACCCAGAAACATTGTCAAGGGAAAAACAAACAAATTTACGGTATACTCACTCTTTGCATGATTTTCAGTGTTTTAAAATGCTGCATTTCTGTGCGGATGAATTCTGAAAGAAGAAAGGTTATCATGCACATTAAAGACCTGGGTAACTTTAATTCTTAAACTTCAACAAAATTATTGAACATGATAACAATATTTGAAGAGACTTCTAAAATGATATTATCTATTACACACATCAATGGGTGCGACATCCTATGCAATGTAGTGAAGGAGTATTTAAAAAGCGTCCAACGGATCAAGACTTAGTGCAAAATGTATATACAACTTCAAGCTTGAAAAATAAATCCCCTTAGTTTATAGAGTAAACCAGTGCAATGGGCAAGTGTTTGCCTTGCATTCGGTAGGTTGTGAGTTTGATCCCCAACCAAGACTAGTGATACTGAAGACTTTAGAAATAGTCCATATAATAATGAATTAAATGCTTTCTCTGCTTAGTAATCAGCATTTTGGAAAGAGTATGGTTACCATGATAGTTTAACACAAACGCTAGCCCCTTGCTGGTAGTAAATGCACTAAGTTGTGTGGCCTGAGAGCTATTGAAACAGAGTTGGTGCTGCCCAATGTGCTCTCTGGTGCGGGAAGGACTTCACAACCGACTTCATAAAACTTGAATTATCAAACATGAAAAAACTTTACTTACCATAGATGGCATTTTGTCTTTTGACGTCCCTCTCAGACAACTTCAGTTTCTTAAAAGTCTGGAATGGGAAATCACAAGTAGTCAACAGAAAGCAAGTACTGAGGTGAAAATACCATAATTTTATGATATGATAGTGATGCTAAAGCCCCTGTCACACATTAAAGACCTCCCGTGACTATACTCCCAACCACCAAGGTCTGCGCTGGGTTGGGAGTAGCCTGGAATCTATCCTATTCTAGCTCAGTTCACTCCTCTGATCGTATCCAAGCAGAATATGACTTTCCTGTGTTTCATTTTTCAACATTGTCAAAAGTCAGCTGGCAAAGACAACTTTTAAAGACCAGTAAGCAACCTCACCAACCAACTCCCAACTATGGTCTGGAGAAGGTTGGGAGGCTATGGTCAGCTGTGTGTGACAAGAGGAGGTACACAATAATATAGTGAAGTGTCAGACAAGATACGGGCCAGACGTTTAAGGTTTGCCGGACACTGCCTTAGAAACAACAGGGAAATAGTCTCGGACTTAGTGTTATGGACCCCAGCACATGGGAAAAGAAGACAGGGAAGACCACCCTTAACATACATAGATGTCCTTAAAAGAGACACTGGCATACAAACTGATGGCATGGGGAAGGCTATGCAGGACAGGAGCTTCTGGGCGGCTACAGTGGTTCGGGTGACGGATGAAGGAGACTGGCACCCGACATAAGTCAAGTAAGTCAAATGATAATATCCTGTGCTATTAAGCTGTACATTGTAGAAGTCCTACCTTGTTATCAATGGTTTCCCTCCATGTCTCCGGTTCCATCCCCTTAAACAGGAGGTCTGCATCCTCCTGGAGGTCATCGACCCCAGCTGCACCTTAAAAAAACACAACTGCATCAGATACGAAAACTGGTCCTGCTGCTGCAATACCATAAAAACTCAATAGGGGTCTTAATCACGACTGTATCAGATACGAAAACTGCTTCTGCTGCTACAATACCATACAAACTCAGTAGGGGGCCATAGTCACAATGTATCAGATATGAAAACTGGTCCTGCTGCTGCAATACCATAGAAAGCCAATAGGGGGCCCTTAATCGAACTTGTCCTTCATTTTACTGGCACCTACATGTACATGTATGACTTTTACATATCAGACACCATCAATCCACAGCTTTTGGAGTTATGCTGAACAAAGAAGTACAATGTTTACTACATGTCATTCTTACATCAACAGTTCAAAGCCCTCAACTGTTAACAGAGTGTGTAATACATGGGCTGTTTTAAATTTCATCAATCAGATGTCAGATCGAAAATTTTAGGTCCCTTTGGCTGTGGTCGACCCCAAAAAAAATGGTTGGCAAGTTTTTGCCAGGGTTGGTCGGGTAACCAGAGACACAACATTTACTTCCCTAGGCCTAATCGCTATGCATCAGGGCTTTCAACTTAAAAGAGACGGGGCCCACCGATCCAGTGATGCGTCCTTGCCATTACTGGGAAGCAGACAATTACTGTGGGAAGCACTCACCTTCATCTAACGACTCCAAAGAGGCAGAAATGGTGGCATGGATACTGAAGAGGAAACAAACAAGACAAATCAGCATGTAAATTCATCTGTGTTGGCAGTTAACATTAGTACAGAGCTAAAACTTTCAACGCAAAAAATAGAGCACCAAATTATTGGACTGTCCTACGAAAAGCATGTTAAAGATTCCACTTGTCGAAAAGAGTAGGGGTCCATCCCGGTGTGAAGATTAAACCTAAGAGTCCAGTCTTACACAGCTTGTGCATGTTGTACAAAACTGGTGTGCAACACCTAAAAACAGTTACACAAGGGTAGTCCCAGGGCCTTTTTGAGGTTGTAGGGGCAGTGGGTTGTTATACAATGTGTCTAGGTGGTGGAAGGAGAGGGATGGGCTCTGCCTTCCAATACCGTTGTATTGGAGCCTTCCAATACCGTTGTATTGGAAGGCAGAGCCCATCCCTCTCCTTCCACCACCTTTAACCTCCCCAACCAAAGTCAGGTACCTATTTTTACACCTGGGTGGAGTGAAGAAATTCCTGTTAAGTGTCTTTCCCAAGGACACAACATCTAGCCAGGAATCAAATCCATGACTTCTCCATCTTGTGTCTGTTAGCTTAGCCACTCCGCCATTTGATGCCACAGTCATGAGAAACAAACAAACAAAAGACTCACTTTGTGATAGATCCCCCATGGCTGGTTGGACGCCCCAACCTGCTCCCGGCCATCTCCGTGTCCTGGTCTTCTTCACTGATGGGCTTACTGCACAGACAAGAGTGGGGGCCATTTAACACACAGGGCTCTAAATACTGCGTACATAATATTATGCAGTTTCGTGCACCCAAAATTGGACTAATGTGCACCTTATTATTGACTGTGGGTGCACCGATGCACATAGATATTTGTGGAGGGTTATGTCTTATGGCTTATATCTAACACCAGTGACCAGCATATTCTTTAATTGGACAGCAAAGAATGGAGACCATTTAACACACAGGGCTGAAAATACTGGGTGCATTATACACTTTCATGCACCCAAAGTTTGAGTCGTGGCGATATTTTTGGTTATATGGCGATATTGTATTAATATATAATATGTTGATTATAATATTTAATAAGTGCTAGTAGGGTTTTTAGATTTTAATTGATTTGAAGCCCTACCACAACATCAAGGCAACATGTGACTGCCACATGCTTTTAGCTTAACACACAGTGAAAAAAGTGGCAGGTCTAAGCCTGTCCAGTTAGGGAGGCACATTGCAATTTGCAAATAGATAAATGGGGTGCACTGGAATTGAACTTGACACAGCATCCCTGTATGCAGTGTCAGCTACAAACATATTCGGGCAATTCTACAATAATTATAGCCATTGGAACGCTATCAAAAGTCAGAATGATGTTCGACCCTTCTCAGTAAATCGTCGCTTTGGCCTTACGTTAGCAAATTGAACTTTTGATACCAAATATGCATTCAATCAATCAATCAATAAATAAACCAACCGATCAATCAATGAATGGATCAATCAATCAATCATATATCAAATATCTGCCCTTTTAAAGTTTGAAAATTAAAATGCTTCAATAGAAAGATGAATAAAATTCCCCCCTCTTGTGTGTTACTGGTCACACTTAGTGATAACTTCAGAGTGGACAAGGTTTTTACACAGCTTCAACACACTGTGATATCAGGCACAGCAGAAGCATTCATTTGGTGATTTAAGAAAATCAATACCGTGCAATGAAAACCTTTCACCAGTAACATCAATATGACCTTGGGAGTTATCCAGCTAAGGTCATTTGGACTTACTCTATGGAAGGTTTCCAGAACTGAAGGGGCCAGCTGCCATGGCAGCAGAGGGAGGGCAGCAGGAAAAAGGAACAGCGGCCGGTTAGTCTAATCTACCCACTCCCTTTCCATTAATTCAAGTCACCACACAGTTCGATTTTTACCAAATACTAAAAGCAAGACGATTGTTCGCAACATGATGATAAACACTCACAGCTGTTAAACTTTTGTTCATGGTTCACATTCGTTTTAGTTATATAGTAACTTCAGTATTATATCATCATTACATGACTCATACGTTATACATGTAATAATATTATAGTAACTAAATCAAATGTGAACCATGTTTTTGTTTATTTTCAGAGGCATTCAACGAAAGGCCAGCACAACAGATCTGATTCAGAAAGATAATCCTTAAAGCTTACAGAACAAATGATGTATGAATGCATCCTCCAAATCATACAACAAAGAAAAAAAGCAATGTACCTGTTTATTGGAGTCTGGAAGGTCGGTTTGTTGGACATGGTACTGCTGCCATGGCTGTACCCCCTCACCATGCCAGCTGGGAGGTTGTGATGGCCAGCATACTGTAGGAGGGAGAAGATGACATTCAGCGTACATACACATGCAAGTTACAGTTAGTGTAATGATACTAGTGCTGCTAGCAAAAGTAGGATTAAAGTACTAGACTATTTCCATTAACAGTATTTACCATGAATTATAAAACCCTGCTAAACTATGAAATATACTGTCACTGTTAGTGTTAGTGTGTGCCAGGCTTAACACAAATACAACAGACCTTGACACCTGTTACAGTAAGGCACCTGTTACCTTAGGTATGGCCCAACCTGATGTGAATCATGACTGTGCCCTCCCACTGCCTATTCAAAGTTCCCTCCCACACAATTCAGTGGGAATCCAGACACATTGTATTACCTATCACTATCAGTATACATGACTATCTTTCTTTTTCAAAATGTCAGACAAACAACCAACGAAAAATGGCAGTAAAAATGTATTGCTTCATGTTTTGGAAACTCCCAAAAAAGGGACGGAAAAAAAAAGGACAGGCTAGACTCAAAGGAAAGGTTATCATAACTGCCTGGCAGCTTACTAGTAGATTAATGCCACTCCTTACCTACCCTACATGATTGTGCTTTTCTACAGAGAGAAAGGGTTTTTGGACTGTAACAAATTGACTAGACATCACGATATGAATCTACATGTACCATGAGTCACTGGCCCACATAATGACCCTCCAGTTAAACTACATACAATTCAAATTTCATTATGAATTTTTGTAAACAGAGGCCAAAACACACACTTACTATATATTGTGATAATAAGTAGCTTTGCTAAGTGATTCAAACCCAAACCATTAAAATGCGAAGTACAAAATTTTCAGAAAGATTCTAAATTTTGATAAAGGTTGCTTGTCAATGAGTTTCTATCACCCCTGTAACATGTACATGTAATACATGTTCTTTTCCTGATCAAAGTGCAGAACTTAAAGGTACATGATTGTAGACAACCCAGTATGATAGTATCCAGCAAAGCATTTAAGACAATCATAAAGAACCATATTCAATACTGAAGAGTCCATAGACAGTACTGCCAGTTGTTCTTACCCTCTTGTTCCCAGTGATGATCTCTGACCTGGGTCGCTCCCTCCCTCCTGAGTACGGGTACGGAGCTAAACAAACAAACGCAAAAAACACCATGATTTTATATATCATGTATCGCATTATTCAATATTCATCACTATTTCTCACATAAACATGTATTGCGAGACCAATTACATGCACAAATACACCTGCATTTCAGTACATACATTACAGGTAACTGTAACACAAGTCATGCTCTTTAGATCCAGTCCCACAAAGACACAACATAAAATGATTAAAAAAAGAAATCAAAGGCTGAAACTTGGTATCTAATTTTATCTATTTAATCTATAAAAATCTCAGTCCATACGCGATGGGAAATCATTCATTTCAAAACTACAACACCTAGCATGCACTGCTATGACATGGAATAGAAGTCAATTTAAACAGCAGAAAACGAGAGCACTTCACATCACACATAAAAATAAGTGACACTGTGTAAACATACGGGGTAGTCCTGTATTGCTGGGCTTTGATGGCAGGTTTTTCTGTAAGGGAAAGAAATAGAAAACAACATTCAGAACAATAGCCTACAATCATTTACAAAACTATCAACTGTCATATACAGTCAAACCTGAACAAGTGCCCACCTCTACATAAGGATCACCTGGCCATTGATATACAGTCAAACCTGAACAAGTGCCCACCTCTACATAAGGATCACCTTGCTACTGTGACCACTATTTTGGCGGTGGCCCCTAAGCTAATTTTTCCCTTTGATATAAGCATTTAGACATTGTCTATAGTGACCACCTGCCCACATAGACCAGATTTTATCTGTCCCCTGGGTGGTCTTCTTCGGCAGGTTTAACTGTACATAGATTATATATTATGGTAACTGTACGCTATAGGTAATACAACTGACTGAGGCCAGGTGTCTTATACCAAGATGTAGTGACAATTTTAACTAACCACACTCCCAACCACGTCTGGGTTTCCCCGGTCAAAACATTTCTCCCAATAATTATAGACCTATATATCCCTCCGATAATCACCTGGAATTGTGAGCGACTTTTCTGATAAAGACACGCCTTTCTCACAACAACCACTTGAAATGCCCAACCCTACCCCCTCAGACAATAACACTGTACAGTTTATGCCTTTGGGCCATTATGTCATAATCTATGTCAACAAAAAGTAGTCGTGATTTCTTGATGTACGGGGCGTATTGTTAAGGTGGCTAATATGTAACTTCCTGTTGGTGCATGTAACAATGTACCTGGATTGGGGGGAGAGAAAAACCGAAGGCTGCCCTTTTGTTTATGTTGCATTCCACGCATAGTTTCCACAGATATTTCTGTACAGTCAAACCTGTACGAGTGATCACCTCTACATGTACAGTCACAGAAGACCACCTGACTTTTTGGTGGTCCCTTAGATAATTTATCCCATTGACACAAGCATTAACTTACTGATTAAGAATCATGTCCATAGTGACCACATGTCCACATAGATCAGATTTTATCGGTCCTCTGGGTGGTCTTCTTGAGCAGGTTTGACTGTATATCTTGAAATGTTTGCTGTGGTTTTATTTTCGTGGTGACACCACGAATATACCTTTCCATTGTATTACTACAGTGCAATACAGAATTGTTTTCACTGCGAATTCAAAGCACTGTAAAAATCTCCTTTCTTCTCCTAATAGTATTGCAAAGAAGCTGCAAATATGAATGAATCTACAGTAACTGTAGATATGAAACCAACTGTGACTTTCCAATTGTGGTAGAACAAAATCATCAAACTGTTGTATGTTTAAACCAAGTCAACAGGGGTGCCAAAGAATACATACGAATTTTACAGAATACATACGAATTTTACGGAATACATACGAATTTTACGGAATACATACGATCCATTACGCGGAATACATACGATCCTTACTAATTTGCCATGGCCATCGCGCTCGCACTGAATCTATAGCTAGCTTTGTCTGGTCCTCCTAGTTGGTCTAAGCCTAATATTAATCAGTCTTAATTTAGTGCAGCTTGAGATTTTTAGAGTTTATCCGGATGGGATACGCCATTATTAAGCTTTTATAAGCCACGATATCGTACGAAGAACTGGTTATCCCGAGTCCGCCATATTGAATTTGCCGCCGATGTCACGTGATCAAGACATTTCTCCAAATTAGTATGGATCGTATGTATTCCGCGTAATGGATCGTATGCATTCCGTACGGATCGTATGTTTCTGCGTAATGGATCCTAAAGTGTATTCCGTACGGATCGTATGTTTCTAGTAATGGATCGTATGTATTCCGTAAAATTCGTATGTATTCCGTAAAATTCGTATGTATTCCGTAAAATTCGTATGTATTCTTTGGCACCCCTGGTCAATGTTTTAGTTGTGCTGGATTTACTGTTACAACAGCAGAGACAATTATGATTTTTTGATGCAGTACACATTCAAATAAACACATTCAAACAAATAAAATATTTTTTAGCCAAATGCAAATACTGCATGCAAATGAATGTCCCAGTTCAGGCGACATTTGAGGAGTAAGAATTTGCCTCATGCACAAGCATATAGGGGCTTGGATATTAGTCTGTCAGGTGTACCAGTTGTTGTACCTATCATTTCACATACAAAGTGCCATACATGTATTTTCCATGATCAATAAAGTAGCAAATATTTCCTTATAGAATAGTAAAAAAAATAGAATACTGAGTTCTTGAAAGTGGCTCAAATAATAAATATGTAACATTTTGTGGTATGTAATTTTCTTCTGCACACAATGCATGTACTAGGTTAATTGCACTTTGTGGTATGCATGTTATGCTGTTACCCCAAACAACCTTTGACCAGAAAGCCACAGTAATCAATTATAGGACTGGTTGTTTACCAGAGGCCAGATAACAGATAAAATACATAAATTTTGTATTTCTGTAATATGAACGAATGTATGTACCAATGAACTCACACCTGTTAAGTACTACATGTAACTACTGTACTAAGAACTAAGACCATCTTGTACCATCCTGACCTTAGTTATTACATTATATACCTTTTTTTTTCAATTTCAAATTTGGCAGAGTCAAGAATGTTTTTCACCTGGAAATGATTGAACCCTTTTGCCCTATAAAATTGAACGGGGCTCTAAAAATCATGCAGTGATCAAGAGGATACATCTCATATTGCTGCTGAAAGTGTACTTTGGAGCTCGCAGAATATTTTCCTGTATGATACCAGCTTCATGCCTTCTTTGCCCCCCTCCCCACCCAACAGTAATACACAGGATACCTGTGCTATCAACTGTTCTTATCATGAACTTTGGCTGTGATATCACAATGCTTCCTGTTTACTGAGTCAACACTACATGCAAACTGTGGCGGTCACTCATTCTTTAGAACAGAAAATCTAGACTACAGTGGCATTACAAATTTGCCTTGAATTATGATATTTTATTTCATTAATGTTTGGCTATAAAAACAAGGCTGTAGCAAGCTGCACTGTGCTACGTTGTATCAGCTATTAAAAAAAGCATTACGCTTCCAGTTCGACTCAAGAGAATCAGAGATTTCAATAAACCATAATATAACGTTTTTAGAGCTCTTAGACCTAGTCCTATTATTTGCTCAACACAGAAATTGTTTAGTAGAAAAGCAATGTACATCTAAGGCAAATACCAATTGAAGCTGGTGTGTTACACCAAAGGGTGGTTATACCAGCAGATACAGAAGCTTGAATGTGTGTTACACCAAAGGGTGGTTATATTGGCTATACAGATACATGACTAATTGTACATGACAGAAGCTAGTGTGTTTTGCCGAAGGGCAGTTATACCAGCTATACAGATACAGAAGCTGGTGTGTTACACCAAAGGGCGGTTATAAATAATTTTATACACACCAGCTATACAGATACATATTATATAGAATTCTTCTTACCTTGCTTTTGCCAGCCTTTGGACAGGGAGGTACCGAGCCTTGGCAGTTGCTCTCATGGACATTAATGGAACAGTCTGAAATGGAGAATTACTCCGTGAGCCGCATGACAACCAGCCAGGGAATATCTATAACGACTGCATTAAATGGGTTCTTCAATGCATAAATTTCACCTGGGCTAGCCCAATGCAATCACTTGTAGTGTTTTCAACATTTGACAAAGCTTGATATTACATGACTTTGTATGACATTTGGATATGTTACATGTACAACTTGTCCAGTGTTTTATACCTGACTGCTGTATAAAAGATATCACCCTGCCCAGCCCTAAGTTATACAAACTATTAGTACTGTCCAATTTATCCAGTCTCAATATCTATCAAATACATTATACAACATTGTATCTGACCTTCTTCCTACAAAATGTATGTGAAATGTAAAATATTTTTGTATCAAACACCCTGTTACACCTTCAACATGTATACATTATCCTGGTAGTCAAGGTATTTAGTATCAAAATGTTAAATCTATAATTTGACTTAGTACAACAATAATAGACCAATCTATTGCCCCTACCCACCTCTGTCAAAACGTATACAAAATGCAAAATAAAAACATAAAAATGCAAAAATTTGACAGATATCCAGCCCCTCTCATTGGTTGAACCACTAACTGCCATGCTATCATTGGTTGGACTGCTAATTATGAAGAACAGTTAGGATCAGTCTAATCATCAAGATTGCTGATTCATACATTCATTGCAATAAAGCCGGTAGGTATCCATCTGAGCAATGAGGCTGTTGTTACTGTACCGTAATGCCTTTTAACGTGATTGAGAGAATTCAAGCAGACGAAAACAAGGAAGAAGTTAAATATGACCTACTCTGACACTGCAGCGCGGGCTTGTTGGCCAAAGTTTTTGCACAGATGTCGCAGACTGTGGAGTTGGAGAAACTGATGTGCACAAACTGGTGGGTGCTGGCGGACTCCTTGTCTTTCCCTTTGGACTGCAGGGGAGGAAAATACTTGCAATTGTGAGGTTGCAGAAGTACAGTGACTGTCAAACCTTCACTTGAAAGTTCATCTGTGTTGGTAGAAGTCATTCTGAATCAAGGTCGAACTGCAATAATTGCTAACTCAGACAACAATTTTCGACTGACCCAAATTTTCGACTGATCAGATTCCTAATGACAAAGACTAGAGCTGATCAGTCAAAAAATTGAGTACATCCAATTTTTGTGTTGGCAATTGCAGTACAACTTTGATTCAGAATACCATCAAACCTGTGTACAGTGACCACTCAAGGAAATTATAGAAAATGGTCTCTGTAGCCAGGTGGTCACTACAAAAACGATTCTTAATGATTGTGTCAATAGAAAAAATTATCTAAGGGACCACTAAAAACAAGACACATCTGCAAACTCAGTCTGGTTATCAGGAAGTGCATTAAAGGAATTATAAAGGAAGATTAAGAATTATCAACATTTTTCTTTAGTACACTTTCTTTATTTTCTGTCAACAATTAGGGTCAAAATGTTTGCAAATTTTGTCGTCAGTAGCCAGGGTGCAATCCTCCGTAGTAACCGCTGACTCAATCTTTTCGCTTGCTAACCATGAAAAGATTGAGTCTGAGATTACTATAGAGGACGGCACCCAGGCCACTAAATAGCAGTAACACTAATTCAACACTGTTAATGCCATGAATAATCTTGTAGAGTCCTTAAAATGAAATGTGACAAACCTTAGACTTGTATCTGGCACTGGAGAAGATGAAACTGAATCTTCTTCGGACTGATTTCTCCTTGTCTTCCGCCTTCAACGACGCCACGCCACCTGCGGATCAACAATCATTTGTTTGTTTGTTTCCTTGTTTTGCATAGTTGGTAAACACCCTTTGGGTGCAACACACCAGTTTTGTACAGTACAGGTGCAAAGCATTCAGCTGCATAACACTGCTGCATAGCTTTTGACAATATCTTTTCAACCAGTCATATAGTCTATTACGACAAATGCTAAAAACACTCTGAACAGACGCCAGACTAATTCTTACTTAGTTGCATGTGTGCGCACAGTGACTGTGATATTTTAGATGACTGGTAGACCATACTATTTAGAGCCTGTTCACACTAGCCCGTATGAGTGTCGTATTGACATATTTTTGTCCGTGACCGAAAAAGTGATTTTTCGGTTCAATAACCAGTCTGCACCAAGGTGGGTCAAAGTGGAAGACAACTTCTTCCCCGCAAACTTTACCTATATTGTAAACCGAATACGGAGCTCATACGGTCTTGAATATACCCACAAGTGTGAAGCAAGACTTTCCAATTGAAACACAAGTCGTGATGCATTTGCATAGTAGCAGACAAGGCAAAGTTTGAGGTCTTCAAAAAGTGACACAAACCCATACAAGACTTACCAGCAGCGCACACAGTGGCAGAACTAGACGGCGCTCATAAAACCCACAGCTATTGATTCAAGGTACAAGCCAAAGGCAGACCTGGTTAATGATTAACACGATTGTTCCTCACAATGGTTTCACATATGGAAGGTGTAAAACGACCTACCTGGGACAGGTTTTCCCCCTCGGTTGGACTCCTCATCGCTCTCGAAGTTAGAAGGGCTGAAAAAAGGCGTAATCCGACATTTAAATGAGTAGAAAGGAGCAAAGACCTTTGCTTGTTACAATGAGTTGAATGGAAATGAGTCATGTGGGAGGAAAGTCCAAATGTTAAGGTTGGGGTCATGACCTGTAAACTGTGTTATGGTGAGGGTGGTAGTTAATCAGCAACACAAGGTGTTGATTGTGTAAACTGTTCAAATCGTTATTTTTGCTTCATGTCAATTAATTCAACAGCAGTACAGCCTTTCCACCCCTTTCCACTAAAGGCTGAAAACACTGACCAAAGATATTACTCAACTACAATGTACTAGTAAGGTATAAAGAGCAAAAAGTGGTGGTTAATGTGAACACAAGGTGCGGATTGTGTAAACTGTTCAAGTTGTTATTTTTTGCTTTCTGTCAATAATGTAAACGTCCGTTCAGTTTAATGGTGCATGCTCTTAATGGATGGTTGTGTTCACTTTGGTAGCAGCAGAGAAAATATACAGGAAATGAAGAAAAGAAAAATGTTAGACCTTTAAAGAAAAGAAACTGCAGAATCCGGAAGTAGAATGTATTATAAGTTTGTTGATATTGACAGCAAAGAATATGATATTAAGAATGAAGCAACTGTGAGTTAGCACTATTCTAGATACCAGTCACTTGAGAGTTATGGTTAGAGAGAAGTTCAACTAATGTTACTTGTATAACACATTGTCAATAATATTCGATACAGGATAAACATTTGGCATTCAAACCAACTACATTGCACAGTCTGTGGATAGGACAACAAGCAGGGCCTAGAAAAAAATGCAATTTTTATGTTGTTCGCTTATTCTTAGCAATTCGTAAGAAGTCAATGATAAACTTAAATGTTAAGCAAAAAACAAATCACACCAGTTACATAGAATAAGCATTCTACACAACAGTATCTTTAACTACTATTCACAAATCAACACTAAATGTAACTCTAACTCTAAGCAGTAGTTAAAAACTGAACTATAAATGGAACATACAAGCCTGACATGGTAGTTTGTACAATCATGCTTTCAAACAAAATTAAACAAAAAAACAGTATGACATATTATTTTCAGGACCATGCCTGTTTAAAACGTTTGCCATTAAATACAGGTATAGTTACCTCGCCTGATATCCGTCCGTATTATAGCTACCAAGTCTCTTTCAGCCTCTCAGCAAATAGTGGAGACTCGGTGAACAAAAGAGACTAGGCAGCTATACATTTCTTTAATATGACAGGGATGGATACCACTGCAAATGGTTAGCACATTGAGTCTAGTAGGTTCTGTGGTCAGTTTTTCTCAGATTCATGCAACAAAGTCTTTGGTCAAGAACAGGTACTATGTTTAGGATTATGTAGTACTTTGTTAAAATGGACACTTAATTTGACGGACAGGCTAGTACTACAGCCTCTCCTAACCTGTTCTCATAGAACCCTGAATCCCTATTGGTGAAAGCGGCGGGCAGGGAACACCGACGTCGTTTCAGGTACGAAGGAGGGACAGCGGGAGGGACACTGGGCTTTTCATGAACGACCTTGGGCACGCTTTCGGTGTGATCGAGAGATCATTGGACACAACAGCACAAACACATAGAAAGGGCAATGAGAGAAACAAAGGAGGCATATGAAATCAAACGACAGATGTGTTGGTGGAGAAAAAAAGTAACTCATAAATCAATCAATCAATCAATCAATCACACACTCAAACCAAATGAAGGAAAGGGACACAGACAGACACAAACAAGCCATTGAACCATCTGCCTAGAGATGGTAGAAATATACCCTCTTACTTGTCAACATATTGGTTCCATAGAAAATATCATGGTTTCAGTACTGAGTAGTATGAACCAAAAATGAAATTATAATAATATCAAAATAAATACTTAACTGACTGATTCTGGCATAGCTAGCAGAGGAGTACAAGCAAGGACATTGTAGGAGGAAAGGGGGGCACATGTAGAAGGGAGCAGCACAGAAAGAAACATGCTTGATCAAAGCATGCCTTGATGAGTTGAAAGAGCTCTGCATGTGACACATTCTTGCTGTTATCGGTGCACAATTGTCTGTTTTACAAAAGTCTTTAAATCTGGACTAGACTGGAAACAGTGTCTCCTTTTCAGAGCCATACATATTTTCAATTGACTTACATGTACACGTACATGTAAATGATGATGACTGAACTCTTTAGAATGAACCAAGAAAAAAGTTACAATCATTCAATTTCATAAAACGGCAACAATCATCGACCAAAAATAACACCGACTGAATGATAAGCCAATGCCAAGAAGCCCTATCTACATGCCATTTTGTGTAGAGTATAATCTGCTGTTTTAATTGCACGTAATTCATAACCAGACCGCTCAAATTTAACGTACAAAATAATTGGTACATTCTACGCAAGTATGGCACAATTTGAACCTGAATTTCGTGTAAAGCGAAGTCGGACTGCTGATTTCAATGAAGCCGCTTCTTTTATAAATTTAGCGTATAGCGTTAACGGTATGCAAGATGCAGACCACTATCAAGCTCTGTTACACCAGCAACCAAACCCAAATTTTCCAGTGTGCGTTACAAACAGCAAGACGTACAATAGGTTAGCCCTCACAGCACCAACAGAGGAGAGACAGAAGCGATGCTTACTCTTTGATTAGCTCAGTGAGGGACATGCGAGCCTTGCGTTTGAAGCTGGACTGGTCCAGCAGTCGGTTCAGCTTTTCGTCCTCGTCCTCACTATCATCCCCATCCTCCTCTTCCGCATCTTTTCCACCCTCCTCCAACCTGGTCGGTGAAAAGTGTAGCGACCGTCAAGGGGTGGGAAGAACCAACTCCTCCTTCCATTTCAACTTAAAATGTTTCTTTTTTCTGATACTCTTTTCCTGAGCAATGGTGTTGTCACACATTACAATCCAAATATACAAGTCATGTAGACAACAGTGTAACAGTACTGTAGTTGTCATCGAAACCTTCTTTAGAGTTCCTTCATTCAAAAAAAGTATTTTTCAGAATGAATATGAAATTATGCCACAAATGAAAAAAAAAGAAAGTCATAGGGTATGGCATCTGCCTAGAGTAGACTGTATTTCCACTATGTCAGGCTTTTCTTTATTGTACTACTGTACAATACAAGAGCCATCTCAGGGATTTGGAACTATATGCAGCAAGAAATAAATTGGAGGTACAATAAGCAGAATGTAGACTTGAACAGGAAACAGGCATGCATGAAAGTGTATACGGAAGAGTTGTCCTTGACTTTTCCTTAGTTTAATTACCATGCCAGTTTCATAAGACTGGGTAATGTGACTACTTGTACTTTTACTTACATGTAGCACAGACTAGAGTATACATGTACGTATCTATGACAAGTTTCCCATAGCCCAACATACACATAGAAAAAACCCACACACTACATCCATGCAGAATGAAGCTCAGAGTGTAGATATGTAGAGATCACAGTGCAAAGTCCTGACAATGGAAACTTAACAGCTACCAGAGTGTGTATCGTTTCATAGGGTAGACACATGCAGGGTACTGTTAGCATGCTAGCGTGGTCAGAAAGGGGAGACTTCTAGTGATGATAGGAAGAACTGCTTCTCTGCAAATTGTTTGTTTGTTTTGCATAAGCGGTAAACTGCTTTTTGGTGTAACTTTTTGTATGGTATCTACAAGCTGCGTAAGACCGGACTGTAAGGCTTGGTCCACTCACACCAGGAAGAACCCCAGGCCTGCTCTTTTTGATTAGACTAAGTGTGGTGGGATCTTTAACATGCTCGAGGAACGGCTCTGTCCTCAAACCCAGGTCTATGCAAGAATTTGGAGTTTGTAGGAACCAATATCTGAAGATTTTATAAAATAATTTTCAATTAAGGAGTTGTCAGTAACTGACTGAGTGCCTTACATGTATGGGGAAAACATTTTCCAGAGAAACGGTCCGGCCCGCCTACAGGGTTAGTAGGAGGGATAGGGAAACCCAAGTCAAACCAAGGAACACCGAGCGGCTACATACTCAAACTCCTGCAGAAACTCCTGCATTGTTAGCGAGCGCTTCTTCTCTATGATCGGCCTACAAATGAACCAAAATAAACATTTGCTGAACATGGTTGGCATCACCATGTTTAATTGAAATTGTAAATGATTTTATAGTCATATCAATTCAAAACATCACACGAGTGAGACCAACAAAAATATGTTTGCTGCTTGATTTAGTGTCTGCAAAACCCTGTTCAGCAAAAATCACTGAGATGTCACATTAATTGATGGAAGCCACCACAGAGTGAGTGCAACATGCTAACACAAGTCTGCTAGTCTAGTACTCTCAAGTACTCATACATGCAAGAACATAATGTACACGCATGTATGACTTGTACATGCAACTCAAGTTAGAAGACAGCACAGTAAATGCCACAGAAAGCAGGGAAATATGAACAACTTTCCAAAATATAGCACAAAGCCAGGGGCAGGAGGATGCTTGTTGTTTAGTTTTCTTTGCCTTTGTTGTGGTCCGTGAGTGGAAAAATTAATCAATGGCCTTGTTATAGACTGGCAGGTTAAATTCTAAGATTTTAGTCATGCTCGCTGAAAGCATGTACCTCCGGGTTCTTGTCATGTTCAGTGCAGTAGCACTCATAGGGGGAGGGGGATGCTATCCCCTGCAAACTTACTATGGTTTACAGTTTGTACATACAGTCAAATCTGTACTAGTGACCACCTCTACCTAAGGACCACCTAGCCAGTGTGGCCACTTTTTGGTGATCCCTTAGATATAATTTGTAGTGACCACTTGTCGAAATAGACCAGATTTTATTGGTCCCATGTGTGGTCTTCTTGGGCAGGCATGACTGTAGATGTACTAGTCGGCCCTGGTACATATATAAGGGGGTCAAGGGTGGGGGAGGGGGTTACTTATTCTGTAAGATGATTATTATACACTTAACCTAATAGTTTGTACAATATAGCTGAACCAGCCAGCCCTATTATAGATATAAGGGGGTCAAGGGTGGGGGTGCTTATCATTCTGTGTAAGATGATTATCATAATATAATACATCGTAGTTTGTACAATATAGACTTCCCAGTCAGCCCTGTCATGAAAGCCTACCGTGTAAACGGGTGCTGTGGTCTCTGATGCATCACTGGAGGCACTTCTGGCTTTTTAACTGCAGGGAGAAAAAATAGTCCATATTACCCTTCATTCTAAAACTACATCTGGCCACACCATTTCTTGGTTCTAGAACGTTTCTTAATATCGCTATACAATTTCGGTGGCTATTCCCCTTCCTTACAGAGAAATGCAGATTATTTCATAAATCAGTCAAATTGAAGTCAAGCGCCTGCTTCATCCAGGTTTGGGAAATGGAGTTTGAACACTTTCTATTCTTTACAGACGTGAGCAATGACATAGACAGTTTGTGGGCAAATTCTCCCTATGACAAAACCACTTTGTGTGTTTAAGATTCGTCTATAGGTTCAGTGGCCAGAAGTGGTCTCTAGGCCTTGCATTGCTCAAACTCGTTGACGAAATTTTTTTTATGACTTGACTCACATTCTGGCTGGTCGTCTGCGTAAGCGTGCTGCAGTGCGGAGGTGGAGACGGCCTTGGTGAGACCAGGTGAGCCCAGCATCTCCTTCTCCAGCTGCACAGGAGACATGCTCATGCTCCGCTTCTTCAGCGTCTCATCCTCATCAAGCTCCTAAAAACAGGTCAGACCATAAAGAAGGCAATCAGACATGGCAAACTTTACTCTCCTCTCCATACTGGTCCGAGTCGTCCCGACTAAGATATACCAGTGACTGTGGGTGCATGGCAAAGGTGCAAATGAATGTGTAACACAGACATAAAAGCAAACATACACACATGTTGATGAAGGTTAGACATCCAGGTAGAAAGATACGCCAAAAATGACTAACGAAAGATAGCGGATGCTGCCTGAAACGTCTGACTGTTTCGAAATTTTATCCAGTTGCTTGAGTAACTATTTTTGGCGAAACATATCATACAAAGACACACATACACATACACATAAGGCATATACAAGCCAAAAACAAGCTATGTGTGAACATAAAAGTGTGGGACATAGTAATTCTGTTATGGCTTTATGATTATGGTACAAGAAAGCTGACTCACCACGATGGCTTCCTTGATGTCGATGCCGAGATCTCCCAGGGATCCTGCTGAGCTGGACTTGACGTGGTGGGGGGAGGGGTGGTGCTGGGGAGACGCTGTGCTGCCTGGGGAGGGACAAACAGACAACATGTAAATGCCCTGGTGTGAGTGGATCAAAACATTCCGGCCTAAATGGGGTAGGGAATTTCCCGAGCAGCCTTCGTAACCCCTGCTTCTCCTAATGGGTAAGTGAAGTCATGCTTGTCTCGAGCATTGATGTTTCTGACCTAGGGCGAAGAGATGCTGCTACTGTAACAGTAAGAATTAGTTCAGTGCTTTGATGAGTGGCCCCCTACGGCCTTGCACTGAGCGAGTTCGTTAAAAAAAAACCCACTATAAATCTTGTAATATTCACAGAGGTTATATTCTTGCTGTGCTACCTGAGGGGGACAACAGAAAAGAAACCCAGTAAATATACTGTAAATCTTGTAATGTGTACAGAGGTTATATACTTGCTGTGACCGCTCATATGCCAACACTGCAAATAGGGCCGTAGGTTCAGTGGATTGTTATCCACTGTGTGTAAGGGCAGCGTATTGGAAGGCGGAGCCCAACCCTCTCCTTCTACCATCTTTTGCCTTCCAAAGTCAGGTACCCATTTTTACACCTGGGTGGTGTGCACTTTTCCCAAGGGTACAGCATCGGTGGCATGTCAGGGGATTCGAACCCAGGTACTCTAGATTTTGTGCCAGATGCCCTAACCGTTACACCAACACAGCGCCACTAACAAACAGACAAGAAACCTGTAAAAAATACCGTCAACTCATCTATTTTTATTTATCTATTTTGCAGTGAAGATGCACCATGACAGTAAAACCACCGTGAAAATTTACAGTAAGCTGTTCGGACCTGTCTCTGTGGATGTCTCAGACAGCAGCGTCCCGCTCTCACTGATGTCCGACTCAGGGGAGGTCGCGGTGGGGTCAACGACCTCCTGACCCAGTGGGGAGGGCGTCCTGGTCGCGTCGTAGGCGGGAGTGATGGGCGCGTTGGGAGAAATGACTTCCTTCGCGTCGTGGAACTCCTCATCACTGTCGTTGTTGTTATCCGCCTCGAGGTGGTTCATACTGTGACTGTAGCAGGATGATTTGAACAGTCAAACATGAGATTGGATGTTTGTGAACATAATTCCTTAAACTGTGAACTGACTGTGCATGGTACATTTTGTAAGTTGGTGTTGTCCACTGTGGTTCATGCTGTAGTTGCAGAAACAAATTTCAATATTCAAACACGAGCTACTCTGTACTCTGTTTGCATTCAAGCAGAATATGACTTTCCCGACTTTGATTTTTCAAAATTTATAGTCGGCCAGCACAGATGATTTCTAAAAGTCTAGCAGGCAACCTTGCCAACCAACTCCAAAGACAGATGACCTTGCTCACGACAAACTCCCAACCATGGTCAGGAGAAGTTCATGAGCCCATAGTCAGATGCGTATGACAGGAGCTTTTAAATCAGCAACTTTGAAATTGCATGCCATTGACTACAATAAGCAGCAATGTGGCCACAATACTGTAGTTACAATTATCATACCTTTTCAGCATGGTCGCCATCTTGTCTTCGTCTGACATCTTGATGGGGCTGATCGGTCCCCAGCTGTGTCTCCGTGGCGACTGCGACGGTCGTGACGCCTGGACCGCCTCCTCCCCCTCCTCCTCTCCATCCCCTTCCTTCTCTTCCTCCGCATCATCCCCATCATCTAAAGCATTCGTCGGCATGACGACCGCATCCAGCTGGATGGTTTCTATGTCATACTCCTCGTCCTCGTCGGAGTCCTTCTCAGCAGAGATGTTGTCCACGTTGGTGCTGTCTTCAGTTACACCATCGATGGTCATCTTACCATCCTCTTCAACCTGAGAGGGGGGTGGAAAAACATTTGATGGTGATGAATAACTAGTTTATTTGATAATAGCACACTTAAAAGTACATCATGCAGTACAATAGATACTAAAATCAATCTTTATTTAACACATGTAAATGTTAAGGTAGTGCAGGTGTGACTTCCTAAAAGATCAACGTGACTGAAAAATCTACTTTTACTGTAACATAAAAACGTAATCATAGATAATAAAGAAATGGACATTCAATTCATCAGAATATCGTTGCTGTGCATTTTTTTATGCAACTGCTGCTTGGTCCAAGCTCAACGCCAAGTTGTGAATACAATTGAATTTTTGGATTCAGAAAAATAGTGTCGGCAGAAATGTAACACCTGTTTCTGAAGTTGGGTTCCTCTTTAAGGAACACACAGACAAGCTACAATTTGTACACAGCATGGGGAAGTCAGTTGATCGCCTCGCAACAGAGAGACCGGCTTACCCATCCTCGTATCTCCCTGTCCCTCTCCTCTTCTATTCTGAGGTCTGCTAGCAGCTCCTGGGATCCTACACGAGGAAACATGTCTGTGTCCACCCCCGAGGTTTCCTCTGGTCTCTCCTTAACTGGGAACATGGAGGATTCACTGGTGCACCTTGTCGCATCTGTGGTAGGGGGAAAATCACTCAATCATAAGTAAGAGTGGATAACAAAGTTCTTTGTACACAACCAGGTGTTTTATTCAAGCCGATGTTTCATCAACTGTCTGTCACCTTCCTCTGGGCAATACTTGCTGGTTCTATTTTGCACTACAGCTAGGTGTCACCATTAACGGATGGCAAGTGGAAAAATCAAATAATCATGAAGAAGATGGTACTAGGTTTTCAAACCTAAGCTAGCTATGGGACATCAGACAGATTCCACTGCTACCTCTTATAACTGGTTTAAACTACCACTGGTTATAACTGATTAATAACCATAAAAAAACACTGATTTTGGCTGAAGTCAGAGGCAGAGAGTTGAAACTTGAGGGTTGGTTAAAAGTTTCAGTGAACAAGCCATCACACAGTCAGAGTCACACTGAAAGACAGGCCAAATATAATACAATCACCATCCAGTTCGCAAGCAAGGCAGGCAAGGCCAGACACGTTTATTCCACTGGGAATATGCACAAGTTACCAGTTAAATAGTAACTTCAATCCCTTGAGGTGAAATAACACATCATAATTACACACATCTTCCTTCAAGACTTAAGGTACTACATCGCAACTTAAGTACAATGATCATTGTAGTCCAACCTTTTTTCAGTTGCTGCTGTCTGCTGGAGGCTCCTTCGGCAAGGTCCGGACATGAGCAGCTGAGACGAGACAGGTTCTCTTTCCTCACCTCCTGCAATAAAAAGTTGAGATATGAATCCTTTCAGTTGGAGACAGAGGAAATGTAAGGTGAAGAGGAACTTTGCACAATAATCACAAAAATGTACTTTTCTACTTTCTACAACTTCACCAGTCCTATAGTACTGTAATAAATTGTGTTTTTTTGTTGGTCAGAAATTACCCGCAATGGCAGCCTTTTTAGGGCTGAATTGATGCAGTTTCATGTGATACACAACATATACATATTATATCCACACTTGCATTTTGTGCAACTGTCGCTGTACCTATATACGATACCTAATGATACTAGTAAACTGACTAATGATTTCATCCCTTCAGTTGTCTCAGTCATATCAACTACACAACAGATAAAATTCACTTTCAAAAAATCTTGAACAAACACAGAGAACAAAAATGCATACCTCTACAATAAACTGTTTCTTGTTCATCTCCCGGAGTCTCTGGATACCTTCGTTGATGTTGTGCAGCCGTCTTAAGTTTTCATCTGCAGGAAGAAGAAGCAAGTTTGTTTTTCTGTAAGTTAACGTATTTTCGCTTTCTTCCATTGAGTGTTGAAAAACGGAGATCAACGTAATACTACGTCAAAGGGACCAATATTGTTTGCAAGCATAACAATAGCAAGAAACAAAAGAGTGTGATTGTCCAACAGTAGACGGCATGCCCGTAATTACAATGCAAAGCCAAAAATTGTGAAGTGTATCTTGAAAATCATTTTCCGATTTCTTGGCAAATGTGTGTAGTAGTCGGGAGTAGTGACGCCGCTTGGTCAAACTTTTGTGAATTCCACATTTCTCCCCTAGTTTTTCTGCAAAGATACAAAGAAAAGACCCTAAATTTGAACATCGGGGGAGTGGCGCTGGGATTTCTGGGAGTGGCCCTTGCACCATTGCCCAGGGAGAGACTGACCTAAGACCCTTGTGTGCCCGTCCCCGTCCCTCTCGGGTGTGGGCTGGGTGACACTGATGGTGGGGATGCCTGTAGTCGACCCGGGGTCATCGGGAACTGGGGTGGGGAGTTCTGTAAACGGGTCGGTGTCGCTCGCCGACTCCTCCAGGAAGTCTGCCTCACTACCTACAAGTACAAGATTTTTCAACAACATAATCATTATTATAATACATCACACAGTGGATTCCTCCTTCATTGATAAGGACACATCAATTTATTTTCTTGGTTAACAGAATAACAACAATTTAAAAAAAAATGCTAGATTGGAAAAACAACATGAAAACAGAATCTCAGAGGAATGTTTTTACTTTGGTGCACACAGTATATATCAGGGTGTGAACAGAGTCAGGTGCAAGTTTTCACGCCAGCCTTCTGTTTTCATGATTTCTTTTTTTCTGAAATTAAAAATAAAAATCCGTTAACCAAGAAATTAAATTGGTGTGGCCTAAGCGCTGGAATTGATCAGTCGAAAATTTGGGTAAGTCCAAATTCTTCTGTAGGAAATTACAGTTAAACAGATACACAATTACTTCTACCGACACATAATTCTTTCATGAACTTTCAAGTGAATGCATCACAACGCCATATCAGGTTAGAAGAACTATTTGAAGTTGTGACGATCTGTGACTTGAAGCTAAACTGTGAATGTACAGTCAAACCTGCCCAAGAAGACCACTCAGGGGACCATTTACAATCTGGTCTATTGTGGACAGGTGGTCACTTTAGACAGGATTCTTTTAATTAATGTTGTATCAATGGGATAAATTATGTAAAGGACCGCCAAAAAGTGGTCACATTGACCAGGTGGTCACTTGCACAGGTTTGACTGTACATAAAAAGGTACCATGATTTTCACTTCAAAACGGCACAAAGGACAATAACAATTAATACGGAGATCACTATACTGACAATGTTAGCTGGTAAAATACTAGTATGTGGGATGAAGGGTGGTCACAACTTCTCTAATGGTTAACAGGTGCTAGCTCAATTTTAGATCATTGATTAATTTTCTTTGTTTTAAAATGGATGTGGTCTAGGTGTAGATTTGCCTTGTATTCCTGTGAACCAAATTGATTATTGAACAGATTTTCCACAAAAACTTATTGCATCACACATGTCATCAAACAAACTGCTACTTGGATTATCTTCTCTTCAACAAGTGGGGTGAAATGTTAGTTCCACTGAATTCAAAAAAAGATTAAACTGAATGTAAAAGTTAGTGGATTAAAGAAAAGAAGATTATTTAGTAAAATTCACATTTCAAAGCCAACCATCCTAAATATACCCCAAAGTCAAGTTCACACCCATATTACAGGGAGCCATCAAATACGACAGACTGATGTAATGTGACTGGGGTATATTTAACATAGTCTAGGCTTTTGCATTAAAAATTTTGCTTTGATTAATATATGGATGAATTGGCAGGGTGTATGGGTGAGTGAGTGATGTAAAAAGACTGAATCTTGAAAATAAAACAGCTGCAAATCAAAGATGACCATGATGATTAGTATGAACGGCATGTCACTGCTGTTAGGATCTGTTAGTGTTACCTTTACAAAACAGAGAACCATTGGTGTATCTAGTGGCCGGGCCTGACTGAACCATCACTCTAGTCCAATGTGCTGGAATAAACGAACGAACGGCAGGGTTACGGACTAGGTAGAAACAATAAAGTGTGCACAATTTAGAACTTTGTTTTTCAACTTCAATCACACCTTTTCGAGATAGGTTCCTGTCAAGATTATAAAGATTCTAAGATCAAAACATAATTTGAAAGTATTATTTTTCAGCAGTCATGGTACCCATTCATTCAGGTGTGAATGTATATTGCAGATTATTTTTTTATCAGAATGACTGACCAGTCCCCGAATTTAGTTTTTCATCCCATCATCTAATTCATCAATATTGGAGATTGTTTACAAGTATCAAAACCAAACCCAGTGTCACTCTTTTTTTCCTGACCGAATTTGTAAACAGCAGACATCTGATGATGCCACGCCTCAAAGGCAGATGGCCACAGATGAACCTGTTTACCATACAGCAATGGGCACAGGTGCAATGAACCCCTTTGGGACCCTCACCCATTCAAAGTCACTTGTATCAGTAACTCACAGTCTGGCAGCCACGGTCACATTCATGGCTGTAGCTTTTGTCACACAGCTGATAATCCACCATGGCAGGCTATCATTCATTGGTCTCATTTGTATGTAAATGTCCCGTTTATTTCAATCTCCTCTATCTAGTCCAGATTATGTGGGCACTGGGAATAATGTACTATACATAATAAGGTTTTGAATGTTTGAAATTGAGAAGTTACAGGCTATGTGCAATCCAAATCATTTATTTAACCATAGTACATCTCAGAGACTATGGATCTGTTTTTGCACACTCCCTAACTCTGGCGACTTGTCATGACTTATGATATGATTATAGGCCACAAAAATTCAATTTGTACTCGGATAAGCAAATAATGCTGGAAAGGGATATGAATATGACAACAATATCTGGGGCAAAGTCTGTACCTTGGTACACAAAGATTCAGGGAAAGAATATTATACAAGTTTTCATCCCAATCCTGACTGTTTTCATATTGATTGAATGTTCAAAAACAAAGAACATGAATTTTTGTGATCTTTGGATATTCTCTGTCTATTAGGATGAATGATATAAGGTTGGCTTGGGGTCGCTATTTGGGTCATCGCTGAACTCTGGTTTTTGTGACCTAAATTGATTAAATGTGCACACTGTAATGTATTTTCAGTAATATGAGCTGTTACTGTTAAAACATATAATGTGTCAGTGTCTTGTTAGGGCTTGAATTAGATTGTAACCTGCATCATGCAATTATTGTATGTTACAAAAGAACAAAAGTTTTTCTCCTTGTAAAAGGATAATTATAAAAGTGAAAATGGACAAAAATGATAATCATAATATTATAAAAGCCCTAAGAGGAGCACCTGCATCGAAGTACACAGCCAAAATACTTTATAAATCTTTTGTATGATCATAGCTGTCGTACAACCATGTCGAGCACCCTTGAAATTAAATAGAAATGCAGTAGGAGCTCAGTGACAGCTCAGAGGATCTTTGGTGTCATATAACAGTCTTTACCAGTCTTTCATAATCAGCCCTTATCCTCTGAAGGGACTACCCATCTGTATCCAAGATTGGTAAATAAAGAAAGAAAGAAATTTCCTTGTTCGGTTCACTCACTGTTTTCATTATGATCATTATTATTATTTCTATATGTTGATATTTCTGTTTGTACTATCAGTTATTTTATGTACGCAGGGCCCCTCTGAAAAGCAGTGGTAACCACTGAACAGGGCTACCCTGGGTAAACATGACAGAATAAATAGAAATAAATAAAAAAAACTCACCTGTCTCTGCCGCTTCCTGGTCCTCCCAGGAATCCTGCTCTTCCCGCACCGACGTCGGCGGACTCCCCAGCTCCGGCTGTAGACACACGCAATCCGTCAACAACATGGCAGGGACTGAACGGTCAAGATTTCACCTGACGACAAATCCTTCTGACTGTACAAAGTCACTCCGCCTGCACTACAAATCCAGGTCAAGTCAAGTATCCTACTTCTGGGGTGTTTCTTGGAAACAAAACTGTTTCTAGCTCATTTCTGTATCTGTATAGCCATCAGTATACTATAGTAACAGCCCTTCGGTAACACCCCTGGTCCAGCTTCTGTATCTGTATAGCCAGTACTACGGCAAATGTTCTTTGGCGTAACACACCAGCTTCGCAGGTAAGCGGCACTTCAGCAGCTGGTTGTATTACACCGAATGACCTGTCACACCTAACCTTTGCACATCAAGCTGCAAGTACTGTAAGTTTAAAAGCTATCTACTGAGGATGTTCCTACTGTACTTCCTACTGTACTTGTTGCCAACGAGTTCCACTCAATAGTTGTAGGGAAAATGCGCTCACTACTCCAAAACAACACCTTCCTTCCATACAGCCAGGTTTTTATCTGAATGAATGGACATCTTGGTAATCAGATAAACCTGACAAAGAAATCAATACAAAACCAAACACAGCTTGATCATTTAAAACATGGATCATCCAATTTCCTTGCAAGGGTGTATCACTTTGAACATAATCATCTTATGCAGTAAACAGTATGATTTTGAATATATCGAAAATTGGGAAAAGCTAAAATTTAAATAGGATGATAATCAAGCATCAACAAACTACTTTTGATATCCTCAAAGGTTACAGTAAGATAGATTATCAAAATATTCCCTCCCTTGATGTCCAAAAAAGTGGTGTGTTCCATTGTACAAAAAACACAACAAAAGAAACTTCAATTGGTGATCACAATTTTCAATGGTCATTCACACATTGGACATGCATATGCAAATTAGAGAAAGGGGGACATAAATATGCAAATGAGTGTTCTTTTGCAGCAGATGATGGTGTGACAAATGTGATGAACTCTTCTAAAGGAGGGGGCAAAGAGAACAATCCAGGCATTTTACACAGAACTGAACTTTAACAAAGGGTTGTAACATGGTCGTTGACTTTTGAATATCTGCAAACCATCCTTACATGTCATCTTTAGAAATCAAAGACTATGCTTAGGAAAAAGATCCAGGTAAATTACGCCCAAAATAGTTACTCGGGTCAAGCAACTGGATAAAATTTTGAAACAGTCAGACGTTTCAGACAGCATCCGCTATTTTTCGTCAGTGACAGGAAAGATCTGGCAGAACCAGGTTTTATACCAAAACTCTGAATAGACATCATGTTGATATCCAGGTAAATTGTCAATGAAACATGATTTTACATAAAAGCATTCAAATTTGGTTCCAGTTCTAGCAAACAATACAGAAATCCTGCAACTTGCAACGTTATTGTTGGTTTATGGTGGTGCATAGCAAAGAATATCATTTCAAAATATGGCACAGTCTAGTACTGAGGTCTGTAGTAGGCATCAGGTATTTGATTGTCTTTATGTTAGTTTATGATTTTTAAACTGGTAATCTGCTGAACTAAATCAACAATAACATGTCAAAGAGATGCATCAATGAGGTCATCTATTGTTCTGAACAGACAGAATCATAACAATGGCATGTTGTAAATGTCAGACATGCCTGGTGTCTACTAGGTATACTGGTCTAATACACATTGTGATCAGGACACCATTCCCCCTAGATAGTAAGGTCTTCCCCCCTCCCAAAGATGGTCCCCCCAAAGTCATACAATTGGCATCTGAATATGCTAGAGGTACATACTTTTATGGCTGATGAAATCTGTAAAAACTAAATGTTATATCCTACATCATTACAGTAACTGTTCAAGCAGGTGACGAACTGAGAGCCATCAAACCCAATTCTATATAATATATAGCTGCCGTGTCTCTTTCGTCCTCTGGTCAACATTGCATCAAGGGGGAGGGGTGTCAAGAAAGCTTTGAATGTCTAACCTCTGGCATGGGGCTCTTCTGTCCGATCAGCATGTCCAGGTGCTTCAACACTGCAATGTCATCATCTGTAAACCAGAGAAACAAAAAATTGATTTAGAATTACAGCTCAAGATCATCAATCTATGACAACTGTGAAAATGTATATCACAGAGCCAAAAGTAACACCAACCATTAACTTTTGGGGCTGCTTTGCTCTGTTTTCTGATCGCTCGTGTGTTCTTATATGGCCAAGCTTAATCAGTACGCCATCCTAGCTCAAGCTCGAATATAGAAGAACATGCAAGCAATCAGTTAACAACTCAAATTGACCCCAAAAGCCATAGAAAACCACCAGCCACCCAGAATGTCTGTGCAAGAGGCTAGACCTACACATCCATCCCTGCTGTCCTTACCAGCGCAAAAAGTGATGTCTGCATTCACTCAACGATCATTGATAACATAAAACAGGGAACGTATGGTACGACACATTTAAATATTGGATGATGAGGCTGTAAAGCTAAACAGCACATCACCTAAAAATGTTGTGTCAGCCACAAATAGGACAACCATATGGCCATCAATAATGTACAGGTGTAGTGCCGGACATGAATAATATATGACACAGCAGTGCAACCTGCTAGCTGTAGACAGGGCTCCAAATACTGGGTGCATGTGCACCTGTGAACCTAATTTTTGACTGTGGGTGCACCAGTGCACCTAGATATTACTGTAGGCTATGGGGTAGACATATTATTGTACACTAGCAATTTAAATTCTAAGTGTCAGAAAAAGTAATATAACCCTTTTTGTACTTTGATGTACTGCTTGTTTAAGATTTTGAGGTTGGCTACAGAATTTCAGATTGAAATTCTTAAGAGTCTAAAGGGTTTGTATAAAAAATATACGTTTTGCTGACATTCAACTTTATTTCATGTTGTGCACCCCAAATTCTTTCTGTGCACCTAAATCTCTAGGTTAGGTGCACCCATGCCCCGAAATGAATTTCGAGCCCTGAATGTGTAAGAGACAAAGGTATCAATATGGGACAAAACAGATCTGAGCAGATCTTAAACATGTCTTGACAGAAGAATGGGTTACATTATTTTATGGAATTTACTTACTTTCAGTCATGCGTAACTTTCTCGTTTGTTTCGGTACAGGGACGTATTATCAAAGCTGGCAAACATACCTAACGTGCGAGCCTCTGCCTCTGTGCTGAGTTGTGTGGAGAGCGTGGCTGAGCCCAGACTGTGCCGCTTCAGTACGGCCGCCTCTCCCTTCCCTGGGGAGTCCTGTAGCACCTCACGTGTCTCCCATACACGGGGGATCGGGCTGGAGCTCAGGTAACTGTCGGGGCTGACAGGAATCACACATGTCAACATTGAACATGGTAACACACTTTAACTAACCCTACCCCCCCTACCCTCCCCCTTTCCTCGTAGAGTCCTGTAGAACCTCATGTGTCTCCCACACTCTAGGGGCCGGGTTGGCGGTCAGGTAACTGTCGGGGCTGACAGGAATCACAGACATGTCAACATTGAACACTTTAACTAACCCTACCGCTACCCCTATCCCTCCCCCTTCCCTGGGGAGTCCTGTAGAACCTCACGTGTCTCCTACTGTCTAGGGATCGGGTTGCAGCTCAGGTAACTGTCAGGGCTGACAGGAATCACAGACATGTCAACATTCAACATGGTAACACACTTTAACTAACCCTACCCCAACCCCTTCCCCTTCCCCTCCCCCTTCCCCTCCCCCTTCCCTGGGGAGGCCTGTAGAACCTCATGTGTCTCCCACACTCAGGGGACCGGGTTGGAGCTCAGGTAGCTGTCAGGGCTGACAGGAATCACAGACATGTCAACATTCAACAAGGTAACACATTTAAACTAACCCTACTCCAACCCCCATAACCCTCCCCTTTCCCCTGGGGAGTCCTGTAGCACCTCATGTGTCTCCCACACTCTAGGGACCGGGTTGGTGCTCAGGTAGCTGTCAGGGCTGACAGGAATCACACAAATGTCAACATTGAACACTTTAACTACCCCTACCCCTACCCCCTACCCCTCCCCCTTCCCTGGGGAGTCCTGTAGAACCTCACGTGTCTCCCACACTCTAGGGACCGGGTTGGTGCTCAGGTAGCTGTCAGGGCTGACAGGAATCACACAAATGTCAACATTGAACACTTTAACTAACCCTACCGCTACCCCTATCCCTCCCCCTTCCCTGGGGAGTCCTGTAGCACCTCATGTGTCTCCCACACTCTAGGGACTGGATTGGAGCTCACTGACAGGTAACTGTCAGGGCTGACAGGAAAACATGTCAACATTGGTGTGTCACTGTGAATGTCTGTAAAATTTCCATCTAGAATCTGTAGCTCTCAGCCAATGTTTTCCTATGATTGTTAGACATCCCCGTAATGAGATATGCAATAAAACAGTTACTCAAGCAACTGGATATTTTTCGGGAATGGTCAGACGTTTCAGGTAGCATCCACGACATTTCCTCAGGGACAATATCTATCGATCCGAGGGTTTATTACCACAGAATATACTCTCAGGTACAAGTTTGTGCGGTTTTTATTTCACGCTAAGGCAAAAATGGGGTGTTTGCGGTGGTTTTAAGTTTGCGGCAGCGCTATAGTCACATACTGCTATAGTATTGGACAAAAATGTTCGCTGTGAACCGGTTGCCGCGAAAACCGCGAACATAAAACCACCGCAAACGTTTCTGCATTTACAGTAGACTACTTACTCGGCAAGAAGTGCTGCCACCTCGTCATGTCCCGTCTTCTTGGCCAGGTCAGACGGGAGGTCGCCGTCCTTGTTGGGCAGCTTGATCACCGCCTCGGCCCCGGGTTTCTCCACGAGGAACGCCGCCAGTCTCCGCAGGCCGAGACGCGCGGCGAAGTGCAGTAATGTCTCCCTGGGCTGGGGGTCTGAAGGGGGAGAAGGGTATCATGATTAGATTTTAGATCAGCCATCTAAGTCTTGGGAAAAAGAAAATATAAACCTTTACAAGTGACCACCTCTACATTTATAAGGATGCACAGCATAGTGTAGTAATGTAAAGTCTCCCTGGGCTGGGGGTCTGGAGGGGGAGAAGGGTATCATGATTAGATTTTAGATCAGCCATCTAAGTCTGGGCAAAAAGAAAATATAAACCTTTACAAGTGACCACCTCTACATTTATAAGGATGCACAGCATAGTGTAGTAATGTAATGTCTCCCTGGGCTGGGGGTCTGGAGGGGGAGAAGGGTATCATGATTAGAGAAGCTGTCAAAAGAGGGCTCAAAATTCATTTTTAGGAACAAGAGCACAGTGCTAAGTTAAGTGTAGCTTTGAGCTTTGGAAAACTGGCCATGTGATGAATGCAAATTCTATCAGCTTTTGAAATTTGAGACAAGTAATCCAACAAAGGTTTCACTATTTCTATGACATTTATGACATGGGAAGTAAAGTGCAGTAATGTCTCTGGGGGTCTGATGGGGGATAGGGGTATCATAATTAGAGTAGCTGTCTACAGACTGGAAATTATATTTTACTTACTCAGTACACTATCTTGTACAAAGATAGGTGTAAGGAAATATAATCATAATACTATTACAGTATATGAAACATAAGCAGGTACTTGACAAAGCAGGCTCTTTTCTCCATAGACCGTCAAAAATGAATCGATTTTAAAACTCATTATACAGCATAGAATCCAATTACAGTCAAACCTTCTCAAGAAGTCGCATCCAGGGAACTGAATAGAACCTGGTGCATGTTGACAGGTGGTCCTTATGTAGAGATGTGCACTTGTCTAATCTTATCTATTTTACAGGTTTGATTGTCTATGACACTGTGATATACATTTTATACTGTCCTTTTCTTCACAGACCATCAAAAATGAACTCTTTATTGAAGACTTTTAAATATGTCACCATACAGTACATACTACAAGCCAGTTATCCGTATTACACCTTTTTCTATTTTTCGTGCGATTGTATTGAATTTACGAAATCTAAAACCATTTAGCATTGATTCTATTTTGTATGAGACCGCACAATTGAATTACACCACATAGCAAATGCGGGGTTGTTGGATTGGATTTTGTCAATTTACATCGCAAGATGTCAGTGAATGCAATTAAAAGAAACCAAGAGCTATCTGTATATAGTTTTTCTATTATAGAAACCAGCAAACCACCAAAATCTATGAAAAGCTCCAAGCCAGGCTGAAAAGCTCAAGCAAGAGCAAAATGCACAACCCCCTCTATGGATCGGTACCTACAGTTGACATGAACACATGAAACATCGATCTCTCTCTCTCTTTTCAGTAAGCACTTGTACGATATTTTTGGTCAGATCCCCAAATGTGTTCCATAATCATTTCCATACAAAACAGTTCTATACAAAACCCAAAATAATCTCCCCACTGCTGAGGCGACATATAAAGGTTTGTATAATAAGAGTCTGTATATAAAAATGTTCAACCAAGAGGCTTTGAAGAGAGTCTTAGACACTCTTTGGTTCAACATCCATTCAATTTCATTTGCAAAGAAATTCCCTTATGCTTTTCTGACGTTAGTGACTGTTTCTCGGGGGTGGTGATAGAAAAGTGTAGTCTTTTTCAAGCACTGAAATGACGTGTGAAGGCCTGTTTTCAAAGTATCCATGTTCAACCAAGGGGCTTTGAAGAGACTCCTTAGTTTAACATCCATACAATCATATTTTCAAAGAAATGCCCTTGTACTTTTTCTCCCGTGACCATTGTTCTTGTGGGAATTACCTCTTAAGTTGAATCTTTGATTTCTGGCGGAATAAAAATGGTCGCCAAGTTAGTATTTCCATTGCCCAAAGACTATATATAATAATGAACACATAATGCAACTTTTGATGTCATTATCATGATTCTTATTATTCTTTTATCCAGTATGAAGAACAAAATTTATTCTGTATTGAAGAATGACATTACTTTTATATTGTGTAAACAAATGCTTCGTTTTGGAAAGTTTTGAAAATGTGCACTTCATGACACTTGAACACAGTAAAGATAGTACATTTGTATGTTCTACAAAGGCTGTTTTGTCTACGTACATTATCAGGATAGATCTGAGGCTTCATGACTAATAGGACCTACATATAGCTGTCAGGGAGTAGAATTGATGGCAGTCTTGGTAAAGAGCTTCTTGGAAAATGGTAGATATCAGGATATTCATTTATTGCTTCGGCATTGACACGTTGTTACATGAACAGCCAGGGTTGCCAACTTAAGACTGGCTAGTCTATTTTGATATCAGGATATATCTAAGGCTTCCTTCCTTGCTTCTTAACTACCTGTAAGAAGAATTGATGTCAGTCTTGGTAAAGAGCTTCTTGGAAAATGGTCACTAGGATAGCTGGATATAGTCACAATGTATCTACATTGTATTAAAGCTTCCTGGCTCTTTAAGACATAACAGTTCAGTGAGCAGAATTAACGACAGTCTTGGTAAAGAGTTTCTTGGAAAATGGTCACTAAGATATCGGGATATATTTAAGGCTTCCTGGCTTGCTACTTTAAGACATACACATGTATATCTGTCAGCAAGAAAAATTGATGACAGTCTTGCTATTTGAAAGCTACTTGGAAAATGGTCACTAAGATATCAGGAAATATTCTAAGGCTTCCCGGCTTGCTGAGACTTTAAGACATAACTGTCAGCAAGAAGAATTGACGGCAGTCTTGGTAAAGTGCTTCTTGGAAACTGCGAGGTTCACGATGCAAATTCTGTTTGATTGATTCTGACACCGGGATGTTGTGCTGTCGGAATAGAAACATTACTGTTACAGTTATCCTACTTATTGGTTGGTGTAACATGCAGCTAAGGGCGCCCTACTAGCCATCAAGTACTGTATACATATATCAGTATAAAACAATTTAGAGTGATTTTGATTGCACTAAGTTGAATACAACTGTACTTGGCTTTCAACTGCAAACTTAAAACATTGTGAAACCCTTTCCTTAAATCCCAGTGAAAATAAAAGAATTTACAGTTACTGTATCATATAACATTTATATAACAGTAACTGGACTTCATTTCTAACTACTAACTTAAAATGCTGCAAAAACCTCTTATTCCCTCCAACCCAAAATCCAATCTACGCAAAAATAAACGAATTTACAGTACCGTATTATAATAAGGCATTTATATAAACTATACTTTAATATATCCAATGTTTATGAGGTCCTTACTTAAGAGGCAAACCCTAACCCTTGTACACACCCCTTTACTGTAAGTCTTCAAATGTTTGCGGTAGTTATATCTTCCTGTTTCTCAGTGACCTCCCCACCTGGAAGTCATGACACTGCTAATATTCATTTCTATTGCACCATTACTGTTCTACATTACTGTTTCAACCATAAACTTAATGCGCTTCTTTTCCCTCCTAATGCAAGATTAAGTCCCTATAAAAACAATCGTCTACAGTAATCAAACATCATGCCATCCATCATGAGCTAACGAACCTACCTGAAACAAGCATGATCATTATTAATTACTGTTTCAACCAACAAACTTAATACACTGCCCAAACCTTCTTTCTCCTTCTACTCCAAAATTAAGTAAAATCAAAAATGTACAAATCTACAGTAATCAAACATCATGCCATCCATCACGAGCTAACGAGTTCTTAACGAACCTACCTGTAACGAGCATGATCACCACTATCACGAGACAAACCGAGGCGAGAGCCACCAGCCACGAGGCAGTGTACATCCATACCAGGATCAACACAAGCATATTGCACATCCCTCCCCTTCCCCTGTTGATCCTCTCGGGCTCAGCTGGACAAAACCAGCCTTTCTCTGCATCCAGCAGGCATCTTAGACTTAAGTAAGAGAAGCTGCAATCTGCTGCATGCAGAGTCTAGCTGGCAGTGCACGCATACGATTGCAATCTCTAAACAGCTAGAAATGGCAGAGTCATAATTTCCAGCAGGGGTTTCCTGCTGCAACATCTAATGTTAGCTCAGACTCTCCGGAGACACCCAGGAAAAAAATTAAACGCCACAATTCATTTCAGGCGGGCGGTCTGCAAACAGAGTCGACCAATGACGGGGCCCGCCTGCCATCATCAGCATACCCTGCATGTGTGGCTGGGTCCACAAGGCAAACATAACGGCCATATAAAGAAGGTCATAATATATATCTCGGGTGAATCCACAGGGCAGCCCCAGTCAAAGGAGACGGTCTTGATGGATGCAGCTCACAATTCTGCAAGTCTTATACTTATAGCTTAGGGGCTAGGTCTGACCCTGCAACATCTGTGTGTACATCGGGGCAGGACTTGGATAACCATTATACTTAGTAGTACACATGCAGCCTGCATGCAAAACACTACTTGTACTGTAGGCTCCTTCTTGCAAGCCACCCACCCACTAGTACCAGGGCTCGAAATACCGGGTACATGTGCACTTTGTGCACTCAAAACTGGAGCTGTGCACCTACATGTAATATTTGACTGTGGGTGCACCGGTGCACCTAGATATTTTTGTAGGCAATATAAGGTAAAAGTACTACTTCAGACAAGTGTATATAATATTCTTAACATTAAAATCAAACTATGATATTCTTGGAATTCAAGTAAAAAAGCAATACAACCTTTGTTGCACATGTATAACTTGTTATAGGATTTATAGTTAGCTACAGAAAGGTTCTTAAGAGGGCAGTAGACTTGGTAATCACTCAGACATTAATTTTGCTCAGACATTCTACTTTTATTTCATGTTGTGTAACCAAAATTCTTTCTGTGTACCTAAATCCTTAGGTTATGATATTTGCACCTGTTCAAAAAAAATGAATTTCTAGCCATAAGTACTGTTATTGATTCCCTTGCAGTGCAGAATTTCCTCCATCCTCCATGCTCATGTTTCCCTGTATTCTGAACCAACCCCGCTGGGGGAACAAACCATTATCATCATCTCGAGGGGTGAGGCTGTGGAGGATGTAGTGATTTATCTTGCTCACTTCCCAGCCCTATAATCTATTGTAGATAAATACATGATGTAGGCAGACGGGGATGTCAGTTGTAGGAAACAATGAGGTCATCATGAGAAATTTGGTCAAAATTAGTCTAATTCGATGGATTAATTTTTTTCAATACTAACGTATTGGCCGTTTTATTTCTTATTTACCTTGAGCAGATTTAATTTCAATTAAACCAGAATTAATCAATTAAAACATAACTTAATTCAAGAATACATGTAATATTGTTTTATCATCATTTGAACTCAATCTTCCTGTCAATGGGTTTACCAAGCACTTTTTCACACCTAAGATTATTACATTTTTCACGATTTTTAAAATTGGGATAACACACACTTTAAACGAACTTAAAGGTTATCATGTAATGTTTAAAAAAAATTTCTTACCTTCTTCCACTTCGGTAGTCCCGAGTATATTCCAAAATGGCGGAAGATTCAGACTTTCGAAGGCACTTGTCATCCTGACATCGAACGAGTCTATGTCCTCCCCAATCAGGTCGAACTGTACATGGGGCGATTCTGGGGAGTCCAACGATTCATGGTTCGCCACGCTCTCCGCGAGGAATCTCGCCATGTCCCACGTCTTGTCATGTACGTACTGAAACAGGCTGGAGGCGATGATCTGGTGATGCGCTATGTCACTCGCACACACCGAAACCTCCACGAGCTCCGCACAGTCATGGTCTGGGACAAGGGACAGGAAGGCAATGTCGTGAACATAAACAATGACAATGAAGTTTATTGCATATTCATTCGCCATGGGGGCTAAATGCAGTAAGTTAGATACGAGAGTAAAACTATGCTATGTCTTATCTCTTTCTATAGTTTACATGCGTCCTCTCTCTTCTTGAAACATGTGTAGACGACTTTACAGAGTTTTTCCATTACATCGTAGTTAACTGATGACATTATATATGAGAACATGTCCTCCTTTGTTAGGTGTACATATTTCTGTTCTTGCTGTATGGCATTAACAAGGGTATTACGTAATAATGTCATTATAATAAAAGTCACAACAACAATATTAATATAAATACTGGATGGTCCATTGGACCCAGTCCTGGCTGACAAAGAACTAGTACACCAGAGCTCAGGGGTCACTACCAACTAGCAAGTCAATTTTCATACCGAATTATAAGATTATGCATTTCGGCAGGAACTTTTTGGCTACTTCTACTTGTCATGAGAAAATGATATGTCGTTTTTATGTACCATAAGAGGACTATGCAATAAAACAATTACAAAAAAAAAAACTGGATAGATTTTTTAAACGGTCAGACATTGCTTCCAGCCCCATTAAAAAATGTTAAATTTTGTTCAGGAAGAACTACTTACTACTTGACTGTATGATAGCTAATGGAGTGAATGAAGTATCAAAGTATCAGAGTGAAATACTGTTTGCAGCGTACCTGGTATAACAGCCTGTAAGGTGAACACGTTTAGCTGCCTGGCGATGGTGATATGTCTCTGCTGTGAGCCGCGGAAGATGAGGAAAAAGTCACACCCCTCCGGCAGCGGGCTGTCTTCCGCAAAGGCAGCCACGATGGTGCTCCCTCCCTGGAGATGAGAAAAAAGACAAAACAAGGCAGGTTAGATTCCACAACTAGTATACAATAGGAACATACAGTCTCAAACCTGTACAGGTGACCACCTCTACATTATTAAAGGACTACCTGGCCATTGATATACAGTCAAACCTATACATACAAGTGACCACCTCTACATAAGGACCACCTGGCCAATGATATACAGTCAAACCTGTACAAGTGACCACCTCTACATATGGACCACCTGGCCATTGATATACAGTCAAACCTGTACAAGTGACCACCTCTACATAAGGACCACCTGGCCAATGATATACAGTCAAACCTGTACATGTACTACGTAGTGACTACTTGTGCATAAGGATCACCTGGCCACTGTGCGACTACTTCTTGCTGGTTCCCTTAGATTACTTATTTTTAGTAAAATTTAGATAATTTTCCGCAAAGCCCAGATTTTATCAGTACACGGACAGGTTTCCTCGGGCAGTTTTGATGCTTAACTTCCAGACTGAGGTTATGACAAATGCACCACATCCTACTGTGTAACTACAGGTTTCAAGTATGGTAGCCTAAATACTGAGCTATGACGGTAATTTACCTTTCATCTACATGTACTTTGAAGGGAAAAAAACACAAATTTACCACCAACAGTCTGCATAGTAACCTTCATACAGAAACTAGTGGACTTACATGCTGAAGGACACTCTCACAGGTTTCTCCCTGTCTTCTAATTACCCAACAAGAACCAGACAGGACAGGAAAGCCACAACAGACAAACATCTCTTACAGGTCAAAGGTTAATTCCGGCCATTATATCAAGCCAAGGTCATAGAGTTGTAGGCACTGGTAAGCCAAGGTCACAGCAAGAAGCATAACCAACATATAATCCTACCCAAGAGGAGTATAGAGGGTTCAATATGATAACCAACAACATTGCCATGTTACATACATATAATAACTGCCGCTGATAATATGATTCTTACATGTCTTGTAATTAAGATTTGTAATGACCCGACACTACTTGTTAATAATTTTCTAGGCCAACATACAATTATACAGCACTCTAGATGCAAGAGAGATTGTATTCTCTCATACAAAAACTACTTCAATTTTTAATGTACAATGTTTCCTGTGTATTCCGATCATCATAGGATATATATACTTAAAACTTTATCATGTAGTGCCAGTTCCCTATAAATAAAAAAAGCCTAGATTTTAGAATTGTTGTATAGTACTGTTTAGCAGTTTGCCGTTCACTGTATCCGTTACAATTGCTGTGTAATGAAGTTAGATTTTATCTTTCCCAACATCCCCCTGCCATCTCAGGATAATAAGGGGTCACTCCCCATTTCATTTTGGGTCTTGATTCAAAGCTGTTTAAATACTCTCAAGGACTCTCTCTTCCAGGAAATAATTCTGAAGCAAAATGACAGTTCCTGTGTTGTGTATGGGAGGGAAGGATATCCCTTCTGCTATAACTATACAGGGCTCGAAATAGTGGGTGCATGTGCACCCAGTGCACCCAAAATTGGAGCTGTGCACCTAATTTTTGACTGTGGGTGCACCAGTGCACCTTTCTATATTTTTGTAGCCTATAAGGTTAAGGTACTATCATACACTAGTATACAGAATATTCTTGAAATGTAAGTATAAAAAACAGCATGATAACTTTTTGCTGTACTTTATCTAATGTATTATTTGTTTGAAATTTTGAAGTTAGCTATAGAATTACAGATTGAAGTTCTTAAGAAAGGCAGCAGCGTTAAACTTTGTAATTATGTTCTGAAGAACATTCAACTTTATTTTATCTGGTGCACCCAAAATTCTTTCTGTGCACCCAATTTTTTTAGTTGGGTGCACCAGTGCACCTATTCCCAAATATGAATTTCGAGCCCTGCTATAGCAACAGCTGACTTTCAATCTCTCAAATTTACAGATCTAGACCCATTTAATGGAAGAAATGAGGTTGAAGAATTGTAGAAAATATGACTATCAAAATTATGTACTTGATCACAACGACCCACTTTTGCTGCTCTACTGGAAACAATTGAAAACATCCAGCCAGGATTCTAACTGGTTTGAATAACATGTTTATTTTTCTAACAGTACAGAAGTTTACAATAATTTTGAAAGTGACAATCAAGGTGGTCTTTAAAGGTAGCAAGGTGGTTTGGTGGTAAGGTGTGTAGACTTAGAATGAAGAGGTCACTGGTTCGAATTCCTAGCAGGCCCCAATGCCATATATGATATACCCTAAGGAAAGGTACTTTACACCTATTTCCTCACTTGACTCAGGTGGAAATGAGTACCTAGCTTCCGCTAGACACATCCTCTAGGACGGGATGTTACACTGGAGGTCACATGTTTGTGTATCTCAAAGAATGAATAAATTTGAGTCAGCTGATTTGACTTCTACCCAGTTACTCACCATGAATGAAACACATACATGCGTATGTCACCACCTACAAATAACAACACAAGTTATTTTTACAGACAATATTATTAAGAAAATCGTCAAGAAAGGGACCCACTTTCATAAACAGCCAGGGTGAGACCTTAAAAAAAGCACCATCTTTTCATGCCAGCAGTTACTTCTGTAGAGACTGATATCGCTGACTGCAAAGGGTTCAAAGCTGACCAATGATACCGCAAATAATTCCCATGAAACCCAAAATATACGCACAAAGGCGTACAACAAAGAGGGACGGAATCTGATCCATGCAAAATGGCCACCTCAGGTCAGCGCAGGCCTGTATTTTTAGCTTGCCTTACATCTTACATCTTCTACTGAAAGAGAGCTCTGTGAACGGGGAGGGTCTTATTCCTTGCTGACAGAAATCCTATACTTCAGTTGTTATGCTCCATTGCAAATATGAAGATATTTGGCAACAGATATGACAGGAATAATTGATATGTGATATACAAAATGTATCTCTCAAAATACACTCTTCTTTCATAAGTGCCACACATTCTCTGTGGTCAGTCCTATATGCTACCAAGGAGGTTAAATATCCTTGATGCTACAAAATCTGTGTGCTGCAAAATCTAGGTAAACATATAATTTACGTCTTATAGATTTTTAGCATGTTTGAAGGCCTGGTTAGCAGGTAAAATGTTTAATAAGTTTTTGTAGAGTTCAAGATCCATTGTTATAAGCCTTAAGTTTTGAGGTCTAAATCTTGTATCGAATCTATAGTCCACAAGTGTAAGACTAAGAGGTACCCTGACTACAACTTGTGTTATGGAACAAGAATTATTGTCGCAGCGCCTCCTATCTGCCACAAGAAGTGCTGCAACACATCCTATATGGAGAGAGAGGGTGGACTTTCCATTGCATCATGTAGTGCAGCTGATGTATCAGTCGTTTCACATCTACCTATATTTCAAATCTCAGATCTTTATCCCATCGGAAAACTGATGGGCATACATGTATCATGCAGAGGTTACCCTGCCCCTGGACAAAGAAGTTGGGAGAGAATCCCAACAGTACTGTAATGTCCCTCACCCGACATGCACACCGAAAGAGAGGATCGCACCATTGCAGGACGTAAAGCCGTGGTCCCCTTTTTATTACATGCTTGTCAAAAAGAGCTAAGGCAAATTTCCTTGTAAAATGAACCTGTAACAGTGACCCTGCCCCTTGACAAAGAAGTTGGGAGTTCCAATCTCGACTGTAACGTCGCTCACCTGACATGCACACGACTAGAAAGGGTTGCAGTTCTTAGGACAGGTTAAGCTGTGGTCCACTTTTCATTGCGGTTGGCGAAAACAGCTAGGGGAAATTTCCCAGTAAAATGAACCTGTGAATAGAGTCTGTCTTTTCTGTCATGACCAGTGGAAGATTAGCTCGTCAGTGAGCTAAACTGGTCAGAGATCACTTTCACTCTTAGCAGTCACTTCAAAACACATTGACCTACATTGCAAACCTCAAGTCTTTAATCCCACTGCAAAGCTGGTTTTGTCTGTCCATTGAGGGAGGGTGCCTTCCTCACATTCTTACCAGGCCTATCTCAAATGACCATGTCTTCTGTACAAACACATCAACACTGCAGCGGTGGGGGACAAGACTCCGGTTCTTGTTATCTAACTACAGTCCAACCTGCCCAAGAAGATCACTCGGGGGACAGATAAAATCTGACCTATGTGGACTGGTGGTCATCATAGGATTATTGATTTGCTTAGGTGGATAGCAAAAATTATTTAAGGGACTCACAATAACAAGAAATTTACCAAAAGTTTCAAACTTTCATTGAATAGCGATGAGAGCTGTCTCAAGATTTAAAATGTTTCCAACCACTCATTGTTTGGGAGCCGCTGCTTTTAATTGTCATGGTTCCTGTCATCTGTCATTTCAAGCTTAGGAAGATACAATTTCATGTCTTGAAGTTCACATCTTTTGGACGAAGGGGGGCAAAATGTTTTGTCCATCCTAACAAGTAAATTTCCATCCTGGGACGGAAGGACGGGTCCTGGAGACAGCCCTGTTGGAGGTGAGGGATCAGCAAAGTCATGTTGACACAGTGCCTAGTATGTAGATGACTGTCAAGTTTTCAAAGTTATCACACAGGAAACAGACAGAAAGTCAGGGTACTTACATAGACGGGAGCTTCACTGGGGGAGAAGGCCATACGACATCCTTCTGAAACAGGAGAAAATCACGTAAGAAATATTATCAAACACAGGTATCTATTCTATTCAAAACCAGTGTTCTCGCCAGGGCATTTGAGCGTAGGGGGCCCCTATGCTGTGATTTGGATCCCTGATGCTGTGATTTTGCCCCCTACGCTGTGTTTCAACCAGCGTAGGAGGGATTTTTTTTGTCGTTTTGATGCAAAAGCATAAAACTTTGGCTTTATTTCACAAACTTTACTTGTCTTTAGCCCTCAAAATGCAGGATATAGTGTCTTTGAGAGTTTTAAAGTTCAAAATTCCCAGGTGGAGGATGCCCCAGACCCCCCTAAAATATTTCTACCTCATCTTCACACCTGTAGTGCTCACCATGCGGCTTTGCCGCGCAAAGATGCCCCTACACTGTGAAAAAATCCTGGTGAGAACACTGAAAACATTGTACATGTACTTGAGAATAGTACCGTGAAGGCTCTGTGAATATCATTCAAGCTTTTTGTCTTTTGTACTTTCTGCTATTTGAAGTGACAGAAAAAACATATCACAATCAGAGAATTCATATTTCACTGGTGTTAAATGGCAAATCTTATATATAACATTCAAATATCCAATGGGACGATTCAAACAAAAATCAATGGTCAACCAAAGCAGTACAGTTCTTCCAGCACACACACACACACAAACACACACACACACACACGCACACACACGCACGCACGCACGCACGCACACACACACACACACACACACACACACACACACACAGTGGAGCAAGTTTTCTTCAAACTTGCAACGTGGCCTAGGTTGCCAATGTATTGTATCCAAAAGGCACAGCACAACCAAACAGGTGCATGTGCTATGCTGATGCAGACCAACTGCAGGATAGCAGGTGGTTGCCCTACATGGTCACCAGTAGTCCCCAGGGTCCCTGTGGGGCCTGCCCTCCAACATGGCCTCTACCCCCCATTTGTCAACTCATGCCAACTGCTGTGATAAGGCTAATCAGTTCTCCATCCAATCGCCATTTGCTGAACACAATGTGCAGTCTACATACTCAGTATGTGAGGGTCTGCATGGGGTCTACATGGTCACCAGTAGTCCCCAGGGTCCCTGTGGGGCCTGCCCTCCAACATGGCCTTTACCCCCCATTTGTCAACTCATGCCAACTGCTGTGATAAGGCATTAGTTCCCTATCCATTCATCATTTGCTGTACAAAATGTTCAGTGTGACTGTGAGGGTCTGTATGGGGTCTACATGTACACCAGTAGTCCCCAGGGTACCCGTGGGGCCTGCCCTACAGGCTACACACATGGCCTCTCTGGAACTTACTAGTGGAAGGCAAAATTTCGTCACCTTTAAATTACATGACTGAGAATAGACAGCTTTCCCCATGAATTATGGGAAATCAAAATAAGCTACCTGCACCTATTGGAAAGAGCATATCATGGAGACCCTCATATGTCATTCTGTGGAATTTTTTTGTTTGTTTCATTGTACATGTAATTTCAATCTTGCAATCTAAACATATCTATTCTGACCTTGTATTTCTATCTTCCTGGACTGGTACTGGTAATGGTATAACCCCATAGTCAGAACATGAAATATGGTAACATTCAAATTTCCTATCGGTGCAGTAATCGTTCCATTGATTTTTTCTGTTATGTTTTTTTTAACGGTCCAGTAAAAAATACCGGTACCACAATGGTTCCAACGTGCCCAGCACTTCATCCTTTCAGTTATCTAATTATCTCCCTACAAATCAAAGGATGCTACTAATTCAATTGTATGCTACCACATTATACACAAAGTATGACATATTCTCATATATGTATCTAGACTAAGTCATGCACATGGACAGTTACTGCAACTTCTAAACATTTCTAAACTTGCTGTATTGAACTAGCTTTGAACGATAAAGTCAGAATATCTTCAAGGACAATGCTTCAAATCAACAGGAAGTATTGACCCCAAGGCAATTTTCTGACTCAAATTAGACCCAACTTAGCGGTAGACTGTACTTCCTTACCATGCTGTTTCCCCTTCACACTCAACCTCTGCTTGCCTGTTAAGAAGCTCAGGTAAGAATCCACGGAGGAGGAAAGCGTCTGGGAACACCACTGAATCAACTGGAATAACTTCCCCATGGCTGCAAAGCCTGCGCTCCCTCCCTCTTCACCAGAGCAGACTCAAGGCGAGGTCACACAGGCTAGCGCTTATCTCCTTTGGCTTCCTTGCCTCTGATCTTACTGGCTCCAACAACATTACGTAAGCACTACGCAGGGATGGAAAGCACTTGTTCCTTCAGCCTTGCAACTTGCCTAGTGGCACATATGGCAGCAAGTTTCCTTGCTGTTTCAGGAGGGCCTGCACGCCCCTTTAATGTAGAGCGTAATCGGCCGTTTTCATTTTACGTAGAGTGTTGCCGACCACTTCATAATTTAGCGTAGAGCGTAGGGGGGCTTTCTGAATTTAGAGTAGAGCGTAGGGAGGCTTTCTGAATTTAGCATATTACGTAGCCGGCCCTCCGAATTTAGCATAGAGCGTTGTCGGGACCCCCTCATGCAGGCCCTCTTTCAGCAGCTGGGTATATTTTTACAGGGAGCGGTTGCTAGCCCTTCCCCTTTAATGTGCTTGAGGCACCTCCTCATTTTAAATCCCTTCCAAATGACGGGTACAGCCCCAACCGAGATGTTCAACCGTACACCTGTTCCCAAAAATCAATTTCAAGACCTGCTAGAGCAGAAGAACTGAGAAAAAATTATACTACATTTTACATGGGACACCCACAATGTCCCATTAGAAAAGACTGCACACGTAAACCTACATACGAAGCCATTGACATTATGCCATGATCCATATATACTTGTAGCATGGACGGTCACACCCCCAGGAAAACAGTAGGTTGTTCTTTGGACGTGCGCCAGTTACTCCTTTTCATCATTGTTCAGCCACTGACTGCCTTCCCCTGATTAGATAAACAAGCCTGATTTTCTAGTAAATGACGGAAATGAAAACTTTGGAAAAGACATATAAATCGAACATAATAAAGATAAATGTTCGATCTTACATGACATCATGTTTTGCAATCATGCTTCTTATAGGAGGGTCTGCATGGGGGTTGGGGGGGGGGGGGTCCTGGCAACACTTAATGGTAAATTCAGACCAGCCGATAACGCTTAACGGTAAATTCAGGCCGGCCGATAACGCTTAACGGTAAATTCAGGATTTTTAGAACATGAGATACCCCTGAAGACGACAGTTTTTTGTCACTAGTCGTCCTGATCTTGTGGCAGGAGACCTATTACGCTATGCCATTCTCGCACGCCTGCTCCGAACGCTTTAATTTCATGATCACAATGACGAGCGCCAAAGGCGCGACGAAAATTTTGAAATCTTGACCCTCTGAAACGCTATTTCCTGCATTCTGAGGGGGGGATTTTCCTGAAGAGTATGACATCTATATTTGAAAAAAAAAATATAGAAGAGTTTCAGCTTGATTTTTGAGGGGCGTCACGCCCTCCAGACCTCGCCGGAGCTGGGACATGCTCCCGGGCAAAATTCTTGACACCGCTATTTCTTGCATTTCGATGGGCAAATATTACTGGTAATTTAAGTTAAGTTTAATGATGTCTCTGTTTGTGAAAAAATACAGACGAGTTTCAGCTTGAGTTTGGGGGCCGACGCCCTTCTGACAATATTTTTTGACGGAGGCCTGGCATGCACCCAGGGAAAATCTTAAAATCTTGAACCGCGAAACACTTAATTTCCTGAATTTTGAGGAGAAAACTTTGCTGGTAGAGTGAAAAATAGAAGTGTTTCAGCTTGAAATTTTGTGGGGGGCTGGAGGCGCCCTACCGACATATTTTTGCCGGAGCCGTGTGCTCCCTGGAGAAAATTTTGAAATCTTCACCCACTGAAATGCTTTTTCCTGCGTAACGAGGAATTACTCAATAACGCTTAACGTTGAATTCAGGATGCCAAATAACGCTTAACGAGGAATTAAAACGACCAGTAACGCTTCGCGATTAATATACCGATAACGCTTAACGGTAAATTCAGGCGTCCGGTAACGATTAACGGTGAATTAAAATCGCTCGTAACGCTTCACGAAAAAGGGCATGCAGACCCTCTTATAGACCACGTGTGGTCATCCGTGCATTTAGCCCTTCTGGGCAGGAATATGCAATAAAGACTATAATTATCAATAAAACATATCATCATATAGCCAAAGGGCCAATGCCAGCCACCAACTTTTTATTCATTAGAGAGTCACATCTTCTTATTTTGATGTTGCTATAGCATAACCTTATTGATACTATCTAATAAGCAGTGTAATAATTCAACAACGAATATCAACTATTCGTCATTTATCAGTATAGAATACAATTCAATTTCTCTGCACATTACACATATCACATTTCGAAAATGTACTACATTTATTACATAATGGACATGTATGAATATGATAACAATTTTGAAATTAGAAATAGCATTAGCTAAGATTATTCTTTTTGCAATTTTGAAAGCTTGAAACTTAATTGGTAGGTTCTGCTTACATTCTGCTAGTACTTGATTTTGATAATTATCTCAAGGACCCAAATTTTTTCTGTGCACCTTAAATTTTTGGGTTACTGTTGGTGTATCAGCACACCAATTCCCAAAGAGAGAAAGCCTGCCCCGGTAAAACTTGGTAGCATTGAAAAGTAACATAGTAGGTTCTGCCACGCCACAACAGTAGTTTCAACAGTATATTCAACAAAACTGATACTGTGATAGAAGAAAGACCTGTTCCAGTGAGACTTGGGAGCATTGCCGGATGATTTTCACCCTAGATAAAACTAACACAGTAGGTTTTGGCTGGCTACAATAGTAGCTTCAACAGTAGATTCCACAAACTGATACTGTGATAGAAGAAAGACCTGTTCCAGTGAAGGTTGGGAGCATTGCCTGATGATTTGTTCTCTACAGTAGGTAAATCTAACACAGTAGTACTGTAGGTTCTGGCTACAACATGTACAGTAGGTTCAATAGTGGGTATCTATATCTGTACAGACAGAAATCCTGCCCATGAGTAGAGTAGAGTCGAGTAGAAACCTTGGGAGCATTGCCCGATGATTTGTTCTCTCTGTAAAACTAACCCAGTAGGTTCTGGCTGGCCTGCCAAAGGTCTCCACCCCTCTGCACAGGTCATCTCAGTGTTCCTTGGCACCTGTCCCAGCCTATAGCTATCTGCATGGTGCCCTCAGTATGGTACATATCTGCACTCAGGACTCTCCTCTGTACTGTACAAGCTTGGACTCGCAACAAGACTGGCCCACTAAGTAATACAATTACACACAGTTTTTTCAGATATCAGCTGATATCCTTCCACTGTTTTCTTGCAAATGACACCCGTGCAATATGTCAATTTGTCCTACAGTTTTACATATAGCTATGATAAGGTAGGTACTGTATTGACTCTCCTCAGAAAAAGCTTGGCCTCTCAGAAAGACATAATGGGTAGACCTTCGTTTTTTTGTTTGTTTGTTCGTTTAGACCCTTGTTGTAGTGCCTAGCCTAGTGGCACATATATGGCAGCAAGTTTCCTAATGCAGTCTCGGTAGCAGAGTAGGAAGCTTCCTATAAAAATATAATCTGCTACCGAGACTGCAAGGAAACTTGCTGCCATATATGTCGAAGGGGTTGCTAGCCCTTCCCCTTTAGTCTTTACCTGCTCGAGGCACCTCCTCAAACGTGGGACCCCCATTTTACGTCCCTTCCAACCAACGATTGCAGTCCCAACCAATTTGTCTTGCCCAGGATTGAACCGTGTCTCCCAGTTACTTTGAGTTAGCAACTAATCATTGGAACCAGGAGTTCAACTGTGAGACTGCTACCAGGGATATCCTTAGGCTAGACCTTCTGTTTACTGTAAATCGCAAAACTTTTGCAGTTGTTTTATTATAATTGCATTTTTTTGCAGTGGTTGCTCTACCACAAATTCATGGCACTGCAAATCCATCTCCCTTGTAGGTATTCTGCATGAATTGTTTCAACCGACAACTTATAACACAAGGAAGACCTCCTTTTCCCTCCTACTAGATAAAAGTAAGCCCAAAGTGAAAGTAAATCAATTCAGCTCATTAGTTCAGCCTGTTCTGGGCTCACGCAGAAGTAATCACCTGTACCTGTTTCTGTCAGGATTCAAAAACAACCTATTTATTGTAATGGAATTTCAACACCATTTCGTTTCTAATACATCATTCAATCAATACAAGACAGTCACTGACTCAGCTTCATTGAATTGGCATGACAAAGGAAAGTGAATGAAGAAAATATATAGATATAAACTGTAGATACATCAGGATTAAATTGACATTAATTCTGCAGCGTAATTCAGAACCTTGGCAGCCACTGCTTTTTTCTGGGTGGGGCGTTTTGAGTTCACTGACTTTGCGTCAAAGACACCGCGAATCCCCCATGAGTCAAGACTCGACCAGACCGTAAACAACAATACTGAATTTACGTGATCAAGAGCATTGTTACGCTAATTGGCCCTACCCTTGATTGTTGCTAATGACAATATCGTAGTGCTTGAGTTTTGGCAGTGAGAAGTTATAAGCTATTTTGTGGCCTAAGGTGTTGATCTAAGTTGTCCAGAAAAGAGGGCGGTGGATCACCATATGCTTGTAATCACTCAGTTGTAAATCTACCAGTGAAGTGCATGCAGGGGTTTGGAGTGAGTGGGTGCAAATGTCAGAGGTAGACCCACATTGCTAGTGCTACATACTCGTGGGTGGGGCCCAACACACCCATGTTGTGCAACAACAAACATGACATTTCTATATAATTATACTGCCATGATACTTCTTTTGTTCCCCTTTTTCCATCAATGGGTTTTGTCCCACATTCTTTTTTCTAGATTAAGGTCAACTAGACCAATATAACTGAATTAATTTATAGCCACCACTTTTGCTTGGCCCCTTGCCTGGTCGCTTTTAAATTGAATAATTTGATAGCTTTGACTGTATACCAGCCATAAGAACTTGGACTAATTAGTAATTCAGTAATTGGCCTTCTATCTAGCCATGACCTTTGGCATGGTTTTCTAATTAGGTCAAAGGTCATAACCTGACAAATCATATGCTATATACATAGCCAATGTCTAGAGGATAGAATTTGATGGAAATGTTCACACCTGGGCTGTAGCATACTTATGGGTTGTATCATAATAAGTGATGAAGAATGCAGCTCTACAGCTAGTTAACTACTACATTCCATACTTGCTTTTCAAAGACTATCTTTCACCAACAGGTAGAGTTTGACTGTTTGACATACAAAGACAATTCAAACTCTACAACTGGATACAATTTGGATCCAGTTGTAGAGTTTGAATTGTCTTTATACTATTATAAATCGATTACCTGGATGTCTAACCTTCATAAACGTAGGTTGAGTTGGAGTTTTATTAAGATCCACACGTAGCCTCTTTACAGTAGGTAGAAGAAGATGACTCACTCAGCATACATCCAGGTGGGAATACCAGGTAGAACAAGTATCAAAGTATTTGCTCTGTTCACCCTGTATCCCACATAATATTGTCATAATATTATGATTCTATATACACAACATATAACATATTTACTTTGTAGAGCTCAGCGGCCATTAGATTTCTGTTTCAACGTGAGATTGCTTTTGAAGACAACTGAATTCTTATCACCTCATTACTGTAAATGCATTTAAGTTCGTTAAGGTGAAAATGGAGTGTTCGCGGTGATTTTAAGTTCGCGGCAGCGCTATAGTCACATACTGCTACAGTATTGGAGAAAAATGTTCGCGGTGGTTTTAAGTTAACGCGAACATGGAACCACGGGGAACATTTCTGCATTTACAGTATTCGAATTTAAAAAAACTAAGTTTCTGAAATTTTCTTGAAAAATGGGAAGAATGACATAGCGCAGCTAATACTAGTGATATGGTTATATGTACACCATACAGGTTCCTACACATACACATGCTCTAGTGAATTATCAAAAATATCAACATAGTAGCATGTCTTCACTGCTAAAAAAAATATATAGGCTTTTAAGTCCACATCATTTGTAGACAGTCAGCTGAAATTTGACGTAGAGCGTAATCGGTGCATGCAATGTAACACGTAATCGGTGCCTGAACTTAAATGTAGCGTTAACCCAAGAACAGCCTACTCAAATTCAACGTTAATATATAGCTGATGGCGTTCTAAATTTAGCATTGAGATTTGACAGTGCCCCACATGCAGGCCCCATTAAGGGGGATCTGATCATCAAGTAGATGTATGGGGGTTTTTTTTTTTTTTTTTTATTAAACAACAGAAGAATATACAGGACACAGAGGTGATGTACTCTAGCTAAAGCTAATATTAAACATCACCTCTGGAAAAAAAAAAGATACAAGTTACATAGACAAGTACAATAACAATAAGAAACAGCAATTGGGTCGTCCAATACAAACAAGCTAACAAACAAACAATGAATATATCAATATACCTGAACTAAGTTTTAAAACGTCTGCTTGTCAAAATATAGTGCTGAGTCAAGCCTAAAATGTTACAATTGAAATCATACGAAACAAAGGATGAACCTCTTAATAATAAATAAATGAAGGCTTGATCAGACAAAGTATCGATATCAAGAATAGGGGCTAAAAGGTTCCGTAGGTTGCCCAGAAGGTTGAGTCTTTGTTGGTTGTATATAGGGCAGTACAAAAGATAATGTACAACGCTTTCGCTTCGACATCCGCAAGTGCAGGCTGGACTTGTTGCTAAGTTGCGTGTAAATAAACTTAGGTTAAGACTGCACGTGCCGGTGCGAAGGCGTGTGAGGAGGGCGCAAGTGTACCGGGGGCCGTGACTAAAATGTGAATGGAAAGAGGGACGTACTAATTTCACTAGATGTTTTTTAAACAACGAAAGATTTAAAGATCGAACAGCTATGCCAAGACCGTTCCAATGATGCGTTGCATAAGGAATAAAAGACTTTTGATATCGAGTTGTAGAGCAGAGCGGTATCCTTAGATTAAGTTTGTTGCGAAGATTATAAGAAGTAGAAATGGAGACTTTAGGAGGGATCAAATCCTTAAGATACGGGCGAGTATGGCCATGGACAATTTTGTAGAACATGATCAGAGAGTGAACGTGACGACGATCCGAAAGTTTTTCCCAACCTAATTCAGAAAGTAGCGAAGAATACGAAGACCCTCTTACAGCCCCTGAGACTGCAAGCGCGCAATCGTATTGGACACGTTCTAATCGCTGGGAATCATATAAAGTACATCCATGCCAAATAATGTCAGCATATTCAAGGAGAGGACGAATAAAGGATTTATAAATAACATCAAGTACTGTTCGTGATAATCTGAATTTCAATTTGTTAAGAGTGGACACTCGTTTGGACGCCTTGCCAATCATATGAGAAATTTGTGTTTCCCATGACAAGGTGGATGTAAGAAAAGTCCCTATATGCTTGTGGGTTTTGACTGATTTGATAACACAGTTATCAAGAAGAAGAGGGGGGTGGTCGGGAGGATTTGATTTCTTAGAAAAACACATTTCTTCAGTCTTTAAAGGGTTAAGGTTCATAAGCCATGTTGAAGACCAAAATGATATCTTCCTAAGATCAGTATTGAGTCGATCAGCTGTAACGTTAGGATCTTCCACAATGTCCAATAATGAACTATCGTCAGCAAATAAAAAAGGGCATGTAACTAGACCGTCCACCATGTCATTAATGAAGACAAGGAATAACAGAGGCCCTAAAACTGAACCCTGAGGTACACCTGCGCCAACATAACTCCAATCCGAACATTGACCATCAATAACAACTCTTTGCTCTCTGTCAGAGAGGTAGCTATGGAACCAATTTAAGATTGGGCCGTCGACCCCGTTTCTCTGCAGCTTGAAAATAAGTCCTTTATGCCAGACTTTGTCAAATGCTCTAGAAAAGTCTAAGTAAACCGTATGGGGGTTTGCATGCTCTTTTCCATAAGGCGTAGGGCCGTAGGCACCCTAATTTTATTTCCTATAATTCGTAGGGAAAGCTGTCTTATTCACGTAATTTGTAACGAGGCGACCAAATTTTGCATAATTGTCCTACTTGATTTTAGCGTAATACGTAAAGGGATCTTCTGAATATTCTGCGTAAACTGTAAAGCATTGTCAGGACCCCCCATGCAGACCCTCTGGTATGTCACTTTGTTCCAGACCTATGGTAAGACTGGTATGTTCATACCATACAAACCAGGAAGGACTGTGGGTGTATGTATGGGTGTGACCAATTACTTCTGCTGCTTATGATGGGAGCGAGACAGACTGTTTTTAAGAAGGACCCAACTCTGATTCTCCAAGGAAGCGAAGGGACCGTTACTTTAAATCACAGCTAATCAGCCCCTAGAGACGTCGTAAAGTAGGGGTAATTATATAGAGTATTCCTGGAGTTAACGTGCTCCAAATATGGGGCGCAAAATTACCACTAGGTGCCCAAGGTGGGGGCCTCGTCTGGATACGTCACACTTTTCTGAGGATTGTCACCGAGATCCGGAATGACCTCTCCCCCAGGGGCTAATCAGTTCGCAAAACAATCGTGACTACGCAATGGCCGGGCAAATTGTGTTGTCCTGCAGGTCCAGGGCACGCTAGCCGCTAGCCTGGGTAAGGAATGTTCTGCGGAGAGCACCTCTTGAGCCGGTCAAAGAAGATGAGAAACATGAGAAGTTGTTGAGTTGCCATGTTGACATGATACACCTGAGCGGTCCAGGTGAGGCGACAGGCCTGGGTGTGTGTGATGTTTCCGTCCCCCACACACCTTCAGATATTAATTATCCCCAAATATTTCACACATGATGCACATCTTTTACTGCATTTTTAAATCCCAAATCACGAGGCGTTTTCCAGAGGGCGTGCTCGCAGGTTTACCTAGTTATGTTAAAGGGTTTGGGTCTGGTGTCTTGTTCCTACTTTATATTTATCTGGGGCAGATTTGCTTCGCACAGCCGAGCATAAAACTGCCGGGCTAGTTATGAGGGCAGCTAGGGTGCTGGCCTGGACTCACACGGCTCGGACTGTTAGCACAGGCTCTTCCAGCCTGCTCAGAAGTGTTTTTGTGCGGTAAGAGGGCTCATTAATATCGCGAAAGCTCTCCACACAGCCAAAGAGGCCCGTGTCACGCAAGCCTGCGAAATCTCTTTCTCTCACAACACAGGGCCACCCCAAAATGTTCAAAACAAATACATACCATTCTCGACCATGGTAGTCGCTGTGAGTGTGCCCCTGCGGCTTCCTTGGTGAAATTCCGTAAAGGACTGGTGTGTTACTCCAAGAATAACCTTGCCAAGACGTTGTGATCGGACCCCAGGTCCCAGCCTAGACCTCTGCAGTCCGCCCCTCCATCGCGGAAACTCCTTGTTCAAACATTGTCTGTGCACAAAGGTATTCGTTACGTGGTGGTGGCGGTACCCTCCCTCATCTGAGCTCAAGTGTTGCGGCCTCTAGGAGCACAGGAAAATAACCTCGGGCTGTACTCTAGTCACCGGTCACCTTGTACATGTATCGTACATCTCCCTTTAGTTCCCGAGTCGCTGGAAAGGCATCAGAAACATCTCGTAGTCCACATGACACGTTCCTACTACCAACGGGCTCCCATTCAGCATGTTCAAGTTGAGAGTTTGCCGAACTTGTTTTCCCTGTTCAGAACCACGCAGTCTTCCTCCCAGGCGGTTTCTACACTTCCATCGAGTTGTAAGGACACTGTGGGTCGCCTTGGGTGACGCAGAAACCTGTTGTGAGATCCGATATAGCGCTAAATTAAGGCTAAATTGACTTTGCTAACTCATGACTTGCTCGTCCGCCATATTTTAATAACTTACCTGGAGTATGCAAATAGGCATGACGTCACTGTCGTCACGTGACTGCCCTGCTCCATGATTGGTCGAGCCGGCCAGGTGTGTGGCGGGAAAGATAGGAGTCTTGTGAGGACCAAGGAGGATTATAGAATGAAGGTCATATTTTTAACCTCCTTGTGAGAACTCAATGTGACCTGAGGGGCATTGCTTTCGATAAAAGGACAACTTTTGAACAAGGAGTTACAACATTACTGACGCCCCTGTCACACATAGGACATAGCCGACCATGGTCGTGGTAGTGAGCAAGGCCATCTGTGGTTGGGAGTTGGTCCTTAACTTGTCTTTACAGTCTTGATAGTCGTCCGCCAACGATAGATTTGATAATAGAAAAATCAAAGTCCGGAAATTCATATTCTTCTTAGATACGATCAGACTGGGAGCGAACTGGAGCTAGATACCTCCTTGTCCCAACCCAGCGCCGACCCTGAAAAGGTCCTGAATGTGTGACAGCGGCTTGAATAACGAGCAAGGAGAAGCAAACATCGTGTTTTATACATTGATTTTGAAAGACTCCCAGCTGAATAGTGTGATTTCACTCGTTAGATGACCACATAAAAGGCGGAGAAATGAAGATAGGGCATATTAGCAAACCGGTGACAGACAGAAGTCATAACTGTTACTATGAAACAAACCAAATACCTCTAAGATAAGTGGTTGATTAAGGTCTCCTTCCAACGAAAGTCAAGTGTTAATCCTTAGTTCAGAATAAGTTATCGATCGGGAACAAGCGGGGTTTTTTTTCAGTACCGTAGTGCTACCCTGTCCGGCCAATCCTTTGGCAACCTCACCTTGCAGTACAGATTTAGCAAGGACATTATATAGAGCTAAATGACGTCGCACTTTGTAATCATGGTCAACAGAAAAAGGTCCAATGTTAGCTGTCCTGGCGGCTGCCAAAAGGGCGTTCCACCGTGTGATGTTCAAACAGGCTGTCAACACAAAGGCTTGGCGCTTCACCTTCCTCGGTCGATCCGTGCAAGGACGAATGTCAGGTAAAACAGAGGCACGCCCTGAAAATATCTTCTGTGTGTGTGCTGTGTTAATCTTTACAACTTGACCCAAGAAGAAAAGACTGGTTGGAGATTAACATGCATTTTGCTACCAGACCTCTACTGAACTTTGGTTTGTAAATGAACTGTCCCTTACCGTATTTTTGCGCAGTTCTTACAGACTAACCGCCACAGAAGTGACAGAGAGAGAGAGAGAGAGCTGAGAGGGGGGAGAGAGAGATAAAGAGATAGAGAGAGAGAGTGTGTGTGAGTGTGTGTGTGTGTGTGTGTGTGTGAGTGTGTGTGTCTCTATGTGTGTGTCTCTATGTGTGTGTCTCTGTGTGTTTGTGTGTGTGTGTGTGTATGTGTGTGTGTGTGTGTGTGTGAGTGTGTGTGTGTGTGTGTGTATGTGTGTGTGTGTGTGTGTGTGAGTGTGTGTGTCTCTATGTGTGTGTCTCTATGTGTGTGTCTCTGTGTGTTTGTGTGTGTGTGTGTATGTGTGTGTGTGTGTGTGTGTGAGTGTGTGTGTGTGTGTGTGTATGTGTGTGTGTGTGTGTGTGTGAGTGTGTGTGTCTCTATGTGTGTGTCTCTATGTGTGTGTCTCTGTGTGTTTGTGTGTGTGTGTGTGTGTGCGTGTGTGCGTGCGTGCGTGTGTGTGTGTGTGCGTGCGTGCGTGTGCGTGTGTGTGCGTGTGTGTGTCTCTATGTGTGTGTGTGTGTGTGTGTTTGTGTGTGTGCCTGTGTGCCTGTGTGTGTGTGTGTGTCTCTCTATGTGTATGTGTGTGTGTGTGTGTGCGTGCGTGCGTGTGCGCGTGTGTGTGTGCGTGTGTGTCTGTGTGGCCAGACCTTTGCAAACATTGTAGACATTGGCCAGTATAGGGGGGGGGGGGGTGTATTGCAAGGTCGGATAACCCCCTGGCACTGCCTTTACTTTACTCGTACCTATTTCACCGATTTCTACTATTTTTCGAACAAATCACGGAGGCTTTGCCGTGTTAAAAGCTTCCCTTGATTCCCCGTGAGGAAGAAAGGAGTCGGTTGGAGATCAATATGTGAAATCCGACGTGTTTGCGCCGACTGAACTTCTGCTGTGGGGTCGCAACGCCTCCACCCCGCGTATTTACACGTCACAGACTCCACAATGTCGATAAAACCACCTCAGTGTTGCCAAAATATTTCTAAAATGGGTGACTCGTTCGCATTTCTAGGGTAGGCATTTCAAAGTTAGTTTGTGAAGTCAGCAGCGTAAGAAAGGAAAGAAAGAAGTGCACATGAAAGCGCTTTAGGCATCTTATTCTCGTTTTTCGTTGTATGATACTTGAACTTGACTGGCGGTCTGTATGCTTAATTCTACGTAATTCGTAACGTAGAGTGTAGTCGGTGCATTCAACATAAACGTAGTTAGCGCCGGAATCTAGCGTATTACAATGCGTAGCCGTTGCTTTCCTGAATTTAGCGTAGAGCGCTGACGTCACGTTATTTAAAACGCAGCCCCAGTTGACCTATAGGTCGTTTAAGTCATAACGTTAACACTGAATATTGAATCAGTGTAACGGACCAATATTTAACGTCCCTGAATTAAGCGTAATACAGTCGTTGCTTTCCAATTCCTGACTTAAGCGTAGAGCGCTGACGTTAAAACGCAGCCCCAGTTGACCGAGAGGTCGTTTAAGTCATAACACTCAATACTGAATCAGCGTAACAGTAACGTGACGTCGGCACGCCCATTCAGTTCTTTGTACAGCTATGCTATTTGCCTTGACCACGCACTCGGCTGAAGACTGTCTGCAAACATTGTATTTATATGCATTCTTCTAAGGTTAAAGACTTATATTTCTTCTTCTTTGTTATTGCCTAGTCTGTATAACGCAAACTCCAGCTGTCCGGGGGTTTCTCTCCCCTATCCGTGGGTGGATAGCCGTTACAGGCGGCGAGCGGACACGGGGCTTGGTTGAAACCAGGCTAGTTATCCTGTTATTGCCCTGCCTCATATCTATGAGATTATTGGCAGTTGTAACATATATTTGTTGACCAAAAGACCTTTATTTGTATTAACATGATGATCTTCTAGTGAACCAAAATGTTGCTTATTGTTGGTTATGACTTCTGAGCAATATCATCTCAGGAGCATTACATATCTCACTTAAAATTTGCAATATCATATATGTGAGGGCTCATTTTCTGAATCCCTGATTGAAACAGACATAAGAAATATTGTGCATTCTATTCTTCAAATAAAGTGAAAGGGTCACCATAGTTTTAGTAACAATGGTTGCATGTAACATTACATGTATATTCTTTGGCTGAAAACTTTTCAAATTGCAAACTGTACTTTTACCGTTCATTGAAAGAAAAACAAGAGATCGTCTTTTCGTAATTCATTTACTGCATCATTTCATTGGCTTACAGAGTGCTCTAGATATCAGTCTACATCAGTCATTATTTCAGACAACAAAACTTTATCAAGTTTTAGAAGCTTTGTCGCCGAAACCTAATCACAGGAAAAGTGATTACAATGGACCAATATGAAAACAAAAAAGATCTTTGTTACAAAACTAACCAAAGTGATGACATATCACAATCCTACAAAGGAAGCTTCCTATTTGTACAGCTACTACGGTATACCATTGCTGAGACACATGCTTTCTTAAATCATAAAACAGTGGCATTATTTTTACAAAGCCTCATGTACATTGTTGTACAAAGTACATGTATTGCAAGGGTCATTAACACCATCTCTTGAATTCAAGTAATCTCAGATTTTGCCCCCCTCCAGCTTCCTCACAATGGACCGTTCAAGAAGTGTAAGGCACAACAATTATAAAAAAAGTTTTTCTACAAGGTTTTCACAATAGTTTTGCTATGTACACATATAACACCAAGCATGGCTTGCTCATACAATATTCGAATCATAAACCATGATTGTTGTATATCATCATCTCCGTGTATAAAAATATAAATATACAAATATGCGGATATTGATGCTGGTCCTAAGTACATATTCAGCATTGTTGGTGGATTAACAGTAACACTTCATACTGCATAAAAATACTCTTTTTACACAACCAAGAGATTTATTCAACCGACGTTTTGGTGACCATTTGTCACCTTCTTCTAGGCAATTCTGACTGATTCACATTGCACTGCAGCACAGGTGTCGCTGCTTATAGATGCGTTCCCAAACGCAAAGTATGTACATATATACAGTCACAGGGAACGGCATCACAATGCAGTCCCAAACGTACAGCAGTGCAATGTGAACCAGTCAGAATTGCCTTGAAGACGGTGACAGATGGTCACCGAAACTTTGGTTGAATAAATTTCCTGGTTGTGTAAAAAGAGTATTTTTATTCAGTGACTTACCAACCTGATGAAACTATTCAGAAACACTTCATACTACTCCAAATTGGTATTGGCATCGCCCAAAGCCTCTGTTCACATGGAAATGACTGTTAACCTATGGAAAGTAATGTTATATGTAGGTATGACCCCCTTTCTGCTAGACTACAATCACTGAGCGACCATACAGAATTGTCCAAAATTAGATTTGTGTGACCCTTGATTGATGATGACCCACTGTATTCTGCAGCTCAGGTAGTTGTAGAAAGAACTTACCCTTTATTTCATCATTGGAATATGATGCAAGACGTAACAGAATGATTTAACCTTCTCCCTGCTGCCTAACTCTGTAACCAGTACGAAATTGGGTGCCAAAGGCTACTTCAGAGTGCTAAAGGTTAAAAGACACCAAAACACACAAACACTTTTTAAAAATTGTTCTTCATCTATGAAATTTGATAAGTGATTTGCCAAATCTTTGGTTGCTCTGCGGTTGTAGCCTCTAGTGGAAAGGGGGGCTTTAGGAAGTTCACAGATCAATGGATCAGGTTTAACAGGTAAATAGAAGTACGGTAATCAATATTTCAATGAGATCTTCAACAAGTTCCCACCATTTCCGTACAAACCAAAAAAACAAGAAAGACACAATAGTAAATGTTGCTTCATGAACTACTGCATCTGGTTGGTTTGTTGTTCACAAAAGCAGGCTTTCCACAAATCAGACTTTTTTGTGGCTGATAACATGCTTTTTTTTCTGATCGCATATCAGTTTTGATTGTTCTCATTTTTTTGTGGTCTGAAAAAAAAGCACATTATAAGCCCCCCCAAAAAACAACTGCCTGGTAAAATGGATAACAATGTGCACAGCTTAACTTGAAGTATCGTTTCATCGTATGATAGTTCAAACAGGTACTCAGCAATGAAAAACATTCAACAAAACGTACATCTCAAATGCTGGCTTTGCTTGTCAACAGTGGGGCAGGTGGTAATTTTCTGAACATTCAGGCTATCAGCAAGACACTAGTTGTAGAATTAGTGGTTCTTAAGAGTCAAGCAGGAAAGCGGATTGGGTTAACCTTCAGTCTACTTAAGTACCCCTTTGGCATCAAATTTGTATTGGTTATTACCAGTTTAGGCAGCAGGGAAAACAGCACTTGCAAATCTGGACCTCGTGTTGTAAAAAAGGGAAAACGTTCATGTAGCCTAATTTTCAGCCTCGTTTAACTTTAGTCTGATTCAATGCTAGCTTATGCCAACTTGTTTTCTGGACATTTGGAGCTAGAAAGTTAGATAAAGGTGGATATCAAGGGAGGATGCTAGGTAACATAAGAATGACTACACTTTTCATACAAAGACAACATATAAAAGCGGTGAAAATGTATGTGGTTATGATCAGTGATGTTACAAACAAGCCTAAACACATATTGTGGACAACTTATTCAGCTACAGACATCATGTTGTAGGGTACATGTACAATGTACCTGAACATAAAAGTTACTACTGCAAAATCAACTGCCAGAACAAAATATTACAAGTAATTCAAAGTTCGAGAATTCAATACACTTAAAATTGATTTTGTTTGCTCCAAAATGCTTTCAATTTCGAAATATGAAACTGCCTTGAAGTTAGTAAATATTAACTACTACTTTATTTACATAAAATGTGCCTGAATATCACTAGAATTACTATGAACCAAAAAGGGCTTCATCTCCAGTAATAATGATAATCTCAATTGAAATAAAGTAAATATTAAATGCAATCATTAGTCATGGCTTTTCAAAGCTCTCAATACCTTCGTATACCGCTTTTGCACCTGTCCACCATTGGACCTTATATGTAAGCCTGCACATATCATTACAATCATATATCATAAATTGCACAGCACAGTATTGAGTCTGGTAATTTCATTGATGCTGTACTTCTCTGGGACTTGCCAAGTACAACTAATCTTTGTATTATTGTATCTACAAAATCTGAAAGAATTCAAATTTGTTTCATGCTGGAAATTATCAAATTATGCATGATTCCTTGTTTCACCTGTAAGGCTCTGGTGGCAAAAGGCAAGTGCCGACAAAGTTTGTCACTGTCAAAGCCTATTCTAGCCCCCTTCACATACTTCTAGGGGCACCAGCATTTAATTTTGGGGGTAGCACTGATTTATGATTTTCAACATAGGTCAGGTTCTCTAATGCCGTCAAGATCGTTTATAACATGGAAGCTATCTCCCCCGTCATTAGAGAGCCTTGCCTATGTTGAAAATCGCAAATCAGAACTACCCAAAAAAATAAACATTGGCTCTCCTAGAAGTCTTCGAAGGAGGCCAGCACATCTAATGCACTTGGCAATTTTCGTCAGTGTTTCTATGTATGGGTAATGAGTGCCTCCTAGCAAGTACTATCGGTACTGCAGCTACCAGTGTTGTCATCGCTTGACGGCTCCTATGTACTGTTGTTGTCTGTTGCTGAGATGCTCTGTCACTGCCAGCAACTTCTTCAAATGGCTCTGAAAACAAGCAAAACAAATAGCTTCATGAATGTCTAAGAAAGCATAGGAAGTTCTTAGGCCTAGGAAAAGATGTTGGATTTCTGGCTACCCAACCGAGCCTGGCAAAAACCTGCCGACGCTAGCATTTTTTGGGAGGTCAACCACTGGCAGGTGACATGATATTTTGATCTGACCTCTGAGTAATGAAAACATGGTAGAATAATGTTTTCCAACATGTTCTCCTCCTGTCTATTGCAATAGAAGATTGTGCTTCTTCAATGTACATCTTCATGATTAGAATATTTTGAAAATATCAGTGTCCTGATGGATTTAAGTTTTACATTTTCAAACAGTATTTATTGGATCAATAGGTACGTGGCGTCGCAGTGGCGTAGTGGCAGGGTGTTTGGCCTCAGACAACATAGAGATACCGGGTTCGAATCCGAGGTTCCCTGATTTGTCCCGTTGACGTTGTGCCCTTGGGAAAGGCACTTTACACGACTTTCCCCACTTGACTCAGGTGAAAATGAGTACCTAGCTTCGGTTAGGGACGTCCCTCGGATAGGACGTTTTAAAAATGGAGGTCCTGTGTTTGAGGAGAGCCACACCTCAAGCATGTTAAAGAACCCAACACACTTATCGAAAAGAGTAGGGGTCCTTCCCTGTGTGTGTGGATCACATACAATGTAAATCTGTCCGGATATGCAGCTTGTACTCTTTAGTACAAACCTGGTGTGTTACGTTTTGATGCGGTTTACCGAGTACGCAATACAAACAAACAAAACAATTCGGCAAAAATCTGGAAAAAAAAAAGCATTCCTTCAGATCTTACCTGCGTTGTACTGAGGGTTTGTAGTTCTGTCAGGTGGGACAGACAGATCTGGTGCAAGGTGGCCAGGTCCTGGGAGGGGTCCGATTTCACCTTCTCTGGAGTTTCGGGGTACGATGGTACATTCTACAGGAAAAAAACATGGAACAATGTTAGCACTACTTACTTCATTTCTGCACACTGTCAGACATATATCATCATCATCATCATAGTTCGTCCGGATTTACTCCGGTGAGATACAGTCAATAAAGTTTTTCCAATACAATTTGTCCTTCATGGCGGAAAATAACGCAGTTCCTGAGAGTCCAGTGTCTCTTTCTATCAATGTCATTAAAGTTGTGTGAGGTCTTCCAACCCTGCGTTTTCCCTCGGGTAGCCACTGCATTAGTCGCCCAGCAGGCTCGTCGCTGCGAACAACATGCCCCGCCAGGGCGAGCCGTCGTCGTCGCACAACTGACAAAATGGGTGGCAGAGGACCATAGAGTTGCTTATTTGTTAGATGGCTTCTCCAAGATACATTGTATACCATTCTTAACATTCTTGTGTATGTACCGTCCAGTTTCTTACTCTGGGCTGCACTCATGGCCCATGACTCAGAGCTGTAAAGTAGAATGGTCTCGGTACAGGCTTTAAACACTTTGGTTTTTGTTTGCTTCCTAATAGGAGCTTTCCATATCTTTTGTAGAGAATGGAGGGAACTCCAAGCTTGAGCAATCCTGCTCTACATATCTCTCCCTGAGTCAGTATAGCCCCCTAAATACTTGAAGTCAGCTACACGCTCGATTTCAGAGCCGTCAGATGTAGTTAGTTGCTCGGAGGATGTTGGGTTCAAATGCATGTATTTCGTTTTGGATGGGTTTAGATATAAGCCGATGGCCTGACATGCCACTTCTACTTTGTTAAGCAGTATTTGTGCGAAAAGTAGAGAGTTTTCGAGAAGGCCGATGTCATCCGCGAAGTCAATATCGGCAAGCACTTCGGCAGGCGGAGGGTAAAACCATCAGTGTCTGAAATCGAGTACCTTAGAGCATAATCTAGACATATAATGAACAGAAACGGGGCCAGAGGGTCCCCTTGCAATGCCAATACACCAGTGTCAATGCTAAACATATCAGTCTCTCCATCTGGAGTCATAACTACTGCAGATGTGTCCCTATACATGAAAGCTATAGCATTAACAATGTCTAATGGGACTCCATATGCCTCTAGGATCTTAAACATTTTGCTGCGATTGTTACAATCAAAAGCTTTACGAAAGTCGATGAATACTACAACATCTTCTTTGTCAAAATTCCTTAGTTCTTCAACAATGGGACGCAGCGCAAGAATGTGTGATGTAGTAGATCGGCCTTGGCGGAAGCCATTTTGATTTGGGCGAAGAATTACATCAATAATAGGGCGAATCCTGTTAAGCAGGCAACGGTTATACACTTTACATGCAGTTTGCGATTATGAGATACCTCTATAATTGTCCACAGATCGATCTTACTGCTATACATGTTAGAGTAAAGACATATATAGCAGTAAGAATTGTACATCAACAATATAGAATAGAACAACGCCTGCAGTCTGATAGGTTAGGTGTGACAGGTCGTTCAGTGTAGTATAACCAGCTCCTGCCATGTTAGAGTAAAGCTGGTGTGTTATACCACAGGACAGTTATACCGGCTATACAGATTAAGATACAGAAGCTGGTGTGTTACGCTGAAGGGCGTTATCCCATCTATATAGATACAGATACACCGTGTATTGTGTTACGCTAGGGGGCAGTTGTAGCAGGGCTATACAGATGTAGACCGTGACAGATACATCAGTGAACCACATTTGTATTACATGTGAATTAAAATTTTAGAAAGAAGTACTCATACATACCGCCAGCTCGTCCAGGAACATGATCATCCTCTCCTTGTTTTTCACAATAAAGGGATTTACAGCTTCCATGTACGGTTCCTGTACAAATACAGAGAAAAGGATCAGATAACAGTTAGATAGATATATGAATTTCAATCTGGAGCTTTTGCTTGATGATAGGTTCCTCCCCAAATAAGTTCAATAATAAGTATCAAAGAAAAGACAAAGCACTGTATAGGTTCCAAGGATCATTTGATAGGTGATAAGATTTATTGATTTATTCAGCTATTCATTTACCATCTTCAGTTATTTTCATACACGGACATTTCCGTGATATCAAACTAGAAAAGGGAAGACCTTGTATAGACCAAAGTGTCTGTCTTACCCCAGCACATATTCCATCTTCATTTCCTAAAATTGTATTTTATCTTGTGCAAAATATAGAAAAATACTAAGAAAAACAGTTTACTTTTGCGCCGAACTCCACGAGGTTGGCGAGATTCTGCAGTGACTTGGCGACCATGGTGAGGGTCCTGGCAGCTGTCGGGGTCGGAGACTCTGTGGACAGATAACAAAATTAAAGCAGGAATAACCACAATGTGGGAAGACCATATGAGGAACACACAGCTCTATGCCAACATCCCTCTGGTGAACTACCGGACAAAATCAGGCAAAGGAGAATGGAGTTTACTGGGCACTGCCTGTGACACACTGAGTTGCTGGCAAGCAAGCTCATTCTATGCGAGCCAACACAAGGAAAACACAACCCAGGCAGACAACACACATCTCACATTGACACCCTAAGATGAGACATGGGACTCAGCAGTACAGCCGAGTTACGAATGCTAATGAAGGAGAAGCATAAATAAAACATCAAATACAATTCTAAATAATGCAATGTCACATTTATGCAATATTTTGGACAACTAAGTCTTGATAATATTATATGAAGTACATGTCGCATACCTGCTAAGAGATTAAACTGTCTGGGGTTCAGGATAGCTGGACAGATCAGTCTCAGGAAGATGAACCCACTGAAATTAAGACAAGCACTTTTTTCATCAGACAACACTTTTGCATCAAAAAGGACTTTGTATACATGAAGCGATGAGCTACAACTGACAGTCAAAAGGCAAGCTTGTCATCACTATGGCCTTGTAACTCCACAATAAAATTTAATCATTGAATTTCTTCTACATGACTTCTGACGCCTGTACCAACCTGACAACTCTGGTGCGCATGGTGGTGTCATCAGGCCACTTCTTCAGCACCTCTCTCTGCAGGCAGCCAAAGATGTACCTTAGAGTACTGGGATGGGATACAACAGATACAGTTTGCTATAAAATAACCAATGACTTAAGCATGCATCTGTTTTAGTTCATACAATGCATATAGGATTGTTTATATACTGAAAAGTTTGCCTTTGTGGATAAGCTTGTTGGATGGTAAGAACACTGGTAATTATCAAACAGTGTTGCTATGTGGACTAATCTCAAGCCTCTATTCTTGCTATTGGATACACAGCCATAACATCAATAAGCCTGGGTTAATAAAGTTAATGAAAACCTGTTGGGAAGGGATTTGGTTCTTTTGACAACACGTACCTAGTAGCAGTTTCAAACATATCTAAAACATGTCATAACTGCAACACTGAGATGACATATCAGTACCTTGGACAGCTTTCAGTGGCTTTAAAGATGGCCTCCACCGCCTCCGTCAGGAAGCTGAGCAGAGTCTCCAGGTTAGAGTTCACGTCTGCACCCTTCTCCAGTTTGGTGGGATTCAGCTATAGGAAACAAGGATGAATATGAACACATTTTTTAAGGCACATGTAGGACATCCAGGTGATAAGATACGCAAGGATAATCTCCAAGCAGATCTATTGGCTGCAAGGCGGTGCCAACCATTATCCGAAAGACCTCTGGTGGCCCTTTGGATAGTGTCTTGCCACTGATAGATCTGCTCGGAGATTAACGCAAGGAAAGTGTTACGCAAGTGACTGGATAAGATTTTGGAAACGGTCGGATGTTTCAGACAGAATCTGCTGTTTTTTGTCAGTGACTTAAGGATCTGGAGTTACCAGGTTTTTAACCAAAACCCTAAATTAGATGCGGATGCTGTCTGAAACGTCTGAATGTCTCTAAATTTTATCCAGTAACTGTTGCTTGTTAATGAGTAACTGTTTCCTTGCACTTCCGTAAAAAGTGTCATCAGGTTGCACGTTGGCAAATCACAGGTTAACAAAGTACTTTACACACAACAGTGCATCAACAGCTGCTGACATTTCAGTGACCTTCCCAAGTCAATACAGGTACTGGATCTACTTCACCCTGCAGCTTGGTGTCACTGCTACAGTGTGAAGAATGCAGTCTCAAATGTGACTTCATCACAGTTCATGAGTAGATTTTCTGATTACTACAATAGCTGCCCTCAATGGATTAAGGAGGCTGTATGGATCAGAAAATCTACTCCAGTCATGAACCGTGATGAGGGGAGATACAAACTCAGTAATGTAGATGGAACATTGTACAACACAGGCAATCCTATCACCACCTGCAATGGCAATGCTTCCTGCGTGATTTAAGTTTTCAGTAGAGACATAATGCAGAATTGATGAAAGAGGATAAAACAATAGGAAGCAGGCTTTTAGCTAGCATAAACATGTACATGTGTTCCCCACACGCACACTGACACTGTTGCTTTTCCCCATGCAGACACTAGAACAGTATGTAGATTGATTGACATGTAAAGCTATCAAATAATTTTTAATAAAAGCCCATTGTGAAAGTCTGATTCTGAGAAGGAGAAAAAAAAAGTCAAGTTGAATTGTTGACCAAACAGTTTGTTGTTCATCATCATCATCATGTTTCATATTCTAAACAAGTTGGACCTTACATGTGTTATACGTTATAAATGCTATCATGATGTTTGTAAATCAGTGTAATATCATCTAAAAAAAAACAGCAGTTTTATGTGCTTAAAACCACCCCTATTGCCAATTTTTTGATGCCCTGCCTATATAGCTATAGATCCTAGCTAAAAGCCTGATAGGAAGGTACAGCGTGCCACCTACAGTGGTGTCTGGGTCAGGAACAGGTCGCACACAGCAAGTGAGAGAGGAGGGAGGGTGCTGGAGACAGAGAGAGAGAGTGAAGACGGTACAGATGAGGACAGAAGACACTGGGAACAACAGAAAGAGAAACAAACAAAGGAAAAACAGAAACAAAGAGCTTTGAAAACAGTAAAGTGTCTGAAGTTCCACACTACTTCTTCTCTGTGAGCCCATTGTGTCTTTGGGTTACACTCACTGTGGGGCGCATGCCTCTGAGACCTACTTCCGGGTATGCACAGACATTTCAGAAGTACCTGCACGGACTGACATGCCTGTGAGATTGTTAGAATTTTTGGGAATCTGCTTCAGCTTTAATTTTTTTTCATCCAATTCATTGTTTGTGAGCCCATGTTGTTAATTTTCACTGTTAAATCTGTTATTTCAAGCTCACCAAAATACATTTCCATCAATTTCATGTAATAAACTTGGATGGATGGAGTGCAATTTGTGTCCATCCCAACAAGCAAATTTCAGTCCTGGGCAGGAAGGATGGGTCCTGGAGACAGCACTGCTTCTATCTATATCTTTAGTAAGCTTTCTCTAGTTTTAAAACTTAAAAATTACAACAACAGACATACAAGGAGCTGCACCAACCTCACAGGACTGTTTACTGTCTGCGATCTTGGTGATGACCTCTTTCACAGCCTGATGCAGGAAGGGGACAGCTGTCATCTTCATGTACTGGTCCATCAGGGTAGAGGCCAGGGTGGTCGCACGGAACAGGGTCGCACTCTCATCTGCACAGAGGGACAAACAAAATAATATGTGTATGATGAGTCTGGGGTGTTCCTATAGGTCAGTGGGTAGCAGCCTCACAGTTGAGTTCCTGGTTCCTGGTTGTTTTGCTAGCTGAGGGGACATCTTGGTTGGGGCTGCACTGTCTTTCCAAAGGGATGTAAAATGGGGGTCCTGTGCTCGAGGAGGTGGCTCGGGAATGTTGAAGTGTAAGGGCCAGCAACCCCTCAATGTAGAAATATACCCTGCTACTGAAACTGCAATGAAACTTGCTGCCCTATGTGGCACTGAGGCACTTCAAGGTCTGAACGAACGAACGAACGAACGATGAGTTATTGATAATGTGTTAAACAGGGTGTCAAACAATCCTGTAATAAATTTTCTTTTACCTCAAGCCTTTTTTCCTGTTGTCAAAAGAATATCATGGGTCATACTAACCTTTGTTAGCGATTTCCTTTGCTGTGAGAGTTTGTAACAGTACAATATACTTACTACTATGTACCACTGCCTACTATGTGGGCTCAAATAAAGATCTCAATGGGAACTATGCGGCTACAGCGTCCTTTCTAAAGATGTGGCATGAGTGTGTACGGTTGACCTGAGGTTGTCCACCACTACCTGTATACAATATACTAACCTTCGTTAGCGATCTCCTTTGTTGTGAGAGTTTGTAACAGAACGGCCTCCTTCTTCTCATCTCGGAACACTCGCAGGAGCGCGCTGGCGAGCAGCGACCTGTCCCGCGCACACACCTTGTCCAGTGCATAGATGGTGTTGAACTCTTTGGATACTATCAGCTGTGAGGGGTAACCAAGAAGCAGTGTCGGGAGTTAAGTTGTAGCAAAACATTCAGACATTTGTAATGCAAGTTTCATGCTCTCATCATCTCATCTCATCTATCCCTTAGTCTAACTAAATGTATTTGGCCGTTGGGGCACCACAGAAGATCTAGCATCCAGTTTTCTCCACCCTTCTTAGCTTTATGTATTTCTTAATGTTTCACTTAGTGTTGTGATCATGCCTGTCCATTCTCTGAATCAGATATTACCACCCCTCTTTACCATTAACTACCCTTCTTTCTACCTCCCTGGAAGGTTCCTTGCACGACTTTGGCTTAGTCCCGATGACTGTGACACATGGTCGCACCACTTCGGTTTTCTTTCCTTCACTTTAGAAGGTCTTGGTATGTACCGCAAGAAATCATCACAATAACTGTAATAAACTTGTTTACCCCTCTACACTTCAAACTGTGATCAAGCTCATAAAACTTGTAGTTAAAAGAAACTGAAGATAAACCCACCTCTTTCAGTGCTGTGTACTCCTCCAGTGGCAGCACCAGTTGTGACCTGTAGTGAGCCCGTATTCTGATGGAACCCATGTCTCCTTTGTAGGGTGACTCGGGGATGACCGGGTACCACTCATCCACATACTGCCCGTTCGGAAGCTTACTCAAGGGCACGTAGACAGATGCTGCAGGGAGAGATTCAAAGGTTTAGATTCAATGAAGTGAAGATTTTAGACACTGTTTTAACCTTTAGCACCCTGAAGCAGCTGTTTGGCACCCTATTCCCTATTGGTTACAGAGTTAGGCAGCAGGGAGAAGGTTTAATTAATACCCAGTAGGTAAGACTGTTGAATGCAGAGGCCACTCTCAAACCCTCAAGATATAGCCGACCATGGCCTCCCAACTTTCTCCAGACCATGGTTGGAAGTTAACCTTTAGCACACTGAAGGAGCCATTTGGCACCCCAATCTCTATTGGTTACAAAGTTAGGCAGCAGGGAGAAGGTTAAGCCTCTGTCACACATAGCCGACCATGGCCTCCCGACCTTCTCCAGACCATGGTTGGGAGTTAGTCATGAGCAAAGTCATCTATAATTGGGAGTTGGTCAGCGAGATTGACTACTACTAGTACTAGTCTTTACTGCACCAGCTGACTATAAATTTTGAAAAATTGAAGTCGAAAAGTCATCTTCTGCTTGGATGTGATCAGAGAAGTGAACTGAACCTAGCACCGACCATGGTTTGGGAGCAGCCAGGAGTAAAGTCGTGGAAAGGTTGTGAATGTGTGACAGGGGCTTAAGTCAGGATGGATGGATGGATGGATGGAGGGAAAGGCAAGGGGAAAACAGCAGCATTATTTGGGGGGGGTCTGAGTTGACAGGGTTAGTCAATGTCTTGTGCAAAATACAATAGGTATATCTTTGAACATCCTCAAGTTAACACCTGTACACATACTGTAAATTCATTTACTTTCATTGTAGTTTTCATTTTGTGGTAGGAGGAAAAGGGAGGTTTCTAAAGTGTTTAAAATTTTTAGTTGAAACAGTTCTGTAGTAAACACATATTTGCGTTGTTCTGAATTTGCAGTGGAGAAGTCAACGGGAAAATAAAACCATTGAGAAAGTTTCAGGATTTACAGTATGATTAAGAAGAATGAATGGATGGGGGCTGAAGTTTTGGATGGGTGGGACATGGGTGTTCTGGACTGAACTGAAACATTACCCACAACGCACCATACTGCACATGTGCACTACAAACCGTGAACTACCTTATAGGTACATTTTGTATATCTTTGAACGTCCTCATGTAAACTTTCTCCTTGTGGAAACATTAAAATCATGCATATTATCAAGAAGTATGAATGGATGGGAACGGCAGTTTTGGATGGGTGGGACATGGGTGTTTTGGACTGACCTCTGACCCCTAGGTTCTCTACGGCACTGGGAACCAAGATCACACTGGCCGCCACCAGTAACTGGTCTGGGGAGGGGACGGCAGGGCAGGGGTTAGTACTAGTAGCACAGGGAAGCAGTAAGCAGAGGATGCACAGGATAACAGTTACTCAAGCAACTGGATAGATTTTCGAAACGGTCAGACCTTTCAGACAGCATCCACTGTCTTTCATAAGTGACAAATGAACAGATCTGTAGTTCACCAGGCTTTAACCAAAAACTATGAGGACAAAATTCTTGACTACCACAATGAAAACAAAACTACACAGTAAGACAAGGTCAAGACAAGGTCATGAGTCAGCTCCTGTTGTTTGAGCACAGAAGCTAATGTTGTGTGTGTGGGGGGTACAATGTAAGCATGCAGAGGAATCATGCAACATGCCTTCCTCTCACTGTCATTAAGCAGAGGAATTAATTTGGCCATTGTGACCACTTTTTGGTGGTCCCTGAGATAATTTTTCCCATTGACACAAGCATTAAGAATCCTGTCACCACATAGACTAGAGTTTATTGGTCCCCTGAATAGTCTTCTTGGACAGTTTTGACTGTATTTATTAGAAATGTTGCACTTTGAGAGGAGCAAAGTAAAAGGCAGATAATGGAGGATTTTTGATGATAAAATTCCATGTCACATTCTGAAAGACCAGGACCTGGTCAAGGGATCTACATGTACTAGAGTCACCACTTTACATGACCTCAATACAGCTAGATTGGCAAGGCAATTGAGCAGCAGGGCTGGAGGCCACAGCAACTTTAGAGCTAGTGCTGGGAATACATTATCAGTAGTGTCCTTGTCATGTTCTTCTACACTGTTTTACTTTTAGAGATGTGGTGCAATGTATATCATCTGAAGGAAGATCACAACTTACCGACAACAGCATCTTTGGATCTTCTGGCCCGACTGCACATCAGAAGTGTGAAGGACTCCACCTCTCTTGGAAGGTCCCTGCAGACATAAGAAACAACTAAATGTGAAACGTGTAAAGGAACTACATATCAAGGAACAACAACCATGGCTCACTCAACACCACATATAGACACTTATTTCAAGTGACATCACAGAATTATGCTGTAAAAATTTAGAAACAAAGAAAGGTAAAGGTAAAAGTAAAAGTAAACTTTAAGGCCTTTCTGAGGCCGTAGAAGCAGTGAGTTCTTAAACCCAACCAAAGTCAGGTAGTACCCATTGTAACACCATAGTAAGGAAAGTCGTGTAAAGTACCCTTCAAAAGGAGTCTCACCAGGAATGCCATCAACCAAACCCATACCTCGCAATCTTGTGTCCGCTAGTTTAGCGACTCAAGACTATTCAAGACTATTCAAGACATATATGACATTGAACACTTACTCGAAGACAAACTCCTCTGACCACAGAGGATTGGGTCCCTCGCGCATCTGCGTCCTGGCAGCATGAACGTCGTGCAGCGACAGCATGCAGTAGGGGTGAGGTAGGTGCTTCACGGGGAGGTTGCGCGCGTCCAGGACGTTCACGCTCAGGCTGCGCAGCTGTTTCACCCGCTTGGCGTTGAGCGGCGACTGCTTGTTGCTGGGTTGGGTGCAGAACTGTCGCATAGCCAGGATCCACTCCTGTAGGAACAAATAAGGCTATTATAGCTAGCAGGGCGTCAGGGCGTCTTTTGGACGCCTTACACTTAGAAAACAACACAAGTTTGGTGTTGAGAGGCGACTGCTTGTTGCTGGGTTGGGTGCAGAACTGTCGCATAGCCAGGATCCATTCCTGTGGGAAGAAATCAGGCTATTAGCTAGCAGGGCGTAAGGGCGTCTTTTGGACACACTACACTTAGAAAACAACACAAGTTTGGCGTTGAGAGGCGACTGCTTGTTGCTGGGTTGGGTGCAAAACTGGCGCATAGCCAGGATCCATTCCTGTAGGAAGAAATCAGGCTATTAGCTAGCAGGGCGTCTTTTGGACACCCTACACTTAGAAAACAACACAACTTTGGTGTTGAGAGCCGACTGCTTGTTGCTGGGTTGGGTGCAGAACTGGCGCATAGCCAGGATCCATTCCTGTAGGAACAAATAAGGCTATTAGCTAGCAGGGCGTCAGGGCGTCTTTTGGACGCCTTACACTTAGAAAACAACACAAGTTTGGCGTCGAAAACAACACAAGTTTGGTGTTGAGAGGAGACTGCTTGTTGCTGGGTTGGGTGCAGAACTGGCGCATAGCCAGGATCCATTCCTGTGGGAAGAAATCAGGCTATTAGCTAGCAGGGCGTAAGGGCGTCTTTTGGACACCCTACACTTAGAAAACAACACAAGTTTGGCGTTGAGAGGCGACTGCTTGTTGCTGGGTTGGGTGCAAAACTGGCGCATAGCCAGGATCCATTCCTGTAGGAAGAAATCAGGCTATTAGCTAGCAGGGCGTCTTTTGGACACCCTACACTTAGAAAACAACACAACTTTGGTGTTGAGAGCCGACTGCTTGTTGCTGGGTTGGGTGCAGAACTGGCGCATAGCCAGGATCCATTCCTGTAGGAACAAATAAGGCTATTAGCTAGCAGGGCGTCAGGGCGTCTTTTGGACGCCTTACACTTAGAAAACAACACAAGTTTGGCGTCGAAAACAACACAAGTTTGGTGTTGAGAGGAGACTGCTTGTTGCTGGGTTGGGTGCAGAACTGTCGCATAGCCAGGATCCACTCCTGTAGGAACAAATAAGGCTATTATAGCTAGCAGGGCGTCAGGGCGTCTTTTGGACGCCTTACACTTAGAAAACAACACAAGTTTGGTGTTGAGAGGCGACTGCTTGTTGCTGGGTTGGGTGCAGAACTGTCGCATAGCCAGGATCCATTCCTGTGGGAAGAAATCAGGCTATTAGCTAGCAGGGCGTAAGGGCGTCTTTTGGACACCCTACACTTAGAAAACAACACAAGTTTGGCGTTGAGAGGCGACTGCTTGTTGCTGGGTTGGGTGCAAAACTGGCGCATAGCCAGGATCCATTCCTGTAGGAAGAAATCAGGCTATTAGCTAGCAGGGCGTCTTTTGGACACCCTACACTTAGAAAACAACACAACTTTGGTGTTGAGAGCCGACTGCTTGTTGCTGGGTTGGGTGCAGAACTGGCGCATAGCCAGGATCCATTCCTGTAGGAACAAATAAGGCTATTAGCTAGCAGGGCGTCAGGGCGTCTTTTGGACGCCTTACACTTAGAAAACAACACAAGTTTGGCGTCGAAAACAACACAAGTTTGGCGTTGAGAGGCGACTGCTTGTTGCTGGGTTGGGTGCAAAACTGGCGCATAGCCAGGATCCATTCCTGTAGGAAGAAATCAGGCTATTAGCTAGCAGGGCGTCTTTTGGACACCCTACACTTAGAAAACAACACAACTTTGGTGTTGAGAGCCGACTGCTTGTTGCTGGGTTGGGTGCAGAACTGGCGCATAGCCAGGATCCATTCCTGTAGGAACAAATAAGGCTATTAGCTAGCAGGGCGTCAGGGCGTCTTTTGGACGCCTTACACTTAGAAAACAACACAAGTTTGGCGTCGAAAACAACACAAGTTTGGTGTTGAGAGGAGACTGCTTGTTGCTGGGTTGGGTGCAGAACTGGCGCATAGCCAGGATCCATTCCTGTGGGCACATATCAGGCTATTAGCTAGCCAGTCTTTTGAACACCCTAAGAAAACAACGCCTTCTTGGTGTTAAGAGGCGACTGCTTGTTGCTCTTAAGTTGGGTGTAGAACTGTCGCATCGCCAGGATCCACTCCTGTGGGCACAAATCAGGCTATTAGCTAGCAGGGCGTCAGGGCGTCTTTTGGACGCCTTATACTTAGAAAACAACACAAGTTTGGCGTCGAAAACACCACAAGTTTGGTGTTGAGAGGCGACTGCTTGTTGCTCGGTTGGGTGCAGAACTGTCGCATAGCCAGGATCCACTCCTGTGGGCACATATCAGGCTATTAGCTAGCTAGTCTTTTGGACACCCTACACTAAGAAAACAACACCTGCTTGGTGCCAAGAGGCAACTGCTTGTTGCTGGGTTGGGTGCAGAACTGTCGCATAGCCAGGATCCACTCCTGTGGGAACAAATAAGGCTATTAGCTAGCAGGGCGTCAGGGCGTCTTTTGGACGCCTTACACTTAGGAAACAACACAAGTTTGGTGTCGAAAACAACACAAGTTTGGTGTTGAGAGGCAACTGCTTGTTGCTGGGTTGGGTGCAGAACTGTCGCATAGCCAGGATCCACTCCTGTAGGAAGAAATCAGGCTATTAGCTAGCAAGGCGTCAGGGCGTCTTTTGGACGCCTTACACTTAGAAAACAGCACAAGTTTGGCATCAAAAACAACACAAGTTTGGTGTTGAGAGGCGACTGCTTGTTGCTGGGTTGGGTGCAGAACTGGCGCATAGCCAGGATCCATTCCTGTAGGAAGAAATCAGGCTATTAGCTAGCAGGGCGTCAGGGCGTCTTTTGGACGCCTTACACTTAGAAAACAGCACAAGTTTGCCGTCAAAAACAACACAAGTTTGGTGTTGAGCGGCGACTGCTTGTTGCTGGGTTGGAGCAGAACTGTCGCATAGCCAGGATCCATTCCTGGAGGAGGAAATAAGGCTATTAGCTAGCAAGGCGTCAGGGCGTCTTCTGGATGCCTCAGTAAGAAAAGAAAGAAATTAGACGCCCTCCTGTTGCAGGGGACGCCCAGAGGACACCCTGATTTCCTGGTAATTACATACTAACATGTACATGTGTTCCCCACAAACATTGTGACTGTTGTTTTTCCTCAAACCAGACACTGGGACAGCATGAAAATTGATTTGACATGCAAGGCTACCAGGTAGTTGTTGATTTATAGAGACCATTGGGGAAGTCTGGACTAAAATAGCATCCTCACCTTTGCCAGTTCTGCGGTGTCAGCACACAGGTAGGTTGTAGTGATGTCATTCAGAGCTCTCACAACTGTCTGGAAACAGTTTGGTCTGGACAGGAAAAAAAAAAAAAAATCAATATGTGTTGAGTAGAACCTGCCTGATTAAAGACACATAATTCAAAAACTTTGCCCATCCGCTCAATTTTATTAGTCCAAAAGTCCAAGAGAGCATCTCTATAGCCCCTCTAGCAGAAATGCTTTCATCAATGATACAAAGGTAATACTACAAATTATATTAAAGAACATATAGGGCCTAGTGGCCAAAAGTTTCCTTGCTGTTTCAGATTCAGGTATATTTTTACAGGGAAACATTGCTAGCCCTTCCACTTTAACATGCTGGAGGCACCTCCTCGAACACGATATCCCCATTTTACAGCCCTTCCGAAAGGCAAGTGCAGCCCCAACTGAGATGTCCTGTCCCAGGATTAGAATATAATAGAATACAAAAGAACAATGCCCTACCTTCCAAACAGACTCTCGTGTACAGGGTAAATTGAAGCATAGTTCAAGTCGATCAGGCCCTTTGGTTTTGTTCTCTGTGGAAAAGATACATTTATTGACTACTGGTACTAAAACTAAATGATTTGATGGACTAATAAGAGGACACATGGTAAATGTTGCCTGTGGACTTGGCATAGTCTTAATCTGCCCAAACAGTGTCATATTCAACATGTACAACAACAAATATCCTGGTGCTTCAATACTGTGGAATAAAATGGCTAACAGCAGTACTTTCTTTCAATCTATTTACTAAATAGTCTTTTACTGACAAAGCGAAAATACTAGTACTGGCATTAAGGCATTATGACTACCGTTATATAGCCTCAAAGTGTTTAAAACAACAACACTTTCTGATCACATCTAACAACATCAATATAACAATATCATGTATTATTCAAATAACATACAGCAACACGCTTGCGCCAAATATACAGTCACCCTTGTCCTGTTATTCCAAACTGGTGCTATCATTGAAGCATACATGCCTACTGTTATGCTCTACATATATGTACTGAGCACTATAGGTACCTCACAAGCATGCCTTGACAAGAATAATGACGATGTCACCAACCTTTTCATTCTCAAAGTAGTAGACGTGCTGCTCTGTGCCATTCAAAATGAAGAACAGATTCTTCCACTTTTTGCTACGATGACCTGAAAAGATTGACAAGATCACAACTACATGTTATTCTTGACTGGCAAAAAGAAACAAATGTACTGTACATACATTTTATAGTCATCTTGTAAATACTCTAGAGATGTCAAGATTTTTCCAGATGATGTTTCAATACCTCCAAAGAAAACTGAAACACCTGTCAGCTGAAATTAAAGCTTTTACCGGGTATGAACTGTTCAGAGTCATCCGACATGCAACAAAATAGATAACTGCTGGTTATCAGTTTCTGGTAGTGTAACTGTAACAATAGGAATGGCCAGCAGAAGGATAAGACATGTGCAGAGAAGCGTTGCTAGCTCTCTAATGGGCACCTCTACTAACACAAAATCCCCATTTTACGTTGACTTCGTTCCAAAAGACAGTGCAGTCCCAACCGAGATGCCCTGCTCAGGCTTGCAAAGGGTCTCCCAATTACCAACTAATTGTAACCAGGAGCTCAACTGTGAGGCTGCTACCAGTTGAGCTTCAGGGACATCCCTGTCAGGGGCAGTTAGTAAGCAATCAGCAGAGTGAATAGCAAAGTTCTTTTAGTCACAACCAAGTATTTACACGAGTCAACGTTTCAATGACTATCTGTCATCTTCATCAGGGCAATACTGACTAGTTCACAGTGCACTGAAGCTAGGTGTTTCTGCTTACAATGCAGCCCCAAACGTAAAGTATTGTTACATCAATAGATATTGTTAAGCAACAATGGTGAGTATTGTGAACCAGTCAGTATTGCCCTGATGGAGATGACGGTCATTGAAACGTCGGCTCATGTAAATACTTGGTTGTGAATAAAATAATTTTGCTATTCAGTCAACCCGAAAATTATTCATGGTATTTATCAGAGAGCTTACCTTTTTTGCTGAGGTATCCCTTCTTGACGATGGTGTCGCTGGGCTGAGTGATGATGCAGGATCCCGTAGACCGCGCCCGCACGCTCTGGTAGATATCCTCATCATTCAACGAGTTCAGCCGGCTTCTCTGTGGGGGGAGGTTGGGTTGAGTTATGACTCATTAAGGACATTAAAAACTTTGTAGAATTGAAACTCATATCAGTGGCTATACAGTCCGGGAGGATAAACCTGAAAAACTTTTGTTGTAGCACGCAATTACTAGTCCAGTACTATCATGGTTAACATGCAAAAATATTGATCCAGGGGTTACTGGTACCCAGGCTACAGAATGATAATTTGGTGTCTCTCAATCATTTCTAGGAATGATATCCTATGGTACATGTACATCATGGTTCTAGGACTCTTTTGCAAAATTAAGCAAATATGCATCAAATCAAAAATAAAGCAGCATGAAAAAAATTGTGTAATACTTGAATGTCCAAATGACATGAAACTTGATTTCCCAAGTTGGCACACAAAGAAGCAAGACTTAGTGTAACCTACCTTGTTTGGGACCGGCTCCCCCAACGTGTACCCCTCCACGATTTGCTCTGTCTTGTAGTGTTTAATGATGTCGTCAAGACTAAAAATTGATGAAAGGAAAATCAAGAATCATCAGATTAAACTGTAGTATTTCAGATGCTTTAATAGCAAATCTTTCCTAAAATCATCTCTATGACTGAACATCATATTGCAAGACTTTTCTAATTATAATGTAAGGATTAAATTTGTTAGTTACAAAATGTTGACTCGTTGGATCAAATATATCTGCCAGGATAAGCAGATGTTAAGTTATGCCATGAGGCGGTTTACCGGGTATTCAATACAAACAAACAAACAAAACAAAAACACACAAACGTACGTTGCATAGAAGTGTCCGCCCATCTCGAACTCCTCGTGGTTCTGCCGCGTGATGCGGAACCGCTGGATCAGGTTGTTGCTGCGGAAGAAGAGGGAGTAATCCCCAGGGGACGAGTCGCTGGGCCGGATCAGGAAAGCTGAGTCAGGAGCATCTGGGGAGGAAAAAAATCAGTCATTGGTTTTCTATTCTATAATAGAAACAGACAGAAACTAATTTAGAAGGACATGACCTTCTCTCAGCAATGAACTTGAACTTTATTGAATCACCACCTTGCAGGCATTTAGCCTGAATTGTGTTGGTGTTTACAAACTTCGTTATCAACAATATTTAAAAATGTTATCCAATTCTGAAAACATACTTAAAATTCATATATAACAATTTTGCTTAAAATTACAAATTACAGACATTAACTATACAATAATTGCACGATGAGTTAGGCAGACGTCATACGAAAGTTGATGCATATGGGATATAGTGCGTTAATTGTGATTCAACATGGCAAGGGCCCTGGGGATAAATGATTGCGAATGTCTGTTGGACCGGCTCAATGGCAGCTTATAACGGGGAGCCCGACGCAGCTGGTACTGACACTCAGTGGCCGGCTGCAGGAACTGATGGCAAGGATGGGTGGGGTCAGTCACCACCCTTCTGAGTTCTCGTGTTGTCGCCTCTCGTCTCCGGGACTCCAAGGTAGGTAGCTGTTCGTAGGGTATAGAGATGATCCTACAACAGGACCTCTGGACTTTCTCCAGCTCTTCAGCCAGACCGCGGGGTAGACCTCCCCACACCGGTGAGCCGTACTCCAGTACCGGGCGGATGAATGCCTTGTAGATGTCGAGAAGTACGTCTGCTGGTAGCCCGGCTCGTTTCGACAGTCGCAGGTAGTGAAGCCGAGGGCGGACCTTGGACAATATGTAGTCAATGTGTGGGCCCCACGACAGGTCATCACTGACTATCACACCGAGGAGTTTGAATTTCCTCACTCGCTCGACCCTCTCCCCGTTCAGAGTAAGCGGAGGGGGGTTCACTGCCTCCTTGCGACAACTAATGACCATGTCTTTGGTCTTTTTAACGTTAGCTGCCATACTGTAGGATTTTGCCCAAGAGTCAACTTCGTTAATGGCAAGTTGCATCTGGCCTGGTAGTGATCCCATGAGCAGTTCTGTGTTTGTCAGATCATCTGCGTACTTAACTGGGGCTACACTGATCGGGATGCCTTTGTCAAGACTGTTCATAGCCAGGACAAACAGAGATGGCGAGATGATCCCACCCTGAGGTGTTCCGGCGAGTACTGGGCGTGGCGAGGAGACACGCGAACCCCACCTGACACGCTGTACACGGTCACTCAGGTAACTGCGCAAGCAACACCACAAGTCCCGTCTCACCCCCATTATTGCCAAGCTACGCAAAAGACTGCCGTGGTGACAAGCAGTTCTGGAGAATAACCTTCACTGGCTGCACCTTGTAATGAGGACTGATGATCATGATGATGAATACAACATGAATTTGTATAATGACATGTTGCAAGGTGGGCTTGTGTGGTTTACTTCTATTTCATTGAAATTGTAACAATACACTACAGTGGTCAACCCAGGCAGCAGTGCTACATACATCTGTTTCAGTTTAACATTGTATTTAAACTTAAGGTTAAAAGTATCATTGATAATGCAATTATACATCAATCACATACAACTTACATACAAGTCCTGTAGTTAGGGTTGTTGACTTAGAATCTAAAGGTTCTGGGTTCTAATCCCTAGCAAGTTCCAATTGCTGTGCCTTTTATTTGGAAAGGCACTCAAATCTCATTTCCTCTCTTGGCTCAAGTGAAAATGAGTATGTAGTTTTGATTAGGAGCATCCTCTCGAATGGGATGTAAAGCCACAGGTCCCGTGTTTAGGAGAGCTACACCTCGAGCACGTTTAAGTTCACACAACACTCATCTAAAAGAGTACTTCCCTGTGTGAGTGGATCAAAGTCATAAAACCATACAGTCCAGGCTTACACAGCCTGCACTGAATACTGAATACTATACAAAAACTGGGGTGTCACACAACTCACTAGCCTCCACCAGGACTTCCTGTTATGAATTATAGAATTTGGCAAAAAAAATGAATAACTGGGCAGTAGAGTCAGTCCACAAGAAGGGTAATAATTCCCCCACAAAGCCTACAAATGAAAGCCTATTATCCCAATAGCTGGCATAGTTAGTCTGGTAGAGACTACAACTCACACCTAAAGGCAGTTTACTGTTTATGTGAAACAAAGAAATGGGAAGAAGAAATACCTGATAACAGCTCTGCTGCTTTCTCCTTAGTGATGGTCCCATGAAACCACCTGGAAAATAACAAAAATTATATCAGACAATGTCATGAACACTGCAAAGGCTGTGATCAAAGAGGAGAAAGGACATATTTCTGTATTAGTCAAGGGGACATATCAGTCTCAGTCTACCGAATAAAGAATCAAATTAGCCTAAAATTAAGCTGCAAACACTATACCTGCACTGTTTTGATGATGATTTTATTCAGTAAGAAACTCGCGGGTCATGTTGCAAGATAATCCAAATTCCGTTCTTAGTACAAATGTGTTTCTACATACAAGCTTGTTACAATACCTCTGCTATGCCTTCAGAAAACAGATGGTTTAGCTAACTGAAGTGCTAATCTTCCACTGGTCGTGACAGAGAAAACAGACATGTTCATTGTACCAACTGAAGGAAAATCCTTTTTTCCCTCGCGAGCACAATGAACAGTGAACCATGGCTTAACATCGTCCTAAGGACTGGAAACGTTTTCAGTTGACAACAATTCAGCCTCCCCAACATCTGCTTGGAGAATACATCTTACCACCGTAACAGCAGAGTGTGTTCCACATATTGCAATGCCTGGATCATATCTGTCCACCTACATGTACATGTACATGACTTTGTACTGCGTATGCTCCCAGCAACACAGCATTTATACCTTTCCATCCGCCGAGTGTCGATCAGGCTCAATTACCGCACAGTGGCAATTACTGATGTCATTTGAGAGGAAAGAGGTTTGTAGCAGCAGGGCTGGAAATACTGGGTTCATGTACACTTCTGTGCACCCAAAATTGGAGCTGTGCACCTAATTTCTTGACTTGGTATTTGTCTAGGATTACATACATGTATATAAAGGCCCTCTCGCACACTAGTATGCAGCAGGACTGGAAATACTGGGTGCATGTGCACCTGCATGTGTGCACCCAAAATTTGAGCTGTGCACCTAACTTTTGATTGTGAATGCACAAGTGCACCTAGTACATTTTTTTGTAGGCTGTAGAGTAGAGGCACTATTGTACACTAGTGTACAGAATATTCTTGAAATTCAACTACAGTAGAGTAATATAACCTCTGTTGTACAGTCATCAGGGGTTCATCTGAATCGGGAAAGAGGGGCGATGCGCCCTCTTGTTTCATTCCAGCGCCCCCTTGTCGAATTCAGATTTTAGCTTAATATCCAGCATACAGCCTTCACTCAGCTATTGATTCTTCCATGAATACATAGAATTCACTCCCTCGCCTGTGTGTATTCCCTCTTGTTTAATTTTTCTAGAAAAACCCCTGCAGTCATGTACTTTGATGTGAAAATGTTTATAAGTTAGATATAAAATTTCAGATTGAAGTTCTTAAGAGAGGCAGTAGAGTTCGTAAAAATACATTTTGCTGACATTCTATCTTCTTCTATGTTGTGCACTCAGAATTCTTTCTGTGCACCTAAATTTCTAGGCTAATTTCCCAAAAATTTATTTTGAGCCCTCAGAGAAAGTGGTTTGTGGCAGGAAATACGCCATTCAAGGACCATTCCCGTATCTTTGTAATTTCCTGTATTTAACGACACTCATACAACGTGAGTGTAGCCACGACAGACAGCGGAAATGGGATTTGATATCGCTTTAATGTGATTACTGGGAGGCTGAAGGGTTGCAGCCTACCCATAGCTTTCCCCATGTGAGAATCAAAGTCATAATGGGTAAAGAGAACAGCCCTGGCTTGGTATGACATCATTTTTTTTCATTTTAATTTCTACTTCCAAGAAACTAGATACACTGGGATGCAACACCCCCATCATTCAGGACAATGGCATTTATGTTCAGTTTTGTAATTACTGGTAGACTGGAGGGCTGCCTACCCATATACCATGTGAGAATCAAATTGATGGTTGGTAAAGAAAACAGGACTACAGTGTAGTTTGGTATGACATCATTTTTTTCAATACAATTTCTACTTCCAAGAAAAGAGGAAGAACCCCTGTCATTCAGGACAATGGAATTTATGTTCATTTTGTTAATGTGATTACTGGTACACTGGAAGGTTGCCTATATACATGTACCCATAGCATGTTGTTGTTGTTTGTTGTTGTTTCTGTTTTATTTAGCCAGGGTGGCCCAACTCAGTGCACTATACACTGCTTTGCCCTGGGGCCCTGGATAACACAATACAATCAGTACAAAACATAATTCTAAAATACATATACACCGATACATACAAAATTTACAGAGCCATAATCCATACTCGTAGTCCATATTCCGTTCCTATCGTAAGGTGAGGTCAGAGGTCAGCATTCCCCATGTGAGAATCAAATTCAATATTGGTAAAGAAAACAGGACTGGCTTGAAATGACATCACTTTTTTCAATACAATTTCTACTTCCAAGAAGAGAGGAAGAACTATCGGTTACCGTACATACACTGGGATGCAGCAACTCCGTCATTCACGGTTTCATTCATATTCATTCATTCATTGGTTTGTTCATTTGTCAGTTTGTTCATTCATTCATTTATTCACTAGTTATCTACCAAAAATAGTTAAGCCATAGCTAGCACATCAGTCAAACTCAAACATCAACCACCAAAATGTGCTTTCATCAGTTATCTTAACCCATCTAAACACAAAAAGGTTGGAAACAACCACATAAAAATTGATCAACGAAGACAAATAAAAGTACTCACTCCTTTCCTTCATGTGGGTCAGCATAAAAATCCTGTGTCAGAAAAAGCGAAAAAGTTGTCAGTTCCAAGGCAAATTGTTGCATATTTCTAGCCTAGTGTCATCCTGTTTTGTTCCAGGCTCTACCTTCACCCTTGCTTCATCGAACAAAGGTAGAGCCTGGAACTAACCAGGATGACACTCCCCAAGATAGCATTTTTCCATTCTTCACAATTCATTTTCATTTAATCTAGCACTGAAGTATGGTTTTAAGATGCATATCAATTGCACACTACTGGTATACATGTACTATGTAATCAGGGCTCGAAATAGTGGGTGCATGTGCACCTGTCCTGTGTGCACCGAAAATTGGAGCTGTGCACCTAATTTTTGACTGTGGGTGCACTGGTGCACCTAGATATTTTTGTAGCCTATAGGGTAACTATTGTACACTAGTATGCAGAATATTCTTGAAATGTAAGTATCAGAAAAAGAAAAATAACCTTTTGTAACAATTGTACTTTCTTTAATGTATTACTTGTTTATAAAAGTTAATACAGTCAAACCTGCCCAAAGAGACAACTCAGGGAACCAATAAAATAGGGTCTACATGTATGTTGACAGGTGGTCACTATATACAGACAGGATTTGTAATGCTTGACAATGTGTCAATGGGAAAAATCATGTAAGCGACCACCAAAATGTGTGATTCTTAATTATGTAGAGGTGATCCCTATGTAGAGGTGGTCACTTGTAACTGAGGTTGGACTGTATTTCTAAATACAAATTAACCCAGAATTCAGAAATGTCTTAATCAAGAAAATGAAGAAATGATCTTACCAGTTCTTCTACCAGGTCTCTGATAACTAGTCCGCTCTCGTTGGTTCGCTGCGACGTGACCCAGAGCCATCCACCGTCCATGGTGTTGTGAACCATGAACACATCGCCCTTCTCAAAACTAACGTGGAGCGGAAAAAGTCATCTTTATTCAGAGGAAAAGGGCACGTATTTTCATCGTCATACAAGAAATATGAATAATCAGCAAAAAAAGTGGTCTTTGATATTGTGTTTCTGAAAGCTTAATTGACGTCAGGACGAGAGGAAAACGTCATCTTTTGAAGTAAACATACTCCTACAGGGAAAAGCTATTCATTGTTCGTAAGATTATATATATGTTTAAAAGGATTATCAAATAGATTTAGTCTTTCATATATGCTTTCAAAGCATATATGATGTCATGACCAAACGAAAACATCATCTTTTGAAGGAAACTATTTAGGGAAAAGGCAATAGTTAATTTGTAAGAAGTCTGTTTAATTTAAGTATCAAACAGTCTTTCATACCGCGTTTCTCAAAGCTTATAGACGTCATAACCAGAAGAAAACGTCATCTTTTGAAGGAAACTATTTAAAAGAAAAGCTATTTATCGACTGTAAGAAGTATGTTTTATTTAATCATCAAATAGGTTAGTCTTTCACATCGTGTTTCTCAAAGCTTATGTGATGTCAACAGAAAAGAACGTCACCTTTTGAAGGAAACTATTTAGGGAAAAACTATTTACTGTTTGCAAGGAGTATGTCTAATATGATTATCAAATAGATTTAGTCTTTTATACATGCTTCTCAAAGCTTATATGACGTCATGACAAAAAGAAAACGTCATGTTTTGAAGGAAACTATTTTGGGAAAGGCCATTCATCCTTTGTAAGATGTAATACTATGTTTTATATAAACATCAAATAGAGTAGTCTTTCCTTTTATATCATGCTTCTCAAACCTAATATGATGTCAGGACAAAAAAAGCATCATCTTTAGGAGGAAACTTTTCAGGGAAAAGCTATTCATTGTTTGTAGGAAGTATGTTTAATATCAAATAAATCTGTTTTTCATATCTTGCTTCTCAAAGCTTATGTGATGTCACCAGAAGATAACATCATTTTTTGAAGGGAACTATTTGGGGAAAAGCTATTCATTGGGTGTAAGAAGTATCTTTAATATAAGTTTCAAATAAATTAAGTCTTTCACATTATGCTTCTCAAAGCTTATATGACGTCATCACGAGAAGAAAACATCACCTTTTGAAGTAAACTATTCAGGGGAAAGCTATTCATTGTTTGTAGGAAGAATGCTTAATCATTTAATGTAATATTTTAAGATATCACATCTTGCTTTTCAAAGCTTATGCGACGTCATAAAAAGAAGAAAACATCATCTTTTGAAGGAAACTAAGAAACTATTCAGGGAAAAGTTATTCATTGTTTGCAAGAGGTATGCTTAACATGATTATCAAATAGATTAAGTCTTTCATATCCTGCTTTTCAAAGCTTAAATGACGTCATGCCCAAAAGAAAACGTCATATTTCCTGTAAAGACTCTTCATCCTGTGTAAGATGTAATGTTTAATGTTTACTAAGTAGGCCGGTCCTCGTTGCTATTTCCCTGCCCACGTTGTGAAAGTATTCCCGGTATGAGAACATCAATACAACCATCCTGTGACGTTTTTTATTACGTAACAGGACTCAGTGTATTCCCATGGTTGGGAATGCGTTTTCTTACTTTTCTTGTTACTTCTTATACACAGAAAAAAATTCTTAAAAGAAGAAAACTTTCTGTGTTTAAGAAAACTATTTTGTCCACGACTTAAGAATGTCTTTCTTAAGTTATTTTTTCTTAGAAAATTTGTCTTGAAGCAAGATAATTCAAGAAAGGGGAGAAAAAAAATCTTATATTTTCTTAACATAACAAGAAAAATAATCTTGAAGTTAATAAAAACAAGAAATTTAGACTTGTTTTTCTAGAAATTCTTAATGGTTAAAAACTTGCTGAGAAATAGTTTCTTAACTTAATAGAATTAGGAAAGTGTTCGTTGTTATGAGATTTCCCATGGAAACGATCAGACAAATTCATCAATTTTTCTTTCTTATTCATTCTTGAAATTCTTAATATAAGAAAATTTGTCCACGAGTTAAGAAAAAACAAGAAAACTAGAAAAACAAGAAAAATTATTTCTGGTAGTGTATAGGTGCATATGCAGTTTTGTGCACCCAAAATTGGAGCTGTACAGCTAATTGTTGAATGTGGGTACATCGGCACATCTACATGTTGATATTCATTTAGGGTTCAGGTAAACTGATACATGTAAGGTACTACAGTGTACTCTAGTATAGAGTATATCATTGACATTTCAGTGTCCAAAAGAATAGTAAAACCTTTGTTCATCTGTCCAGGTCACCTGTGATGAGTCTATTTTGTAACCATTAAACGTGATGTAGGGTAAATATGGCAAATGATATTGATACAAATTTTTATAATAGATAATTTTATTTGCAAGTTCTTGCCCGAAGGCTAATTGCAACATGAAACAATACATAGCAAGGGTATACTGTACAGATAGTGAGAGTTAACAATGTTGACTAGTAGAACACATGGCTATTCTAAAAACTACTACGGAATGCAATCTACGCTTTTTGGGTTTGACTTCTTTTTTGGGTTTGACTTTTTTTATAGGCTCATTTGTTTTTTGGAATGTGCCCATGTAAGACATATTTTCTTTCATATTAGCCACAATGTGAATCAATATCTCATGAAAGACCTTAAGGTAAAATAAAAGATGTCCACTTGTTATTTCTTGAGGAAAGGTTGCAGGTTGAGACCTACCTAAGCTCATCAGTGTCAGGCACTCTTGTGTAGGGCAGGATGGCACGGACTAGTCTACGGCTCTGAACAGGCTGCAAACAGACACACAACATACTTAGTGTTACTGCTCATCTATTGACCTGTATCAGTCAGGACCAAATTGAGTACCTAGCTTTGGTTACAAATGTCCTCTCCGATGTGATGTAAAGCCAGTCGAGAGGTCCCGTGTTTGAGGAGAGCGACCACACTTATTGAAAAGTGTAGGGGTCCGTCCTGATGTGAGTTGACCAAAACCTTACAGTCTTGTGTGCGGTCAGTGCCTGGGGTCCCCAATTTAATGAGGTTAAGCACGTAACAACAAAGAAGAAGAAGATGAGGGACCAAGCAAGTATTATTTCACCCTACATAACCCTGTCAAGCATGGCTTTTTCTACGTTCTCAATATTGTATTCCAGTATCTCTAACTAAAGTGTCAGTTAAAGTCAAACTTCTGCAATGCACTCGAACTGTTGAGAACTGTTTATAAGGTTGTGTACTTGAGAAAACTATGTTGAAAAAAAAAGGAGAGAAGTAGTTGAAGGTAGTGGCATTGCTGCTTACCTCCTTAATTTTTTAGTTAGAATGTCAGATTGTGGGGTCGTGTGGCGTAACGGCAGGATTTTCGACTCAGAACCAATGGGTTCTGGGTTCGAATCTCCTGCTGCCACCGATCTTGTGCCTTTGGGAAAAAAGGTACTTAACACGATATTCCCCACTCCACCCAAGTGTAAAAATCGGGTACAAATGTGTTTGGGTCACGACATCAGCAATAGTTGCCTGTGTCCCACCTGTATTGCACTGTTGCAATTCCAATAAATCCAAATCCAAATCCAATCCAGATTCAAGCTCTGAAGAGAGGCAGAAGGGTACTTTGTAATTAGGTTTTGCTGACATTTAGCAAAAGGGAGGTAAAGACCCTGTCTGTACCAGGCTTTACAAATCTTGATACATCCAGCCTCAGGATAGATCCAGATTTGCGAAGCCTGATAAAGTAGAATGTCAGCAAAAATGCTAATGCCAAATTCTTTTCTCTGCACATACATTTTCAGTTAAGGTGTACCAGTTCAACTAACTTCGACCAACATAATTCCACCAGGATACACAATTCCGCCACCCTGAAAAGATACGTCCAAACAGATCTCCAACCCAACGTCCCCCAGTATAATGCACTCCTGTATATCTAAACTGTGCATACCTAGGGGGTGCTGCACTAGAGATCTCTCAAACCCACTGTTTTTCAAATTGATGGATTTATGTAACCCCGCAGATTAATGTTACATGTTGTATTCTCCAACATGAATTCTCAAAACTACTTACCTCGGGGGGAGGCACGGGATACATGAGTTTCTCGTCCTTCAGGATACAGGACCAGTTTGTGTAGTAGCCGATCAGATCTGATAGGGAGTCAAACTGGCGACCACCGATGTAGAAGTCTCCACACATGGCTATAATCCTGTGAGGTAAAGGGAAAAGGTAGGTCAAGGTAGTCCCATAGCCTTGCTGTAAACTGTGTTTAGGGCACGGTATTGGAAGGCAGAGCCCCACCCTCTCCTTCCATCACCTTTTACCTCCTGAACCAAAGTCAGTTTGACTCCTCAACTGAAGTCAACAACCCTAAACACAAGTTGCTGCCAGTTTGTAACAAGGCAATCAGAGATGGCAGACTTCAACACTTCAGATGGTAAGTGCCTCTGGCAGAACATACAGAAATTGCCATGTGGAAACACATTGTTACACGCATAAACACAGATAGAAAAGCCAAAAGCAAGACTTCACTCCCTTTTAGTAAAGGAACAAAGACTAAAACACGAGATATGCCTCTTGGAATGCTCAGGATGTTTTTAATCTTCTCTCTGACTAGCCTGGATGCCAGACACCTCAATCTTTGTAATATCTATCTATCTATCTATCTATCTATCTATCTATCTATCTATCTATCTATCATTTCTCAGAGTCTACGTGTAACTCAGGGGGCCCTGTTGTAAAATTTCATTGCGGGCATGTTGGCCCTAAAGCTGAGGACTTGGCCTGTGTTGGCCCTGGAAGCAGTCTGGCATCCAGGCTACCCTCTGACATGCTAAACCTTTAGGACACTGAAGTAGCCGTTTGGCACCCCATTCCCTATTGTTAGGAAACAGGTAGAAGGTTAAGCTTACATCATCAATACATGATAAAGATTACAATGTGAAACTAACTAAAGACATTTACCTGAAGTGGTCGATACCCTTGACTCCAAAGTACGAGAGGACGTAGGAGCCGGGCTTCCGTTCGCTCTCCCGGATCAGGTAACTGCTGAGCTTGCCGACCCGGCGTAACCGCTCCTCTGCAGACACCCTCCCCAGTCTGCCATGGTACCAGCTGGAACAGTGGGGATATGATACACAATGATTATTGTGCTGCTATATATATATGTAGTCAAATCTGTCCAAGATGACCACTCAGGGGACCAATAAAATCTGGTCTAGTTTCTCATTACAGGGCTCGAAATAGTGGGTGCATGTGCACCCAGTGCACCCAAAATTAGAGCTGTGCACCTAATTTTTGACCCTGGGTGCACTGGTGCACCTATATATTTTTGTAGCCTATAGGGTTAAGGTACTATTGTACACCAGTATACAGAATATTCTTGAAATGTAAGTATAAAAAACAGCATGATAACTTTTTACTGTACTTTATTTAATGTATTATTTGTTTAAAATTTTGAAGTTAGCTATAAAATTACAGATTGAAGTTCTTAAGAAAGGCAGCAGCGTTAAACTTTGTAATTATGTTCTGAAGAACATTCAACTTTATTTTATCTGGTGCACCCAAAATTCTTTCTGTGCACCCAATTTTTTGAGTTGGGTGCACCAGTGCACCTATTCCCAAAGATGAATTTCGAGCCCTGCATTAATTGAGTAGCTACCTCTATAGAAGGTTAAATCCAACACACACACACACTCACATACACATGGGTAAACACACACACACACATATACACACTCACAATCTCTCTCACACACACACACAGACACACAGACACACTGTGACAGACATATAGACACACAAACACAAATACACACACTCACATGTTCACACATACACACACACATGGATATGCACATACACCCCCCGACACACACACACACATACATACATACATACATACACACTTATATGCAAGTTATAGGCACACAGACACACACAAACTTGAACCCATGCATAGACAGATATAAATACACACACTCATACACATACAGAGAAGCAAGCCAAACGTTTCTCTGCTGAAGTGAAGAAATCAAACATACACATTCTATGCACAACCATATGTATAACATACAGTACAAATAAATCAATTCTTCTTTCTATTCCGTGCCCCTCACGTACTAGTGTTGTTAACATTGTTAACAGAATGATCCACAGCAGACCCAGCTTACTTCCCTGCCGCCCACACACGTCCATACAGACTACGCCCCCACAGTCTACCGCACAGCTCCGCAGATTAACATATACATCATGGACGAGCTACGCACAACTGATAATTCATAGGAAAAGGGACAAAAATTCAATCCAGAGATATCAGTAATGTTTCTTGAACAGATTCACATCTCTAAACCACATTAGCACCTTGTGACATATTCCGATGAAGCATCCAGAGCAAGCCTATATAATATATTTTCCAATCTATAGCTATTTACATGTAGATGTTTCTTGCCAAAGTGCTTGGCTGGCTCTACACGTACTCTTTTGGAAACAAGCAAACATTCTTGGAGATGGGTACTTAGTAATGCTGAATAGACAATTACACATGTTACCACTCACCCATTAGACGTGACAATACAATATGAGACATGAATATATGTAACCATATTTACGTTGAATTCAAATACTACTGTAGGTTTTATGACACCTAAATGCCATGACACAGTACTAAAGGATCTATACATAGTTCAGGGTTGAAATAACAGCAATATAATAAAAATGCCAATGACTGTTGGCTGGTATGATGAATTCACATTATCACCTCAGGAAAGAGGTCAATGACCTTTGACAGGAGTATTGTTTTTGTCTGGGGTTGTGGGTTTGCAGCTATACATATAACTCAAGATGCTTTTGATGGATTTGTTTGAATGTCAGCATATTGGTAGCTATTGAGGTCTCACTCAATCTCTTGCTACTCAGTCTCACTCTCACTCTCACACCCACTCACTCACTCACTCACTCACTCTCTCTCACTCACTCACTCACACACTCACTCACACAATCACTCTCACTTACTCACTCACTCACTCACTCACTCACTCATCACTCCAACTCACCCACTCACTCACTCACTCACCACTCACTCACTCACTCATTCACTCATACTCTCAACCAGTCACTCACTCACTCTGACTCACTCACTCACTCACTCACTCACTCCACTTGAAATAGAACAAATATGTCAAGATCTACATTCAAATGGTGCAAAAATTGGGAACTGTCACTTGAAAGAATTTCCAGGCAATGCATGCATGTAAGTGTTTAATGGCCAAAAAAACATATAAACTACTGAAACACACACACACACACATGTACATATATAGTAGCATGCACAGTCCAGTGATTAGTGCCTCTGGACCAAGAGGTCATGAGTTTAAATCCTGGCTGTGTCGCTCATCCAACCTGCACGCTACTGGAAAGGGTTGCAGTCCTTAGGACAGGTCGGTTGTTGTACTTGTTGAAAAGAGCAAGGGGAATTTCCCCGCTACAATGAACCTGAGAATACTGCACATAGCGTCTGTCTTCTCTGTCATGACCAGTGGAAGAGCAGCTCAATGGGTTTGAGATGACTTTCACTTTCATTTTCATTTTCACATACAACACACACACATATACCACTAACACATACATGTACAGGCACACACACATGCACACACAGACACAAACTTTTACAAACACACACACACACAGACAGACAGACAAGCCAACACACAATACTTCCCCCTTTACTGTGTTGTAAAAATCATGCAAACATACCAGTTCTTGGTTGGTGAAACTGTTTATCTGAACTTCAGGCAGGCTGGATAAACTTCACGCCTATCTCATACAAATCCTGACATCAGCCAATGTTGGCCTTGCAGTTTTCTGTATCATCTTTTAAAAATATCATTTCCAAAGGCAGGTATAGCGCTCTCCAAGGCATAAAACTCTCCAGTGTTGTTGATAGATAAATAAGATATTTGCCTAGAAATTCATGACACACTATCTTTAAAGACCCCCCCCCCCAACCCATCCAACAATCACACAATTACACATTCGTCGTAGATCGTCGTACGATTTTGATTACGTAGAATTGTCAAGCAGGCTGTGACAGAAATACCCCCATAAAACTAAGGCTCTAAAACAGCCTTTCCGTAACGCGACAGCTGAATATACTTTGCAGGACACACGCACAATTTTCCTAAGAATAACCCTCAGTTTGCTTGTTGCGATATCGTACGATGATCGTACGGCGTTTGTGAGAGGGCCCTTACTCTGTCTCGGGAGGGGCCACCAACGCAGCGTCGATCTCTTCGTCTTCGCACTCGGCGTCCGCGATCCCCTCGAAGGGGTAGTCTTCCTCGTGAAGAGACAGATCCTGCACTTCCCGGAGGGGAGAATCTCCAGCCGAATCTTCCGCCATCTTGGACACGCCCTTCCCTTGGCGGGGTCACAGGTCACGCGCCAGCTGGGTGGACGCACTTCTGCCCAGAAGCGACGTCTTCCGGCTCAAGGAGAGAACTGCAGTTGAAGACGCCCGCATTTCATTTGAGAGCCGTGTGACTCCAAAGGGCATGAATCTGAATTGCTGAAAATAGGACAACGCGCAGTCGGTTAGATTCAGCAATATAACGTTAGAATGAAATTTAGTCAAAGGGAAGTGATTTCCCTCAACTTCAAATGTTTTTTTTTTCGGGAGACTTCCGAATTCTTTAAAAACCCTCGCTTCGCCGAGGCCACACTCACAATTGTATCGTGACTATTTTTAAAAATATCAGACATCGATGACGAAAAAGAATTTTATTGACATCTTATTCCCGCCGCAACTCTACGCCAATTTGTCGGTATTCTTATTTCTTTTTACAGTCACCTCGATTTGTACAAAACATGCCGCTTAATTTGTTGCCGCTTTTCTTGATTTCCCGTAGGTCTGATCTAATTTAAGAAACCCCCAGAGAGTCATCAAGACAGACTAAAGATTATAGTGTCGGCAATGAATTTTCTTAACCTTGGCTTTCAGACACAACCAAGCAGCTGTTCTAGAGGCAGATTGCCAACCTCTCGTCTGAAGTTTCAAGACGTTCAGGCGTGACATCGTGCAGCTCTATTGGAGATGTCTTAATTTATGCCAGACATGATGAACGTGCCGAGTCACATGAGTGGATGAAGTGTGTCCTTTTGAAATTTGGAAAAGCTAGTCACATAGTCACCATGCCCGTAGCCAGGGGGGGTTCGGGGGGTTCGTCCGAACCCCCCCACAGGCCTGAAGGTCCACTTTCACAGGCTTGAAGGTCCACTTTTCAATGTTCAAGATTTTTTTTCAAGGCGGACTTAATTTGTATTTGCATCACCAGCAAGGCCACAGAGGTTAGAATCCTAGAAAAAACCTGCTCGAGCTCACTTTGACTTTGTCTCTGATTTTTCCTCTCAAATTCTGTCGAAAACACAGGAAATGTCCTTTCAGAAGGTTCAATTCTTAGAATTTGAAACGCTCCAGGGTCCACTTTTTAACGTCCAAGTTTTTTTTTTCAGGGCGGACTTATTTGTATCAGCAGCGGGGCTGGAATCCTAGAAAAACTGAAATCGTCTCAAAAACATGGGAAATGCCATATCAGAAGGTTCAATTTTTAAAATTTTCCGGGGGGGGCATACCCCCGGAGCCCCCTAGGAAGCTCGCGCCTGCGGCGCTTGTCTCGCGCCTGCGGCGCTCGATGGTCCCTCAAATATTAAAACGAACCCCCCCACTCAAAATCCTGGCTACGGGCATGGTCACATTTCTGAGGCCGTAGGGCCACTGTGTCTAGGGCACGGTATTGGAAAGCGGAACCCATCCCTCTCATTCCACCACAATTTAACCTCCCCAACCGAAGTCAGGTACCCATTTTTACACCCGGGAGGAGTGAGGTACGTCGTGTCAAGTGCTTTTCCCAAGGGCACAAGATCGGCGACATGACAGGATTCGAACATCTGGTTTCTGGGCCAAACACCCTGCCGTTACGCCACAAATAAAATTTGACTCCATCTTAAAATACAGAAATACGATGATATGCAACGCTACCCGGAAATGGTCCGCCTCACAAGCAAAGCAATGGTTTCAATCGAAGTACACGTTGGTGGATAAAGTTTTTTTTTTCTACTGAAACTGAAAGAGATTGTCGAAAGGGAACTTCAATCTCACGGTTCATTGCACGTTGAATATTATGTGTATTGAACTGTGGTCTAAATTCGCTTTAAACTTGACACCAGGGGGGGGGGGGAAGAAAACCACGTGGAACAGTTGACATATCAGACGACCTGGAGATCAGCTCAGACTTTGGCACAGAAGATTGTACAGGACAGACCCAGATGGAAAGAAAATGTCATGTCCTTATGTCTCAACGGGGACGAAGAGGATAAGTATATAAAGTAAAGTAAGACCGCGCGAGATTTGGCTTGATGACGATCACGTATCTTGGAGCAAATTTAGCCTGGCGCTACGTTGATATTAAGTCACAATATTATGTGTTAAATTCACGCGATAAAAGTATAATGATGGTAACTGATACTATTCTGTAACTTTACCAATGGAATTTCCCATTGTTTTGACATTTCCGAGCTTATAATAAATACAAAATGTATCATATTCTAGTACTGTACACGTCTGCATGGGAGGTTTGGACTCAACTTTCAAATATTGGGTGAAAACCCCACCCTTCCAGGTTATTTCCAAGCAGATGTCTGGGGAGGCTAACTGGGAAGCGGCTTGTCACAGAAACGGGTAGCTTTAAAAAACGTAACGATTTAGCATCACCCAACGTCTGCTTGGAGTTTACGCCCCACACCTCTATCTGGAGTAGTCATCCACATACGCAAGACTGAGGTGGTGTTACATGTATTCTCCTACGGTTAGAGTTAAGACCCCCATTTCACGAGACAGCCGTCGCGCTGCGACTTGAATTACATTTGTGTAACCCTTGACTTCATAATTGAAATATCATGCAGAATGTAAAAGTATGACTGAAAAAACAACAAAGCGTAAAAGATTCGTTTTTTATGTATGAAATTCGCTGTGCCCCTGTGCGCTCTGTCAAATCTCTCGGTCACTAACCTTAGGCTACACTAAGGTTAGCCTCTAAACAGGCTCCAAAGGTCGCTGGAAAAATCGTAGAAATTGGCCAACATGCCAGAGAAGTTAGTCCGCTATAGAAGTTACAGTTTGCGACTTCTAAATGGATGACACATTGCCCTCTCTCCGTAACCGACTCCTTTAGCATACTATTAACTCTATTTGGTCAATTTCTACTATTTTCCCAGTCATCCGCGGGGCCTGGTAGAGGCTACACTGAGGTCACCGCCCTAGTGGAATGGGGTGACGGCTAGAACCAAAAGGCTCTGGGTTCGAATCCATGGCACTAGGTCGACTCTAGCAACAAAGAGTCTTTTATCATCACAAGCGTCACGCACACCTTTTCTCAATCAAACCCGGTCGGCGCGGTTCAGGCTTTATGAACACAGCGTCCGTCTCAGCTTGTCTCTTCCTCGGTAAAAATAAACCGTGCCTTGAAGTCCGGCCAACTCCTCTTCCAAAAGTTACAAGGGGCCTCTACGGTTGTTAGTGGTCGCACAAAAGCTAGACTAAACACAATCATGAAGAGGAACAATACCTGGCTACTACGCGAGTTTGGCAGCGGCACCGGTCTAGATATCTGTGCCCGGACAAATAAATACTGAGACCGGCTGACGCAGCACCTCAGCGTGCAGAATGAGATCCACACTTTGCTTAAAGTTCACGCGACAATGAACTGTTGAAAGTCGTGATGTGATTTGTTCAACTTCTCATTTCCCGGACTAGGCAACCTTCCAACCGGCTTGGTGTATCTGATTGATTCTCTGTCTATGTTCTGTGTTTCTGCAAACTGCAAAGACACGATGAAATATCAATTACAAGCCTCGATTCCTTAGTTCTGGGGTGTGTCTGAAAACTCTGAATGCAACTTAAAGAAGCTGCAAACTGTAAGTTCATACGTACGTGCGTCTGGTACGTACGCTTTGATATGTCACGAGACATATTGTTCTACGTACTCTACTTTCTGCGATACGAAAATATACCTTTTGTACGTTTCTGTAAATCGCCTTTAATACTACACCAGTTTTTACAATATTAAAGAACAGTACAAAGACCAGACTGTAAGATTTGACCCACTCACGCCGGGATGGACCCCTACTCTTTTCGATAAGTGCGGCTCTCCTTTAAACTCGGGGTCTACGGCTTTACAATCCATCTGAGAGGGAGCCGAAGCTAGGTGCTCATTTTCACTTGAGTCGTGAGGAAATAGATGTCAAGTGCCTTTCCCAAGGGCACAACATTGGGGCCTGTTAGGGATTCGACCCCAGAACCTTTAGATTCTAAGTCAACAACCTTAGTTCAACTTTAGGTCAACGACCTTGGTTCCAATAAATGAAGAGGGGGGTTGATGATACCACAATCAGGTTACCCCCTCTGTCCAGCTGCCTTTACATACTTCAACTCCCTGTCCAGGAGCCCAGTCGGATGTCTCTTCTTTATTTCTATGAACAGCCCAATGTTGTTCCCTATAAACCCGTGAGGATGTGACCCGGGCCCGTGGGCGTGCGGTGATATATGTCTGGCGCCCCCCCCCACCCCCCCCCCCTCCCCACATTGCTCCGCGCCTTCGCAGTTGGCAGTGAAGTTTCGCGCCAGACACCTTGCGATTTCTGGGGGTCACCGAAACCCGGAACAGCTGACAGTATGATGGAGAGGGGGGTTACTGCCTGGCGAGGTGGCGCACCGTGGGACCCGGTCTGGCGGATATGGAAATTCCGCATGTTATGCTAGCCTCCACCAGGCCCTCCTACGGGCGTGTGGATCGTAGAATTCGGCATGAAAAGGAATAATTAGCCAGTAGATCACATAGCGGAGCCTGCAAATATTCTTCCGGCGTAGTTAGTCTGGTAGCCTCCACCAGGCTCCACTGGGCGCTGGGAAGAGCAGAAAAGTCCTTATGTTATGCTAGGGCTAGCCTCTACCAGGCACCACTGGGCGCTAGAAACTTCGGAACAGAAAATTCATTTTGTTATGCTAGGGCTAGCCTCTGCCAGGCTTCACAGGGCGCTGGAAAGAGCAGAAAATTCCTTATTATTTGCTAGGGCTAGCCTCTGCCAGGCTCCAGAGGTCGCTGGAAAGAGTAGAAAACCATTGGCCAAATAGACAGACTGTACATATTAAACATGTCATAGGAGTCAACCGGCAGTTTGCAACCAACTTCGTGAGCCTGTCGGGAGTCGCCGTCCGCCGCCAACCACCTTGTCCTTTTTGTATGTTTGATGTTTTGCAAATAAATTGAAAAAAAAAGGGCAAGCTGTACTCCACGGCCGGCTTACTTCGTGGCATGTTATTTGTCAATTTGTTATGGCCAATTTCTGCTCTCTTCAGCGACGTACCTGTGGAGCCTGGTAGAGGCTACATTTGTAGGTCACCGACCCGTCCTCTATGGCCTGTGCCTGTCTATATATACATAGCTGGCTCGCTTTCTACAGTCACAGTATTGTTCAGAAGTACCATCCTCCTGACGACAGCACATAGCGGAAGTTGTTGTGGTTTCTGGCTCCCGTTGGGCCAGAGACCGTCTGTCTTGGTACAGTAGTGCCTTCTTTGCAGGCCTTCTAGAAGCCCCTAGCCCCCCGGTCAGGCCCTCCTACGGGCGTATGGATCGTAGATTTCGGTAGGAAAAGGAATAGTAGAGTCAGTCCACGGTGAAGATCACATTTCGCCTGCAAATGAAACTCTGGCAAATATTCTCCCTATAGCCGACGTAGTTAGTCTGGTAGTGATCAAGAAGTGCCGGCGTTTATCAGTGCTGTGGGAGCGCTGGTTCGCGATTTTAGATATATGGTCAGGTTCTTCTAATGCCGGGATATCGTTTCTGCGCCTCTAGAAGAAACGACATCCCTGCATTAGAAAATCGCGAATCAGCGCTCCCCCAATAACTTGAAACGCCGGAACAGGTGGCCGGTGTTCCAACACTCCTAGAAGTCCTGCAAAGGAGGCTAGTCTTCTATGGCCTGTCTATAGCTGACTAGCTTTATACAGTCACAGCATTGGCGAACAGTTACCCTAGTCACAGAAACAGTATTGTTCGTGATCAAAACTACAGCGACAGCGGAAGTTCTTGCGGTTTCTGGGCCCCGTGGGTTAAAGAGACCGTCTGTCTTTTGGTAAAATTAACTTTCTCCACAATCTGGCGGAAACATTTTCCGCTGAGAGCGTCCTCGGTAAAGAACCACCCTTGGAGCGCTGATTCGCGATTTCAGATATATGGTCAGGTTCTAATGTCGGGATATCGTTTCTGTGCCTCTTAGTAGATGAAGCGATATCCCGGCATCGGAACCTGCACATACATTTAAAATAACGAATCTGCGCTCCCCCCAAAATGAACTCCAGCGCTCCTAGAAGCCCTGCTGCAAAGGAGGCAACTAGTCCTCTATGTTGTCTTTTCAGACATACTTTTGCAGTTTGCACGATATTTCAATTATGAAGTCAAGGGTTACACAAATGTCATTCAAGCTTTATACAGTCACAGTGTTCTTGAACGGTGAACAGTTACAGTATAGTGTTCAGAATTACAGCGACAGCGGAAGTTCTTGCTGTTTCTGTGTCCCGTTGGCTAGAGAGACCGTCTGTCTTTGTAAAATTAACTTTCTCCACAACCTGGCAGAAACATTTTCCGCTGAGCGCGTAATACATGGTAAAGAACCACCCTCGGAGCCAATCAGGACCGCTCGTGGTAGGTTGACCTTTCGGTTGACCCTTCCAGGGTGGTAAGCATCCGGTGAGTTTCCCGTGTTCTACTTTAGTGGCCTTTCCTTCCCCCCAGGCACAGGTTGACACTTCTAGGACGCGTGTTTCCTCACCTGGCAGTTTAAATCTTGGATCATAATGAATGAATGAATGAATGAAGACCTTTATTGTACACACATACCTACTGGGTTCAGTACAGGTCACAAAATAATAATAACAACTTTATTGCAAGTTCATGCCCGAAGGCTAATTGCAGACAAACAAGTACATGGAAATACATGGGAGTCAAAAATAGTTATTTAGACTACTGTGAAAGTTCTAAGTTAACTAAGGTTGACTATGGTTGTGGTTGGGTTTGACAATAATAATAGCATACAAATACATCTATACAGTGTCAAATTACTACAAGAATTATTAACTAAAGTTACATGGATTCGACTTCTCGTTTCTTTGTAATGGTGAATATGTAAGAGGAGATATGTTCCATAATCAAAGGTTTGTCAAACTCATTAAAAAATATCAATATGTCTATATTGCTTTGGTGTATGAAGTATGGAAACATAATAATCTGTTGAGCGAGTTGGCAAGAACCACCCTTTGAGCTAAATCAGGATCGCTATCTACCCCCCCCCCCCAGGCACTGGTTGGCACTTCTAGGACACGTGTTTCCTCCCCTGGTAGTTTTACGCGACAGACCATCTCTTGTCGACACTTAATCCTGGATTGTTCACGCCAAATTAAACGCTCAAAGCTGTTCAACCTTCTTTCCGCTTGCTCAACAGAATTTGATACATTTCATCCAATAGATAAATTAAACTACATTCTTACTGTGTACAAATAGGAAGGTGAATATATCACAGAATGTTTAGACCTTAGAACTAGAAGTGTAAGTGATACTTTAAACTCGACATGTGGAATTATCCATATACTTGTACTTAGGTTAATCATTTTGTATCCAATTGTTCGTTTTCCTGTATAGTTGTAGAAGACTTTACGAAAATCGCTGTACTTTTGTTGTGCCAATAAAGATTGTACTAGGTAATCTGCAATCCGAGAGTAATCTGCGGGGGACTTACGGGGGCCGTCTGGATATTGTTTGACCCATGGACACTGTCACACTGCCACCATAGAGATGTGCCTGGAGTTGGAGATTAACCTCCATTAACATTAATCCATCGGGTTACATTAATCCGCCACTTTGAATTCACAGTACTAGTGGGTTTCAACTTTGAGAGATCTCTTGTGAGGTACTTTCAGACATCCGATCAAAATGATCAAATAAAAACCATTCATTCATTCATTCTCTAGTGCAGCACCCCGCGGGTATGCACAGTTTAGATATACAGGAGTGCGTCATACTGGGGGACGTTGGCTTGGACTTAGAGATCTGTTTGGACGTATCTTTTCAGGGTGTCGGTAAGCCTGACAAAACGCCTAAAACATGTAAAAACCCAGCCGGAGCCGAGCCTCTGCCTGCATTCTCTTTCCTGGAGGGTACAAAATCCCCTGGCAAATTGTTCTCCCTACAGCCGGTGTAGTTAGTCCGTAGAGACTATGTAATGCTAGGGTCACATTTCCATACCGGGGCCCGGCCGGGATGTTTGCGGGAACGTAAAATAAAAATTCATATCAAGAAATATACACAGATCATGCTTATGCATAACCAGTTTTACGTTTATGTCTTTTGTTGTCTTCTATGTCGTACTTTTCGTTGCGGCAAACTGCCCGGCCGGGCCCCGGCTTGGAAATGTGACCCTAGCATAATATACAGTCACACCCAGGTTTTTCTCGTTACTCGCCCAGCAGACCGTGTGATTGGGGAATCCGCTCCCGAAGCCGAGAAAACCCAGACCATACGTCAGAGTTTACTCAGCCTGAATACACGATGATATCACTTTGATAGCTACTTAACACTTGACAAGCTATTAGAAGCCATTACTGGCATTAGGCCATGTTGATTTGATTATATGGATGACATCCTCTGGGAACCCCCAAAACTGATGCGAGCATGCGAATACAAAAGGTTTGGCAAAAAATAAAGTGGCCTTCATTGTGAAATCTAACGTTGCGTGGTAAGGAAGGACAAACAAAATTCAACTCACATAGTATAATATACTGAATACTGGTAGTAGATTCTTTTGTTCTTTCACATCTTCTTCGTTGACTTTGGAATCGACTTTGGCATTCCATAACATTAGTATCAGTTTTTACGAAATATTTGTTTTAATTTGGCAATCTACAACATGTATTTTCTACTTTTGCAGCTGCGTTGTTCTAGTAATTGTATGATTTACAGTATGGCCGAAAACCTTTCTTTTTTTGGAAACGGACGAACATTGATGCGCGTGGGGATGTCATCCATATAATCAAATCAACACGGCCTAACTTAACACTTGTCAACCTATCAAAGACCATTAGTTCCAGTTAACGGAAGTTTGGTCCCCGCATCCTTGGTTTAAATGTCACCAGACAATGAGCGAGGCACAAGTCTGGTGCTGTACAGACTGGAGATTGTGCGATGCTAATGGAGGAGTTTGCTGTAGGAAACCATGACCGGCGGACGTTTGCTACAAAAGTTGCAGTCTGTTTGTTATTTGTTCTCCGCTGTTACCAACGGAAACGATACACTGGTGACGATGGTGGGAAATATTAGCCTGAGTACCAGCCTCCGTAGTGACCGCTGGCTCAAAAAAAAACGCTTGCTAACCACGTGCAATTTTTTTGAGCCAGTGGTCACTACGGAGGCTGGTACTCAGGCTAGGGAAATATAATTTCCAAGCAGATGTTAGGATCCGCCTCATTCTCAGCCTTTTACGCCTATTTTTGTAGGTAAATCGTTGAAAAAATACAATACAAGAAAAGAGTACCCCAAAAATGTAGCTCCTCATTGCTTTGTATAAAGTTGCAGTCTGTTTGTTATTACTCCGGGAAGGAGGTGTGACCTCCTTCTGGGGTATTGGGATTGCTTTTGCTTGCGCGTTCGCAGCTATAACTCACGATCCCGTCGTCGTATCGGTGTGTAACTTGGCATATAGTGTGCCTGGTTCGGCGTGGGGATGCACAATAGCTTTGTTACACCACAACTACTTTAAACGTCAATCCAATATCGTAATTGCACCCCTATAATTAATGCTATGTCCCACTGCCCTGCCATAGGGACCATGTTATAATCCGTTATGCATGACTGGAATACTTCAGGCAGATACGGGGTATAAATCTTTCTTACTTGCTGTGATCGTATAGTCACTGTTACATTGAAAAATAGACAACGTGCATCACCACACGCAACCTAGAAAACGCTATACCAAGTTACATACCAATGCGGCAACGGGAATTGTGAGTTTTAGCTGCGAACATGTGCCGAGTGTGCTCCAGTCTGTGTATTAAGTATGCCGTGTCCCTCGCAACTCGCATACAGTATGTGCGCACGGGACGGACGATGTATTTTTACGCACAGTGTGAAAATGGCAAATCTCTGGACCTTCAAACTTACCACACTTGTAGTTTATAATACGGAGGCTGTGACAATGTAAAAAGTTTACACAGGGGATGAAAGATTGGTGAGAAATATCTCTTAGAAAAGTGCGCGCGCCAGTGTCACTTCCGGGTGGTTAGATCCGGTGACCTTTGACCTTCGTGAAATGTTACGATAATATAAATTAGCCTTTTTTATTGCAAATAGCTTGATAGCTATAGATCAGGCTGGCCTGCAATAAATTGTGGAAAGAGGATTTACTGCATATTTGTGATTTCTGATACATCTTAGTTGTAAGGCTGAATGGTTCGTTGATAATTGAAAAGGGGCCATCTAGATCTAACTTTGTGACTTTTCCCGGAATTTCTAGATCCCATCTGTGCCATGCTGTAAAAACATACTTTTCAGCAGGTTGACCACTCCTGTATTGAAAGAAAAAGATAAACAAACACTTTTTCTTTACTTGCTCTAAAACACTACTTGGACTGAGCAGAGATGCAATTTGTGTGGGTCAATACTTGTACATACTATAAATACTTCACGGAGAATTGTGTCCTACGGACTCTTGTTTGTTCTTTGCTGTTGCCAGCGGAAACGATACACTGGTGACGATGAGAAATGTAATCTCCAAGCAGATGTTAGGATCCGCCTCATTCTCAGCCATTTACATCTTTTTTGTAGGTGAACCGTTGAAAGAATACAATGCTAGAAAAGAGTACTAAATAAGCGTAAAACGCTGCTAATGAACTGCATCCAAGCTTTGTATAATCCTCGTCAAAAAGATGTAACGTTATAGTACATATGTCATGTATGTCTTGTGCTTGCATTACATGATCATGTATACAGTTGTAAACACGTTTATATGTGCCTTGTAGCCGCTTGTGTTGTATATCATATACATTGTTCAGTCACCAGGGATAGCAATAGGCGATAGTTGGGTATGTCTTTATACAACCAACTACATGTACTTCAAATCAAATCCTTACATCTGCTTTGGCCATTGTTGTTCCATTGGTGGAGTTCCAAGCTCCTGGCCGCGGGTTTATATTACCCCGGTCACAACAGATTATGTGAAACCTTACATCTGCTTGGAGATTTGGAGGAGCATACCGTCGCGGCCATTGTTGTTCCATTGGTGGAGTTCCAAGATCCTTGCCGCGGGTTTATATTACCCCGGTCACAACAGATCAAGTGAAACCTTACATCTGCTTGGAGATTAGAGCCCGAAGCCATTTTTGTTTCATTGGTGAAGTTCCAAGATCTTTCTTTAGACTTTACCGCGGGTTGATATTACCCCGGTCACAACAGATTAGGCCAAGCCTTCCCAGTTGTCGATACCTCGTCCCTTGTGACGTCTGACGTCACCCCCGAGGCACGCCGAGCACATAAATCTTGGCAATCGCCGAAGTGGTTCTGTAGCCTGGAAGCCAGACTGTTTCCATGGTCTACAGTAGACTCTTCAGTAGGCTCTGAGATTAGGGCTTTTTTGGGGTTATGAAGAAGAGAAACAAGAAACCGAGCGCAATAGAAATGGGATGCCATCAGAAAAATCATATTATAAGAAGTCCCAGAAATCTCGACTCGTATATTAAAGTGTATGTCAATGTATGTTTAAGTGTGTGTCAGTAAGTTACACAAATTATGATCAGGATTATTTTTTTTAATGTTTTGTAAATGATATATCTTGTTGTCTTTTATACCATACATTTCGTTCCTCCAAGCTGCCCAGCCGGGCCCCAGTTTGAAAATGTGATCCTAGTATATAAGGAGACTGCGGGGACTACACAGACCATCTCCTCGGTTCCAGGGCCAACATGCCCCCGAGGAAATTTTACCGTAGCCCCATGACCTCGGCCCCGAGGCCGTGGTAAGATTTCCTTTGGGTCATGTTGACCCACTAATGTTGGCCCTTGAGCCGAAGATAGAGTAAGCCGAAGAGTTGGCCTGTGTGTGACCCGGGGCACAGACTGGCATCCAGGCTAGTTCCACTGTGGAATGCTGTCTATATCGCTGTGGACTTGGAGTTATCGGCTGGCTAAGAAGTTTGTATAACGGTTGTTTGTTGGCATAGCTCTGTCCCTAGAGTAACAACGCTTCTTTATTTGGGGGAACAAGTTCAGCTCTAAGTTTCAATGGTAGAGCGAGTCACCCACTTTTCATGATTGCGAAAAGGGCGAAGGGCGAAGTAGAAACCAAAAAAATGCAGAAATGTTCTTGCTGGTTTTATGTCCGCGGTTTTCGCGGTGAACTCTTCCGCGCAAACTTAAAACCAACGTAAAAATATTCCCAACCTATGACTGCAGCTCTACTAGTGTTTCAAACGCGAACTTGAAACCACCGCGAACTCGCCATTTTCTCCCTACCGCGAAATTAAATCCCCGCGAAATTAAATGCATTTACAGTAAGTCATAGTCAGGAGGATTCAGGATGGAAAGATAAATTCCAAGGTGTCAGCCAAGGGCGCATAATTCTTTGAATAGCATGTAAGGCGGCAGGGTCCACCTATCCAAACAAAGGTGTCAGTCACGGCTAAGCGTGCAGTTCTCTATAACAGCTTCTCCAGTTTGAGACTCTGGGGGAACGATGAAAACCACAGGATGCTATCACGTATCGTCTTATTATTCCTTTAATTCTCACTTGAGTCGTCGAGCTGTAAGGGCCCCGTTCGAATAGACGGTGATCGCGCTGCGCTCTCGCTGCGACCTAAATTGGATTTGTGTAACCCTTGACTTCATAATTGAAATATCATGCAAAATATAAAAGTATGACTGAAATGGCAGCAAAACATACAAAGCTTGGAAATAGTCCTTTTTTTATCTCTATATATAATGATAGTATGAAATCCGTTGAGCGCGGTGTCAAATCGCTTGGTCGCAGTACGGTCGCAGCGAAGTCGCACCAAGGTCTCCACCCTAGTGGAATGGGGATCTAAAGGAATCCCGTGTGGGTTTCCAAGACTTCACGCGTCCATCATGATCAGCGTGACTCTCTATGGGACCTTCAAACCGAAGTTCCATCTGTCTGTGATTTGATTTATCTATTTGGCTGTAAAAAAAGTACATCCAGGGCTACTCAACCAGCCGAAGGCTATTACTAATAAAGGATTAGCCCTGATAACTTAACAAGAGACAAAATTCAATACAAACTTTCACAAAGCACATTGAGACGTTTACGAAATGATTTGATTGATTTGATTTATCTATTTGGCTGTTTCAAAGTACATCCAGGGCAACCCAGCAAGCCGAAGTCTATTACAAAGGATTAGCCCTGGTAACTGAACAATATACAAAATTCAACACAAACTTTCACAAAGCACATTGATACGTTTACGAAATGATCGGACCCTTAATGGGCTCGGAACGGTTATTAAACAGCGTTAAGGGTTTGTTTGAAGTGGTGGAGGTGGCACTTTGTCATGCAAATTCCTGGAGGGGTGAGAGTGAGAGTGATTTACAAAAGCGAGAGTGATTAGTGACTGTTCAGTACCGGGGATTACTGTCTATATACTGTGGAAGTCCAGCTGGCGAGACAAGGAAACGCTGCTGAGATCTCGCCCGAGGGAACGCGGCGTAACAGAACTCCCTGTGTTGATCTGTGTTGTGTGGTCGCCCGTAAGCTTCCGTCTTAACCGTCGACGCTAGCAGCCTTTCCCGGGTCCCTGCTTCAAAAGCTAGTCTCTATATGACTAATTAAAATAATTAACTACGCTGGCTGAAGGGAAAATAATTTTGCCAGGGGAGTTTGGCCACCACAGGTTTCTCAGACTATTCTGGACACCCCCCCCCCTCGTTTTGCCGAATTGTACGATCCATACCCCCGTAGAAGGGCCTGTTGGAGGCTAAGCCCACGTCCTCAACTTCCACGCTTGCGCTAGCAGCCTTTCCCGAATCCCCAGTTCAAACGCTAGTCTCTACCAGACTATTTAACTAGGCTATTTAACTAGCCAGGGGCGGTCCCACCAATGATAGGGTTTCTCTGACTCTGTGACAATTTCCGAATTGTACGACCCCATACCGCCATAGAAGGGCCTGTTGGAGGCTAAGCTCACGTCCTTAGTTTCGACGCGAGCAGCTATCCTCTCCCGACCGGTCCCCGGTTCAAAAGCAACAAGTTTGGTATTTGGGCCAGCTGACAAATGTTAACGCGCGCTCGGGCTTGGCCGGGATTCAACTCTGCGCCTTCAAGATCGCCGACGACTGGCAGCGGCTGAGAGTAACCCGGTCGTCTGAATTTTCTTCTCAGAGGCAGGAGAACTTGACAGGAGGCAGTCGGAGTCTGAGACATCCCCCCTTGGTGAAGAACCTACGAGGAGAAAAAAGGATGATTGTGGATCGTTCCGCAAGTTTACCGTAGGTGACTTGGAGACTTGTCGTGGGCAGAACAGATGCTATGCTCGCGAGTGAGAGGATTCTACCTGGTAGGTCACCAGACGCGGTTTGTGTACCCGGGAAGTTGGTGAGACGACGACGGGCCTTCCTGGGAGCGTGCATCAGACTATGATGAGACGAGTATGTAGACGACACGGGCTCGGACTGGTCTGCAAGGCGCTGAAGGCGCTCCTCACCGCTGCTGCTTTGCTCATGGTGTACACTTACGCTTGGGACAGGAAAAGCGCCGCGCCGCACCACCATGCGCGTCGGGTCAAATTCGCCGCTCTGCCCGTGGACGAGAGGTTCATCAAGGAGGGGATCGACCCGGAGCCGACACGCGGGCTGGACTTGCGGGTACGTGCGGCCATGCAGCTCGTCTCTCCCGGCAGCCGCGACTTCCGAAACGCGCCAGCGGTCAACGGGAGCGCGCGGTTGGCATTCGCGTCCCCGCGAGCACCCCAGCCGAAAGCAAAGTTCGGCGTCAGAGCCAACTTGAGGGTTGAACCACGGGGAAACAATACGCGTCTAGGCCGGGGGCGTTCGGCCTCGTCGCTATTTGGAGCGGATTCGCCGAGGGCGCGTGCACCGAGACGCTGGAATGCGCGAAACAACAGTCACAGGAAGGGCAACGCTGCCAAAAATGATCATAGTAGGAATATCGGCAAGGGTTTCCGACACAAGGTTGGAGCACAGCAAGCAACGCCTGACGCCGAGGCACCCGGAGAACTGGGTCAAGGGGTGGTCCTGAGAAATCTGTCTCTGGAAGATCGCAAGAAGTTGGAGGAAGGTTACAAGAAGTACGCCTTCAACGAGTTCGCGAGCAGCAAGATAGCTCTGAGCAGGACCATCCCAGATGGAAGGCATTGGCTGTGAGTATTAACACACTTGGGTCATGCTTTTGTTTTCACTCTAGGTAGGATTGTAGGGTCTTCTTTCTTAGCGAGAAGCCCTGGTTTCCCCACGAGGACAGTGTGCGCTGCTACTGGGCAAATACAAATAAATGGTGACCTACATATAGAAAGGGTCGAGGCGTGAGAAGATAACAAGGGTCAACGTTTTCGTAGTGTCAACTCACAAGGCAGTTCGTACATACGCGTAAAAGAAATACATGTATCAATCGACCGATCAATCAACCGATCAATTAATCAATCAATCAACCAATCAATCAGTCAATCAGCCAACCAACCAACCAACCAATCGTTGTATACGTACGGCTGATGCAGTCAAAATCTTAAAATGTCAATTCATTCATTCATTCATTCATTTTTATTTATTTTACCAGGGAGAAATCACACTCAGGCCTGCAGCCTGTTTTTCAGGTGTCCCTGGACACATACAATACTCATAAACTAAGACTTACGCACATTACAGGTAAAAAGAGTAATTTAGGTCAACTAACAATAGAAATATCCTACTACAATTGGTAACAATATAGCATGTGACTATTCTAGTTCAAATACTAACACTAAATTCTATCTTATTTGGGTTTGCCTTCTTTTTTCGAGATTAATATTGTATCTGAGGACGGATACAAGCTTATCGCCATGGCCAGTATTGACAGGAATATCTTGTCGATCGATAGTGAAAAAAAAACTGTTATTGACCGGAACATCCAGCGTCTTGTAGCGACTTTACTGCCAATAGTTTATTGTACGCCTGTCCCGATAGGGTAATACTGGACCAGTGACATGTGTGTCCGCCGGTCGGGAATCGTTTTCTTGCCTGCCACGCACCGTCTATTCTGGCCAATTTCTACTATTTCCAGCAACCTATGCCGTCTTGTAGAGACTACTGTCAATAGTTTATTGTACGCCTGTCCCGATAGGGTAATGATAGACCAGTGACATGTGTGTGTAACAATGTCACTCGTCTTTATCAGACTCAACCCAAGGTTGCAAGCTGTGCTCTGTGGCTGGCAAACTTCTCTGGTATGATATTCAGTCAACTTGGCCAATGTGTACTATTTCCTTCAACCTACGGCGTCTGGCAGAGACTAGTGCCAATAGTTTATTGTACGCCTGTCCCGATAGGGTAATAATAGACCAGTGACATGTGTGTCCGCCGGTCGGGAATCGTTCTCTTGCCTGCCGACCACCGTCTATTTTGACCAATGCCTACTATTTTCAGCAACCTATGGCGTCTTGTAGAGACTACTGTCAATAGTTTATTGTACGCCCGTGTCCCGATAAGGTAATAATAGACCAGTGACATGTGTGTGTACCAATGTCACTGGTCTTTATCAGACTTAACCCAAGGTTGCAAACTGCGCTCTGTGTCTGGCAAACTTCTCTGGTATAATATTCAGTCAACTTGTCCAATGTGTACTATTTCCTTCAACCTATGTCGTCCGGCAGAGACTAGTGCTAATAGTTTATTGTACGCCCGTGTCCCGATAGGGTAATGATAGACCAGTGACATGTGTGTCCGCTGTTCGGGAATCGTTATCTTGCGTGTCGCGCACCGTGAGTCCAAGTGGCGACAAGTGTCTTTAGCAATATACCAGACCGGTTTGTTTTATCAGGACGGCTCGCACGTACAATGTTACGGCATAGCTCGGCTGTATTTGGAAGCTGCGTTGATATCACTGTAAAAGCATCTGGCGGCGAAAGGGAAATATTTGCACAAAGAATTTTGATGATGCTTGAACCGTGACCGTGGTCTCAGTCAGAGCCGCACGCACGTCTTACTATGTTTCACGGCGAGGTTGACTGTCGTCTGACACTGGTCTTTAGGATCGTTTAGCGAGTCTTACTATATTTCATGAGGGTCTGCATGTCTACTACTAGCTAGTATTCGCGAGGCGTATTGACTAAATTATTACCGTTAGTCTTCCCAGGGCCCTTCTAATTCTACGTTTTATTTCGTCATATTCGCCCGTTCTACTCTCCTCACTCCACCCAGGTGTAGAAATGGGTCATCGTTCTCTGTTATAAATGAATTGAGTGCAGTGCCACGACCAAGTCTTACTCAGTGTTTCACGGCGAGGCTGGCTGTCGTCTGACACTGATATTTAGGACAATTTAGCGAGTCTTACTATACTTCATGAGGGTCTGTATGTCTTATATTCGAGAGGCGTGTTGACTAGATTATTCTAATTCACCGTTTATCTTTGCCGGCCCGTTCTAACTCTACGTTAAGCTTTATTGGCAAATTGCCTGAAATCATATCGAACGTCCGATTATATCCCTGTTTGCAGCTAGAAATTGCAAAATGGATTATTGAGATATTGAGCGGGCATACTGTATAGTGATGAATGTGCGTCATGCAATTTACCGTTAAGCGCTACCGGGTCCCCCCATACAGACCCTCTTTAATGACAAGGCTGCCTGTCATCTGACCCTGTCTAAGCACACCAGGGTCCCCCCATGCAGACCCGCTTTCATGACAAGGCTGGCTGTAGTCTGATCCTATTCAAGCACACCAGGGTCCCCCCATGCAGACCCTCTTTTCTGACAAGGCTGACTGTAGTTTGACCCCGTCTAAGCACCTCTTACAGAACTACGTGTACACGCTGATCTTTAGACGTTTAAACCAAATGTGATCCCAGCGGAATGAAAACTCAGAGATAGGGTTTAAAAGTGCAGCCAGACTTATGTGCATGGTTTTCACGAGATGATGAAAGGTTAACAACGCAAATATTCTATTCATCTATATACATGTATACTGTAGATATATATAACGTCATTTAGATATATATAAGACCTCTATGATTTGATATAACGTTATGTATACATATAACTTTATCGCACAACAATTGTACAAGGTACAAAGTATGCCTGGTACATAACTACAGTTCTATATATATATATAAGGGCTAATCTACCTAATACAAGAGCGTGCTTATAAGATCTCTACGATTTGAAAAAAATGAATATGAGGTCTCTGTCATATACGTTCCTGTAGATATACATCTCAGCATAAATGCCGTAAATGAAATTGTCATCGTTAAATTTTGTAATTGCCCATGATTTGTCCAAGTCGGTGAAATTCATAATGTCCTGTATTTCTGTTGCTAATGTGTATGTATATCTATGCATGTATATACTAACCTTGATTGTAGATTAGATATAAACATATGACAACCTGGTCTACATGGACAGACAGACACAGACGACCTAGTGCCCAGTGAATGCTGAGACAGTTCGTATGATACATGACTTGACGGTGTGATATTCGACTCCCTTTCTTCAGTCCTAGTCCAAAAGAAAGATCGTAACCGTAACTGATCATGATTATTGAAATCGCCCATGGCTCTTTTTCCACAAGAGCCTGCGATCGCAAAGATTTGGCAGGTCGCTCAACCAATTTCATAGATGAAGAACGATTTCTTTTTTCGTTTTGTGTATTTTGTTGTCGTTTGAATCACACTTTTACATCGTGCATCATATTCCAATTGTGGTCGCTGTATGGACGCTCAGTGATCGCCGTCTAGTGAAAGGGGTCCTCAATGCCAGCCCTTTCCTTTGTAATTGTATCTCTGTACATAAAACGGAGAATCCTGAGGATTTTGTCGCTCGTAAATAAGTCAAAATGTGACCTAATGTCGCGGCTGTGTCTACTGCGCGGGTAAAGGAACATCGAGTGTAATGGGAAACATATCATCGCAGGCCAAAGGTGATTGGGGCACTAGGTGTTATTCTTTAACCTTCTCCCTGCTGCTTAAAGCCCCCTTCACACCTGTGCGTATATACAAGTCCTCATGGGTTGCGTATTAACATGTTTTTGGTCTAGGTTAAGTTTGCAGCCGATGAAGTGATTTCTCAGGTTCGATCACTAGGCTGCACAGCACTGGGCGAAGTAGAAAGCAACTTTTCCCTCGCAAACTTTACTTAAACCAAAAAAAAATTAATGGACTTCATGGCAGCAGTCAATAACGTCTGTTGCGTCTATAGAGACTTGCACGTTATAAAATGTCCATTCGTGATTTTAATAAGATTCTAGTATTCCGCCGGGACCGACCCTAATGGCGGCCAGTTCCTTCCCTCTTTTGACTGGAACGGGCCCAAAAATGTCTCTCTGGAGCCTCAGACGGCGAAAGCCTTCACGCGCGCACTTGGTGAAACGTCGCGAAAACGTGCCTCTTAAAGGCAGACTAAACTAAATTTAGCCAAGCATACTGCAGTATGTTAAATATACCACTAAGACTAGTTCTGACTTGTTTTTCACTAGTCCGTCGTAGATTAGCGTTGTTACAACATTTGAAATTCGCGGCGTTCTGAGCTCATAGTCGGCGATGCCTACGACGGACTAGTGAAAAACAAGTCAGAACTAGTCTTAGTGGTATATTTAACATACTGCAGTATGCTTGGCTAAATTTAGTTTAGTCTGCCTTTAAGTTTTTCTAACGGGCAGACGGGCTGAAATGTCCGCCTGTGTGCCAAGAGGGCCGCTAACGACAACCACACTTCCCCTAGCGGACATTCAGCGTCGATGACATGATTTACATTCCGACACCGCCTCAGCGCTCCGACAGTTTTTGTTGGGTGTGTGTCCCGGGTATTCCCACCACACATGTGGGACCGTAGGATGTAGGTTACAGGTAGCACCCAAGCAGATGTTGGTTGTGTGTCCCGGGTACTCCCACCACACATGTGGGACCACAGGAAGTAGGTTACAGGTAATCCCCAAGGAGATGTTGGGGCAACGAAATTCTGCCAGTACGTAAATAGAACTGTCAGAAAACCACCAAGATCTAACCTCCAAGCAGATGTAGAGAGGCAAAATCGTAAAGTCTGAGAAACTTGAGAAAACTCAAGCATGAGAAACGCTAACAATTTTGCCTTTCTGCATCTGCTTGAAGATCAACTAGGATCACCCCTTCCCACTTCCAATATCCGCTATCTGGTAATGTTATATATATATATATATAGTACAATATTATACACATGTATATCTAGTAACGTTACATATGATATGCACATGTATATCTGGTAACGTTATATATATGATATACAGATGTATATATGATAACGTTATATATACATGTATGATATACACATGTATATCTGGTAACGTTACACTTACGATATACACATGTATATCTGATAACGTTATACATATGATATACAGAAGTATATCTAGTAACGTTATACTTATGATACACATGTGTATCTGATAACGTTATATATATCATATACACATGTTTATCTGGTAACGTTTACCGGTTGAAACGCTAAGTTGAAGTTCAGGTTCAAAAGGCCATCGGTGCTGTGAAATTAAGAGATATATTCGTTCTGATGCGAGGTGTCAAGTCGCCCCCTTCAGACGCGGGCGATATTTTCTCTCGGCGAATTGTGAATGGGGATCAGCGGATAATGTCAGGCTTAAACCGGAAACATGTGCTCACTGTCAAACACGGTTACATCGCGTCGGTAAGGAGGGTCTGCATGCGCTTTTCCGTGCACAGGTAATCGTTGCCAAGACAGAGATATTCAATATGACATTATTATGCTCTGCTCATATATCTACCTTATAGGCAAACTCATATAAAACTCCATTCAAAAACGAGATAATGTTAGATATTGATTAGTTATTAGAAAAAATAATGATACTAAAAAATAGCCCAACTTGAATCATGTAAAACCTAAGATAGTCATTTTGTTGTAGTGAATAGTTTTATTACATACTTATGTCTTGTTCTATGTTTACTGTTGTTGCCATACTTTGTACCTGCTATAATAGTCGCGCAATAAAGTTCTTCTATATTACTGACGAAGTATACTCTTAACGTTACCAACATACTGTTCTAGAGCATTAGTATACACACTATGAGTATCAGATAGATTGCCTCTACTGTTATCCATATATTAGATTAGTTCTTTAGACTTGTTAGATGTTAGAAATAGTTCAATTGTCATGTATCTACAAGTTGCCATACATTGTACCTGTTGCAATTGTCGTGAAATAACGTTCTACTTCTTTGTTGGGACGCTCTAATACAACGTTAGGCTTAGTCAGTAAATTATTTGAGAAGGCTGAAGCGTAATTGTTATCTGGATTCATTAGTTTACTTCGTATCGCGGAGTCGAACATCAGGTTCAAATTGCCCAAAGTTAACTTTCACAATGGGACATCCGGTTGTGTCGGTGTTCGCAGCCAAGTTGTTGCGCCTCATGAACACAAAGGAACAATCCAATGCCAATAACCTCATTCCATAAAACTCTCGCTAGAATAAGTTGATTTGTTTGTTTGTTTGTTTTTCACACCTGGTAAACCACCTAATGGCGTAACGCACCAGGTTTGTACTTAAGGGTTAATGACCCGCCCCGAGGTGTATATGGTGTCATAACGCCTGGCCATGTGCTATAACCACCGAATAAAACCACCGAGTGAGCGAAGCGAACGAGGTGGTTTTATGAGGTTGTTATAGCACATGACCAGGCGTTATGACACCATATACACCGAGGAAGAGGCGGGTCATTAACGTTATTATCATATAGCTTATCCAAACTGACGCATATAAGAGTAGACAATTTCTGTTTGACGCATAGATCCCTTATACTATTAAGAATGCATTTCAGAATTCACATTTGTCCTTTATTAACAGAAGATGATGAAGAATATGTACAACTGTTGCCTGATTTATTTATTTCAACCACACAGGATAGGAGGGTCGGTTTCAGGTCAGTCAGAAAATGTTATCATTGAAGTATCTCCCTGCAACATGACCTCAGATAAACCTGAATAGAACACAGGTTCTTTGGCCAGCAGGAAATGGAACGCGCGGAACCTTAAATAGAACGTGGTTTCTTTGGCCAACAGCAAATGGAACACGCGGAACATTTTTGGGAATTTTAAATTTGTTTTCCCTTTTTCATGTATTCTAAGGAATTTTTAGGAATTCTAAGACAATAAAGATTTTTTTAAACAAGGTTAAGAAAAAGATTCATCAAATAGATACCCCCTCTACAAAATGCAACGGTTATAAAGATTTTTTAAACAAGGTTAAGAAAAGGATTCATCAAAAAGATACCGCCTCTGCAAAATGGAACGGTTGTGTTCTGACATGACGTCAATAAGTGGTGTGTTATGGCGTGATAACAGACCACTTATTGTGGGCAATGGTGGCTTCTGATTGGTCGACGCCATCTACCTATGTGATAATGAACATTATGTCATGCCTGGGCCTGATACGGGTGTTCCGGACCGTGTGATAACTATCCGGATCACATAGGGTTCGGGAGGGTTATCACACAGGCTTCCATAGAATATTTCGAACGCATTTCGAACGCGTCGGTTGCGCGGCCGTCGGAAATTCGAATACCCGATTCGGAGATTGGAATCAATGTTGCTACAGTTTCTTGTTCGAGGACACAAAACTCCCTCAACTTCTGGCGCATTCCGAATTGAAATGTGTGTTTTCTCGGGTGGGTATGGCCAAGGTATGACATAAACAAAATACAACACGTTGTATTCCGCATCACCCTCGGTCCCAGCCCTCCCGCGGGTCGGATCGCCCTCCGGCCTACGGCCGTCGGGCGATCCGACCCGCGGTCGGGCTGGAACCTCGGGTGATACGGAATACCCCGTGTTGTATTCTATATATATACAAGCTGCATATCCGGACAGAAACTTACCGTTAAATTCATCGTTAAGCGTTGCCGGCATCCTAAATTTAGCGTTAAGCGTTGCCAGTATCCCCCATGCAGACCCCCAATAAGGAGCCAAGCGAAGGTCAAGTTATTTGCAGCGCATCGCGAGTGTGTGTCTGTTGGAAGCTGTGACTGGGTTCAATTTCCCTGTACGTGAACGTGATCGGTGTAAAGTACGCGGTAATCCCGTTCGTGCCGCTATGCTGTCAATTCAATTACTTTCGCGGCGACTTCATTTCGCGATAGGGGAGGAACTGAGGGGGTGTTCGCGGTGTCTTTTAAGTTCGCTGTTGTAACAATATCATGTTGTTCAGACTTACAGCAGAAATACATCGCAAACGCGTGGTCGCTGTGAAATGATTTCGTTTGAAGATGTAACCGCGGAAATATAACCATCGCGCACAGTTCAAGATATACAGTACATGTACTTTTTTCTCATCTGTAACGCTTAAAACGTTACAGGTGAGAAAAAAAAATGCTGAAACTCTACCTTGGCGCGTTTCCCAAAATACGTTCTGAATTAATGACACTTTAGATCTGTTTCGGATTATGATGTCTTAAAATTTCCCTAGCAGCTGGTAACGGTAATGACTTTAATATAAGGACGTCGTAGTTTTTCTTGGCAATGAAAAGTAACAGTTGTGAGTGCTATATCTCTCTGAAGCACACCCCAGGCGCCTGGGATCCAGGCGTAAAACAGCTGCTGAGTCACACTGGGGTTCACTTTGGCTGATGCCAATGTAGCCTACAGCTGGACTTTTGAAGGGCCTGCACAGGCCAGGTCCTCGGCTCCGGGGCATAATTTGATCACAGCCACCCCCCCGGAGCCTTACACAGGGGCCTGTGGTCAAATATCTTGGGGACATGTTGGCCCTAGAGCCGAGGAGACGGACTGTGTGTGCCCTGGAAACAGTCTGGCTTCCAGGCTACACAGGGAGAGATTCTGTGACCCATATATGTTCAGGCTTTTCATCATCATCTGGTAAAGGTCTCACGGATGTTCATGACCTTTTTTCTACAGCCCTCTCAGGCTGTCAGCCTTACATTTTTCTAGACCATGCGTTAATGAAAACAGTAACCTGCTCCCCAGAAAATGTGTAAAACATTGCGATGTGTTTTTATTGCTGATCGAGGGAAAAGTCCACTGCCATGCCGTGGGTCTCAGTGGGTAAATGGTTAGATATACAATTTGACTTTGTCGTCGACCCAGAAAGAAAAGGTTCAGTCGAATCATCCATCAAATGTAAAAGAAACGGAGGTTTTTCCTGACAGTAGCTCGCCAACTGTACTCTCCAAGCAGATGTAAGGATCGGCTCATTCGCTGTGTTTTTCCTCCAGTGTTTTTGCAACAATTAATGAGTTACTAGTTTCCAGTAGTATTGTATACCTGTGTCTCTGCCTGTGTAGCCGGTATAACCGTCCTTCAGCGTAACACACCAGCTTCGCAGGAACGCGGAGCGGCAGCAGCTGTTTTTTTTAGTATATTACACTGAACCACCGGTGACACCTAACTTTTGCACATCTAGCTGCAAGAGGTGTTGAAAGCTAAAGCTACCTAGTGAGGATGCCTATACCGTACTTGGTTGTACGGAGTTCCACTCTATGATAGCTCTGGGGAAATACGATTTTTTTTAAAGAAGATTTCATTGACTTTTGCTTCGGTCCCATTTCCAATCCGGGGCGCGGCCGGGCTATTTGCGAAAACGAAAAATAAAAAAAATGCATGTCAAGAAAATACGCAATATATGGTTAGGAGTAATTTTTAACGTTTTGAGTATTTTGTTTTCTTTCACATCACATTTTTCGTTCCCACAAGGTGCCCGGACGGGCTCCGGATTGGAAACGGGACCAAAGCACAACTAATCATTAAGTGCTACCCATATGTCTAAAGTGAGGGAATCTACTTTCTATATGTTTAACCAATTTAGATATTTCTATCATTAACAGTTGCAAAAGCAAGGAGTATGACGTCACTCGTCTGCCTGCCGTGAGCGTCATCATCTGTTTCCATAACGAGGCTTGGTCCACCCTGATGCGGACCGTCCACAGCGTCCTGAGCACGACCCCGCCCGAGCTGCTCACGGAGGTCATCATGGTGGACGACGACAGTCAATATGGTAGGTGCGGATAGGGTTACAGTCCTTGTCACACGTTCATGACCTTCCCATGACTTTGATCCCGACCTTTCATCAACCATGGTCAGATCCTATTGATGGAGGTCCTTGGTTGGAATCCGGGGTCCCCTGACTTGTCCCGTTGACGTTGTGCCCTCGGGAAAGGCGCTTCACACGACTTTCCTCACTTCACTCAGGTGGAAATGAGTACCTAGCTTCGGTTAGGGACGTCCTTCGGATAGGACGTTGAATCGTAATTTCCCGTGTTTGAGGAGAGCCACACATTGAGCACGTTAAAGAACCCACCACACTTGTTGGAAAGAGTAGGGGTCATTCCCGGTGTGAGTGGATCAAAAAGGTGATAGTCACCTGTTATGTCAATCCTTCCACAAATGTGGTAAATATGAATAGAGAAATAAAAACACGACCCCGTCCGAGCTGCTGACGGAAATCATCATGGTGGACGACGACAGTCAATATGGTAGGTGCGGCTAGGATTACAGTCCCTGTCACACATTCATGACCTTCCCACGACCGAACCTGTCTCCAGTCAAGGTCGGCGCTGAGTAGCCTGGAATCCATCCTTGTCTAGTCTTAAGTTCGCTCCAATAATCAATATGGTAGGCTGGCATTACAGTCCCTGTCACACATTCATAATGGCCTTCCCCCGACTTTGCTCTCGACCTCTCCCCAACTAAGGTTGCTTTGGGGAGTAGACTGTAATCCTTCCTATTCTAACTCCAGTTCACTAGTCTGATTGCCAAGCAGAATATGGCTGTTTCCGACTTTGTGATTTTACAAAATTCATAGTCAGCTGGTGTAGATGACAAAGGCTGCTAGGCAATCTCGCTGACCAACTGCCAACTACAGATGGATTTGCTCACTGTGAGTGTGACTCCGGGAACCATAGTCTGGAGAAGATCGGGAGGTCATGGCCAGCTATGTGTGACTCACTGGAAAACTCCCATGTAATGTATACAAACTAGATGAGGGAACGCTTTGAGAGAGAGCAGTCCCTATCATCTTGTCGTCTATGGATAACAAAGTTCTTTGTTCACAACCAAGTGTTATTTACCAAGCTGACGCTTTGGTGCCTGTCTGTCACCTTCCTCAGGGCAATACTCACTGGCTCTACTTCGAACTGCAGCTAGGCGTCGCTGCTGCAGTGTGAAGAATGCGGTCCCACATGTTACCGAGTTTACATCCCCCTCATCACGGTTCAATACTGACTGTTTCTACAAAGGGTTGAACAAATTGGTTGTGTGCAAAGAACTCTGTTATCCAGTGATTTATAAACCCGATGAAACTATTCACGGAAATCACACTTATCCTCTCACCTCACCTATCCCTTGACCTCACGTTGTCTCGTCGGGGCACCATGACTGAGCGGTCCGCTATCCTTCTCCACCTAGCCCTGTCCTCAGCTGCCCTCATAGCTCCGCCAGGCGCACTCCGGTCCATTCCTTTATGTCGTCTTCCCACCTTTTTCTTCTACAGATCATTTAAAGTCTCACCTGACCGACTACGTCGCGGGGCTGCCAAAGGTGAAGCTGATCCGGACCCACCAGCGGGAGGGGCTGATCCGCGCGCGCCTGCTGGGGGCCTCACACGCCCGGGCGGACGTACTGGTCTTCTTAGACTCTCACTGCGAGTGCAATATAGGTAAGTAGGATCATTCTCTTGGGGCTTTAAGGCCCCCTCTCACTGGCCCCGTGGCATGCTGGGGGCCTCACACGCCCGGGCGGACGTGCTGGTCTTCTTAGACTCTCACTGCGAGTGCAATATAGGTAAGTAGGATCATTCTCTTGGGGCTTTAAGGCCCCCTCTCACTGGTCCCGTGGCACGCTGGGCGCCTCACACGCCCGGGCGGACGTACTCGTCTTCTTAGACTCTCACTGCGAGTGCAATATAGGTAGGATCATCCTCTCATGATCTTCTGCTAGCCTCCACCAGGCCCCGCGGATGGCTGGGAAAATAGTAGAATTTTGCAAAATAGCAACATAGAGTTAATAATGTGCTATGGTAATCGGCTACGGAGAGAGGCTAATATGCCATCCAAATGAAGCCCTGGCAAATATTCTCCCTATAGCCGGCGTAGTTAGTCTAGTAGAGACTAGTCTTCTGCTGGGGGCCTCACACGCCCGGGCAGACGTACTCGTCTTCTTAGACTCTCACTGCGAATGCAATATATGTAGGATCATCCGAAAATAATTTCATCAGGTTGGTAGAACATAGGGTATTGGAGATTCTTTTTTTTACACAATCAGTAAATCTCAGCTGCTGACGTTTCGGTGTCAGAGCTTCTGACTGGAGTACTGCTCCGAGGAAGGTGTCTGGCAGACACCGAAACGTCAGCAGCTGAGATTCACTGGTTGTGTAAAAAGAAATTCCAATATCCTAGGTAGGATCATCCTCTCATGATCTCTGTCTTCTGCTAACCTCTACCAGGCCCCGCGGATGGCTGGGAAAATGGTAGAATTTTGCAAAATAGCAAAATTGAGTTAATAGTGTGCTAAGGGAATCGGCTACGGAGAGAGGCTAATCTGCCATCCAAATGAAACCCTGGCAAATATTCTCCCTATAGCCGGCATAGTTAGTCTGGTAGAGACTGGTCTTCTGCTGGGGGCCTCACACGCCCGGGTAGACGTACTCGTCTTCTTAGAGTCTCACTGCAAGTGCAATATAGGTAGGATCATCCGAAATTAATTTCATCAGGTTGGTAGAACATAGGGTATTGGAGATTCTTGTTTTTTACACAATCAGTAAATCTCAGCTGCTGACGTTTCGGTGTCAGAGCTTCTGACTAGAGTACTGCTCCGAGGAAGGTGTCTAACAGACACCGAAACGTCAGCAGCTAAGATTTGCTGGTTGTGTAAAAAGAAATTCCAATATCCTAGGTAGAATAATTCTCTCATGATCTCTGTCTTTTAGCGCCATGTTGGCGTAATGGTAGGGTGTTTGACTCAGAACCTGCGAGTGCAATATAGGTAGGACGTAATCTCAATCAAAGCAGACCCGACTCATTCACCGTGTTTTATGCCTGTTTTTGCAACATTCAATACCCTTTTCAAGTATTGCCTCCTCTTGCAAGTACAACATTAGAAAAGAGTACTAAATGTTTCAAAATTAGGCGCAAACTGGTCTTCTTAAGCCCCCTCTCACTGGACCCGTGGCACGTTGGCGGCGTCGCTTCGCCCTGAACTGGATTAGCGTTACCTTTGACTTTATAATGGGGATATCCGTCAAAACGTACAAGTAAGTATGACCCAAAAGACAACAAAACGCACAAAGCTTAAAAAGATTCGCTTTTTGTCGATGAGATCCGTTGAGTGCTTTTTCAATTTGATCGGCCGCAGCGACGCCGCCAGCGTGACGCGGGTCCGCTGCGTGCGGTCGTTCTCGGACATTCTGCTAGGTGACGCTGTTCGTCCTCTTTCACCACAAAACTGTGTAGTATGTACGTGCGTAGTGAGTACAGTTATCTAGATTTACAACGTAATCGATGGTTTTCTCCGCTTCTGTTTATCAAGCATGGACCCTATTGAGATTCTGTCCTTATCGCTGCGTTGGCGCTGGCCAGCCTTTATCCAATCAGGTACTCCCCCTGCTTTTGTTCAATGGAAGTTAACGTGATTGGCTGGTAATGGTTGGTAATGGCTGGCCAGTCGTCACCCAATAAGATACCTGTAACTTGGACGAAAGGTTAACAGCCAATCACGTTGCGTCTTGACAGTAGGCGGCGACGTGATTGGCTGGTGACGACTGGCCAGCGCGAACGTAGCGAAAAGGACGGATCGCAGGCCGGTACGCCAGGGCCGTTCCTTGATATAGATACTTTGTAGTTGCGGGAAATAGTTCTCAAGAAAGTACATTTAGTAGTCCTATATTCTTGAAACACAAACAAAAGGATATTGGAGTTTTCTTTTTACACAACCAGTCGCTTCTTACCTGCTGACGTTTCGGTGTCTTTCAGACACCTTCTTTAGAGCTTCTGACTGGAGTACTGCTTATCACCGCTATAAGTAGCCGGATGGGAGAAGCAGTACTCTAGACAGAAGCTCTAAAGAAGGTGTCTGAAAGACACCGAAACGTCAGCAGGTAAGAAGCGACTGGTTGTGTAAAAAGAAAACTCCAATATCCTATGTTCTACCAACCTGATGAAATCATTTTCGGAAGACAAACGAAATGATTTTAACGTCGACTATTTTTTTGCAGGATGGTTGGAGCCTCTCTTGGATCGAATCGTGCAAAACCGGAGTCACGTGGTCACGCCTGTCATCGACGTCATAGATTTCAAAACATTTGAATATCGACATCTTGCAATCATACAGGTACATTTTCAATATTCGTCCGTCCTGTTGCTAAACAGCAAAATGATGTGTTTTTTTAGACTCTCTCTGTGTGTGTGTGTGTGTGTGTGTGTGTGAAGACAGACTCTGAATTTGTTTCTTCTCTGGCCAGACCAGGCTTCATTTTTTAATTTTTTTATAGCTTCGTTTAAGCGTATTTCTTGAAATACTTGAAAAATCGGTCTTTCTTGCACATTTGCGATCTTTGGTTTACCAACTAAAGGTGCACATATACAATGGACCTGTATAAACTATACATGGCGTCTGTCTTCCCTGGTACGTATACGGTCAGTGGGATAGTAGCTCAACTGTTCATTGAGTTAAACTGTTTTGAGATCACTGTCATTTTCTTTACTAACTAGAGAGGAGGTTTCGACTGGAGACTCATCTTCCGGTGGGAGAAAATTCCCGCCAGTTACGAGAAGAGGAGAGGGCTGTCCGTCGACCCGATACTGTAAGTAAATGCGAAACACATATTACTGTTTTCCACTGTACTGTCCATTTGTTCAGAGGCAGCTTTAGTTTTCAATGTATTTTTCAACCAAATTTTTCAACCGTTGATAGTATACAATTATTAGACTAGACAAGAGCACTAAATGATGCAAAGAACAAGCGTAAACACCGAGAATGAGCCTGATCCTTACAGCTGCTTGGAGATAACATTACGTCACCGCCAGACGCGGCAGTCAAAACGTTTTCACTGTGTGACTTCATGAGGTGAATCTAAGCAAATAAGGTATGAAATATTAGCAGGAACGCTCATCTGAGTTGGTATCATACATTTATTTTCAGTTTACAGTTTAAAAAGCTATTGTAAAGTGGGTAATGCAGCCCCCTGGGGGCATTCCTCCCAGAAACCCCAGACAGGCAATTTTTTTAATGATACAGCTTAAAAACTGTAAACTGAATTTTCGACTGATTCACTTAGTCTTTCAGACTCAATCGCTCTGGACACGTGTTTACCTGTGTCAGTCACGTGTGACGTCAGCAATGGGTCAGAGTGAACCAACCTTCTCTTAACCGGGACGGGGGCCCTTATCGACTTCCAACAACCTTTGACCCATTGCTGACGTCACACGTGACTAAAACAATTTTCCAGGGTGATCGGGTCAGAAAGCTGGTGAGTAAGAAAGCGAAAAAAAGAACGGGCGAGTGCATTTTTTTAATGATAAAATTTCGTTTGTCGTTGTTTCGCCCCTGTTTTCTGCAGATCCCCCACCATGGCGGGCGGTCTGTTCGCTATCGACAAGCAGTACTTCCACCACCTGGGTCTGTACGACACCGGCATGGAGATATGGGGAGGGGAGAACCTGGAACTGTCTTTCAGGGTAACACTTCTCTCTACCACCGCCTCTCTCTTTCTCTCTCATCGTATCTACTCTTTCGGACTATGAAAAATAATGCCGGTCCATTCTCTGATATCATCCTCCTGTCATTTTTAGATTACAGAAATAGAGCTACGCACTAGATACCAATTTTGATGTAATTTTTTCAATCTATTTGGAAAATTTGTCTGCCTGTAAGTTGCTGCGTACGGTTGTTGGTCCTCGGACATTCTGCTAGGTGGCGCTGTTCGCCACAAAACTATGTACGTAGTGAGTATGGTGATCTTAAGCCCCCCTCTCACTGGACCCGCTGCACGCTGGCGGCGTCGCTGCGGCCGATCGAATTGACAAAGCACTCAAAGAATTAAAAAAACAAAACAAATCTTTTTAAGCTTTGTATGTTTTGCTGCCTTTTTAGTTATACTTGTACGTTTTGAATGACACTCCCATTATAAAGTCAAGGGTAACACAAATTTATCCAGTTTAGGACTCAGCGACGCCGACAGCTGGTCCAGTGAGAGGAGGGGGGGGGGGTAAGAGATCCTACGAGGTAATGATCATGAATATCCAGGAAAGTGCATCCTGATTGGAGCTGCATTCGTCTTTCGGAAGGGACGTAAAATGAGGGTCCTGTGTTTGAGAAGGTGCCTCGAGCACGTTACAACAGTCCCAATTCTCAGATGGGTACTTACTGGATGTGATAATACAACAAGGTAAAAACCGCGACGTTTCCACGCAGATATCGTGGAATCACAATCGTACGTCGCTAATGGCGATCGCGGTTTGTAAGAATTGTCCTATTACCTCCCCAACGGCTGTCATGAGGCTTGTAAGTCTTGATGTTACCAGTCTACTACTACTTCTACTATTCCTGCAGATGTTCATGGTACAATGTTGAGCATTCAAAACTTATGTTAACATGACACTGCTGTCACGTTGCACTAGCAATGGATTGGTGACAGTGATCACATACATGGATATATGGAAACATTATCATTTCATAACATGACATACAGTTTAGAATAAAGTACGATGGCGGACACGGATATGTTAAAAAACAGCCTCGCAATTCAGCCTCCTCAATGGAAGCTATGAGGTTTGCAAGTCTTGTTTTTTTAATAAACCAGTCTTCTACTACTCCTACAGATCTGGCAGTGTGGCGGTACCCTGGAGATCATGCCGTGCTCTCGCGTGGGTCACGTGTTCCGGCAGCGCTTCCCTTACCAGACCAGCACAGAGATCACGACCCGGAACCTGATGAGGGTGGCGGAAGTTTGGATGGACCAATACAAGGCGTACTTCTACCAAATCAGACATATCAAAAAGGTGCGACTACTTCGAATAGGCCGGTTCACGGTTTGAAGTGCGCATTTGCAGTGTGATGCATTGTGGGTAATAAGTCAAACTAAAACATAAACAAAACACGTCTGGACATGGTACAAATGCGGAAGTTTGGATGGACGAATACAAGGCGTACTTCTGCCGAATCAGACATATCAAAAAGGTGCGACAACTCGAATAAGTCGGTTAACAGTTTGAGGTGCGCATGCGCTGTGTGATGCATTGTGGGTAATATCTCAAAGCTAAGACATAAACAAAAGACGTCTGGACATGGTACAAATGTTGAAGTTTGTATGGACCAATACAAGGCGCACTTCTGCCGAATCAGACATATCAAAAAGGTGCGCCAACTCGATTTTTCTCTCAATATGTTGGTTCATGGTTTGAAGTGCGCATGCGCAGTGTGATGCATCGTGGCTAATATGTCAAAGCTGAGACATAGATAAAACACGTCTGGACATGGTAAAAATGTTGAAGTTTGGATGGACCAATACAAGGCGTACTTCTACCGAATCAGACTTATCAAATAGGTACACCGATTTGGGATTTTGCTCCCTTGGATTGTTACCTTACGTCGGTTCGGGAGGTAAAAGACGGTGCAAAGAGAGGAATGGGCTCCGCCCCAAGCCCCCCCCCCCCAATACCATGCCCTAGACACAGTGAATAACAACCCGCTCTCCTTACGGGCTCACACTTCGAAATGCGATTGTGCTGCCGCCTTTACCATTACGGTTTACCTTGACACCAACGTGAATAAGACGGTTCATGGTTTGAAGTGCGCATGTGCTGTGAGATGCATCGTGGGTAATATGTCAAAGTTGAAGGCCCCTGAGACAAATACAAACGTGTATTGTCATGTATCAAGCGTGGTCTAGACAAGAATTTTTTACATTACAAGTTAACAGCTTTCGCGATTACATTACAAGTTAACAGCTTTCGCGTTTCACCACACGCATGCGCATTTGAAACCGTGAACCAACTTTATGAACCAAGATTATGTAGCTGTATGATTTTTTACTGACTACGCAAACTTTCTTCCAACTTATCTGTTTCTTAACTGTTGAAAAGGACACATTTTTGTCGGATACGTTAACGGTATACATGTTGCCATGGCAACGTACTTCACCTTGTCCGTATTGTTCTCTTGCAGAAGTCCTTTGGTGACGTCACGGAGCGACAGGAGTTGAGAAAGCGGTTGAAGTGCCGCGACTTCCACTGGTATCTCAACACCATCTACCCGGAACTGAAGTTTCCCAGAGGACTCGGCGTCTTACAACATTGACAGAGCCTAATATATGCTTCCCGATCGTACTCTCCAAGCAGATGTAGAGAGACAAAATCCTAACGTTTCTCAAGGTTCGAATCCGGGCAAGGGCAACCTGGTTGGAGCTGCATTCGTCTTTCGGTAGGGACGTTAGATGGTGGTCCTGTACGCGTGTTCGAAAAGGTGCCTCGAGCACGTTACCACCGAGCTGTTCATCAATGGACAATTCTGACAGACCGTCCTCCGTAGTCACCGCTGGATCAATCGTTTTGCTTGCTGACCACGGTATTAAAGCAAACGACAATATTAGATTGAGAAAGGAAGGGAAAAGATTGAGCCATCGGTAACTACGGAGGATGGTACCCAAGTTAGGTCACCGCTGACTCAATCTTTCTTTGCTTACAGTCGTACGATAAGAAAGCGAAAAGAATGAACCAACGGTAACTACGAATGATGGTACCCAGGCTACCTGGTTCCGCGGGACAGCGATCCTTTCTTCTCCCCAAAGCCGGGAGCTTGAGAAGCAATGCGAGTTTGTCTTTCAACATCTGCTTGGAGATTACCTGATCGAGCTATTGAGCAATAGACAATTCTGACAAGTGCTGCTATTCTGCAACATTGTTTTGAGAGAATGTGAATATGAAAGACAAAGCGCTCCCCTAATGCTGGGGATGTGTGACATACAAATAGCTGCTGAGAGGGACATGTGCTAAGCACCAAAGACACGGTAGAGGGCGCTTTTCCCAGTAACCTGCCAGCTACCGCCTAACTTATAAAAAAGAACATAAGCGCCGCTAGCGGGAAACTCGAACATCGCACATTTAGTTTCAGGAACGTTGACAACATCTGCTGACGGAGGCCAGGTTTTCCAATCCAAGGAAGTAAAAAAACAACTGGAAATGGATCATAAGGTTGTGCCGTCTACACAATCACACTTTAAAGACATCGAATGTTTTGTGAAATTGAAATAAAAATGTTCAAGATGTTCACCGAATGGGTGATAGAGTTTGTCATGATGAAAGGAGTACAATCAAAGACATGCTTCACTAAATAGATCATATCAGTAGCACGTAGGGAAATTGATTTATGAACATACATAATTTCAATGGCGCCTTTGAAATAGAAAATAAAGGGTTGTCGCATTATTAAGGATAATTTTCATAACTTAAGAAAGCATCTACAAGCGTATTGGTTGTGACTTGTGAGTTATTCGTCTGATAAAAGGGAAGGAACAAGCGTCCCACCAAGTTTCTTATAAACGCAAATTCTTTGACTTTCAATAATTTGCTCTTTGTCTGTAAAGGCCTTGATGAATCAGAATATTACTTGATTGCTTATTTTCTATGTTTACTAAAGGAACAATATTTAAAAGGTAGGGCTTGTCTTCTACCGGTATCACTTGATACTGTAAACGGGGAAATATTCGCGGAGATTTGATTTCAGGAGAAAATGGAGTATTCGCGGTCAGTTTTAAGTTCGCGGTTGAAACTGGCATGCAGGGTCTTACCGTAAAAGGAAAAATATTCGCGGTGGTTTTAAGTTCGTAATGAAGAGGTTATCATGAAAAACGCGATCACAAAACGATCGCGAACATTTACTCTGTTACAGTACTAGCATGACTGCCACGTAGGTAATACTGTAAATACAGAAATGATCGCGGTTCGCCGTGCCTTTGTGTGACTGTAGCGTTAATATTGTTTCAAACGCGAACTCAGAACCACCGCAAACACTCAATTTTGTCCCTACCGTAAAATTAGACCCCCCCCGAACATTTCTGCATTTACAGTACTCAGCAGTCCGTAACGATGTCTCATTTGCGCCGTACAGCGACCATTAGTCAGCCCTTGTTGGGCACCGCGGGGGCAACCAGCCACCTTTGGTCTGATTAGGGCTTCCTGTCCCTATATTCCGGATGTATGAGCAAATGAAGGGCTTATTAAGACCCTACCTGTCTAAGTTTAGTTTGTTAAAGTCCTTCCCGCACTACATGGTGAAAAGGGCGGCGCCCATCTCCATCTCCGTAGCCCTTTTTTTTCAATTCGTAAGAGCCTGATGTTGCCATCGTATTACGAAGAAAGGCGGCTCAATTGTTACTGTAGCAGCATTTCTTCACCCTAGGTCAGAAATATCAATGCTCAAGACAAGTATTGACTTCACTGACCCATTAGGAGCTTGGGCCACACAACTTTGTGCAATCGCTACAGCAGTGGGCTAGTCTGGTAGTAGTGTGTGTTTACCTACCATTGTGACTCGTTCCCAAATGCTGAGTGCTAAGCAGAGAGGCACGGGAGGATCTAAGTCTAAGTATAAGTCCGCAGAGAAAGCGGTATGTGCCATTTAAAGTCTTTAAGTCTGACTCGACCAGGGATCGAACTCACGACCTGCCGCATGCAAGGCGAACACCGTTACCGGCCATTGCACTGGTCTAGAAGCTATCAGTTAAAGAAAGTGAAATAGAGTAAGAATTTCTCCCTCTATTGGCTACGAGTTCATTAAACTTGTATATAGCTCTTCTGTAACTCTAGAGTAAGATACGTCGTACGATCGCAAACTGTACTCTCCAAGCAGAGGTTGGTGGAGAAGATTTTTGTGACCTTTTTATCACATGTTCGTTTTCTGTCGACACTTCTCCACCAATCTCTGCTTGGATAGTACGCAAACTGAGGGTATTCTTCGTGTAGGTTAAACCTCATACACCAAAAATGATTACTCAAGCAACTGGATAAGATTTTGAAACAGTCAGACGTTTCAGACAGCATCCACTGTCTTTCCTTAGTGACTTACGATAGGACTGAGAACACCAGGTTTTATACCAAAACTCTGAATAGATATGTTAATGAGGTTAAGACAATTTAGGATGGCTTGAAGTAGTCTTTAAAAGAAGACTACTTCAAGAAGTCAACTTCTACTTCTTGAAACGTCTGTCTGTTTCAAAATCTTATCCAGTTGCTTGAGTAATCATTTTTGGCGTATCTTATTACCTGGATGTCTTACATTCATCAACGTAAACCTCATACAGCATCTTAAACTGTACGACGGCCTACGGCGAGTGCGACCGTACCGTGTGGTAACACGAACGCTCTCATGTGACGTTCATACGCTTACGCACGTGCGTCTACATGTGCTCACGTCCACCTTCCTGTACTTAAGTCTCATTTACGTCGTACAGCGACCATTAGTCAGCCCTTGTCGGGTTCTGCGGGGGTAACCAGCCACCTTTGGTCTGATTAGGGCTTCCTGTCCCTCTATCCCGGATGTAGGAGGAAATGAAGGGCTTATTAAGAACCTACCGGTCTAGAGTTAAGTTAGTTCAAGTCCTTCCCGCATTAGATGGTGCATAGGGCGGTGTCCATCTCCATTTCAGTAGCCTTTGGACCACACAACTTTTTTGTGCAATCGCTACAGCACAGGGGGCTAGCCCACTGGTAGTGGTGTGTGTTTAACTGCCATACTCGTTCCCAAATCCTGAGTGCTAAGCAGAGAAATCAATACATGTATGTACCATTTCTAAAGTCTCTGGTATGACTCGGCCCGGGATCGAACTCACGGTCTACCGTATGCAAGGCGAAACTCTACTGACCTCTACTCATTAGACCATTGCACTGGTCTATCAGCTATCAGTAAAGAAGTGAAAAAAGTATCTAAAAAGTCTCCATCTATCGGCTACAAGTACATTCAACTTTATGCAGCTCCTCTGTTTCTTGTACCAACTCAGAGTAAAGGACCCGGATCAAATACGTCGTACGATTGCAAACTGTACTCTCCAAGCAGAGGTTGGCGGAGAAGATTGTGACCTTTTATCTGAAATGTTCGTTTTCTGTCGGCACTCTTCATCACGCGGTGGAGAAGATTGTGACATTTTCATCATATGTTTTTTTTAAATTTCGTCAGCACTCTCTACCAAGCGTGAAGACTGCCGACAAAAAACGGAACGCCCTCTGCATAATACATCTGCAATCCGGACGTTTGGATAATCTTTCTTCAAATTGGATGACGACGTCAGGAATATCTGTTTGTAAGAAGTAGTAGTAACGTTTAATGTTCATAGACTCCATCCATAATTTGGGACATGGTTTCGTGACTTCATATGCAAATTGGATTCTATAACTCAAGCCTAGGTTACACATAGCCGAACATGGCTCCCGAACGCTAGCCGACTCAGGTCGGCGGTAGTTCGGGAGCATTCTGACCAGTTTTTGGGCCACGCCTATCTTTGGCGCCGAACATGCGCCGAAGATGCGCCGATCATCTCCTAACCAGTACACGAATTACTCCCGAATGGGCCCCGAATGCTTTCTAGCTTACTCCCAACCATCCCGACCTCTAGCCGCAGACTGCCGAATCTCTCCTGACTAAACCCCGACCGATTGCAGACACTCTCACGAATTTAAATGGACATATTCAGTGACTTTCAAAAGAGGGGTCATTTTCGGTTTTAATTAAAATAATCCATTCTATTATGTTGTTAACATCACCGAGAGATCGAATTCGGATCATGGCTAGCTTTAATACTGCTTTTAGTGTTCTTCTTTGTTTTTTGTCGTGTGAAGGTCGGGGGTAATTCGCCCACGTTCCGATAGTAGTCACTTGGTTGAGAATTAGTTAGCAGAGTTTTGTCTACGGCCTTGGGGTGAGTTATGGGTAGGTTGGAAACTAGTTGGAAGTAAGTCAGTAGTGTTTCTGGCGTGGTTAAGGTTCTAATTTTACTACTGACTCAATCCCGAATACCAGCCGAGCACTAGCCGACCGCGCCGAACACCAGCCGAACACCAGCCGACCCGTTTCAGACCCTCCGTCCAGAGCCGAATGTTTTGAAATTTTCAAAACATTCGGCTGGCGCAGCCGAACACCAGCCGACTCAGCCGAACGCCAGCCGACTCGGCCGAACGCCAACCGAGCTAGCTCCCGAATCACTCCCGAATCACTCCAACCATGGTCGGGGGAGAGTCGGGAGGCCATGTTCGGCTATGTGTAACCTAGGCTTTACTTCCAATAGCAGGTACCGGTAATTCATAGACTCCATGTCTGATCTTGACTGAGAGGCTGTTAAAGGTATAATAAAGTGATGAGCCCGAGAGTGCACTCATCTTTTACTCATCTGTGTCTATTCTTGGGAATATAACTGTTTCATATTGTAGACGCCATGTATTCTAACCGCAAGATTCATGGGTTCATGCCAGTTCAGTGACTGAATCAGTATTCTACAAAGGCACTAATGAATTCCCATCTATAGACGTACAAGATAGGTGTACATTGAGCTGCGTTGCGTTTAGACGCCACTCTCCAAGGGCAATGTCCCTGTTGTCGGAAATTAGTCTCCTGTGAAGGATAATGCTGACGAGAAGACCTGATTTTAAGGGACACCGCCTTTTACTTTGTTAGAAGCCTCAAGGCTACTGTTTTGTTGAATTCTAAAGATTTATTTCTGTTTGTAGTTGATCGGACGAAGAACATTGCACTTTTCGTTGCGTCAATATGGCTTCTTCTTCAATTTAATTAAAACTCCAAGGACTAATTATGGTGCAAAATTCCCAAGTTAAACGTGGGGGTTAATTAAAGCTGTTGTTGCGATGTTGGTTATTGAGTAATGAGTGGACAACAGACAACTCACGTGTATTCTAATGCCACTTATATTCACGTAAAAATTCATCACACACTGCAGATTGACGAAGGAAAAATAGAGACGAAGTGAAACATGTTGGTAATCAAAATTACCATTGTGATGTTGGTTGTGTAGTAAATCCCCTGTCACACTTGTGCATATATACAAGTCCGCATGAGTTGCGTATTAACATATTTCTGGTCAGGTCAAGTTTGCAGCCGAAGAAGTGATTTCTTAGGTTTGATCACTTGGCTGCACAACGGTGGGTCAAAATAGAAAACAACTTTGTCCCCGAAAACTTTACTTGAACCAAAAAAATTGTTAATGCGCAAATCACGCGCACTTGCATATACGCACAAGTGTGACAGGGACCTAAGGCTCCCATGCCACAAGATGGCAATCGCGCTGCGACCTCAGTCGGATTTGTGTCTTGATTTCATAATTAGAATACTATGCAAAATGTGCTAAAATTATAACTGTTAAACACACAAAGTGTAGAACGACTCGTTTTCATCTATAACATTCGTCGTCAAATTCTAGGTCGCAGTGAGGTTGCCACCCTAGTGGATGTGGGTATGACACAAGGATCACAAGCAACTCACTCATGATCAAATATATACAGTCATTACGCGTGACGCTTTGTTCATCAATCGTGGAGTAATATTGCCCGAGTAAAAAAGTCTATATCCTTATAATCATGTCACATTCATGTTATGTACACGGGATCCGAAGGCCACCTTGACGTTATTTACAGGCACAATGCTTCATCGCACCAGAGGGTGAACTTTTACATGATCCATCTGTGAAGCCACGTTATTGCAAGACAATGTTCAAAATTCACTGTGCGTCCTTGGTTACTTAGTCTATATCTTGATTAAACCATTATTGTCAGTTCTGTACAGAGTATATATGTCTATGAATAGAGATAAGTATAGCCAGACACTGCGCTTTTGACGGTGTTATGACATTGTTAGCAAGTGTTTACCAGCTGATCATTTTCTACACGATCGTATGACGTCTTACTTCTTTGCTTGCTCCTTTACCTATCCAGGAAGGAAGAAGTTTGGGTCAGACAAAATATAGCAACTACTCAGTTGAAGTAGTAATAAATTCATAAACATATATATACTCCAAATGAATCGATATGCAAATACATCTTGGCACATACACGGTATTACAAAACACATAGCAAAATATGCCTATTTATTCGTTCCCTTCGTTTCCGTTATTGCAATGCAAAAGTCACTTAGGCCCATTTTAGACTTACAACACTAAAACATGTTGCAGGTCGCGACGTCGCCGGCGACGGTATCTTTTGGTGCAAATTATACACATGTATACAAACGAAATGGCAGGGCTGTATCTTCTGCATATACTGTCTGTATCTGTATCTATATAGCCGGTATAACTCTCGTTCTCAATTAAATGTACACATTTTGTAACTTCCGTTACCGTTTGAAGTGAGACGTTGCCGACATTACGATTTGCCACATATAAGGAGCCAAAGTGTCGTTTTTATGACGACTTAAAACTTTTCTGGCTTTCAAAAATGACTGTTTGGCATCTTATATGCGGCTTATCTTCATGTCAGAAATGTCTTACTTCAAACAGCAACGGAAGTTACAAAATGTGTACATTTAAATGAAAACGAGCGATAACCACCCTTCAGCGTGACACACCAGCTATACTACTAACATATATACTAACAACAACCATGGCGCACTTGGCCGCTCGAGCCCGACGCTGTGTAGTACCGGCTCTCGTTGGACGTCGTCTGTTCTAAAGTCTTCTGGTTCGTCAAGCTCTTGTTGATCTCGTTCATGGGAATCTCTTCCACCTTCTTATCTTCGATCTGGTTCCGCGGGGTCAGTCTCGTGGTTCTGCTAGTAGACAGCCCTTTGCCGAAGACGGCGAAGCCTCGTCGGAAACTGCCGCGGAATCTAATAAGAAAGGCATCGTTTTGTCCAGCGTCAATATTGTATCAACCAGTTTTTTTGTATCAAAGAAAATGTTAAAAGAGCTAGTCCCTACCATGTGGTTACCTGGGAATAGCAGAAAGTGTCCAAATACATTGAATAGTTTGCTTGATGATTTAGCCGGCAAGAGGGTTGCCATTTGGTATTAACTGATCTGGCTAGATCTTCGACGTATTTGGCCAATGTCTACTATTCCAGCTACCCACGATATCTGGTAGAGAGTACAAAGGAGCTACGGTGGTCTCAGTGACAATTCGAGATGCTTCACGAAATAGAGACCTCACTCACACACTGAAATGACAGGTAGACAAAGACAAGACATGCATTATGCGATTTAAAACATTCTTCATGGATTTTTTCTATTGGAGTAAGGAGATTGAATCCTTGATTGGAGTGACTAATGATAACGATACAACGATAATTTTAAAAACAGATTCCAGACGATTCTACTAGGATGCAGGAACGCTAGCGATAATGAATGAATGAATGAAGACCTTTATTGTACATGTTTGCCCCACTGGGCTAAGCACAGGTCACATGTTAACAAATACATACATATTCACGAGTATTACTGTACATAAACATCTAGCATTCTCTAGTATCTTCGACTTCCTCTCGCTTCTTGGTAATTGTATAAATGTAGGAGGCTGTGTGATTGGTAAGAGTTGGTCTATCAAAGGCTGCAAGAAATATAAATTTCTCTCTACTATTCAGGTATCTAAAGTGAGGGAATTTACTTAACACATAACTGAAAAGAATTATTCTATCGCTATCATACAAAGGACAGTCAACAATAAAATGTACTTCGTCTTCTACTTTACCTAGACTACAAAATTGGCAGATTCTTTGCTCTAGAGGGGTGCGGTTATGTCTTCCTGATTCGATTCGCAATTTGTGACAACTTGTTCTTAGTTTTGTAACGGCTGATCTGTGACGTACATTTGCAATCTTTAGATATTCTTCTTCGTTATAGGAATGTTTCAATAATCTGTACGTTCGTAGTTTATTTTTTGCATTTGCACCTTTGTTATCGTTATGAATTTCGGATAGAAAGGTCTGAAAGTGAATATCTGTTAAACGCTGATAAATCGATGAAATAATTTGGGACCTACTTGATACAATTGATTGGGCGCTTTGCCATAAGAAAGCATAACCACATTCCTCTAGAGTGCTGCGTACCCCTGCCGCCCAACACTTGGCACCTGAAGCTTCTAAATTTACTTGACATAGGAGAGCGTCTGCCTGGAGGCTGTCAGCTGGCACGTTCTTGCAAAGTCGAATGAAATACTTGATGGCGTTTAGGGAGGCCTCCAGATGAATGGGATACCTCCCTAGTTCTGCCCGTGCAGCAAGATTGCTAGCTGTTTTTGGAATATTGAGTGAATATTTGCAAAATTTTAAGAGGAAAGATTCAATTGGACATGGATGAAGCTGATGTGATCCAGGGAAAATATTGAAATTTGGTCACAAGCAAGTTGGGACCAGAGACAGAAATTCAAGTCGGCAAAAATAAAACATTTTTAACACCGCCTGTTGTCACAAGGGGCCACCAACAACCACTGTCAACCGCATGATTTGCCTCTCAAAATGCCGGAAATTGCGTTTTTGAAGGCTTGAAAATACGGACCCCCCTAGAATACGAACAGCTTTGGCGCTCGACTCGCGCCTCCGGCACCCCCTTTAAAGATTCGCTTACGGAAAAAAATGTCGAGCTGACTAGAGTCCTGCAAGCAACACTCAATCAACGAAATTACAAGGATTTAAGGCTCATCGTCAAGAATTAAATTGTTCTCCACCAGCCTTCTCTCAACCGGGACGGGGGGTCGATATAGACTTCCAACAACCTTTGACCTTTTACTGACGTCACACGTGAATAAAACTCACGTGTCTACTTTTTTTAGAACGATTGAGTCAGAAAGGTGACGAACCAGTCGAGAATGTCGGTGAGTGAATTTCTTTCAGTGTAATTCTTCATAATGTACGTCACGAACTCAAATTTCCTGCTAAGGGCTTAAAGTTAATGTAGTGAAAACGATAAACAAAGAACACATAAGTGAACACATAGCCAAGTACTCAAGTTACAAAACTCATATTATTGAACACATAGCCAAGTACTCACATTAAAAAACTCACATTATTGAACACATAGCCAAGTACTCACGTTAAAAAAACTCACATTATTGAACATATAGCCAAGTACTCACGTTAAGACGTCTCTACAGAAGCGCCTTGCTTGAACCGCTTCTCTCATTGATGAGCTGGGTAGCCAGGAATGAGAAAAATACTTGAAGGAGCGTTTTCTTTAGTCATATCGAAAGATTTTTCTTTAAAAATCAATAATGCAAAGTTTTTAAGATGCAACGATGTGAAATTTGATGGGTTCAACTTACCAAAAACGATCAATCAGAGAAGCAATTACCGTTGCAGGCACACGAACGGACACCCGTGAACGGGCAGCTACACACCAACACATACACGCACGTTCTCATTTAAATGTACACATTCTGTAACTTCCGTTACCGTTTGAAATAAGACGTTCCTGGCATGAAGATATGCCACATATGAGGTGCCAAACTGTCTTTTTTAAAAGCCAGAAAAGTTTTGCAGTCCTCATAAAAACGACAGTTTGGCACCTTATATATGGCATATCTCAATGTCAAGAACGTCTTATTTCAAACGGTAACGGAAGTTACAGAATGTATACATTTAAATGAGAAAGAGCGATACACGCACGTGAAGTCCATACCTCTTACCGACGATGACGTAGATGAAAGGGTTGATGCACGAGTTGGCGTAGCTGAAGGAAACGGCCACGATCTTCAGCCAGGCCGTGACCTGGTTCATCGGGAAGTCGGGCACGAACAGGATGGAGAGGTTCAGCAAGTGGATCGGCATCCAGCACAGAGCGAACAGCAACGACAGCAGGGCGATCATCTGGAGGGACAGTTAAGTTTGGATTGTTATCTCCATGAAAAATGGAGATATGGTTTTGTGTGTGTGTGTGTGTGTGTGTGTGTGTGAATGTGTGTGTGTGTGTGTGTGTGTGAGTGAGTGTTGGTTCAGGTTCAGCAAGTGGATCGGCATCCAGCACAGAGCGAACAGCAACGACAGGAGGGCGATCATCTGGAGAGACAGTTAAGTTTGGATTGTTATCTCCATGGAGATATGGCTGTGTGTGTGTGTGTGTGTGTGTGTGTGTGTGTGTGTGTGTGTGTGTGTGTGTGCGTGTGTGTGTGTGTGTGTGTGTGTGTGTGTGTGTGATTGTCGGTTCAGGTTCAGCACGTGGATCGGCATCCAGTACAACGCGAACAGCAAGGATATACAGGAGGGCGATCATCTGGAAAAAAAAACATTGTTAAGTAGAAGATCCAAATGGAATTCCACTGGGAACATCTTTAGGCATCTGCCGCACATGGCCGACCATGGCCTGACGACCTTTTTAAAAATGATTGTAAAGTAGAAGATCTCAATGGAATGCCACAAGAACCATCTTTAAGCATCTGCCACACATCTGCCAACCACGGCCTCACAGACCATGGTAGGAGGTTTGTCGTAGTCAGGGTCTTCGGAAGTCGTTGGAAGGTCCTGAATGTATGACAGAGGCTTTAAGCAACTGCACGAAGAATCAACAGAAAACTCAGTAAATGCCAACGAACGCAACATTGCAAAACGTGCAGTTGAAATTGGAACATCATTTTTCGACCAGCCAGGTAGGGCTGCATTGGTATGTGTATGCACATGTTGCAAAGACACCAGTCATCTAATCTAGAACGCAACGTCACGAACACAACATCACGAAATATGTTACTAGTACTGTAAATACAGAAATGTTCGCGGTGGTTTTATGTTCGCGGTTTTCGTGGCGAACTCTTCAGCGCGAACTTATAACCGCTGCGAAACTTTTTGCCCACCTATGACTGTAGCTCTACTAATGTTTCAAACGCAAGCTTAAAACCACCGCGAACACTCTTTTTTTCTCCCTACCGCGAAATAAAAACCATGCGAAAATAAATGCATTTACAGTATTTTATTTTGACCAACCTGAGTAACCTTTCGATTCCGCTTGACCAGCTGGTCGTTCGTCGGGTCATCAGAGGTCATCGGATGTCCGGTCTTAGTCAGGCGAACGGCGATCAGAACAAACGACACCAGGCTGACCAGTAGTGGCACCACGTAGCTGCGACATTTAACAGAAAGTGGTTTAAGGAATTATCAACACAAATGAGTCTTACTCACTGGTGATGTATAGTTCACGTAGCTTCCTCATCAGGGTTTACGCGTCTAACAAAGTTGAAATTGGACAGAAAAGATATTAAAACCCTAGTCCTGCTGAGCCCAACAATCGTTTGCACATGCTTGTTCTGTATGCTAGCCCTGACAATCGCCGGGTTGAGAGTATTCTAGAATGCGGTTGTTGTAAATCGAAGTAACTAAAAATGAGCAATGACAAACTTAACTAGTACCCTTTGCTTCAAAGGTGTCTGGGCACTTCAGCAGTGGGGGTACATTTTTGCTATTGAAATCCAACAGGACAAGGGTTAAGGAATTGCTTTAAAGCTACCTAGTGAGGATGCCCCTACTGTGCTTGGTGGTAGCGAGTTCCACTCTAGGGATGAACGAATGCATACTTCACGTTTACAAACGAAGCTTTTCAGAGATTACATGTCTAACAAAGTTGAGATTCGTAGAGTCAAAGGAATTTCGTAGAGTCAAAGGAATTTCGAAGAGTCAAAGGAATTGTCACAAATGATTTGTATTCTCTAATTATGCACAATTAACGTAGCGCCAACATCAGGGTTTGCAAGTGTAACAAAGTTAACTTGTTTCAATCATTGTCTTTTTAAATCAGTGCAATGAACCTGGCATGCTTAGAATGTCTTCCTACGTTTGCATCAATTCCCATTGATTGTCAACTGGCAAATTGACAAAACAAGGAGACTTTTAAGCCGAGATGCTTGTGGTGTCTTTTGGAATTTTAATCAAATGGTTATCCTCGGTCAACGGGCAATTTGCCAAAACAAATAAGCAGCTTGTAAAAGACGATACGCTTAAAGTGTTCCTTGGCATTTCCATCAAAGGCAAGCGATTGTCAACTGGTAAATTTCCAAAAATGAGAAGATTTAGGCTAAGTCGACGCGCTCTATCCGACCTATTCATCAAGGGGCCCAAGGGATCTCCAAGACGAAAGGAGTGGGTTTATACGCCCTTGTAGTTTTCCAACTTCATCATGTCTTTCGCTAATTGCCTCACATCGTGTATTCCTTTGCGTCACGGGAAATGATGTTGATCGATAGTACCTGATCAGGACAGTGTAGATCATGTACGCCCGCTCCCAGGTCTTGGAGGGCCACAGCTCCATGCAGTAGTACCGGGTTCCGAACCAGTACATCTCCACAACCTCGCGGTACACGGCGACGGGTAGAGACAGCAGAAGAGAACCTAAGGAAGTAAAAATTGAAAAATGCTTTCTCAGAGAACTTTAGAAAACAGGATCTAGGCATTTGGAGGTCACTCTTTCATGCAGTAGTACCGAGTCCCGAACCAGTACATCTCTACCATCTCATGATACACGGCAACGGGGAGAGACAGCAGCAGGGAACCTTGGGAGGAAGAAACGGAAAGAACATTTTCTTAGAGACCTCCTTTCCAAAAACATCATTGGTCTTTGACGACCACCGCTCCATGCCTCAGTACCGAGTCCCGAACCAGTACATCTCTACCATCTCATGATACACGGCAACGGGGAGAGACAGCAGCAGGGAACCTTGGGAGGAAGAAACGGAAAGAACATTTTCTTAGAGACCTCCTTTCCAAAAACATCATTGGTCTTTGACGACCACCGCTCCATGCCTCAGTACCGAGTCCCGAACCAGTACATATCAACCACCTCACGGTACATGGCAACGGGTAGAGACAGCAGCAGGGAACCTTAGAAGAAAAGGATGGGAAAAAACTTTATCTTAGAGAACTTAAGAACACAGGATCTAGGCATTTGAAGGTCACTCTTCCATGCAGTAGTACTGTGACCCGAACCAGTACATCTCCACCACCTCGCGGTACACGGCGACGGGTAGAGACATCAGAAGAGAACCTTAAATGAGAAAAAAGCTTTCTTAGAGAAATTCTTAAAAAATTAACCTTAAGGTATCAACGACCACAGTTCCATGCATCAGTACCGAGTCCCGAACCAGTACATCTCCAACACCTCACGGTACACGACGACGGGTAGAGACAGCAGAAGAGAACCCAAGGAAGTAGATACGACAAAGAAAGTTTTATTAGAGACCTCCTTTTCAAAAACTTCCGACCGACGTTGTAAAAACATGTACATGTAAGAATGATTGGGTAACCGTCAATATTCGAAAAGGATGGCAAGCTAACAGTTTCTTGTCAAACAAAAAAGGCAAGATGTTTTTTGGCAGCCCTATACCCATTTCTTCACTGTCAGAAGGTGCCCGCCTTTATATATAGAAACAACATACGCCTTCTTTCCATGGAGCGAAATTAATCTCATGGGTTCAATCAGCGAAACTTTCCACAGCTTCTACAGACGAATTACTCAGCTCAACGTAACGATAAAAAACTTTTAGAAAACATCTTTTTCTTGAAGACAAAGAAACGCTTCTGGAGACCGTCAATTGATAATCTCAGTGCCGCTGAATGCACAACTACTAGGGGAGAGTTCTTCGACTGTGAAGGGATCATCATCATCATCATCTATCGGCCATCGGCCGGGACTAAATAAGAACATACATCACTTCATATTGCCCTGTCCAATATCATGCAATCTCAGTGTCTCTGACTAAACTATCGGTAAAAGTCAAACTTCTGCAGCGCACTCGGCCTCTTGGTTTCCATAGAAGGATGTCCGAAACTTTTTTCTGATACGCAACCGGGCTACCCTACCTATCAGGCATACACTTGTCGGTAGAGGCAGAGCCGGGCAAGGCGGATTAATCAATCCATACACGGTACAGCGCATCGAATGGGCTTGAGTTTGACGCTGTCCCAGAACACACGGATCTGTAGTGTTTTATTACTTTCCTGTTCCGTGATTCTTTGACATAGCCATAACTTCATGTAATGGGAACATCTAATTTCTTCCATCTACGCTTACACGTGTTGTCCGCGAGAATGAATTTGCAATATTTCTATACAATCCGTGCGTGTGTACTTGTCGGTACATACTTTATAGACAATTAAGCAATCATCATCGTCATCGTGTCGGCTTGCCCGGACTATGGCTGCTCTCTCCCTCCAGACTTCAGACCTCACCCCTACGTCCCCGGCAAGTTGGTCTATGTAGGTCCGTCGGGGTCGCTCGACACTCGAGTGCCCATGAGTTGGTGTCCAGAGCAGGAGTTCGGTTACAAACTCTTCTTTGTTTCAGTAGCTATGCCCTACAAACCTGACCCTTCTCTCTCGTATGGTTGATGATACAGTTGGTATCATCTATGCAATAGACAACCTTGAACAATGAAGATAGATCTTGTCTGTGTCTGCCCTTTCTTTCCGTCCTATCAACATGGAAAGCGTATGACAAACTAATGAAGTGTTCATCATCCAAATGTCAGGGGGATAGGTGACAGAACTCATAAGTCTTTTCATCCGAGACGCGAATGTTCCTTTGGATATAATTTGCCTGCATAAAACAACTTGTATGCGTTTTCATATGTCAAGGGGGCGTTGATATTGTTAATATATGGATGTTCCTATAAAACGACACTATTTTGTGACGGGTTTCATCGACTCCAGACGTGACTATCTAATGCAATAATGTTAATATTTCACATAACCTTTGGCATTTCTTTGACATTTTGTCTAGGTTTAATGTGCTTGCATAAAACAATTTGTGGGTGGTTTCAGGTTAACAGTGCTTTTTTAAAAAGATTTGCATAAACTCCAGACATTACCATCGAATGCAGGAGTGTCACCCCAGTTGATATCGCCTTTGGTATTTCTTTGACATTTGGCGTCGGCAGGATGTTACACCTGGAAGGAGGGTCACCTCTTGAAGGCGTAATGTAAGGTTCCGGTTCGGAATTGTTTTGACCTAAAGAGTGCGTGAAGATAAGACGCAAATCCTAAGTTTTCTCGTTAGTTTTGGCTCCCGATTTTTCGGCTATCGCTATAGCAGTGTGTTATCTTTTATATTTCCTGAAAGACTCGATCTTCGTAGCATTTTACGGTTTCCGAGTTTTGGTCGTCCGCGAAGACTTCCTGGTATTAGTGCGCGATGACGGTAACGCGGCCTTGTCGCCTGATTACCCGAATCGTGCGTTCTATGTGCGTTTTGCATGGTTTCGCACCATCGGGGATTGCGGAAAACGTATCCTCACGATTTTTTTTAATTTTTCCTAATTGCACAGACAGAATGATGACCTTCATTCCCATATCAGTCATTATCCTAGGAAAACTCTTATTTTCCTTCCAGCGGCCTTGGAAGAATGCCCTAAAAATGGCAGTTTTGGGAATGAAAATTGCTTTAAATGACGGTTTTCACTAAAAATGACGTTTCCACAGAAAATATCAAATTCGTCTGTCGTTCGAAGACAAGGCACCCCTATCCATCGGAAACATTGAATTGACCGAAAAAGGATGTTTGGAAAAGCGCTATTGCCTTTCTGGGAACGAGTCATGTCGGCCCCGAATTGTAAAAAAAACAACAACTCCGAACCGAGACCGTAAATAGAGTTGTGCGCACGTTCGCAGCTACAGCTCACGATCCCGCCGCTGTTTTGGTATGTAAGCTTGGCATATCGTCTGCTGGCTTTCCCGAGGTGATGCGGTTTTTTTTTTCACACCGTAACAGTTTTTATCGTTAATAGCATCATAGCTTGTCGCTGTTTCTCTCCACCCAGTCCAGTGCAGTTAATAATAAATATGATATTTAAGAAGCACCCATATCTTGGGACCATTCATTCCGAAGCGTTTTGTGGATGTGCGCTGGAAGGTTTTGTGCTATTAATAAAGCAGATATTGGGGATGTGTCGTCATTTGTACAGCAGCTAGTGTCTGATTCCTGGTTTCATACTTTGACAACTTGTTTCTGCCTGGATCTGTGTCTTCGCACCTATAAATAAAGATCCTTTGATGGATTTGTCTGAAACTTTTCATGTCGGTAGCAAGACAGGATATATTTCTGTCACCATATGCATAATGGCAGGATGTGTCGCGACACATGTTACCGTTATAATCATAACACACGGTACAAGCGTCACGACACTTACGGCGTCACTGGCCGTGTTTTATACATAACTCCTTATGTCAGGATAATAGGGCAGATAGATTCGCGCGGTGGTGATGTAAACGTCTTGTGAGACCAATTAAATCTTAAAGTTTCAAGATAGCTTCATCGTCCATGCCAAACCGCAGATCTAAAAGTTTGGAGTTGGCTTTTTTGACAAGTCTGACCTGCTTTTCTGGGACTGGTGCCAAGCGAAATGGGTGGAATAGATGAGTCACGCGACTGCAAAACGGGAAAAGTAAGTAGCAAGCCATCCAGCCAGCCAACCAGCCGGACGGACAGACACACAGACAGACAGACAGACAGACAGACAGTCAGCCAGCCGTCTGTCCGTCCGTCCGTCCATCCATCCATTCATCCATCCATCCATCCATCCATCCATCCATCCATCCATCCATCCATCCATCCATCCATCCATCCATCCAAACAGCCAGCTAGCCAGCCAGACAGACAGACAGGCAGACAGATAGGTAGACAGACAACTACACAGACAAATGCACAGATGGACAGAGGCAAATGAGAAGCATACGTGCGTTTTAGAAAGAAGCAGCTCATTGGCAGTACGTTCTCTGCAGAATATGTGAAGGTTCTGATATCTCTGAAAATGTCATTAGTGAGGCATGCACCGACAATTATATATCAGGACTCAGGAGTCTCCATGCACAGATCCAATTTCCTCAAGCTTGTCCACTTCCTTTATCCAATGAATGGTCTGCGATTGACGAATTGCACCCTTCCGCGGACCGCATACCACCGACCGGTAATGCAGCGGGAGCGCGGCAGCAGGGATGAATTGATGACGTCATTGTTAGGAAATGCTCAGGTAGGCTTACATGAAACGGCAGCATGTATGAAACTACATTCGTCACCGGATTAACATGGCTCTTCGATTTGGGTCACATACGATTCTTTGCCTAGCTCCTGAGATTCATACAACGTCTTGAGATTTTGAATCCGTGTCTCGAATAAGACTTTGCAATAGCGTGCAGAGAGTGTACATGCTTACACACTAGTACTACTTTCCTTTATAGTCATTTGTGGGGGCTTTAAAGAAACGGCACCAGGTATGAAACTGGATTTCTCAGTCCGTGAATAATTTCATCAGGTTGGTGAATGACTGAATAATAATGTAACAGTTCTGTACGTTTGGGACCGCATTGTCAGCAGAAACACCTGGCTTTAGTGCAAAGTGAACCAGTTAATATTGCCCTGACGGTGATGTACAGTCATCGAAACGTCGGCTACACGGTTGTTGATAACGAACTTTCCTATTTAGATTTTTCATTGGATTAACAAGACTGTTCAATCTAGATCACATAGGAGTCTTTGCCTATCCCCTAAGATTTATAAAACTTGTTGAGATTTAAAATCCATGTCTTGAATAATTTTTGCAAGAGCATGTATACATGCTTACTCATCACTGTGGGTTACTGTCCTACTTTACTTAATAGTCATTTGTTCTATACAGGCATGCCACACACGACTACGGAATGGCTACCTTAATCTCGGATATGAGTATCCATGGTCATTAAAATGGAATAGGTAGTAGATACCGGAAGATCCAAGCGCGCACACGGCACGTTGCGTAAGGCTACTGCTCTCAGTATCCCATTGTACCATTCGATTTAATGCTAAAATTGAGGACATTCGTGCTCATAAAAGATTCAAGAGAGTAAGACCAGGGGTGTCCTTGACATAATTCAGACCAAGTAGCCTAAAAAAAGGTCCTCTTTATATCAGACTTCAACCATAAGAAAAAGCTTCCAGATTTACAACATTTTGTTCAGATCTTTGTCATATGCTACAGCGACGTCATTGGTCATCTACATCGTTGGAAAAGACAAACAAAAACAACAAAAAAACAACTCTTTGCTAAGAAAATCATGTTTTTGCAAATCTAGTATGCCCTTAGTGTAGGAAAGAACATTAAAGTGTCAATGACACTTGACAACATAAAGTAAAATGCATGGAGATATCGAAATATAGCTACAGTTTTGTGTTGGCATGTCGGTAGTTATTGAGGTCCTGATGATGCACGTAAATTTTCGGCACCGTAGAAGTATTTTAAGGTAATGTAAAATTATATAGAACTGCACCCAATATTGTTTTTTTCTCTCCGGGAGAACTCGTGGCTCGTGTAAGTTAAAGCTTACATAAGATAAGGAAAATATCGGGCCCCATGTCTTTTAAAATCTTTTGGTAAAGACGTGGGCATTAGTCAGATCCTAGCTGACCTGTCCAATAAACCCTGCATCTAGCCGATGACAGGTGCAGTGCCGTCATCGGTGTAATCCTTCTTACATATAATCTGAAAATATCGGGTCCCATATGTTTCATAAACCCTTTAAGATGTTTTGATGAGGAAGTGAGCATTAGTCAGATCCTAGCTTACCTGTCCATATGGCGAGTCCTGTGGTGCTCAGTGTGCGAAAAACAGTCCTTATTATGCTAGGGTCACATTTCCCAACCGGGGCCCGGCCGGGCTGTTTGCAGAAACGATAAATTATAGTTTCTATCAATGGATATGTACAAGCTTTGCACTTGAGTACATTTTGTGTACGTCCATAAATTTGCACAAGCTGTGCTCTTAGATAAGTTTAAGGTACGTTTTGTGTTTTGTTGCCTTTTATATCATACTTTTCGTTCCCAAAGACTGCCTGGCCGGGCCCCGGATTGTGACCCTAGCATAACTAAAGTATGTTTTGCATTGCCTGGTACTATGAAGTTCGACATAGGCAAGTATGAAAGAACATTAAGATCTTTACTAATTAATTCCCCGTTATGCCGGACTTCCAAATTGAAAAATTCCAAATTTATATCACGTTTGTCAGGTCTTTGTTACAGCAACACTAGCATAACTAGATTATGTTTTTTCCTTGCCTAGTACTATGTAGTTCGACATAGGTAAGTATGAAAGAATATTAAGATCTTTACTAATTAACTCCCTATTATACCGAACTTCCCAAATGCGAACAAAGTTCCATCTTATATTACTTTGGTTCGATCTTTGTAACAGCAGCACCTGCTAACTTAGTTTGTTTTTGCGTTGTCTGGTATTATGAAGTATTAAAGGGTATGAAAGAACATAAAGATCTTTACTTATTAATTCCATATTATGCCGGACTTCCAAATTGCAAAATTCCAAATTTATATCACGTTGGTCAGGTCTTTGTAACAGCAACACCTGGTAACTTAGTTTGTTTTTGCGTTGTCTGGTATTATGAAACATTAAAGGGTATGACAGAACATTAAGATCTTAAGGTTTTAAGACGTAGACGTGGGTTTTAGATAGATCCTAGCGTACCTTGACGGGTAATCCGGATGTATCTAATGCTCACTTCTTATCCAAAGATCTTAAAGTGTTAATGAAACATATGAGACCCAGCGAAAATTAAGATCTTGAAGATTTTAAGATTTTAAGATTAAGAAGTGGGCGTTAGTTGGATCCTAGTTTCCCCTTCCAGATGCAAGCGTTAGCCCAGATAGCGACTCTCTCAGTGCGCAGACTTCCAAATTACGAAAAAAGGTACGAATTTATATCACGTTGGTTAGATCTTTGTTACAGCAAAACCTGCTAACTACTGAGTCCACTGAGGGCATACCTGAAAGAGACCTGAAAGAGATAAAGACTAGGACTGCTGCGGTCAGAAAGAAAACTACGGGAGATAAGGAAGCTCGCGAAGAACAGGATGCAGTGGATCCGGCGAGAACTGAAGAAAGACTGATTGCAGCTTCAGGATGCAGCAGCAGAACACAGTGGACTACTACCTGCTAACTAAAGTGTGTTTTTGTATTGTCTGGTATTATGCAGTTTGTATATGAAAGAACATTAAGATCTTGAGATGTTCAGATAAAGAAGTAGGCGTTAGTTGGATCCTACTTTACCTGTCCAGCTGCAAGTGTTAGCTCAGATAGCGACTCTCGCGGTGCGCAGTTTGCGAAAACAGTCCTTATTATGCAGTTACGAAGTTTCGAAAAAAAAAAAAAACAATATTTGTATCACGTTAGTCACATCTTTGTTACAACAACACTTTCACTGCCTAGTATTATGCAGCTTGTGTATATGAAAGAACATTAAGATCTTTAGATTTTAAGATAAAGAAGTAGCTTACCCGTCCAGATGCAGGTGTTAGCCCAGATGGCGACTTTCGTGGTGCGCAGTTTGCGGGACTCCAGTGGATACACGATGGCCAGGTACCGGTCCACGCTCAAGGCAGTCAGCGTCAGGCACGTAGCCTGCACAGTCGCCTGCCAACAAAAGAATATGCACATATTTATCTATGTATTGGTTCAGCATGTAGTTACGGTGTACATGCCAGGGTTGCCCAACTAGCAGGAGGCTATTACTAAGGAAAAACCCAGGGGAAAACATGTCATTACGTTAAAAATACAATCAGTAAGGTTAAAAGTTAACATTAATATATACATAACTGGGGGTCAAAGTTAGGGCTACTTTCCCAGTCAGCTTTTCCTGGAGTTTTAGCACTGCAGTTTTCTTTGCATGGTTTTAAAGTAGAACCTTGTGACTTTCTGGTGGAGAAGAATGTTTGAGAATGAAGTTTGGGTAAGTACTTTCACGAGGTCTTGTGTCCGCGCTTCTTATACTTGGCTCTCATGGTGTAAGGAATAGCAGAGAGAGGCTCTTCGACTCCAGTTGTCGTGACCGATGGAAAGGATTTTTATTCTAAGTTACTCTGCATGTCCTATCCTGGCTATCCTTAATCCTAGTCTGTCTCGCTTAACACACTGTGTTCCTGAATTCATATATTTCACAACATGGCGTCTTTGGACAGATCAAGTCATGATTCTGCCTTTTTCAAGGTGGTGAAGGGACGTGGGACGTGGTGAAGAGGTAAGTCGCAAGGATGCTGGACAGCCTAACGCCATCTTGCACAGACTTGTACTTACTGTGTCAAACATACAGTCTTGCTCAGTGTACATTTCTCAGAAAGCTAAGGGAGTCTACTTACACACCTATGTACTCACACATATTTGATATATTACAATGGTGGGGTCCAACTCTAATGTCTGCCCTGTATTGAAAGTTTGGTTGGTAAATCAATCGAACATAGTTTTCTTCGGTACACAACCCTATCTTATTATCTTCCAGACGCTTTAATGACCTGTCGTCTATGTAATCAGTGTATAATGACCTGTCTGCCGTCTTCATTAGTGTAGATTATACACTGATGAATACCACAGACAGGTCGTTGAAACGTCTTCAGATGAATAGAATAGGGTTGTTCCGAAGAAAACTATGTTCAACATGACACCTCACGTGTGACTCCATGTGATCTGTGACCCCATTAGTAAGATTAATGATAATGAGACAGCACCAAAACATGTATCTTAAGCCATGTAAGCTCCAGCTTCTCAATGGGCTGGCTAGGGCAAGGAGGTCAGTTTAGGGCCACATGAAACTCATAGATCTAAGCAAGGAGGCTATATAGTCTATATAACCTCTTTGATCTAAGGGGCACCTTTCCATATACCATCAAATAGTTAACAAAATGGAAAATGAAGCAATGGGGCCGCGAATATTTATGCGAATGCACATTCTTGCCCGAAGCCTAATTTCAAGTAACAGGACAAAAATGTGAACAGATGTGAATATACGTTAACATATATCAATAATCGGATGAGCTGTGGTGAATACTTGATTGTACACGTGAATCAGTAAAGCACATTGAGGTTTGGCAGATGGAAAATTATAATCGGCAGCGACTTGTGGGAATACGTTAAAGACTCACGAGGACTCACGTGTTATACATGTAGCTTAGTAAGCCACAATACGGGCTTGAAATCAACTCAGTTTCTGATGAAATTTGAGCAACTGAGAAAGATTAGTCCCAAGAAAAAAAAGTGCCTTTACATTTATGTCAAATTTCAACTCATTTGATGAAAAAATGATCCTGTTATGAATCTACTTGCAAAACGTATTGACTCACCCTCGTATCTATCTGTATCAGTATAGCCGGTATAACCGCCCTTCGGCGTACCACACCAGGCTCACAGGCACGCGGCGCGACAGCAGCTGGTTATACCACACTGAACGGCCTGTCACACCTAACCTTTGCACATCTGACTGCAACCGTACGCGTTCTTTAAAGCTATTCAGTGAAGATGTTCCTACAGCATCTGATGACAACGAGTTCCATTCTACTATAGTTCTCGGGAAATACGAATGTTTGAACACGTCAATCCTTGGTATCAAAGCACCTTAAGAAGTATTGGCCTACTTTCCTTCAGTATTAACATGGTGGATTACAGACGTAGCCCGTGCCTTATAAGGAGCCAAGACATTGTCCATCGGAGATTGTTTTCCAGGAAGACACGCTTCAAAACAGGATATGGTGGAAACTGAAATGTGCATCCTGCTGTTAACATCCTGCGCAACTCACAGCACGGTTTCATAACATCGGTGAACAGAATCATCAGTAGATGGCGACATCCCTGAATAGCCTTGTGAAGTGATTGATATCAAAGTTCTTTTGTATAATCCAAATCAAAGAGTTACAACAGTCTCAACATCGAAAAACACAATCAGGAGAGCTCAATAGTCGACCAAAGGCTTATCGTCTACACTTCGAGGGCTATAGGGGAAGCAAAAACAAGTCATTTTTCAGCACAAAAGTATCACATTTTAATTTTTAATTTTTTTTATCGACACAACAAAAGTACAGCGACTTTCGTAAGGTCTTCTTCAACAATACATGCAAACAATGGGATACAAAATAATCTACGTACAAGTACATTAATAATTCAAGATTAACCTATCGCTTACTGACCTTTTATTTTTCCGACCCCTTCTGACCTAGCAAATATCATAGGGATCCACCCACAGCTTATCGGGTTACGTTGGTTATTCAGGACACTGACGTTCATCAACAAATACACCGAAGTCTTCCCTTGTGTGTACGCACTATTACCGTGATCGTTTTACCCTAGCCATTTCAATCAAATGAGTCAAAATTTCTCAGAAAATCTGTCTCACATATGAAGATGAACGACATTTTATCCTGGATTGTTCACGATATCATGATAAACGCTCAAAGCTGTCCGACCTTCTTTCCGCTTGCTCAACAGAATTTGATACATTCCGACCTATAGATAGATTTAACTACATTCTAGAAGGAAACAACCCTTACTGTGTACAAATAGGTAAACATATCCAAGAATGCTTAGATCTTAGAGCTAATGGTGGATCGAAAATTGGCCCCCTAGCGGCTTCCTACGGTACTACAGTGGAACTTCAGGTTTTGATATCTCATGTTGTGGACATGCTCTGGTCGTGATTTTTTCGGAAAAGGTAGCTCTTGGGATAGAGAGTAAGTGCTATCCTTGGTAGCCTTGCAGGTGTTTCTGGAACTGCAGGGGCGGATTTTGTTCAGACTTCGGAAGATAATAACTCAAGAAGGTGTTGACGGATCGTCATAATTTTATCTATGTGTGTAAATATATCATCAAGCAAACAAAGTAACACACACACAAACCAACAAACACACAAACAAACAAACAAACACGCCATACCTGCATGAAGTAGAAGACGACCTTGCACATGATGGTGCCGAACCGCCAGGTGGCGGTGCTGAACACGGCTGCGGTGAAGGGCACGCAGCACAGTAGGAAGGCCAGGTCCGTCACGGACAGGTTCAGCACGTAGTGGTTCGTCACCGTCCGCATGCGCCCGAACTTCACCACTGCCAATCAATAACCAATCAATCAATCAATCAATCAATCAATCAATCAAAGTATCAATATATCGATCAATCAATCGATTAATATCCATCGATCGACACATCAATAAGTCAATAAATCCACCCATCAACCCGTCAATAAATCAATAAATCGATCAATCCATCCATCCATCCATATAGCTATCTATCAATCGATCGATCGATCGATCCAGCCAGCCAGTCAGTCAGTCAGTCAGTCAGTCAGTCAGTCAGTCAGTCAGTCAGTCAGTCAGTCAGTCAGTCAGTCAGTCAGTCAGTCAGTCAGTCAGTCAGCCATCCATCAATCCATTAATCAGTAAAAAACTGTTAACTTTTCAAAAGACGCACTAGCCTGAACATCGCCCACTGTTACGTTGTTATGGTGATGAAGGTTAGACATCCATGTAATAAGATGCGCAAGGTTGCTGACGAAAGGTAGTGAATGCTACCTGAAATGTCTGACCGTTTCCAAAATCTATCCAGTTGCATGAGTACTGTTACCTTGAGCATTGCTACATTAGTTTCAAATCATGTTGCTTTGGCTCAATGTACCTGAAATAAAGTATATTCCACCAGGGCCCTTCATTTAAAACTGCTAGACATCAATACAATACAATACACAGTGCACACCCCAGTTCTTCCGCGTGGTAGTGCGCGACAAAAAAAGTGACGAAACGGCCTAGGTTTGAGTTCACATTTCTCATAATGTGCTGCTAACTGACATTGAATACTAACATGGCTGTAAAGCATACAGATTTGTTTTTGTGGTGAAATTTGGGTTTGGGTCCGAGCCTTGCTTCCGGATATTAATCCGCGTTGAAAGTGAAGGGTCTCTTCGCCCGAGATTTTGCGCATCATTCATTCTTGATTTCAAAATAATGTTTTTTCCTTCTGATTTACCAAAATGAGAGATGTTGAAGAAACAAAACTCATTTGCTCTTGTAGAGGAAGCGATGTGCTTTCATCCCATGCACAGTTACTTTGCCCTCAGAATGATTCCATGGAAGTAACGGTACTTAGACTTGAGGGGGGCCGGCCGCTACAATATGCTTGTCATATGATGGACTTCAGATTGTCAGATGTCAACAAGCGCTGGCCATCTCTTTTCATCCGAGATCTATTGTTAGGCAATACGCTTAAACCCTGCCGCGGAGGTGAAATGTTTTCAAGACTGAATCTACGAGAAAATAATTTTCCCTTTGCACCAGCTGAACGGCCCGGGGCTTCTGATTATCAGCAACAGTTAAGCGTTTGATCAGTCCGGCAGGTTTGATGAAACGATGGGAACTCCATTGATTCCACATGAAGGATTTTCCTTTGAAACATGATACAATGCCTGCAGCGTCTCATCAGCGGCTAGCTACATCCGTGTATAGTTTCATTAGGCTGTTGAATGGATGGATATCAAAGTTCTTTTATGTAACCCCAATCAAACAGTCGACGTTTCGATGACCGTCTATAACCTTCCTCAGGCTTAAGAATAGAAATTGTGTTTCCGGGTCCGTAGGAAGGAGTTCTCTAGTTCTCTTTAGATTTCGAGCGAAGTGATCCAACAAATACAGTTAAACATTGCAAATCTGGATGTATTCGTACAGATATACACTTTACAAGGACAAGTATGTCAATAACTGAACACAGACGTACAATGTATACTGCACATTCTTACATCAACTGTTCGAAGCCTTAATCTGATAACAGAGTGTGAAATACAGTAAATCTGCAAGAAAATGTGTAATATTTGTTGGATTCTGTTAGGTAAATTTTCATTACTTAGATTGGAAATCTTATGCACATTGTACCTAGCTAGCGGTTGACTATCAAGTTTTCGCTAGGGTCGGTCGGGTAGCCGAAAACGCAACATTTTCCTCCTAGGCCTTAAGACAATACTGACTGGTTGGCGTGATATAGACTCAGTCACGTTTGTGGCCGCGTGCTTAGCACTGCAGCAGCGACAGCTACTGGCTGCAGTAGAACCCCGAAGACTGAGTGATTGACGGTCACCAAAACGTCTACATGTTACTCAATAGGAAGAAACATGCAGGAGTGCATCTGGTTCATTCACGCAGCACAACATCTTCAAACACTTTCTACATCTTTTCCGTCAATCTGAAAATCTATTTCGAGCCAATACGCCCATCCCCTGCCGCGTGAGTGAAATGTTTTCTAGCCTGAATCCACTCGAAACCTTTCCCTTTACACATATTGAGCGACCTGGGGCTTTTTATCAGCATGTAGAAACAGTTGAGAGGGGTTTTACGTGTGCTTGGCACAGCATCTCGTTGGTTATGGAAGCTATCAGGCATCGTCAAACTCTTTCATGTCAATCTGAAAATCTATTTCTTTTTATATGCGTATCCCCAGTCCTCAGCTTAGCAGCTGGGCCCTGAGTTATTCCCTTGACAGGACGCTGTCGTACAACACTGAGGGGGCGTTATTGGGTTGGCCGACAACTACCTGCACCTAACGAGTCAATACGCTATTCCTCTAGTCGTGGTCCTCTAAGTGAAAGATTTCAAAGATTGATACCAAGGTTCGTGAATCCACATGAAATCTTTCTCTTTGCACCAGTCGAAAGGCCTGCAGGAAGCAACAGTTGAGCAGGATGTGACGTCACATGGTACATCTTGATAGTTGTGTAAGCTATTAGGTGTCGCCAAACGCCCTCAATCTCTTTTCATTTGTCAATCTAAAAATCCCTTTTGAGTCAATGTGCGTAACCTCTGTCGTCTATCTATTGTGAAATGTTTTCAAGACTGAATCCACGCCTTTTGGACGGCCTGGAGCTTTTCATCAACAGGTAGCTACAGTTCAACAAACTTGATTGTTCTGCAAGCTGTCAGGTATCATCAAACTCTTTCCATATCTTTTCATCCGTCAATCTGAAAAAATTATTTTGAGTCAATACGCGTAACCCCTGTCATGTATTGTGAAATGTTTTCTAGACTGAATCCACGTGAAAGTTTGCCATTTGCATATGTTGAACGGCCTGGGTATTTTCATCAACAGTTGAGCAGGATGTGACGTCACACGGCACATCTTGACAGTTCTGTAAGCCATAAGGTACTAGTATAACCAAATGCCCTCAAGCTCTCTTCATTTGTTAATTTGAAAATCTTATTTTGATTCAATACGCCTAACCCCTGCGGTGTGAGTGCCGATGTTTTTTTAGACTGAATCCACGTGAAAGTTTGCCATTTGCATAATTATGTTGAACGGCCTGGGGCTTTTGATTAGAAGGTTGCAACAGTTGAACAGGATTTGACGTGATAAGGCACAGCATGTTGTCGGTTATGTAAGCTATCAGGTATAGCCAAACTCTTTACATATCTTTTCATCCGTCAATTTGAAAAATTTATTTTGATTCAATACGCTTAACCCCTGCGGCGTGAGTGCCAATTTTTTTTTAGACTGAATCCACGTGAAAGTTTGCCATTTGCGTATGTTGAACGGCCTTGGGCTTTTGCTTAAAAGTAGCAACAGTTGAACAGGATTTAACGTGACAAGGCTAAGGCACAGCGCGTTGTTAGTTGTGTAAGCTACCAGGTGTCGCCAAATTCTTTCCATACCTTTAATCTTTCAATATGATACTGTATTTCGAGTCAATGCGTTTAACCTCTGCCATGGGAGTGAAATGTTTTCTAGACTGAATCCACGTGAAAGTTTTCAGCTTTGCACCGGTTGAACGGTCTGGGGATTTTCATCGGCGTTTAGCAGGAGTTGACGTGGCAATGCGCTTAACTCCTGCGATGATGAGTGAAATGTTTCTAAGAATGAATCCGCGTGTAAGTTTTTTCTTTACCCTTTCATCCTCAGCAACAGTTGATCTATATTTGACCTGACACGGCACATATTGATTGTTATGTACATGTAAGCCAACAGGCATTGTTAAACGCTTTTGGAAAATTTATTTTCATGTCAGTCTGAAAATCTATTTCGAGTCAATGTGTTTAACCCCTGTAGTCGAAGTGAAATGTTTTCCAGCTAGACTGAATCTACTTTAAAGTTTTCCGTTTGCTCTTGTTGAAGGACCTGGGGCTTCTGAATAGCAAAGGTTGGGCTATATTTGACGTTGGACGGCACATCTTGACTGTTATGTTAGCTACCAGGTATTGCCAAACGCTTTTTAAAAATCGATTTTCAAGTCAATCTGAAAATTTCAAATCAATGAGTTTAACCTCTTCCATGGGAGTGAAATCTTTTCTAGACTGAATCCACTTTAAGGCTTCCCCTTTAGCCAGGGGCTTCTGAGTAGTTGAGCAACAGTTGAGCAGGATGTTAGGCAACACGGTGCATTAATTGGATGCTGTAACGTCCAGCGAACATCACTTTACAATTGTTGTTGCCGGATAAACAGGGTCAGAATCGTGTGAGCTCCCTTTGGGACAGAATACTTCAAAGCTATATTTAACCCTGAGACACCATGAAGATCATGAACATCAATATGTACGGGACTTATGTAAGGATGGGCTGCAAAAGATGAGGAATTCTCATGACTGAATCCACGTGAAAGTTTTCCCTCCGCACCCGTTGAAAGACCTGATTAGCAGCAAGAGTTGCGGCGCAGGAACTTACGTGGCACGGCATTTTAATTGGGTCTAGGCGGAGATTCTCAGATGAGGCCTAAAAAATGAGAAACGTAGCTCACATTCTTCACAATTAGTTTAGTATCAATATCATTGAATGGTAGCTTGATGTCTCTAGATCATTTTCGAAGTATGATAGACTATGGTCCAGGTGGGACATAATGGTTCTAGGAATTTTTCTGCACATTTATCCAGATTAGGTGAATACGGCCCGAATTGAAAATAAAGCCGAATAACTTGTCTTAATAGCTTGTTTAAATTTGTTTTAAAAAAAAAACTGGGTGATGTAGCTCCCAACGAACTCCTTCTCTAACCTACACCAGGCCTCCCTTCGGGCGTATGGATCGTTGAATATGAGGGGCTGTTAACACGGATGATAAGGTCAGCAGTAGAACCTCCAAAGCCAGCTCAGCACGTCGGCAGAACGTAATGCGCATACGGTAATTAGCCTGCTATTCAAAGCCCCTGTCACACCTGTGCGTATATACAAGTCCGCATGAGTTGCGTATTAACATGTTTTTGGTTAAGGCCAAGTTTGCAGCCGAAGAAGTGATTTCTTAGGTTCGATCACTTGGCTGCACAACGGTGGATCAAAGTAGAAAACAACTTTTCCCCCCGCAAACCTTACTTAAACCAAAAAATGTTAATGCGCAACTCACGCGCACTAAATATACGCACAAGTGTGATAGGGCCCTAAACTTGTTATTGCTGCCGATTCTCCTTTGTTTTTTTTGGTCAACGTTGCATCGGGTTAACAGCCATTGCATAAAATATGTCATTGGACACAACTAAATGAACATATATACGTGCTAGTCAGCTCAGCTTTCGGAAGACTGCACATTGGAGCGCATTGGAGCGTAGGGCCTTGGGGCATCGTCTTTGCCATAACGTAGAAGTTCTGCCGCGCAGTGGTCCTTACACCTCTGCTGTATGCCGCTTATACCTAGCCTGGATGCCAGACTGGTCGAAGTCAGGGGGGCTGTGGCAAAATTTCCTTGGGAGAATGTTGGGCTTGAGCCGAGGAGCTGGCCCGTGTAGGTCATTCAAACAGTCCGGCACCCGCCTTTTCCACAACGTAGAAGGTGTGCCGCGCAGTGCTTCTTATTATTCCTGATTAGTGTCCACTCTTTTGAAACCTAAAAGGGCCGACACTTCAACACGCCAGCTAATGAGAGACTGTGTTCAACATGCCATAATGATATTGAGAAGGAATTCCACTTCATAACGGATTGTCCAACTTATGATGATGGTCGACAAAAACAATCTATTGTATGTACGTCCGACACAATATTACCGCCTACGAAGACAGAGATATTCAATATGATATTATCATGCCCTGTTCATAAATCTACCTATGTAGGCAAATCTATATACAACTCTGTGGAAAAACGAGACAATATTATTCATTCCTGACATCAACACACTGCTCTAGAGCATTAGCGCATTAGCATGCATACCATTCGATAGATCATTTCTACTGTTTTGCATAGATTCGATTAGTTCTTTATTAAAATTATTTGCTATTAGCAATAGTTTAACTGTCAAGTACGTGTGTTGCCATACACTGTACCAGTTACAATTATCGCGCAATTAAGTTCTTTTTCTTCTGTATGTCGCGTGTACCTAGTAACCTGATTGCCAAACAGTTTTCATGGTCGAAGTCAGGGGGGCTGTGGCAAATTTCCTTGGGGGAATGTTGGGCTTGAACCTAGGAGCTGGCCCGCGTAGGCCCTGGAAGCAGCCTGGCTCCCGGACTAGCTGAGAGAGATTGGTAAAACCCTAACTTCTCAGAGTACCAACCTACGCACCAGCCCGCATATGTCCAACATGCGGAAGAGCTTTCCGGATTTCAGGCCCGTTCGTTCGTTTCGACCCTTGCGGTGCCTAGTGGCACGTAGGGCAGCACGTTCCCTGCTGCTTCAGTAGCAGAGTATGTGCTCGAGACACCTCAGCGGTGAAGACGAGTGAGTGACTGAGAGCTTGAGACACCTCGTCGAAAACGTGTCCGAAAACGTGTCAGCAATTAGTCCCTTGGATCACATGTTATGTCCCTAACTTTCAAAGGACGGGTGCAGCTCCAACCAAAATGTCCTGACCCAGCGACTTTAACCGATGCCTCTGAGTTACCAACTAATTGTAACCAGGAGCTCAACTGTGAGGCTGCTACCAGTTGTGCCACAGGGACATCCTCGGCCCGGGCCCGTATTGACCTGTTACCTGCCAGCGGACCAACCAATCTCGGCAGTAATTATTGTCGAGCTCGAGAGGCGATCGGGAAAATCAAAGGTGCTAGTCACGACTTTACGGATAGGACGTTAAATGGAGGTCCTGTGTTTGTAGAGAGACACACTTCACCGGCGTAAAAGAACCCACCACACCTTTCGGAAAAGAGTAGGGGCATGCCCCGGTGTGCGATGGTCCAAATCCTTCTGCCTGGAGTTGATGATTCAATTCACTAGAAATCCCCCGGACGGAGGCCTGGCGAACCTCTATCTCGTATCAGCCATACGGCGATTTACACCATTCACCCGGATGGGGGAACTGGCGCATTCACGTCTTGTATCAGCCAACGAAAGGGTATGTCACCCCGTAAGGGGCGGTAAAACCCCGACACGCAAGCACGTCGACTACCTACCTACCTACACGGCTTTACGAGTAACTAGCCCTGAATCCATCGTCGTTTTTTCTCTCGATAATTGTTACGATTTATACCCATCTGCATCGAACAGTGTCAAAAACGCATCGCCATCCTGTATGTCAAACACTTTAAAACTTTTGATTTAACCTTTTCGTGAAAGTTATATGGAATGGGACCAGTAAGTAAGCAATAACTTAAACCCTTAACGTCTGCCAGGTGTTAATCAAGATCTTTGATTGATTGATTGGAAGCCCTTGCCGAGCACACTCTGCCGTTGCCGATAGATCTAGAAAACTAAGCTGCGCGTAGAATTCAGAGATGACACACACAATAATATTCAAGACTTTATATCAGTTTCGATTCCAAGATTGCGGAGACCTATCCACTGACCCATGCGATTTTACTGCGGTATGGAAATTGAAGACAAAACTGACGGGTCTCTTCTATTATCAGCATAAATTGTCGATATCGGAGTCTTCTGAACTTTGAAGGAATATGACAAATGTTTCAATGGATGACCTCGCCTATACGTGATTTCAAGGTTATGTGTTACCTGCGGCAAGAACGTAGGTAACAAAATTGATATCTTAGCCGTTTACATGAAGACGTAACACACGCACCAGCCTAGCTATGCCGAGACAAGTTCTCGCAGAACCTATCTCAAGAACCCACTCAACTGGCAAGACATTCGAACCTGTGAACACCAGTATACATTAGTCCCTGTGAGATGTAGTAAGATACCGCATTCTTCTATCACGGTAATTGTACATCTGCTTTATCAACATGACCTGTACCTAGCCTGTAAGAGCATAAACGTGCAATAAAAGTCTGTTTTCATTCATTCATCCATACATGCAGCAGTCTGTACTTGTAATGGGCTCTCAAACAGCAGAGACATTAGTGAAAATGGCCTCCAAGCTTTTAAGACTCGTTCCCATCTCCACCGTCTTAAGATGCAAGAACACTTGGCAGCAGCAAACCACCGATTCGTCACTGAACTGAAGTATTGTGTGCATGTGGAGCTTTATAGCCCATTCTAGTGATTGTCTCTGTGGCTATTGCTCACTGCAGCACGTTATAGAAAAATCGCTCACATCTAACCACCCACCCAACCGCATGACTCTGCTGCCGCGAGCCAAATTGTTTAATCTATATCCCACCCAATGATAAGAATACCCCTGGTAGCTCAACTGGTAGCAGCCTTACAGTTGAGCTCCTTGTGCCAAATGGTTGGTAACTGGGAGACACCAGTTGGTCTGTCTCAGGATTTGAACAGTTCAAATCCTGCGACAGGACATCTCGCAATCATTTGAGGCTGCACCCGTCTTTTGGAAGGGACTGACGATTGGGGTCCCGTGTTCGAGGAGGTGCCTCAAGCACGATAATTAAATGGAAGGGCTCCCTGTACAAATATACCCTGCTACAGAAACAGCAAAGAAACCTGCTGCACTATGTGCAACTAAGCACTACAAGGTGAACAACAACAACAACAACCACAACCACAACAACAATGATAAGCATGTCCGACTGTAGCTAGTACTCTGAAGCTGGTGTGTTACGCCGAAGGGCGGTATACCGGCTATGTAGATACAGATACAGACTCACCACTACCACCACGCAGAACAAAGAAGAACATTCACCTACCGATATAAATGGACACGCAGTTCCCGAGGACCCCGGTGAAGAGGATGACCCCGAAGATGACGGGCACGACTATAGTTTCTGGTCCCAGCGGCGGGGACACCGCGGCTACGGGCCATGTCCCGTTCACATCCGATCCGTTCAGGCTCTCCATGGTCCTACCTGAGGATTAGTCTACGGCAGTGTCTGTATTGCCGTTATAACTGCGCTTGGGAGCGGCAACAGTTGGTTATATCACACTGGACCGCCTGTCACACCTACCCTTTGCACTTCTAGCTACAAACGTCGTCTAAATCTATCTAATGAGGATGCAGCTACTGTACTTGGTGGCAACGAGTTCCACCCTACGATATTTCTAGGAAAGAAGGAGTTTCTAAGGTCAGACTGGGCAGCTTGCTCGTGTGTGACCGCTTTGTCCGAGCTCGCTCTGCGTATAACCCTTCGCTGGTACTCCTGATTAATCCAGGCACCGCCCCCAGCCAGCCTACGCGCACACGTCATTACTTGTCAAGGAGTCGAAGTGGTTATTCATGAGTATGCGCCTGACAAACAACTAATAGATGTACGTCAGTTTGTCCGTTTTCTTTAGGCTAAAAGGTCAACTCAAACACTGACGAGAAAGCTCATTGAAAGCTGGCAAGGTTAAGCAGGTGAAAACGACAGTTGAAAAAATGTCGATAGACGCAGGCAAGTATCAAGCGCAGAGGTATGTCAAAAGCGGCGGAAGACGACATGAATTTCATATCAAACTGTCTTTCTAACGCTAAGGAGAGAAAAGAGCTATTCAAAAAAGCCAACAAAACTCGTTCATTGATGAAAGGAAAACTGTAAACTTCCAAAAACTCAATCATTGCATTCAATGGAAGCGGGACACTTCGTCTTCCACTGATTCCAAAAAAGAAGTCAATCCCAACAAAAGCTTAGACTGTATTACTACATTGCACAAATACCGGCGACCGAGAGATTTGCATAGATCAACTAATCGCATAGATAAATGACGAATATTTTTACGCTTTGTGTGTTTTGCTGTCTTTCCAGTCATACTTTTACATTCAATCTCACTCAATCATAAAGTCAAGGGCTACCCATATCCACTGTATGTCGCAGCGAGGTCGCAGAGCGATCGCCATCCAGCGGAATACGGCCTAAATAAGACCATAGGCGTCACTATTTGAACGATGGTAATAAAGTGAGAGTGAAGTTTGACGCATCTGGGTATATAGGCAAGGTGCTCTCCACGTCAATGGACAATTGTATCATCGATCATGAAGAATGAATTGGTTTTAATTGGTTTATTGCACCAAGAAGCACGTGGCAGCTTGACGGCTGAATTGCATGCTCATTTACACACTGTCAGTGGAACACTTAAAATAAATAATCAATTGACTGTAATTATCAAAACAGCTACGAATCTAACAAATAAATGCTTTACGTATCTGTAATTGTACGTCAATAAGAGTCGTGTCAAGCATGAAAGTATGATATTACGGAAAACTATCATCACATCTTTGTACTCGGTTGTATAGATTCACACCCAATTCGCGTCGTGCCTAAAGCGGGAGAGTGTGGAAACCTTCGTGCAGCCTGTCTACTCATACTTACCATTAAGTGTGATAAATAACGTCATTACGCGGGAGGAAAGGAAGTTGTCAACTCCAGGGTCTGAAGCTTGAGTAATATATCAATAGTTAAAAGTAGTAAATTGTTGTGTAGCCTGTCATATCACACTTATTATACAAGCGGCATGGAAGTCGGAACACCGAGTGCTGTCGTCCTCAAATCGGAAGCGTACGTAAAGCCCCTGTCACACTTGTGCGTATATACAAGCCCGGATGAGTTGCGTAATAATATGTTTTTGGTTTAGGTTAAGTTTGCAGCCGAAGAAGTAATTTCTTTGGTTCGAAAACTAGACTGCTCAACGGTGGGTCAAAGTAGAAAACAACTTCCTCCTCGTAAAATTTACTTAAACTAAAAAAAAAATGTTACTGCGGAACTCATGCGCACTTGAATATACGCACAAGTGTGACAGGGCCCTAATGCTTTGATAGTTAAAAGTTTCCTGTACGTAAGTTGTTGCGTAGCCTGGCATATCACACTTACCATCAAGTGCGGTAAATAACTTAATTTCACGGAAGGAAAGGACGTTGTCAACTCCAGGAGCATGGAAGTCGGAATACCGAGTCGTCCCTAAAGCTGAAGCTAGCGTAATATTAGGATAGTTAAAAAGTAGCCTGTGCGTAAACCTAATCATCATCATCATTATCATCAGTCGACTTGCTTTCGCTACAACGGGCTTATACCGTCTAATCATACCATGATTACAGGAAGGAAAGGAAGTAGTCAACTCAAGGGTTATGGGCGTCAGCACGCTGAGTGCTGTGGTGTACAGGCGGCTGAGTAATCTTGAAGACCAAGGTTATTTCAGGATGTTTCTTTTAATAAGATTTTTTGCACAATTGACAGCATGCCCATATCAGTACGAATTTGTGGGGCACCATTGAAAGGATATTCCCGTGACAATGATGTGAATAACATATCATCCAGTCAAGAATGCACATGTCTTGATAAGGCTGTGGGCATTAATTTCTCAAGAATGGCAATGAAGTTGGACGCATATGGTCATACTTATCAACGAACCATAAGCAATTTATTGACAAGTATGGAAAATATGCTTTGCATAACTGTATGAGTATGGTATTACCAAAAACGCTCAGTACACCAATGTTAGCGGTCTTGAGGGCTGTATTTATATCTTATTCTCGCCGTACGTAAAACTGAAACTTGCGTAATATTTTGATGGTTGAAAAGTAGCCTGTTCGTAAACCTTTGTGTAGCCTGTCATACCACACTTATCATTAAAGGCAGGAAATAACTTCATTACACGAATTCCTGGAAGGAACGGAAGTTACCAAGTCTAGAGTCATGGAAGTCGGCGGGTTGTTCCTGTCAAAACGAATTCTGGGCACTATTGACTGGATTTTCCTTGAATGATAATGCGAATAACACCTCATCATCATACCAAGAATGTACATTACTGAACAAGACTGTGGGCATTACTTTCTCAAAAACCGCAATGCAACTTGACGCATATGGTCATACTAGCAAAGTGCTTCTTACATCAATGAACCATCAGCATTTTATTGACAAGTATGGAAAGTATACTTTTGCGTATTTAACTGTAAAGCCCCCCTTCACACTATTAACAAGCCCGCATGAGTTGCGCATTAACATGTTTTTGGTTTAGGTACAGTTTGCAGCCGAAGAAGTCATTTCTTTTGTTCGATCACTAGGCTGCACAACGGAGGAACAAAGCAGAAAACAACTTCTTCCCCGCAAACTTTACTTAAACAACAAAAAAATTTAATACGCAAATCATACGGACTTAAATATACACACAAGCGGTATTGTGAAAACACTCAGCTCATTATCGTACGCCGTCTTGAGGGCTGCATTTATATTTTGTTAGCGTCGTACCTAATATAAGTCGGAACCGTGCGTTAACTTCTGTGCCCCCTGTTCAGTCATATTTACTGTTACGTGCGGTAAATAACTCTATTACACGGATTCCGGGAAGGAACGGAAGTTGTCCAGTCTAAGGTCATGGAAGTCGGCACGTTGAATGCTGTCGAAGGCGGCTGTGCACTCATGAAGACCAAGGATATTGGCAGGATGTTCAGGAAGATTTGGTTGAACTATCGACAGGAGGAATAAAGTTTTGTTGCACTATGGACAGTATTTTTCTGTCATGATTTTTTTCAATATTGACAGAATGTTCCTTTGATAACATTGCGAATGACACCTCATGATACTGTCAACCCTAACCCAAACCTTAACCCTTATCCTAAGTGGCAAGTGACTGAATGCTCGTTAATATATTGTCATGCCCGTAAGGCAAACCTTAGCTATAGGATACCGACGATACCTTTCCACGGAAGGTGATTATTTTTGCTATTTAAGAGAAAAATGCATCGGGCCACCGTCATTGCACGAGCAAGTGGGATGAAATAGGCTTTGAATACTTCACTGTAACAATTGTGTCAAGTGTCGGGTTTAGAATTGCTCTGACATAAAACACGCGATGCTTACACGCAGTCTAAAGGATCACATGTGCACCCAATTCACGTGTCATCTACATCTCTTACAGTATGCCCCTGTCGCACAGGCATCCTCATTATTCAGATTGGTACCTACTGGCTGTACTTCCGATGGATATCATCAGAACAAAGAGTAGAATAAGATGAGCGCCCTTTAAGCCCCCGTCACACATAAGAAATTCAACTCGGCCGACGTGTTGGCGAGCTTAAAATGTGCATTTTCGGCCGAAGTACGGCCGACGTCCTGCCGAGTACTCGGGCGTTGGGCGATTTATAGAAATAAAAGTTGATCCAAATATTGGCCTTTTACCAGGTTAGTCGATACTGACTTCGTCCATGTCCAAGAGATGGTACCATCTCATGGGGGATTTTTAGTTTTTAGTGTTCGACGGACGTCGCCCGAGATTTTCATTGGAAAATACGGTCGACGCTCGGGCGATCTTGAAATTCGGCGAGCTTCGGGCGATCTACAAAGTCGGCAAGCATAGCTTCGGCCGCATTTGTTGACGGCATCCGTGTTTATTTGTTTGTAGACAGCATAACCCAAGAAGCTTTGGATGGATCCTTATAATATTTGGTAGATGGGTATGAGCCGGGAAAACAGGTATATTGGCCTTTGGAACTGCAGGTTTGAGACTTGGAAACAGAGGTTGGCGGATCGTCATAATTTTCAGTATGTAGATAGCTTAAAAGTGATAATAACATCATTAATATAATGAAATGATAATGAAATTATAATGAAATGGTAATGAAATGATAATCAATTGATAATCAATTGATAATCAATTGATAATCAATAAAATAATCAAATGATAATCATGAAAATTAACAACTTATTTGCATATTTAATGAACATTTTTTACACATCCACTGTGTTCCATGATAGGACTCTTAAACATGTGGCATATGTGACTGAGAAAGAGAGGAATTCATGATACGTCAGTCGTAAAGCTTAACATCATTTGATGACTACATGAGGTCGTGGAACTCTAGTTATGCAACGTCAGAGGGTTGATTCAACTTAGTATAAACAGAAATGACAGGCACGTCTGCTTTCTACACTATCTGTCTGCTACTTAATGGCGTTTTAATGGTCTTGTCTAGTACCAACGTTAAATCAATTTGTGCATCCTTCTCCATGATTACGTGCGTCGGTTACCATGGTGACCTTTAATGTTCTATCAAATTGACGGTCACCATGGTGATCCGGGCGTCATCTTCTGAAGTAGTGACATTATCTTGTCATTCCTGTTGCAGTCTATGTTTGAAGAATTAGTTTGATTTGAAGATAAAAGATGCATCCAGTCTTTTAAAGTTTTACAATTTCGCCTGTCTTCACTCTGGCGTTTTGGGCCAAACTTCGATGAATATTGTGCATTAGGCCATACGCATTTAATTTTGCAGTTAAAGCAATTCTTTACCTCAGTTATTGTAGTAATACATTGGGAATGTATACCTGGAGTGTGTGATTAATTTGTTGTGAAGAGGACACTTCGAAAACTGCAAAAATAAACCAACCCCAAACATGTCAAGATTTTTATTTTACTTTAATATTGTGTTCCATCCCCATGTTTTTCCTTCTTCTGTATATTCATTTGTAGTTGTTTAACATCATTTGACAGATGACACTTTTAAGCTTCTTGGGTTATGCTGCCAAATGACTCCGAGCCCTGGCTGTATGTTTAACAGTCGAGCAAACACATCAGATGAAATCAAATGTTGATGTGCAACACTGGAACCTTTGTTGACCGTCGTGTAAAACGAATCATACGTGACTCGGGCTAATTACTAAAGGGCACTCATCTTATCCTTCTCTTTGTTCTGATGATATCCATCGGAAGTACAGCCAGTAGGTACCAATCTGAATAATGAGGTTGTTGTGGTGCTTTTCAACGTGCTCAGATAACCCCCTTCCGACCGCAGCTCCAACCAGATGCCCTTCCTCGGATTCGAACCCGAGTTTACCAGTCATCAACTAAACAGAACCAGGAGCTCAACTGTGAGCCTGCTGCCAATTGAGCTACAGGGGCACTTGTAATGCCATGGTCTCGTACAGATGATGATTTAGAATGCAACCTAGAATTCAGTCAGTCCAGTACAGACAAAGCTCTGATTGTATCAGCTTGACCCGTGGTATTTCGTGGATTCGATGTTGCAACAAGGTGGCATACTCTGATTTCTTCGATTCTATTTGCAACACGGTGTCTCTTAGTCTTCCTCTGATCTATTGAGTTCGATTAGCAACAAGGTGTCTTACTCTGATTCCTTGAGGAAATACTTGACTAGCAGAAGGGAAATTGGTGAGACCTTCATGCTGTTAAAATGTATTTCCATGGCGCCAGGGTTCACACGTGAAGATCTAGTCACATTACCAGTTTCCACGCTGATCCATATGCTGCCGACGCCAGCACAAAGCCGACGTGATGAAAAGGCCAACGTGGGCGGATTCGGTGATCAACTTGAAGACAGCAATTTCGCCAAGAGATCAATAATTACTTTACTTGCCTCACGAAGTTCAACTTAACACTCACTTATGCTGTCCTGATTTTCTTGGAAGCACAGAATGAACTCTCGTAACCTTGATTAAGATAGAAACGAAGATTACTGCCTATATCTAACTTTGTCCATTTTGCCAAGATGGTTACGTGTTTCGTAGCGTTTGTATGTTTCTATGTGGTTTAGCAGCATGACCAAGGAAACTATGAATGGAATGTCAGGAAATTTGGTATGTGGTTAGATCTTGTTTTATCAAAGAAATGAATAGATTTTGGCCCACCTGGCTGTATTTCTTGATACTGCAGCACAACTACCAGGCTCGTACAAACAAAATACAACCCGGAGCACAACACATTACAAAATATATTCTATGCAACACAGAAATATATACGATCAAATAACACTACATGGTGTTCATAGGCAATAGTTTTATATGCTTCAACAGAATCATGTGTTCGAGATGACGCTCCAAAAGAATGAAGAAAACTAACCAATGTATTTCCCACTAAGCATAGCGTATAAGGTCATTACAATGTAAAGTTGGGGCAGTTCAACATCTTAGTCTCTTGCAAATTTGTCTTATAATGATAAGTTTATTGTAAGTTCTTGCCCGTAGGTTAATTACAAGTACATGTAACATGAAAGGACGGACTGACAATGGGTAACAAATATAGCATGTGACTATTCTAGTCTAATTACTAACGCTACATTCTATCTTATGTGGGTTTAACTTCTTTTTCCGAGACAGCTGAAGACGAAGATCCCACTTTTCTGTAATGTGTGGGTTATATGCGTGGGAAGGGTAAGGCATTCAAATCTACTTCTTCACAAACCTGACGGTACTCGTCAATGAACCATAGTGCACAATCTGACACTATAAACCGGTTATCCCCGGTAAATTCTTTAGGTAGTCACTTATTCATCTCCTGGTACTTTAAATTTCAGTAAAGTACTGGTAGTGGTACAGTAATGTTACTGTAAATTTCTTTTATTTTCGTTGGGATTTGATTTCACAGTAAGAGTCAAAATAATGTTTTTCCGGTGTTTTAATTTCGTTATTTAAACAATGTTGTAGCACAAGAATACATATTTACCGTGTCATTATTTCGCTGGGTACAGCCAACGCTAAATTTAATTTAATTTAATTTAATTTTGATTTTATTTGCCCAGGGTCAACATATCGCCATAAGGGCGGTTTTCAATGTGCCCTGCAGGCAAACATAAACAAAAAATACTGATATTACAAAATGTAATGCAAACTTAGGTGCAATAATGATAAAAAAAGTTACATTGCGAAATAATCTACTAAAAACCGTGCAGATAAAATCACCGCGAACATTTCAAGCTTTAAAGTATCTACAGTACCGCCACGTTTGTGACTTAGGTCAAGCTGATGGACAAATCCGATTTCGCACAACCATCTTGTTTTCGCTGTATGGAAATCCGTACGTCTACGTGGCATATCGTGAAAAACATTAGTGAGGTCGTTTAAGAGATGAGTAAGACCTTTTCGAGGATTTCAGGGCGTCTAGAGTATTACCAGAAGCGGCATCATTCGAACGATTCCCTAACAGTAGATGGTCCACGTCACGTAGTCGTTAAACAGTGACGTTTGGACCTTTTAGAGGATTGAGGAGGATTTAGGTTAGATCTACAGAGATTCCACTGCATATCGTCCAATTGACACAGGATAGATTAGAAAGATAACGTTATGATTCTTGGCGCTAAAGGGCATTGATGGATGTAAGTTACCCTCCATAGCAGGCTCTACCGGGATTTTTTGGGGGCTTGTAATACACTTTTTGCAGCCAGTCCGTAACAATCAGCCAGACTGTAGCCATTTGGCCCGGTAAAAATGGGCCAAATGGCCCGGTAGAGCCTGCTATGGAGGCTAGATGTAAGTACTGATGTCGATTCTAGATGATATCTAGAAGACAAATTCATGCCAGTACATGCAATCTGATTGACACAGTGTATTATAGGAATACTGGAAGCTGAACTTTGCAAACACTTCAACTCTTTGATAGAGTAAGAAATATGATGATGATGACAGGCAATATGACGAATGCCAGCAATGAATGCCGTCCTTTATCCTGAAAATATTATTATAGGCAGCTTTGATTTTTCCATCTCTTTTATCAGTTGAACCATTCCTAGTATATGAGCCATGTTATATAATAGTATTCGAAACGTGACGTTTGCAGTTGAGGCCTTTTGGAGGATCACAAGCGGATTAAGGTCATCAACATAGATGTAGCTTTTGTACCCGGTACATCGTCCAATTGACGTAGGATTTTAGAAAGCCCCATGTTTTACCTGGGGCAAAAAGGATAAGAAGAAATGTTTTGATATGGGTGTTAGGGCGCATTCTGATGACAAATTAATACCAGTCTAGACAGAAGGTGGTACATACTTGGGCACATCCTCCGCATGCCCGAAGACACTCCAGCACAAAAGGCACTAGAATTTGCTACAGTGGGGTGTAACAAATACAAGGCCAGAAAAGGAAGACATTGCACAAACCTACTAAGTTTCCTAAAAACAGACCTCAAGAACAAAGGAATTGGAGACCTAAGAACAGCAAAGAAACTCAGAGAGCTACGGCAGCTCGCAGGAAAGAAGGCACAGTGGAAAGAAATGAAGAAAGACTGAATGCAGCCAGAGATTGTTTCCACAACCTCTGAGCCGCAGAACACAGTGGATCATCATCATCATCAGATAGAAGAATACCGTTGTATACCCTGAAAATAATGTTATAGATAGCTTTGGTTATTGCATCTTTTAAACAGGTTTTCAGATGTCAAACGGAATCACAAAGGTTATACTTTAGAACCAGTTCGTTGTCGTATCGTATTCAATATGTTAACCAACCAGTTACGACAACGTCTGCAGGATATATATATATACGAAAATGGCATAGTTCTATTCAAAACAATTCGAAACTATCCATTTATTCCGCCTTAAAGACACGATACGGAAAAGAAAAGTATCTCGCAAGCATACATAATTTTGAAATTCGTAGATCAATTCCAAAGATAAGAATATGTAGCCATAAATTGAACATTGATGCTGGAAGGTATCGTAAAATTCCCCGTGATCAAAGGTTTTGTCCATTCTGCCCAAATGAGATTGAAGATGAAAGTCACTTTATCATGAATTGTTCAAGATATGAGGATAAACGCTCAAAGCTATTCACCTTTATCTCCGCTTGTTCAAATGAATTCAATGCGCTCAGTTCTGTCGATAGATTCAATTACATACTAGGAGGTGATAATCCCTACTGTGTACAGATAGGTTTATACATCAAAGAATGTTTGGACATCAGAACAAGCAATGTATAAGTATATAAACAATGTATAAGTATAAGTATATAAGTATATTTTTGTGTATGTAGATCTGGTGTAAGTTGTTTATTGTACACAAGAATGTTATTGTGCTCTTGTATGTGTAGGGATGATGTCTTTTGTAAACCTGGCGTTGTCTATATGAGAATGTTGTAATCTCTTTGTTTTGTAAGGCTGGTGTTGTAACAGTAAGTATTGTAGCCTGATTTTGTAAATTTGTAACGTTTTATTTTTTATTTTTATGTATTTCCCTGTTGCTTGTTTTCGTTGTTGTGATTCATGGTATTTGTGTATTTTTACTGATGCTCAATGTTTCTGTTGTTTGTTTATATACGCTTGTTCTCACTTTTCTTTTTCTATATGATGTAGTTGTTTGATATAATGCTAATGTTCTTTTTGTTTTATTTTCTTTTGTGCCTGTATAATGGTTATTATGATTTGAATGTGTAAAGTGTGTAATGTTTTACATGTTGTTTTGTTTAATATATAAATGTATTTTGTAAACTTTTGTAAAATTTGTACTAAAAGCAAACGATGTTGTCTTATGTTCAAAACACAGGGATGGAAAACCCTGCACAGAAACCCAGGGATGACATCCCTGCACAAAAGTCCTAGGGAAGAAACCCTAGCACAGAAAATCCAGGGGGGATGAAACACCCCTGTCAAAAAAGTCCTAGGGAGCACACCCTAGCCAAAAAAGCCAGTGGGAATGACCCCTGTAGATATATGTAACTAGGGAGCACACCCTAGCGAAAGAAAAGCCAGTGGGAATGGCCCCTGCAACAATATGTAACTGTGTTTATTTGTGGAATTGTAAATGTGTATGTTGTTATGTTATGTACTTATGAATGTTCGAATAAAATTTAAAAAGAAAAAAAAAAGTATATGACATGTGGTATTTCGATATGTTGCTTTATCCCATATGATTGTGTGTAATCAAACTCATTTTTTATGCACTTATTCGGTTGTATGTATGTATGTAGTAGACCTTACGAAAGTCACTGTGCTTTTGTTATGTCAATAAAGATCTTCTGTATCTTAGCATACATTACAGGCTTGAAAAGGAAGAGGCAGAGCGAATGCTATCAAAATAAATTCAGTTTGCAGTCGGTAGCCAACTAGAGAATCAGGTAGAAATTCACTATCATTGATTTTGACTAAACCTAGAGATTCACAAAAAATTTTAGGGAGGTATGAGATTTTTTTGTTCAGTAAAAAAAATCACGTCACTGACAGCTGGAAAAGTGGTAACAAATTTCATTTCCTAATAAGGCGACCAACGATCTCGAGTTGGATTTATATGATAGGCAGGGATTAGGTTATTACGACATTATGGAGTGGGGTATTATTCCAAGGTCTCTTTCTTACCTAACGTGTATATTAATCAATGAGCGGAAAGCTTTGTAATTAGCGAAACGTGCCCTTTGAAGGTGGAGGCCTGTAACAAGATTAAGACATGGATTCCTATCCAAGGAAGGAAGACCCAATTAGTGGAATGAAGAATAATTTCGGATTAGCATAAAGAAGCTGCAGTCGGCAGAATGAATCGTTATTCTCACCAACACAGTAATCCGCAGTGCAGTGAAATAATTGAGATCTGCTGCATAGGAGGCCATTGAGGAGGTACCTTCGCACATGGGGGACAGATATTGTACAGGTTATACACTTTTCATTAAAATTTCAAGAGACGCGATGCCACTAACAAATTTGACTATATCTCAGATTTGACAGCTCTGTCAATGCAAAATATAGGTAAATGCATAAAAGATTGCTTTGTTATTAGAAACTATACTGCAACCCACGTTTATCCCCATCTGACCAAGATATTAGAGACCCACGTATGTTATCTTAGTTTGTTTAGTCAGTAGAATGTTAAGATACATCTTTTATTTCTATCTTGTAGTCTATTTTGTATTTCTAATTTGTAAGTTGACCTTGTGAAAGTCATTGTACTGCTCTATTTCTATTCGGAAGTGGCTACTGACTCCTGGATCATCCTGCCAGCAGAAAAAAAAATACACAGTAGTGAAAAATCTGCACCGCTGACTGTCAGCAGGGCAAATTTCCCGCTGCTGACAGGATGATCCTGTCAATAGCCTCCGACTTTCTATCTGACGGAGATGTTCTAGATTTATTCATCTACTTATCCATGCCTCTCCAACAAAGTCGAAGGTATGGCGGAACGGGTGTTCCTTGGCCTTTTAAGGCCGCCATACTGAAATAGAGCAGGAGGCGTCGCTTCGGGATCAGTCTATTCCATCTTCGGAAGACGGAAGGCTGCCTACTATTGTACACCGGTAAACCTCATGACGTAGCACACCGGATTTGTACTGAACAGTACAAGCTGCATATCCGGACAGAGATATTTGATCCACTCACACCGGGAAGGACCCCTACTATTTTCGATAGGTGTGGTGGGTTCTTTTACGTGCTCTCCTCAAACATGGGACCTCCATTTAGCGTCCTATCCGAGGGACGCCCCAAAGCTAGGTACTCATTTTCACCTGAGTGAAGTGGGGAAAGTCGTATAGAGTGCCTATCCCAATGCAAGGGCACCGAGACAAATCAGGGGACCCCGGATTTGAACCTAGGACCCCTGGGTTGAATCCCTGGGTCCACGGCCAAACACCCTGCCACTGCGCCACCGCGACGCAACGACAGTCGCTGTCTGCACCTGGAAGCAGTCTTACGTCTTTTTCACGTTAGTTAGTTCATCGCCCCGGCATATTTCGAATATCAATCGTGCGTTTTTCTCGGATGTGATATTTTTAGTATGCACATGTAATCCACGAGGGACCACATAGACACGCCATATGTCACTCCCTACGTAAAGGATTGATTAGTCATTAAATACATGTATAACACTCATTTTTTCATGTGCATGGAATTTCTATTTCACAATATCACCCAAATTGGGACTAAATTCTTTAACATGAAACACGGACAAAAAGTCTTACATTAACAGTAGGAATAAGGCCAAAGGGAGACGTCTTGTATTTCATTTGGAGCTTAGACACTCTGGGTTCTACTTTATCTAGAATAGATGGATGAATAAAAAACTTAAATATTCCAAATAATAGTTACTCAAGCAACTGGATATGATTTTGGAAACCTGCTGTTCGACAAATCATGTTCAGAGTCACTGACGAAAAGTGGTGGATGCTACTTGAAACGTCTGACCGTTTCCAAAATCATATCCAGTTTCTTGAGTAACTGTTATTTGGCATATTTTATTACCTGGATGTCTAACCTTCGTCGACGCAATCTTGAATATTCCCTACGCTGGAACACCTTTTTCTTGCTCTTGTCACAAACACTTGGTGTAAGAAAAATCAATCCTTTCTTGAGAGTAGGTCAATATACTCCTAGGAAACTTGGCAATGCAGTTTCCCAAAACAAGTGTTATTAAACACGATAAACTATTACAAAACAAGACCATAGGAGGTCCAGGTCAAAAGGTAGAAAAAACAGAAGTGCCGCTGCAGTAGCAAGGTCACATACTAGGAGCCCAAAATCAAAATTGAGCTTCGTCTTGTCAACAACTGCCCACATACTAAATACCATCACAATCAAACCAGAGGTTTCCGAGTTATGCTGACTACGAAGATCCGGAACACAAACACACACAGACACACAGACACACAGACACACAGACAGACACACCCAAAACAATAGCTCAATTTTTCAAGGAAATAAAAAACGCCAACTACTTACGTTTTCGTGTTCGTATGATTCATGATCCGATATGTGGGTGGGTGACAAAACTAGCAAACGTGATAGAGTACGACATTCGTATCCTGTACAGACCATTCTCACGAGGAATTTCCAGTTCCGTGCGTCGGCCTTTGATGCATGTGCAAAAAGTAGGCTTTTGCTTGATCAATCTCTTTAAAAAGTTGAATGGCCTCGTTGCATGCGCTAAATCCAGGGAAACTTCTGATTCTTCGAACTTTCTTGATCTTCATCCAAAACGGTAATATGTCTGGTATATTGAATGACGAATATGCAAAAAGTAGGCTTTTGCTTGATTAGTCTCCTATGAGACTCCGGTGATATTCTGAGACTTCTAACTTTCTTGCTTTCCATACTCACAAAATGTTGATATTTCCTTTGCTGCGATTGACTGTACACCAACGCGTCGTGATTCCCCTTCATTGTTTCCGTTATAAATCTTGTACTCTTATGTACGATGTGTTCCTAATGTAATTGTCTTACATTTGCTTTTATGTTTGGGGAAGAGGAATTGCCATAGGCATATGCATTCTGTCTTCTGCATGATCCTCAAGTGAATGTAACAGGTAAATAAACGTGCTCGATCATTGTCTCCATGTTGATCTTAATAATTCGATCAAAGCATGAACGGCATGATATTCACATCTGTCGTGATCTCTAATTGTGGTGGATGCTGACAGGCATGATTGCTAATCCGTGAATAATTTCATCAGGTTGGCGAATGACTGAATAGCAAGGTTCTTTTATTCACAACCAAGTATTTTACAAGAGCCGACGTTTCGACATCAGGGCCCTGCATTGTCCTGATTAAGACGACAGACAGTCGTCGAAACGTCGAGACTTGTAAAATACTTGGTTGTGAATAAAAGAACTTTGGTATTCATGATTGATGATGAACAATTAAAACACAATCTTCTCTTTGAGTCAGTCGGGCTCCACATGTTTGTAATATCAAGATTTATAGAAGGCATGTTACGATTATAGTAATTTTCAGTGTCCTATCAGAATTATTATTCTCCAAACAAATAAGGTCAGTGACATGGACCAGACAGCTGTCACCATGGTTACTGGAGGTGTAGCAGACACATTGTGGTGCCCGATTACGTCACGTAGCATGTGGAAAGAACTGGAGGGGCTTGTTACCATATGTTATGCATGTTTTTGAGTGAGAATAAACATAGCGATAGTTTGCAAGGATCGACAATGTTAAGGCAAACATGATGTATTTGCTGGCAGGTGTCGCCTTTCTGATCTGTATCGAGATCTTGGATTTCGTCGTTTCGTGACTACTGAACATCGAAATGATCGAGTTGGTTCTACCTTCGCGGTTGTCGCGGTGACATCTCTATTGTTAATTCATGACAACGCAAATATGAGTTCCCAATGTATTTATACTGTACTAGAGCAGTGTTTAAACTTAGGGCATCGTGAAAACGTCCTTTCCCTTCTTCCGAGAAATTAAGTCCCTCGATAATATAATTCTCTTGCACTGAATATTGTAACTTGAATGATATATCAATGATATCAATTAATCATTACATGTAACGTTACAGGTACAGGTGTTTAATGAGATACACCACATTCCTATGATCCCACAAGTGGCTATTAAGAAGATTGATGTCAGAACTCGGGGGTTATTTTCGACACTGAAGGAGGAGGGTTTATGATTAGCCGTACTATTCCCTTCTGTGGTTCCCCCGCCAGGCATAAGGGAACGGAAGGTAGGGAGAGTACCAGGGTGATCAATTAGTTCTCTGCCTCGCCCATAAACAAGCGGCACAACTCTTATTTTGGTACATGATTATAAAGTATTAAGCCTTTTTTTTAAATACCGAGCAAGCGTGAATAATTGTGGTCATTTTCTTGCAGGCAACATTTTTTTTAAATCAGTACGTCAGTCTTTAGATGACAGGAAAGCATAGATAAGAAGCTACATCTGTGATCAGAGGAGCGTGCGTCAATTCCTGTATTCCCCATGCCATGAAATCTACTTAGGCATTGTCAAAATGTTGGATGAAAAATTCCTTCGTATTTCAATAGAGATGAAGTGGGTAGATAACTTCAAGCGGACCAAGGAGAGCCCTTAAGTCTACCCGCACACCCCAGGCCACAGCTCAATTTTCCATGTAATTGTCTTCTCTCTCACCTAACGTTACTGATTTTCAAAAGGTTGTTTCCTGAAAAGTAATCAGTGATGAAAAGTTCAGGTTTGGTGGACATTTATCAAAGACTTAGTCCGCCATACAACATTGACATTGAGGGAGGATCTTAGGTCTAAGGTAAGTTAGTGTGTCCGTCATAAGTTACGTATACTATACCCTTTAAATTGATCTGTGCCCCTTGTTTCTGGATGAGGCCGAGGTGTTATTGCACTCCTTCAGGCTGTCGAATCAATCAATGCTAGTATACGTACAACGAGGAGCGTTCAATAGTAGCCTCTACGAGGCTCCGCGGGTGGCTGGAAAAATAGTAGAAATTGGCCAAATAGAGTGAATAGTATGCTAAGGGAGTCGCCTACGGAGAGAGGGTCCAATATGCCATCCAAACTATACCCCTATAGCAGACTAACTCCTCTTTCATGTTTCTCTGTCTATTTGACCAATTTCTACTTTTTCCAGCCGCCTCCGGAGCCTGGTAGAGGCTATTATTGAACGCTCCTCGTAGTTCTGACATTGATTGATTCGGCAACCTGAGGGAGTGCAAGCAGCGATACTTGATCTGAAGCTGAACGTGTGAAGTACTCCTGAGAGAAACCTGCAAAGGAAATCAATTAGGTTCTCCAAATAAAAGTTGCTCAAGCAACTGGATTTGATTTTGGAAACGGTCGGACGTTTCAAGTAGCATCCACTACTTTTCGTCAGTGACTCTGACGAAAGATTTGTCGAACAGCAGGTTTTACCACGAACTATGAATTGATATGCAAATAAAGAGAAGGCAATTTTAGATTGTACAAAAGGGAAACAAATTAGACAAAGTCAAAGACGAAGACAAGTCAAAGACACTACAAAGACAAGACAAAGATGAAATCAATTAGGATTTTCTCAGCGTGGCATCAGGTATGTGGGAAGTCCATTAACTCTTCGGCGCTAGCGCTCAGTTCACCATATATGCCACTTCTCCGAGCAGTTAAGGGCTCGTGCGTATTCATATCTTTACTATATAGCTGCAACGCCTGCTTTAGTATTCTGCAGGGGGGCCTGCAGCTGTTTTACATGATTAGTTAGTTAGTTTGGCCCTTTGCCCCGGTTGGAGCATAGACCATCGATGATGATCCTCCACTGGACTCGTCTTCGGGTCTTCTTTCTGACGTCGTGCCAGCTTCTGCTGCTTATGCTCCTCTTCTGTGCCCCTTGTTTCTGGATGAGGACTTATTGAACGATCCTCCACTGGACTCGTCTCTGGGCCTTCCTTCTGAGATCGTGCCAGCCGTTGCTTATGCTCGTCTCCTCTTCTGTGCTCCTTGTTTCTGGATGAGGACTTATTGAACGATCCTCCACTGGACTCGTCTCTGGGCCTTCCTTCTGAGATCGTGCCAGCTGTTGCTTATGCTCGTCTCCTCTTCTGTGCTCCTTGTTTCTGGATGAGGACTTATTGAACGATCCTCCACTGGACTCGTCTCTGGGCCTTCCATCTGAGATCGTGCCAGCTGTTGCTTATGCTCCTCATCTCCTCCTCCTCTGTGTCCCTACTCCAGCTGGCCGTCCGCTTTTCCGTTTGCCTTGACGATTTCAGGTCAGGGCCTGGAGTGGCGGTTTCCCAAGCATCTGCCCTACTCAGGACAATTTCCTGGCTCCGGATCCTCCTGGCTCATGAGTATTTGAGCCAGATCATCAAAAGCTTTGGAGGATCTGGCTTCAGAAAGCCTGTTTAGAGTTAGATTAAAAAAAAGCACAAGTCAGGTTAAGTCAGGTTAAGGGCACATGTATATTTGTTTTCTGAAAATGGCAGAAAATTCCAAACTAGTTGATTCTCAACCGGTGTAAGCCACAAATAAGAAGATGGGCATCCGTGCATATGCACAAGGCACCACTGCAAAACATTTCAAGTCATTTTGCTTTCATATCAGGGAACAGTTGCACAAAGTACACATTTTGGGTTTAAAATAGCAGAGGAACCCCAGATAAACAATTTGAAAGAATTATACACACGTATGAAAAATGTGATTTATATCACGGCACAGGTGCAAGTTTGGTGTTAAAAATAACAGAGGAACAACATAAGATGATTTTGACTTATATAGGGAACATGTGTATTCTCGGGTGTGTATGACATAACAAGAATACAACCATGACGGTCTATTCCGCATCACGGTGTATCAAAGTTCCTGTTCAACCGGGAGTCACAGACCAACTTCCAAACTTCCACATTGAAGAAGAAAGATTTTCTACATTCTTTCCGTATGTGAATCATGAATTACCAGAGTACGAGTACAGGACGCCGTGTTATGTGACAGTGAGCTTCGAATGTCAAGGAAAATCAATGAAATGTTATGAGAAATGATGTATTCTGATGGCCGATCGCACGGTCGCAGCTCGGTCGCAGCCAGGTCGCCGGCTCTGTCGCTGCCCTACTGGTGTTGAGAGCACATTTAGAGCGTGTAAGATGTTAAGCTGTAATAACATGAAGATATCCAATGGTGGTCCTATGACAGAGACATCAAACATCTGCAACTGATTATACCCCCATTCCACTAGGACGGCACTCTCGCCGCGCTCTCTGCGACCTAAAATTTAACAGCGCGCTAAACTAATTGCATAGATAGAAAACGAGTCTTTTAACGCTCTGTGTGTTTTGTTGTCTTTTCAGTAATACTTTAACATTTTGCCTGATATTCCAATTATGAAGTCAGGGGTTTCACAAATTTGATTTAGGTCGAAGCGAGAGCGCAACGCGATCGTCGTCTAGTGGAATGGGGGCCTTGGTGATCAATAGAGGAGATAGACACTGTCTATCTACAGCAGTTCTCACCAGGCAAGCAAAGAATGCAGACCTCATCCTTGCTCTCCTGGACTAGTGCCTAATACCCACACTAACACTGGTGGCAGCGATGGGATGGATGGGGGTGTCAGGTATGCACGAACGACAAGAGCCTACTTACCATGCTAAAAGGATTAGATATAGAGCCGGATTCATTTTTGATATGTGTCGCGATTCTTTCCGGCCCATTAACCGGGAGATTCCTGGGCACACGTCTGAGTAAGACATGCAAAACGGTGAGAGCCAATTATCCAAAACAACATGGTTAATACCGGTTATCATTCTTCATTCATGTGTCGGCGATGTTTTCATAAATCCTTCACCTTCGTCATACTCTGAAAGGAAGATCTTTCCTCAGGGGATCTCTGTAATGAAAACGATGAGACACTTTTTTGCGATGCTTCATCAAAGTCTATCCAATACCGCACAAGAAAATGTATGAAGGTCCGAAAACGTAAATAATGGTCGCTTAAATCATAGCAGGTTCATTTTGTTTTTAAACAAAACAAGTTGAAATATGTCAGGGTAACTGATCTTTAATAATAATAAGTTTATTGTAAATTCATGCCTGAAGGCTAAATGCAAATAACATACATAAAAGAACAGTGTACAAAATAGGTAATTGCCTCTGGATGAAGGGGCGCCTATCTGAAAATCAACTCAGTCACTCACACAAAGCTAGGCAACAAAACGAGATGTTTCAGTTTACAGGAGATATCGTTGTGCCAAATTTCAACTCGCTTGATAGAATACTATGGCCGGTGCAATGCCCAAATGAGTCGGGTGTTCGCCTGGGGAGAGCGGACAAAAAACGTGTCACAATCTTCCCCACCAACCTCTGCTTGGAGAGTAGCGCGGGAGGACTTTAACTTCATCGTAGTCCATCCAATACCGTACCGGAAAATGTATGCAGGTCCGAAAACGCAAATCGTGTCGTTCTTATCATAGCAGATTCAGTTCATCTAAAGATGAAATTAGGTTAGATTGCACAGAAAGGGGTCGGAGGAACTGCCCTATGCTTATACTAAAATCAACCAACCCACTTACGATACAAAACGCGGGTCTCTTCATTTTCCACTGCCTTCAAAAAAGAATTAAGTCAAACCCAAACATAGTAAACCTTAGTTAACATAGAACTTTCATTGTAGACTAGATAACTATATCGATTCCCATGTATTTCCATGTACTTGTTTGTCTGCAATTAGCCTTCGGGCATGAAAATGAAAATAAAGTTGTATAACGGAATAACGAAAGAGGCACCCATCGTATCTCAACTCATACAAAACTAGACACTCACTCACTCTCTCCCATAGCTTAGTCAGCCGTAAAACTAGACAACAAAACGAGATATTTCAGTTTAAAAGAAATGTACGCCTTTATTGTTGTGCCAAAATTTCATAACAAAATTATTATTTTTTGTACGGGTTTGTTCAATGGAAGGCCATATTTGAGCACTTCTAGACATTGAACTGCGTTGCTGGTGAAAGTAGATGATTATACTGGGAGATGGTGGTGAACATTGGTTTTATAGACTTAAAGGCTCTTCCATTATTTGTTGGTACCCCACCTTTGAGCAACCCCAACTTTCCTCTCATCTCGTATCATATCCTCGCGGAGTTATGTGATGCTAGAAGTTGACGAAGTTAGTGCAGTTATCACTTTTCTAAAAGCAGGATGCATTGAAGCTGAATAAGGCTCCATAAATTCTTTTGGCTTACTATGCTATAGCCGGTGCAATGGTCGAATGGGTAGAGTGTTCGACTTCGGTAGGTTGTGACTTGAATCTCGGCCGAGTCATACCAAAGACTTTAAAAATGGTACATACTGCTTTCTCTGCTTAGCACTCAGCATTTGGAAAAGAGCATGGAAGTTGAACACACATCACTACCATCAGACTAGCCCCCTACTGTATACGTAGTGAGTGTGTGGCCACAAAGTTGTGTGGCCCAAGGGCTATTGAATCGGAGATGGACTCCTCACTGTGTACAATCTGGTACCAGAAAGACTTTATTACTTTTTCAACTACCATACTATGGCGTAGGTTAGAAAAATATACATAACCTTCACCGTTCTAATCCTTTATGTGTGCGGCCTTCCGAGATAAAAATATGAATAGAATTCTCGGAAACGTTCCTTTGAGTAGAAGGGTCAAGGCATGGGTAATCTTGTTACACTAGAGCTGACTCCTCAAGCATGTTACCAGCTCGGGTGTGACTAAGCCGTGCCTTCATAGCTTCAAAACGGTTTAATTTGATTCCTGATTTTCCTCCAAGTTTTAGATTTAGTGTGTTCAATCATCCATTTTGCCATCGGGTAAAGGGATTCGCCTTCATTAATTTTAAGATTTTGTCATACCGTATCATTTGTTTCTAGCATATTTATCAGATCATCATATTTCGTTATGAGTTCGTGCAATATGTTTTGATATAAGTTTGTATCATCTTTTCACTTTTCTGTCTTAACAATTTGCATACCTGAAATTCGACAAGCTCATTATCCACCCCCCAAGAGAACCTCACAGAGTAGAAATACCTGATCGCCGAAGTACAAGATCTGACTCCAGACACACCAGACAAGACGGAAATCCCTGAACTGCCCTCGGAACTTAAATAAGTTAAGTCTGATACAATTGCCATAATTGTATAATACTATATACGCTACATTACAAATACTTTATCTATGACTATGGCTACCCCTGAAACAAACAAAAAACAAGGAATACAAACTTCAGGTAAGTACATCTTTGATAATGACAATTTGATTTTTGACCCTTTCTTATTAAATAACACAAAATATACAGATAACTGGGACCCTGACGTAAATCTTTTAAGAAACTCTACAGACAATTCGTGCCAGTATTTCTCAGAAAACTCGTTTTCCACTTTGTGCAATACACTACCCAAGAATACATTTTCAATTCTACATCTTAATATTAGAAGCCTCCCACGTAACCACGATCATTTCGTGCATTATCTGTCCACTCTTCGCCATGAGTTTTCCATCATTGGTCTCACCGAGACATGGCTACAAGATTCCACCTCACATCTGTATGATATACCTAATTACACTTCTATACATTGTTGTAGATCAACCAGAATGGGTGGGGGAGTGTCCATCTTATTACACGAGAGCATGCAATTCATAGAACGTAAAGATCTTGCTATACAAAGAGAAAATGGACAAATTGAATCGATGTTTATAGAAATCCCCGCATCTTCATTGACAACGGCAAAGAGCCTTATAATAGGCTGCATTTATCGGCCCCCAAATTCGGATATAAAAACATTCATAAGTGACCTTACCCTGACCTTAGATGCTATCGATAAAGAAGGCAAAAACTGTTATTTGATTGGCGATTTCAATCTTGATCTTCTAAAAAGTGAAAATCACTCATTAACTGCGGACTTCCTAAATACTTTGTATTCGTGTAGTTATTTTCCAACTATCACTAAACCGTCAAGAATAACAAAAACCTCAGCGACATTGATAGATAACATATTGACGAATTCTTTAACGAGCCCATGCACATCAGGTCTCCTTGTTACAGATATATCTGATCATCTTCCAATATTCCACATTATAGAATATGTATGTAATAGAGACAAGAAAATTGAATATGAAAAACGCAAGTGCAGGAAATTCAATAGAAAAAATATTGATAGTTTTAAACATGTTTTATCCGAGGAAACTTGGGATTGTGTACAAAACAACACAAATGCAAATTCTGCTTATTGTGACTTCATGCAAATTTTTAATTCACACTTTGACACATGTTTCCCCCTATCAAACTCTACAGCAAAGCAAAATCTAGGCATCGACAAGCCTTGGTTTACTACAGGTCTCCGCAAGTCCTCTAAAATGAAAAATAGACTCTACAAGAAATATTTAAAAAATCCTACACCAACAAAACTGCATAGTTACAAATCGTACAGAAACAAATTCAACAGGCTGATTCGTAATTGCAAAAGGAAATATTACCAAGACCAATTTACAGCTGCATCCACTAACATACGAAAAACCTGGAAACTAATTAATGAAATTATGAACAGGAAAAAGGCAACTAATATTCTTCCGAATAAATTTATTGATGGGGAATTGGAGGTATCTGATCCAAAAGCCATAGTAGACAAATTTAATGATTTTTTTGTAAACATTGGCCCCTCTCTTGCAAAAGAAATTGATGAAACAGATATTTCTCCTGAGTCATACCTTTTAAATTCGTACCCACCTATAAGCTCTTTTGAAGAACCCACCGCAACGGAAATCCATGATATAATTATGAATTTAAAAAACGCAGCTCCTGGCCAAGACGAAATAAGTGCCTTGCTGTTAAAACAGATTGTTCCCGAAATTCTAGAGCCAATAACACATATTTTTAAGACTTCTCTGAGAAACGGAGTAGTGCCAGCAGACCTTAAAATAGCCAAAGTTATACCATTGTACAAAGCCGGAGATCCGTGTGTTTTCACCAATTATCGTCCAATATCAATCTTACCGGCCTTCTCAAAAATCTTGGAAAAATTAGTTTATAAACGGATTGTGAATCACCTTGAAATCAATAATATATTATATGCGCATCAATATGGATTTCGAAAAAAATACTCGACATATATGGCACTCTTGCAACTTGTTGACAAAATCACCACATCCTTAGAAAATAACGAATACACGATAGGAATATTTCTTGACCTTTCCAAAGCATTCGATACAGTAGATCACAACATACTTCTCAACAAACTATTCACCTATGGATTTACCGATTCTGCCCTTCGTTGGCTAAAAGACTACTTAACTAACAGAAAACAGTTCGTCTCTAATAGAAATAATATTTCCTCCCAAAATGTCTTAACATGTGGCGTACCACAAGGATCCATTCTTGGTCCCCTCTTGTTTTTAATTTATGTTAACGACTTGGCATCAGTATCAAATAAATTATTTGCTCTGTTATTTGCAGATGATACAAACTTATTTATGTCCCACAAAAATTTTGACACGTTAGTAACATCTATGAATAATGAATTGTATAAGATAAATCAATGGTTCAAGGCAAATAAATTGCCCCTTAACGTAAAAAAAACTAATTTTATTATCTTTGTAGGAAGGAACAAGAAATACGATAAAGAAAAGGCTAGAATCTATATTAATGACAATGCTATCAATCAAGTAAGTCACACCCGTTTTTTAGGCGTAATTATAGACGAGAAACTTTCATGGAAGAACCAAATTGATTTTGTTTGCAAAAAAATTTCCAAAAACATAGGCATCATTAGAAAAGTCAAATCTTTGCTGTCACGAAACATATTTATGGTTCTTTATTACAGTTTGATTTACCCTTATCTAACTTATTGCAACATAATTTGGGGTAGTACGTACACAACATCCATCAATCCTGTTTACCTCCTTCAAAAGCGCTTTGTACGAATAGCAGCCAATGCGTCATTCACAGCACATACAGCAGCTCTGTTTCGTGATTTAAATGTTATGACTGTATTTGACATCAATAAATTTCAAATTGCCTTATTTGTCCATAAAATTGTCCATAATAGCTCTTCCCTACCTGAACAATACAAAGGTCTTTTAAATTTCAACTCAGATATCCATCACCACTATACGAGACAACATAATCTCTTAAGATCAATTAAGACAAAAACTACTCAAAAACAACATACAATAATGTTTAGAGGCCCCACCGTATGGAACAATCTCAGCCAAATTCTACAGTCCTGCTCGTCTTTACCTAGTTTCAAAAAACTTTTAAAGATAGATGTCATAGAACATTCAAGTATTACTTTCTCCTGATTTGTTTGTTTTCCTTGTTTTCCACTTTTCCTTTGGTATCTGATGACAAAATAATTCATATGATTGTTATTTTTTGTATAATTTTGACCTATTTCTTTATAAATTGTTATTCATTATAATACTTATTATGTTTACAACTCAAAATTTACTTTGTAGTTCCTCTTCTTTTCATTTGTTTCATTAGGATTTATGTTAAAATTCCAATTTCTTCTTTCGTTAGTTTTTCTTAGTTACGATGATATATAATTTTGTAAAAATCCCATTTGAGTAGTTTAGGGGAGGCCCCCGAAAAGCCGTATAGGCTTCTGGCCTCTCCTGCATGTATTCTTTACTCTATTTCTCTTTGTTTTATATTGTACATATGCGAAGAAACAATAAACAAACAATAAACAAACAATTTCTGAGGTGCTCTGTGTTAATGCTTGCCAGAAAAATCATTTGACAAGAAAGACCAAAGAGTGAATAATTTGGCGTGACTTATTAAAAAAAACATTTCTGTTACAATTTTGTACGCAATTTTTCAAGGAAAAAGATTAGTAGAATTCTCAGAAAAATTCCTCGACCCAGAAAGAACAAGGCACGAGTCATTTTATTTCCTTGCAACTGACCTCTCAAGCCAAGTATCCGGCTTGTGTGCGGTACCGCAGCTGGCCCCAGTCCAGGACCATGTATTTAGGTCTTGAGAACTTTGTGAACTTTGAGGCTTTGTCAAGAACTTTTGACGTGATACTAAATTTTAGTAGTTGAAGAAGTAATTGCAGTTGCATTTTCCTGAGATCCGAATGTATGAAAGCTGAAAAACGGCTCCACAATTGCCTCATAGCATGGCGTGACTTGGAAAACGCAGTACATTAACCTTTTCTGTTCCAATCTTTTATACTGCTTATCTTCCCAGAAAAAAGATGAGTAGAATTCTCAGAATTTTTCCTCGGAACAGAAAGAGCCATTTATAAGTCATTTTATTTCCTTGCAACTGACCTCTCAAGCCAAGTATCCGGCTTGTGTGCGGTACCGCGGCTGGCCCCAGTCCATGACCATGTAGTTAAGTCTTGTAAACTTTGAGGCTTTGTCAAGAAATTTTGATGTGATAACAAATTTTAATAGTAGAAGAAGTAATTGCAGTTGCTTTTTCTTGAAATTAGAATGTATGAAATATTAAAAATGGAAAACGGCTCCACAATTGCCTTATAATATGGCGTGACTTGTAAAAAGCATAACATAACCTTTCTGTTCTAATCTTTTATGCTGTTGTTCTTTCAAGGGAACAGATTAGTAGAATTCTCAGAATTGTTCCTCGGATCAGAAAGAGCAAAGCATGAGTCATCTTATTTTCTTGCAACTGACCTCTCAAACCAAGTGTCAGGCTTGTGTAATGTGACGTGGTTGGCCCCAGTCCAGGAGTCACCAGGACCATGTAGTTAAGTCTTGAGAACTTTGTGAGCTTTGGGGCTTTTTCATGAACTTTTGATGCGATACTAAATTTTAGTAGTTGAAGAAGTTATTTCAGTTTCTTTTTCCTGGGATCTGAATGTATAAAAGCTGAAAAACGGCTCCACATGTCTTATGTCGTAGAATTTTGTGACTTACATAACGTTTTCTGTTCCAATATTTATGCTGCCGTTCTTTCAAGGGAACAGATTAGTAGAATTCTCAGAAGAATTCCTCGGATCAGAAAGAGCAAAGCATAAGTCATCTTATTTTCTTGCAACTGACCTCTCAAACCAAGTGCCCGGCTTGTGTAATGTAACGCGGCTGGCCCCGGTCCAGTCCATGACCATGTAGTTAAGTCTTGAGAACTTTGAGGCTTTGTCAAGAACTTTTGATGTGATGCCAAATTTTAGTAGTTGCAGTTGCTTTTGTCCGAGATCCGAATGTATGAAAGCTGAAAATGGCTCCACATGCCTTATTTCGTAGCATGGCGTAACTTGCATAACGTTTTGTGTTCCATTTTTTATGCTGCTGACCTTTCAAAGGAAAACGGTTTTAGTAGAATTCTCAGAATTGTTCCACGGATCAGAAAGAGCAAAGCATGAGTCATCTTATTTTCTTGCAACTGACCTCTCAAACTAAGTGTCCGGCTTGTGTATGGTACAGTGGCTTGCACCAGTCCAGGACCATGTATTTACTATAAGTCTTGTTAACTTTGAGGCTTTGTCAAGAGCCTTTGATGCGATACTAAATTGTAGTAGTTGAAGAAGTAATTGCAGTTGCATTTTTCCTGAGATCCAAATGCATGAAAGCTGAAAAACGGCTCCACGTGTCTCATGTCGTAGAACGGCGTAACCTAGATAACGTTTTCTGTTCCAATATTCATGCCGCTGTTCTTTCAAGGGAGCAGATTAGTAGAATTCTCAGATGAATTCCTCGGATCAGAAAGAGCAAAGCATAAGTCATCTTATTTCCTTGCAACTGACCTCTCAAGCCAAGTATCCGGTTTGTGTGCGGTACCGCGGCTGGCCCCAGTCCAGGACCATGTAGTTAAGTCTTGTGAACTTGGAGGCTTTGTCAAGAACTTTTGATATGATACTTATTAATCAAATTAATACTTGAAGAAGTAATTTCAGGTGCTTTTTCCTGAGATCAGAATGTATGAAAGCTGACAAACGGCTGCACAATTTGCCTTATGTAATAGAATGGCGTGACCTACATAACATTTTCTGTTCCAACCTTTTATATTGGGGATTTTACAAGGAAACAGCTAAGTAGAATTCCGAGAAAAAATCATTTGACCAGAACGAGAGTGAAGAGTGAATAATTTGGCGTGATTTAGAAAAAAAAACTAAAAACTTACATGATATTTTCTGTTCCAATCTTTTACTCTGCTGATCTGTCAAGGAAAAAGGTTGATAGAATTCTCAGAAGAATTCCTTGAACCAGAAATAGCAAAGCATGAGTCATTTCATTTTCTTCCAACTGACCTCTCAAACCAAGGAATCGTGTTGAGTATGGTACCGTTGCAGTTAAGTCTTGTGAGCTAGAAAACATCTGATGTGATACTAACTTTTAGTAGTAGAAGAAGTAATTATAGTTGCTTTTTGCTGAGATCAGAATGTATGAAAGATGAAAAACGGCTGCACAATTAATTGCCTTATGTCACAGAATGGCTTGACTTGCAGCACGTTTTCTGTTCAAATCTTTCATGCTGGTGATCATGCAAGGAAAAAGATTAGTAGAATTCTCAGAAATATTCATCGGACCAGAAAGAGCAAGACACCTCTCAGCTGACGTCCAAAGCCAAGTAACCGGCTTTTGTACGGCTGCCGTGGCTTGCCCCAGTCCAGGACCATGTAGTTAAGTCTTGTTAACTTGGAGGCTTTGTAAAGAACCTTTGATGTGATGCTAAATTTTCTGTTCCAATCTTGTATGCTGCTGATCTTCCAAGGAAAAAGATTAGTAGAAGTCCCAGCAAAAATCCTCGGACCTGAAAGAGCAAGGCATGAGTCATTTTATTTTCTTGCAGCTGACCTCTCAAGCCAAGTAACCGGATTGTCCTTGGCCTCTGTCCACTTAGCACTTAGGTCGTGTCAACTTGAAAGTCCTGCGGTTTTGGTAAGAAACTTTTTGAGTGGTCTACATGGGCATGATAGGGCCGCACGGAAGGTCAATAGCAATGCAGAAGTTGGTATAGCAATGCGAAGTTATTACTTCGCTTGCCTATAACGAGCCTTACCCGCCCGAGTCGTGATGACTGCCCATGCATCTCTGTCTCTCATTGTCTGGATCATGTTGTCTACCTCAAGGCGGGTGTCAGTGTATATTTGTGACATGTTGTGGGTACAATTGAAGTGGTTTATCACCCACTTAGGTCCGCTTTAACCGTATGTATGACGTTAAAACTGAAACAAACGTTTATTTATTTATTCATTTATTGAACTTCTCCCAAAATGGAAGGCAACGTTGAAACAAACCTTCAGAAAATAATTTCATCAGGTTGGTAGAACATAGGATATTAGGAGTTTCTTTTAACACAACCAGGAATCTCACCTGCTGACGTTTCGGTGTCTGTCAGACACCTTCTTCAGAGCTTCTGACTTGAGTACTGCTTCTCGCCGCTATAAGTAGCCGATGTAGGTGGTGCTTTTGCGGCGAGCACAATCCCAAACGTGGCTGAGGTTGTATCCCCCCTCGTCTCGGTTCATCACTGGTGTTGACTTCCTGATCCATACTGCTTCCTTAATCCAACGGCTACTTACAGCGGTGAGAAGCAGTACTCCAGTCAGAAGCTCTGAAAAAGGTGTCTGATAGACACCGAAACGTCAGCAGGTTAGATTCCTGGTTGTGTTAAAAGAAACTCATAATATCCTATTAATGAAACAAACCGATCCAGACGGAATCTATCCACTTCGCGTTCACAATGCGCGATTCGAGCGAAAAGGATCGGACACCATCCGTCTTATGCTAGGGTCACATTTCCTAACCGGGGCCCGGCCGGGCTGTTTGCGGAAACGAAAAATCAAAGTGTATGTCCATAAATTTGCACAAGCTATGCTCTTGAATAATTTTGGGTACGTTTTGTGTTTTTATTGTCTTTTATATCATACTTTTCGTTCCAAAGACTGCCCGTTTTTTTAAAAACGTTTTGTGTCTTTTGTTGTATTTTATATCATATTTCTCGTTCCCACAAGCTGCCCGGCCGGGCCCCGGATTGGAAATGGGACCGAAGCATGAACTGTGTGCCTCCCAGAGGCGAATTGCAAAGGATCCGGATCGGAGGGAATCCAAGGAAATCTAAGCGGTTTGGGACCATTCACACTTCAAAAGTTGATCCGGATCGGGGCCTTTCGATCCGGATCGACGATCTAACCGGATACATTTTTTTTAGTGTAACCGGGTTTCTTTCTTTTGGGTGTCAATGTATGCTGTTGCTGGTCTTGGTCGGAATTACTTTAACTAACATTGAAGGGCTACATACAGAGAGGAATTCATGCAAAAACCATTCCACTGCTGTGATAAAGAAAGTTCTCCAGAACTAGAAGCCGTGAATTCGATTACAGCTGTGCCGCTCACTCAACATGCACGCACCCGGAAAGGGTCGCAGTCCTCAGGACGGGATGTTAAGCCGTGGTGCACAGTTCATTGTGCTTGTTGAGAAGTGCTAGGGGAATTTCCCCGTACAATGAACCCGTAAAAACTGTACATATTATTCGTCGTATCTGTCACAATCAGTGGAAGAATCAGTGGAAGTTCTTCAGTGGGCTTAACTGGATCAACATCGATATATCACTTTCATTTTCACCTTCTCGGCTTACCGAGGAAGTACGGCTAGGCTCCACCTAACCTTGTAATTAGTAATACACAACCTTGCCCGTCTGTCCCAATCTCCTATACCGGAAGCTTCCAAGGCAAACTGTCTGTAGAATTATCTGGAAAATTGATATGACCAGAAATAGTTAAGTCATGAGTCATTCCGGTTTCTTGGAACTGACTGTTGGAACCGAGTAACAAGCTTGTGAATGATTACCGCTATTGGTGCCATTCTTTCCAGTTCATGAACTGAAGGTCTTAGATCACCACCCCAACCTTGTTGCATAAGTCGACTTGTAGAACGGGCGGCCACGTACATACGCAGCACGTCGCCAGAACGTAAGCGTTTTTAAAGGTCGTGTTCGCGTATTTTTAAGGTTAATATATAGGTGAATTTAGTTGTGGCCAAAGACATATGTCATGTAACGCCTGTTACTCCGATGCAACGTTGACCAAAGAGAGAAAAAGAAATTCGGCAGCTATAATAGGATTAAATAGCAGGCTAATTGGCGCCGTATACGCATTACGTTCTGCCGACATGCTCGGCTACGCGCGTGTTCGTCTCGTTAACGGTCGTTGCCATATGACCGGTCGTTGCCATATGACCGGTCAATACTGTATGGAAGCGTTATGTAACTTTTCTTTGAGAGCTGACAACAAGCAAAAATGTTTCAATTGCAAATTTATGGAAAGATAAGAAAGTGCACCGCCTTGGGTTCGACCCCGAGTCATAAAGCCTTTTCACTTATCAACACTAGTGACAAAAGTGTACTTTTAGGTGACCAAGGTGTCTCAAATAACGGACTGACTCGAATTGCGAAAAGGCATTGGTTCACTAGCCTGACTAAAGTGCGCTCCTAGCGGCCGGCCCGGCAGTTACAGGGCCCTCGGGAAGGGGTTCAATTCATCCCCATCAGTGAAAGATTGTGTAACCACAGGCTATTGATTCACAGTGTGAAGATGGCACATGAAAAGTAAGTGGGCGTACACTTGAATTCTATCTCACTTTATCTTGTATTACATATGAGTTTGTATTTTGTATACCTGTTATGGACTTCCTTGGAAATTAGCCAAATTCGGACAAAGGGACTACCCATATAGATTCATGATAGATGGATAGATAAAAAGCTATATAAACGACGTTTAATTTACAAGCCGCTATTAGGGACACAGCAGGTCTTTGTTCGAAACTTTTGTTTTAAAAATTCAATAGGAAAAACAATAGAAAAGATAAGCAAATTCTAAATTTCGATCTGCGCTCTGAAGTGTAGTTCGTGTCAGCTTCAGCAGGTGGGGTGGATACTAGGTGATGTTGTGACATGTTGTGAATTGAATAAGAAGAAGAAGAGAAGAAGAATAGCATTTCGTCGTTTCTATATCTACGTCACTGAGATTGTTTTCAAGGCAAACCTTGTTGCACTTCTGAATAAGATCAGAAGGTGGCGTTGGTGTTACACCCCGTCGTTTTCAGGTCATACTGGCTAGATTCCATGCATGGTACCTGGATCAGGTTTTGCTGTTGGAAAAGGAATCATATCCCTTGAGGTCGCAGAACACAGTATTAATGGGCGACCCCCGTGGACAATAGTAGTTCGGGTATGATGTAGTGCTTGAAAAGGCCGTAGTTTTTCTTCTGTGCACGTTAGCGAGGCTAAAACTGTGGTGAATGGTAGAGGAATACGTCCGTTTTGAGACAGTACGAGTGTGATTACGATGTTTGTTCGGTCGGTTTGGATTCGCGCCTGGATATTGGTACCACCCGACTACTGTAAGTCGCCTGCAGTACGGTGACCTCCGCTGGGGGTTATATCAAAGTGACTTTTAAAAGAGAACGAGCCGGCAAATTTAACCTCATTTTGCATATATTTTGTAGATTGAACCTTGAATCAAACATATTAAAATCTGGCACCCTAATTGTGCATCTTTCTATCAATTTTCAAGCGTCGAAGCTTCTCACCTTGGAATCCTTAACTATGTAAATCCCAATAGGAGAAATACTGTGGTCTGCAACCTTGAATCCATTATTTTCCATATCTTGTGCGTTGTAATGCGTCCTTAGTACGGGTTAAATCTCGCATCAGTAATAGTTTTGAATACTAACAGATACATGGCACCAGAGGGGATGCAGGAAAGAGAAGTGAGCTCGACAAAAACAGATGTGTTGAATAAGCGCGTTCACACTTCGGAGTACGCATGCGACAGGAATTGTGGGTAATATCTCAAATGTGAAGCCCCTGGGCTTGTAAACATTTCTCGTTGCCGCGCATGCGTATTCGGAAGTGTGAAAAAACTTATTTGGCCAAATGAGGTTGTCCCTCTCCTTGGTCCTGAATGATGTCTATTTTGGTTATTATGACACCTAGTACCTTACCCTGTATTTCAATACGAGACAGGGTACGTGATTCCTCCACCCTGAAAAGATTTGCCCAAACAAATATCAACCGAACGTCCCAAGTATAAAGCACTCATGTATATCTAAATTGTGCATACCTCGGGGGTGTTGCTCTAGAGATCTGTCATTCACCTTATTTTCAAAGTGGCGGATTTATGCAACCCGGCGGATAAATGTTGATGGAGGTTACTTACCAACCTGTCTCTAACTCTCACTTACTAACTCTCACTCACTCACTCTCACTCACTCACTCTCACTCACTCACTCACTCACTCACTCACTCACTCTCACTCACTCTCACTCACTCTCACTCTCACTCACTCTCTCTCACTCACTCACTCACTCACTCACTCACTCACTCACTCACTCACTCACTCACTCACTCACTCACTCACTCACTCACTCACTCACTTACTCTCACTCACTCACTCTAGGCCGCAAGCTCCCAAGGGGAGCGTAGCGCCTCTGCATATGGTCCTCCAGGTTGATCTGTCTCTGGCGACCTCCCAGGCGGTGTCCAGGGTGAGGCCGGCAGTCAGAAGGTCCTCCTTCAGTTGGTCACCCCAGGTTCGCCGTGGTCGCCTCTGGGACGGGTTCATGTGGTGGGGGTCGGCTCTCTCAGCAGGGCGGCTGGCTCCAGGGGAGGGTCCGCCCGTGCAATGTGGCCAAAGAGGCGGAGCCGGGCTGACCGCATCATGCTCGACAGTCCAGGACTCTAGGACCATACATGAGAATGGAATGTCTCTAACGCGTATATGTATAAGAAATGTCTGTTTCAGTATCCTTCATCTCTGCTACTCATAATCACAGACAATGCTTTTCTAGTGATACAAAAAAAAACCTGCAAGTGGGGAAAGCCAGCTAAGGGAGGCTGTACTCGTATACTGCATATGCTTATGTATAACTCTATTATAATGTTATGTGACGGATTTTGAGGCATACATTTACACCAGTCACCTGTAGTCGCCATAATTAAGTGTGTTCCAGCTACTCAATCTGTTTCTACGTGGCCGTAAGTAATGTTGCCACTTTTGGACCGATTGCTACCAATTGTGATTGGGTTAGATTAAAACGTAAATTAAAACGTAAATTACAGTAAATGTAAATTACAACATGTAATCAATTTTATCTGAAACCTTCAACGTCAGTCAGAAGTCTCAATGTGCTCGGTTACCTTACCTCTCAAGCAAAAGCTCTTTATTTGACGTCTCACAATTTGTACGTATCTATTTGGTAACGTAGCGCGGCTAAGGTTCTTAATCACGATAATGAGATGTTCCTTGAATTATTTGTGTAGACTTATTGACATTTTAAACTGTTCAATGCAATTGACAGCAATTACAATTGACAACGTCGTTACGAAAGAACACCCCGTCATGTTGTAATGGACCGGCCCGACTATGATGGAGGATTTTCCAGATGACCGCCCCGCTTGTCACATTCAACAGTGGCTTTCCCTTCAGAGGTAGCCTGGTAATCAGCCTTCACGGGAAGGCTTAGGGTATTTTTCAGGCCTCAGTCCTACTAAATCATAGTTCTTTTTTTTACTTACTCTATCCTTCCAGCTGGCATATATAAAGCAATTGAAACCAAGCCCCGTAAAATTCACCGGCGTGCGTTTATGAACTGGGCGGGCGGGCAACACTCCCAGCACCGTAGAGATAGAGGAGAGCTCCTGGTTGTATGGTTACGAGGCTACCCCCTCGGGGAGTGCACCCGTGACTGGCGGCGGGCCGCGCCCGTCCTTCCGCCCGTACAACAGCCATGGTCCGGTCGGGGAACGGAAGCGTTTCCCTAATGAGTTTACATTGACGTCAACTGGGCCATTTTCAAAAGACTGCAGGGAACGGTGACGAATTTCTGCCACACGTCACAGCTCGTCATGGCGACATGGGTCTGACGTCTCTTGTATCAATTATACAGACAGACGAAGGTGCCTGAAGTTCATATTTCATAATAGATGGGGGAAAGCAAAAGGAATATACCCCAAATCATCCTTATTCCATTGGACAGACTTTTTGCAAAACGAAAGGAGATAGAGAGAGGGGGATAGTGAACGATAATCTGTTAATGATTTTCACAACGTATCTTCTACATGTAGTAGAAAAAACCCTGCCCCGCCCGAAAATGGTTGAACCCACTTTCAAGATTTCACCATCGCTTCTGTGCGTTTCCGGGCCTTTATGACCATAGTCGATAGCTGTGTAAATAACCCGTTAAAAACACACACGACTACATCGCACGGCTTGCTGCGGATATCAATCCTACTCGCATTGCTATCCGAACCTGACGTGTAAGCCGAGCAAACAAATTTCACCGTTAAGAGGGTTCGACTACTTAATGTGTATCATCAAGGCTAGATAGAACGTTGGTATCTTCCACCCACGCTCGCGCTCGACGGCGACGCGATTATAGTGTTAAAGAGGAAGGGATCGTTGAATTTTAACGCCGCGCGACATTTCAGTGGGGATTTCAGAGAGGCCTGTTTCGGCGATGGCGGACGCACGGCAAGGATGGTGGCTCGGGTGGATGCTGGTTGTGACCGTTTGGGGGGCCCCGGGTCGCACCCAGAAGTGGCTAACAGATCTAGACGAACCCGTATATCGACGAGACGACGCTGCATATGACGTGGACATCCTAATGCCCGACGTTCGTCCGGAAAAGGTAGGGGGAAGGGAAGGAAACGTGCCCATGTTGGCACATGTTGCGCATTTACTTTCCAACCGCGCCCGTATTGACTCAACGTTTAAAGGCGACAGTGTATCGTGTGGACATTATATAAAGGGCGGCACAATCTATGGCAGAGGGAATAACAAGAAGTATTTTCAAGCAAAATGAGTATGAATTTTTGTGGGTCATATGTCCAGAGTAGAATACGTATGCATATTCTCTGTCTAATTCGTGGTGATACAATTTTTCGTAAGATTAACAACATATTCTGAATGACAAAAAAACATTTTCACATAAAACGAGTATGAATTTTTGTTGGTTATGTTTTTAGAGTAGAATAATGATAAGTTTGCATATTTTCTATGTCTTAACCATATCGTATGGTGAGAATTTGTTGTAGGATATATGTAACAAAATATGTAACAAAATATTCTGAAAATGTTTTGTGTGTACATACGGTCCCTTCTATGTCTACGATACATGCTGCCACTGCTCGTATATATCAACAGATAGTGAGCTAGCAACAGTTTTCATTCCTCACACTAACGTAACCTGGGCACGACGGAGGGTTAAGAGATGCCCAGAGCTCGCGTTTTTCTCTAACAAAGCTGCAGTACTAGTGTAGCATCCATGTCAATACTGCACTCATATTCCAGAAATTTCTACTCACGAAAAACGCCCACGCTAAAACCCCTAAATTTCCTACATGATGTACGTCGCAAACGTAGGAAACCGGAAGAAATTGACTCTTGTTTTCTGGGATGAGTACACATTTAAGTGCTCTGTTTCCTCTATCTATTCCGCAGGGAAGGGTACTCAGCCGGACTACTGTCCATGTTATTTGCATATCCCAGTCGGTTATTCCATGTTTACAAAGTACACACGCATTCATCAAGCAAGATGGCGCCAGATATTACGACGTTCAAGCGAGTCTCCCTGCTTGTAAATATCACCTAATGCGTGTCTACCGCCTTTATAGGTTCTGCACATAGTCGACATCAATGGCTCTAAGTGGAAAATATACCGCTTACGTTCCCCACGTAGAAGTAATGTAATGAACAAGCCCGTATTCTCCGATTAACAGACTTGATGTTCGCCCGTATCAGCCCTCTATGGGAGCAAAGGGCCCATTGGGGGCGGTTATGCATGATAAGCTGCCATCTACTGACGCCACGATATTTATCGTCAACAGTCAACATCCGTGTACAGAACTGAGCACTTCCATGGCCAGCGAGAGATTTCACAGTATGATAAATTGCCCATGATCAAATCTTAGTGTATGTACGAGATACCATATGTTTCAAATTAACCTCAATGAACGTTGTTGAGAAAATTGGGACTCACTGGTACAAAAACAGTTGGTGTGATTCTGTCCACATAATGCTAAATAACAGGTTTAGAAATCAGATCTGAATTGTATTCAAAGGAATGAACTACAGGTTTGGTATGCGATCTGATTCGTATTGTGCTCTATATCTGAGAGGCATGTCATCAGGTAATTAATCTACTGTAAATTCATTTATTTTGACGGTTGACTTAATCTTAATCAAGAAAAGGAAGTTTTGTGGTGTTCCAAGCTAACGGCTCAAACAATTTTGTAGTAATACATTGGGAACGCGTACTCTGCCTTCATGAATTCGCGGTAGAGGGACCAGCGCGAAAACAAAACCACAGCGAACATGTCAAGATTTACGGTGCCTTGAGCTAAGCCTGTTAACAGGTGTCCATAAGCTGCGTTAAAGCGACGATTCCTCTTCCAGTGATCGATAAGAATCAGTCAATATACCGCTGGGACAGCCATTGATTCATGCCGGAGAAACGCCAATTATTTCCCCATGGCAAAAACCGACCTATAGTACGACTATGACTATGATTATCTACAATCAAAGATGCCATGAATACCACTCAGTGGACCGATAGAATCTGGTCTATGTGGACAGGTGGTCAGTATATATAGTCAGGGTACTTAATGATAATGTCAATGGGAAAAATCAGATTGACTGTCGGACAACCACAATGTAGTCATATTGACCAGGTGGTCCTTATGTAGAGGTGGTCACTTGTACAGGTTTGACTGTATATCAATGGTCAGGTAGTCCTTATGTAGAGGTGGTCACTTGTTCAGGTTTGACTGTATATCAATGGCCAGGTGGTCCTTATGTAGAGGTGGGCACTTGTTCAGGTTTGACTGTATATCAATGGCCAGGTGGTCCTTATGTAGAGGTGGGCACTTGTACAGGTTTGACTGTATATCAATGGCCAGGTGATCCTTATGTAGAGGTGGGCACTTGTACAGGTTTGACTGTATATCAATGGTCAGGTGGTCCTTGTGTAGAGGTGGTCACACGTACAGGTTTGACTGTATATCAATGGTCAGGTGGTCCTTTTGTAGAGGTGGTCACTTGTACAGGTTTGACTGTATATCAATGGCCAGATGGTCCTTATGTAGAGGTGGTCACTTGTACTGGTTTGACTGTATATCAATGGTCAGGTGGTCCTTATGTAGAGGTGGTCACTTGTACAGGTTTGACTGTATATCAATGGCCAGGTGGTCCTAATGTAGAGATGGTCACTTGCACAGGTTTGACTGTATATCAATGGTCAGGTGGTCCTTTTGTAGAGGTGGTCACTTGTACAGGTTTGACTGTATATCAATGGCCAGATGGTCCTTATGTAGAGGTGGTCACTTGTACAGGTTTGACTGTATATCAATGGCCAGGTGGTCTTTATGTAGAGGTGGTCACTTGTACAGGTTTGACTGTATATCAATGGCCAGGTGGTCTTTATGTAGAGGTGGTCACTTGTACAGGTTTGATTGTATCGGTTCTGCTCAGGACTAATCTTTTTGTGTACGATTTGTGAGTTTTGACTTTTGTTGCCTTTTATGTCATGCTTTTCGTTTCCGATAACTGCCCGACCAAGTACTCTCCAAGCAGAGTCACCACCGTTGGGTGGAGAGAGCGGAAAAATAAAACGGGGCTTATCTCCCCACCAACCTCCGCTTGGAGAGTACTACCTGTTTGGAAATGCGCCCTATCATAACACGGGGAACACAAGTCATCTGGCGAACATCACACAGGAAACACTAGTTTCTACGCAGGCAGCATGAAACACATCATAAATCTTTGATAGGAAACTTTTAAGGCCCCCGCATTATGGCAATATTAGATCAATACATGGCAAATTGATGCATTAGTGATGGTATTACGTGGGATTATCACCTATGTACTCCATCTGGAATCAAAGTACAAAAGTACATTAATGGTTATCAAGTGTACATAAGCGGAAAATTGGCAAAGGTGCTGACTCTCATTCCCCACATTATGGGTTTCTACCGAGACAACTTTTTTGGGGGTTTGTCAATCGCTTATTCTGTCATTTTTGTCGCTTAACGGTCCCTATCCAGTAAAAATGGGCCATTATGTAGCAGAACTGATGTTAATTTACGATTCGTCTCATCTCAGTTACCATTACATGTAAAGCCATCTGCTTCTTTTGAATGGAAGTCATCTGAGCTGCAAAAAGTGTTTTTGAGTAGATTAGATGCAATTAGTACTTGAAAAACACAACACGCATCTTAAAGTTAATCTACAGCGTTTCTTCGGCAGATCCTAAAATTGGTATTGTACAGTTGCATTGTCGAAAGATATTCCAGTGATGCCCAGAAAGATTCCACATTCGCAACACCACGCACCAACATAATTAAATACAGCATCACATCTTTGTACTACCGCTCTCTGACGTACTCCTCATCTTTTTAATCTGGTTTTCCATAAACAGTTTTTTCTGTCGTTTCCGCTGTCGTGAGGCGCATATAGTCTCTACCAGACAAACCGCGCCGGCTAAAGGGAGACTATTTACCAGGGGAGTTTGTCCATCGAGGGTTTCATTCGCAGGCCCTCTCTGCGTAGCCGACTCCTTTAACATACAATTCACTCTATTTGGCCAATTTCTACTATTTTCCCAGCGATCTGCGAGGCTAAGGCACATACGCCAACTCACTAAATGGATTAAGGCAAATATTTGCGATCTTATCGAATTTTAGGAGCGCTCAAAGGCTTATGCAGCAGCCCGGGAGGCACTGGAGACCCTCATGAATGCTACATTATCAGGGCATTAATGCACTGTCGGTTCTTTAATGCACTTCAGTGCATCCTCGACCGAGAATAACCTGTCATAAACTGAAGGGTAGCTCCCAGTCTGAATAATTGGCAAATTGCTGGTAAAGTACATCTGTGTTGGTAAATTCTAAATCAAGAAATGGAGCTGATCAGTCGAAAATTTGGGTAAGACCAATCTTTGTGTTGGCAATTTGTAGTTCAATTTTGATTCAGAATACTTGTAAAAGTAAATGCACTGTCGGTTCTTTAATGGTCTGACATTGATATTTTTAATTGTAGTGAAGTTTATTGCAAGTTCATGCCCGTGGGCTAATTGCAAATACATGATAAAAACATAGGGAAAAACATACATGCGTCAGTAAACTTTGTCTGACTTTGTTGTAACAATAGGCTACTGGTACTAAATACAATTGTTGGCTGTATCTAAACTAGCTGGGTTTGACTTCTTGCACTCACGGTCCTCAGTGTACCCTCGACCGAAAATAAACTGACATTAACTGAAGGGTAGTCTCCAGCTTGGATAATTGGCAAATTGCTGGTAAAGTGCATCTGTTCTGGTAAATTCTAAATCACGAAATGGAGCTGATCAGTCGAAAATTTGTAGTCCAATTTTTGTGTTGGCAATTGCAGTTCAATTTTGATTCAGAATACTGTACTTGTAAAAGTAAATGCACTGTCTGTTCTTTAATGCACTAACGGTCCTCAGTGCACCCTCGACCGAGAATAACCTGCCATATTGAAGTGTAGTACACAGCTTGAATAATTGACAAATTTCTGGTAAAGTGCATCTGTGTGTTGGTAGATTGTAAATCAAAGACTGGAGCTGGTCAGTCGAAATTTTTTGTGTTGGTAATTGCAGTTGAACTTTGATTCAGAATACAGGTAGAGTAAATGCACTGTCGGTTCTTTAATGCACTCACGGTCCGCAGTGCACCCTCGACCTGAAATAACAGGCCATCGAGAAGGGCAGTGCCCAGCTTGGATAGTTTACTAATTGCTGGCAAAGTATTTTTCAAGTCGTGCTCATTTTATCATGCTTTATGAACAAGTTAATAAAGGGTGTTGGCCGTCATTGTTCCAACACCGAAGTATAAAACTGCAACGTCCCAGAATAAGCTAGTTCACAACTTGAAGTGCGCATGAGCAGTGTACTGAATTATAGGTAATATGCCAAAGTTGAATGCCCATGGCAATACATAAAATACAGCGAGTTTAAGAAATCCTGCGATCTGTGGAGTCTTGGAGATTCGATAGAACCATTATTGAATACGATCTCAGAAATTTGAAGTTAAAACGTAAAGTTAGGCGCAAATATTTCATTGATTTCAAACTCTAAATCATTGTGGACAAGCATCATTGATTTCCGAAAGAATCACATCCAACGATATTGATTAACGTAGACCCCCTGAGGTTAGTTACACGGGAAGCCATGCCGTAACCACACGTGCTGTCAATGTTATTCCTGAAGTATGAACAATAATCATAGATTTGTTGTACATTCATGCCCTATGGGGCTGAGTACATACATACAAAGACAAAGGTGCATAAAGTGTCAATGTCATTCCTGAAGTATGAATAATGAATATATATTTGTTGTACATTCATGCCCTATAGGGCTAAGTACAGGCATACAAAGACAAAGGTGTATAAAGTGGCAGGACTTCTGATACCAATGTAAAATATGGGTTTCAAAACTACATAGGTTCAGCTTCTTCTCCTCTTTTGGTGATGTTGAATATGATGTAGAATATCATTCATCTTTGTGTTTTACAGCATGACACGTACCTATGCTACAAGGTGCCGTTGGATCAGACCGAACCGTCGTACATAGGTATGAACTTAACTGAGAAGCCATCTTTATTTTAGACCTATGTGTGATCATGAGTAAAACAAACGTAGAAAGTCATATTTAAGTTTATCTATCAAATATGTTGCATCGATTATCCTTGTTATGATTTCATTGTTTTGATTTTTGTATGCACGTTGAGCTCTGTTATGTAATTCATGTATTTATTTTCTGATAATTTACAGATATGTTATGTTTACTGGATGTCTTTGGACATGAGCAAATTACGTTGTAGGGGTTACCCAGATAGAATGAATAAAAAAAAGACAAGAATACTGCAGGTTGAACCGCATTTTGAAAAATATGATTATTTTACGGTGAAGATTTTCAGATATGGGACTCTAGCACCTTACACAACATTATGACTACATACCTTTTACTGTGATCTCGTTGCATTGCTAAGGTAAGCAAGCATACTTTTTATGATCCCCATGAATATAACTTTAAACTTTAACTACAAATCTACCTGCCATTTCAGTGGGATTCGAGCCTAAGGTGGCAGAGCACGCGGCACATCACATGCTGCTGTACGGGTGTGAGGTCCCCGGCAGCGCCGACAAGGACTTATGGTAACTTTCACCTCCTTTACTTATCTCCAACCAGATGTAAGGATCGGCTCTTTCTGGATGTTTTTTTCCTATGTTTTTGCAACATGTCGTCCTGTCGTCTAGTAATGAACCGTTAAAGGATTACGTCGATGAGGGTTAGACATCAAGGTGTAACGATACACCAGATAACAGTTACTCAAGGAACTGGATATGATTCTAGAAACGGTCAGACGTTTCAAGTAGCATCCACTACTTTTCGGCTCTTTTTGGAAAATTCTCTTTATTTGCAGATAGATTCATAATTCGTGTTTAAGGGTCCCTGTTTAAGATACTGCTTTAGATCCATGTTAATTTTCCTTTTCAATTCACGTTGGGGCACAGAAGTAAAGTCCGGCTTTTCCTGCTCTTAAAGTGCACGAACTCCGCATTCAAATAACCTACCATCAGATCCTTAGTATTCTAAAGAAGACGAATTACTTACAAATAACCTGTTGGAGAAAATGTGGTAACCAATCTACCGGGAATGTACATACTTCAGAAACATCTGGCAGCTGTAAAGGCATACAGGCAATTTCCGTTGGGTTCATGATCAAACACATTTAGTTGGCACCTTTTACGAGAAGACTCGAGGATCGTAGGTGACACGGGTGCGTGTTTTATCTGAAGAGTGTGTGGGTGGTTTGGAAGATGACATTTTGCCGACGCTTGTTTGCCTTCTGCTCAGTGTTGCCTTTTTCCGTTTGAGCTGCTGCGATTACGCTGGCAGGTTTTTCGTCGGACAGTCTATCTGTTCACGAACGGGACGGGTCCAACCAGGTGTAATTGAGTACCTAGCTTCGGTTAGGGACGCCCCTTTGGATAAGACGTTAAATGGAGGTAGGGATCCTTCCCGGTGTGAGTGGATCAAATAGATCTGTCCGGTTATGCAGATTGTACTGTTCAGTAAAATCCTGGTGTGTTACGCCATGAGGCGGTTTGCCGCGTATGCAATAAAAACAAACAAACAAACAAACAAACAAACAAACAAACAAACCATTTGAAACCAAACGTTACGCTAGAACGGGTTTATTTCAATCTTTCGCAGCAGTTTTCAAGTCATTTGCACAGCACATGACCAACGTGCCAAAAACCGATACATCAAAAGAGGACATTTAATAGGACAGGCGTTAATTATGCCGGTCTCATTTGCACTCATTGGTAATCAGATGTCGCCAGAACTCTAAACCTCCCACACAGATTGTTGATTTGATTATGATATGGATGACATGCGAGCCCGACTCAATTTTTGTCCGTTTAAAAAAAATGTTTTCGGCCATGCTGTAGATCATACAAAGCAGCTACAGAATGAGAAAATATATGCTGTAAATTGCAAGACAGAATAAATTTCGGAAAACGGACATTAATTTCGTAGAATGCCAAAGTCAATTCCAAAGTCAAAGAAGAAGATGTGAAAGAACAAAAATGAACAATCTATTATTCGGAATACCATACGCTGTGTGATAAGTTTTGTTCATTCTTTCTAACCACGTAGATTTGAAGATACAGGCAACTTTTTTGTCAAACTTTTTTATTCGCACGTTCGCATTAGTTTTTGGTTTCCCAGATGATGTCATCCATACAATCAAATCAACATGGCCTTATTGGCAGTCTGTGAGCCTTATTGGCAGTCGGTAAGGCAAATGGCATTTCTTGCAGTAATTTACCGACAGCAGTTGTAGGTGAGACGCATTGGAGTGATTGCAGCATCGACCGAACCCGCACCTTCTGCCGCGGTCAACGATGCATGTAATGACGTGGCTTCAGGTTCATGAAAACGTCAACTGATGATGATGATCCACTGTATACTGCAGCTCAGGTAGTTGTGGAAACAACCTCTGGCTGCATTCAGTATTTCTTCATTTCTTACCACCGTGCCTTTATTCCTGCAAGCTGCCGTAGCTCTCTGAGTTTCTTTGCAGTTTCTAGGTTTCCCTTTCCTCGTAGACGATAAAATGAGAATCCCCTTGCAAATACCGCAGGGAAATTAGAGTGAGCACAGGCAAGAAACTACGAAAAAGATAACCACCGTCAAGCAGAGTTATTCATTTGAATATTGAATTAGATTCTTAACACACTAGTTGCGCGAGAATCCTATGAATTTTATATAGCAGGTACTTTGCTTTTGTTCACACGCATAATGTATTTTTTTCAAAGTTAGCTTTCAGAAATTCAAAATCTACGCCCAGCCTTGCTTCAAATCCTTCCCTTTGCAAATCCTCCCTCGCAGAGCAGATGTCTTGATGCCCTTTTACATCCACGCACACACCGTTAAGTCAGGCCCAGTAAAACTACTGTAGTGTTTTCGATTTCGGTCTTGAAAAATTACGGTCAATAGGTAGGGGTTTTCTTCTTTTTTTCTTCTTAACAGTGTCGCCGAAGTGATCAAATAAATACTGTTTGACAATGTAAAACGTACGTGCACCAGACACTGGTATTTTCAACATCGCATTTCAATTATACATTGTACAATAGATTGTGGAGTGTCCAGACCACTGCAGCAGCAGAACACAGTGGACTACTACATTGTACAAGCGCAATGTTCTATTGCAATAAGTAGAACGTAATGGAAAAAGTTCTGCAACGTTTTCATCACTCAGATTTCAGATAGAAATTTAGATATCATTTTCCAGCAGTCGATCCCCTAACAAAGGCTAGGGGCGTCAGATTTTTGCTTGTCACTGCGGGTAGCTGGAAACAAAACATATTTTTGCCAGGCCTCAGGACGAGCCGTAAATCGTTCAAATTGCCTGTCCACACGAGAAACACCTGCCCACCGCCCACGTCCTGCAATCACCACCTGCTCGGCAACCTTAACAGCTCCTGCAGCCCTCCTGAATATGTAATTGAAATTACCCTGCCTTCCGCAAATTGATTGTCTCATGTAAAATTCATGCCATAATTTCTGGTGGTTATGCAGGATGATATGCACAACGCAAGCTATGACGTTGACAAGTGTGCAAGAAATCTGTTCTCATTTCTTTTGACCAAAAACACGATTCATGAGAAGAACTTCATTCATTTATTTATTGGTTTGGCTGCTCAGGACACACAGCCAGGGCTGCCTAACTACTAGTAGCCTGTGGCTTTAAAAGAAATAGCCCTGCTGACAAAGACAAGACATCACGATGGAATTAGACATGACAACATAACAATCTATTACAATACTGCATGAGAATAATCATTCGGACTACTTGCTACTAAGAATGAAAGAAGACGGGTTACAAATCTGCAGTTAAAGTCTGCAACTACAAATGATATAGGACACAAAATCAATGTTCAGAAACAAATACTTGCTCAATATCGTCTTTCATAACCTTTTTTTCCTTTTTTCTTTGTCACTGATGCGTAGTACTGAACCTTTTGCCAAAGGTTTATCACATGAAGGGATTTGGGAATACAGACTGGATGTCTAGGCGTGGGCGGTCTTGACGTCTGGTATCTACGCACGTCGCTTTAACCCCAGGTTACTTGCGTCATAGAGGTCAGAAAGGTTGAATTACATGCCAAAAAAAGGGCAGAAGTCTGTAGATTTATCTTCATAGAACGAAGAAGTTTGCTTTGTCATTTGCCTGCCGGATCTCCCCCGAAAGGTCTATATCTTCAGAGAGATATCTTCTTGCAGAGTCGAAGATAGTATCATTTCTCATCCTTCGAGTATACATGTTTTGGCTATACCCGAATATCATAATATCTGTCTTGCCCTGCAAAATAATACATTGGTTGATGCTTCAAACTATCTGATGTGCGTCAAACGAGTTATTTCATTCAATTTGAAATTTTGGTTGTGGCGCTGTACTGAAATGTGTGGGTGTAAATTGAGACCGCGGAACTGTTGCATATTCCCGGTCACGTAGGAGATGGTTTCCAACACGTTTTCCACCGTTTGTATATTCTATCGCCATATGATACCTGGTACAGACCACAGTATACTGTAAATAGATTCATTTTCTCGGGGATTTAATTTCCTGGTATGAGTGGAAATGAGTTCTTAATTCGAGGTAAAAAAACAACAACATTGTAGCACAAAAACGCGTATTCGCGGCGGCTCGATTTCGCGGTGGGGAGGCAGCGCGAAAATAAAGGCACCGACAATATTCCAAGATCTACAGTTCAACAGTTGTTGATAAAGTATCAAGACATTGTTTTTGACGACGACACTTGAAGAACCTTCCTGTCCTATGGCCGCACCTCTTGTCGAATTGAGGTCACCAGCATGCTGAAAGCCTGCTATTACAGACCCTGGCGATTCAGCCCCACCGATTACTGAACGCTCATCGCAATTCAGCCACCTGGCTGCAAAGAAATAGTATTCAGCACACCCAAAATAAATCGATAGAAAACATAGGAAATATAATCATGTACATTTCGCGGTGTTTTCAATTCGCGTTCGGAACAATATTGTAGCACAAAAAAATGCATATTTGCGGTATTCCGATTTTGGGGTTGCGAGGCAACGCGAAAATAAAGCCAACGTGAACATTTGAATATTCAAAGCAGTGTACTAGTAGTTGCTAAGTTTTTCGTCGACGTGATTTGAGGAAGCTCCGACACCGACGTCTTGATATGCATAGATTCTGTATGTAGCAGAGACGAGACGGGATATGCCTTACATGGGTTAGGATCATTAATGACTTGGCCGCCATCCAACGGCTCACATAGACAGAAGTATATCTTAATCACAGTCTCAAACTTGTCAGGATGAGAAAAGCAGGCTGATGAGTATGGATTTGTATTCAAAATCCTCTCGTGACAGAATAGATGATGAGTCAGACATGACAGATGATGGGTTGCGTCTGCTATTCATTAGTTGTTATCATCAAGACCGAATAATCAACCGTCTGTTGGCCAATTTCAGGGTCAGGTTTCATGATTGATCGTAAGCTTCAAGATCAATTTCGAACGACGCAAAACATGGCATCATGACACCGTGGCTAATGAATAACATGGTTCGTGAGGCGTATACATTAGATAATCAATCAAACAACGAAAGCTACATCACCACCTACGTCATAGGCAGAGGATCGCTCCATAATGCTTGAACGTGTATTTCATCAAATCAACACCCATTGAGTAAATTTTGACACCTTTATGATCCCATGATCTATTTCTATCTCGTGCAGCTTCATCAGTAATTCTTACTCCGCATGGCCCACCTTTTGGATTTACAGGCAGATTCAGCTTGACATATCTCCATCATCCGGATGATTCTCGCTTATAAACCAGCACACTCTGTCATGTAGAATTATGAATCTCCACGTGAGTGTTTTCTGCAAAGATTAACAACCATTTATGTTGAAAATAGATCGTAAGACATAGTCATTAACTTATAAATATCTTTCAATTTTTGCCAGTATCCTATCATTATTAGTTTGTCTTTCTACCTGTACTTTTGTATTTCCATATCATATCGTACAACTGTAAGTCTAAATGGCTGTTAGATCTGCAACCAAAGTGCATTAAGCCCACTCGGCAATGAACATGCGATATAACCATCGCACAAATGTTTTACTGCCAAGCAGTCATGGTCGTTTCTGTTCCCAGGGGCTGTTGCAACTATAACCAAGTGTATTTCACCCCCCTCCCCAGGTGTGAACATGCAATAAGGACCATACAAATGTTTTACTGTCAAACAGTCATGATCGGTTCTGTTCCCAGGAACTGTGGGGAGATGAGCGGATCGACTATCCAGCCGACGTGCCAGCAGGGGGCCCAGATCCTGTACGCTTGGGCCATGGATGCACCGGAACTAAAACTACCAAAAGGTATAGAAAAATAGAAAAATTAATCTCCAAGCAGTTGTAAGGATCCGGCCCTTTCTTGGGACTTTTTGCCTATTTTTTCAACATTTAGCACTCTTTTTTAGTTTTGTATTTGCCTTAGGATACGACAAACCGTTAGAAATACAAGACTAAAAAAGAGTATTATATGTTCCTAAAACAGGCATAAAACACAAAGAATGAGCCGGATCCTTACATCTACTTAGAGATTTTGAAGAAATCACTGACCGGGACGTTCCCAGTTGTTGTCATACTGAATTCAATTTTGTTGACGTTACGTTTCTGCGGGTTGAAAGTTGTAGTAGATTGCACTATCAGCACCAAGGACAGGGTGCAGTTACGGTCGGACTTCTGAATCGATTTTCTCCCTCCAATACACACTCTCTGAGACTATCAACAGGCAAGTCTTCCGAAACCCGGCAAAGGCTTTATTGGAAAGTGTAGCATGAATGAACCTTGATTAAGAGATTGCTTATCTTTCTAGTATAGCAATGGCATTATTTCACTTGCCCCTGACACTGTACACACCGGCAGAATATTCCTATTTTCTAAACAGTTATCTAATAGGCAGAGCCCACTTTTTACTGGAGGCTGCGACCGCTGAGTGACCAAAGATTTGACACATCGCTCAACAAATTTCATATATAACGATTTTTGTTTGTTTCCGAAAATAATTTCACCAGGTTGGTAGAAAATAGGATATGGGAGGTTCTTTATACACAACCAGGTATTGATCTCACCTGCTAACGTTTCGATGTCTATCAGACACCTTCTTCAGAGCTTCTGACTGGAGTACTGCTTCTCACCGCTATAAGTAGCCGATGTAGGTGGCGCTTTTGCGGTGAGAACAATATGGCTAAGTTTGTTCCCCCCCTCGTCTCGGTTCAGCGGTGAGAAGCAGTACTCCAGTAGTCAGAAGCTCTGAAGAAGGTGTCTGATAGACATCGAAACGTTAGCAGGTGAGATCAATACCTGGTTGTGTATAAAGAATCTCCTTTATCCGATTTTTGTTTGTTTTTCATTTGTGTGATTAAAGGTTCAGTACTACGCATCAGTGACAAAGAAAAACGGAAGACGATTATGAAAGACGATATTGAGCAAGTATTTGCTTCTGAACATTAATTTTGTGTTCTACATCATTTGTGGTTGTAGACTTAAACCTAAATGATGTCTGCAGATTTGAAACCCGTCTTCTGTAATTCTTAGTAACACTGTCCTTTTATGTGGAACGATGATTTTGTTGTCATGTAAATCATACTTTTACATCATGGAATCAAGGGCTTCACAATTCCAATTTCGGTCGCTATACGGTCGCTCAACAATCGCCTCCTGGTCGAAAAGAGGCCTAAGGCAGTAATCCGCGAGGCTTTACGAGATTTGGGCGTCCCACTCTAAATCAGCCATCGGTCTCACGGGCGGTTTACTCCGCAGCGTAATGTGATCCGAGGAGTGATGGTGAAAACGACGAATGCCTTCGGGTGTCTACGGACGCTTTTGAAGTGGGATAATGCAATAAATGGCTCTCACACGTACTAATGCGGACTACGGATATACGCTCGGAGCTTGAAGTATTGCTAGCGTAGCAGATTTACCGTTGGTATTAGGTGCTATCTTAATAGAGTGAATAGTAGTTTTACGTACATTTAGTTGTCGTGGGTCTTGATAAGAATGTAAACATTATTTGTGCGGATTTTGACTGCTGTTACTGCTGTTGACGTATTGCGTATTCAACTTGACTTCAACAGAAGAATTTGGAATTGATGGGCGTTGATATATATATATGCAGCTTTCTGAAGTACAGGAATCTTTTTATATAAGATTGAGACATCAGGAATTGGTGCATCTAAGGTCTGATATAAACATTTTCCTCAACCATAGGAAGCTATAGTTATCAGGGCTCACTAACCATGACTAACTAGTCAGCCTTAGGGGAAGCACAACGTATTTGAATATGGTGAAAAGGATACATGGATTGAGATTCAAGTATTTCAAGGGTTCGTGCGGATGGAGTGTCCTTCGATTTCAAAGGCTTTCCGAGTGCATTCTTAAGTTAACACAAGAGTACTAACTGTGCATGCAGAATTCAATGCAAAGGTATTCCAAAGCAATCATGATAAAATTGGAATGTCTAAACCAGCCATGCTTACCATCTAAACGAAATATTTCATATATGTATAAAGCGATGTAGAATAACTAAGCAAAATACCGATTGTAAAATTCTCTAGGAGTGCATTGCTTCAACTAAACACTTTTAAGTCAAGATGGCTTTGACATGCATATGTTCTATCCACAGACGTTGGCTTCGAAATTGGCGGGAACACAGACGTCAAGTACCTGGTGCTACAGGTGCACTACAATGACGTCACCAAGTTCAAAGGTCAGTATAGTCAAGATACACTTCATGATCAGTCATGGGCTCTGTCTATCTGTCGATGTTATAATTCTTGCCTGGTGAAATATGTCGTGGTTAATATGCATGCTTACAGCTTTTCAAATGATGTGTTAGTTTGACCCAAGGGTTTGTCCATTTGCAGGCTATTAAATGTAATGGTCTTCCCTAGCCTAATCCCACCTTCCAGACTGCAATCCATCAGCAGGGCCTGGTGAAAGTATTGCTGTGTTTCCGATTGTGGTCCTGCAAAAATCAAATTCTCACCTATAATGCAGGGTGTGAGACCTAGGTTTGCTTTGTATGTCTGTATCACTTTTTTTAAATTTGCAAACGAAATTAAGGGAAGATGTTGGAAAGCGATTTTACACCGTTTTTATCACTCAGATAGAAAGCTTTACGTCGGCGTCCCTTGCCAATGGTCGACACCAGAAAATGGCTAGGTTCGAAAGGTTTTTGTTACGGTTGGTCGGGTACCTGGAAACACAGCATTTTTTTTCTAGGCCTTAGGAATTGGGAGTTATTATCCTTCTAGTGTCCATTATCCGCGCCCGCTAAATCTGGGGAGTACACTTTATAGCTACTGATGCACTTGTGCTGCAATAATTCTTCCTTCCCCAGGGGGCGCCACTGACGAATCAGGAGTCGGCCTCCGAATGACCGACACTCCGTGAGTTTGGTGGTTATATTATCATAAGATAACACTTTCTCCACGTTTACAGACAAAAGGAAAACTACTCTCCTTAACATCACAAACACCACACATCGCAGAAAAGGTGGAATCATTTGTCCTCCACTGTCTCGGAAAAAGAAGTCGAAGCTAGCATTTAGTGTCAGTAGTTAGATTAGAGTCACATACTGTACTATACTGTTCATCATTGTCTTTCCGCCCTTTTCATGATACACATCATTACATTGAAATTATCCTACGGGCTAAGACAACGTGCAAGAACTAGCAATAAAACTGTCTATATTACACCTCTTTCTAACCATGTTAGAGGAAACGTGAATGAAATGTTTATTTCTGATATCCGGTTACCAGAACGTTGATTCATTAGACACCAATTAGATTAGAATAAATCTAATCAACTCTTCCTGGATTCTATCCATTAAACACATAATGCAAATAGATGATTACAATACACACATAGCAATGCCTTACAACTACAGTACAGCATACTAATTGTGTCTTGAAATTGCCCTTTACTGTATACGAAGCAATTAGTGGTTTGAATCAACATGAGAGGATTTTTTATGCGAACTAAATTTGATTTTCGACCCATCTCGATCACATTTATGCCATTCATGAATACATAAACAGGTGATGTCTGTCTGAAACTCTGAATAAAAATTTAAATTTACATTGACAATAGTAAAATTGTTGTATTGACAACTTCGCATTGAGTTTCGTCTAGGCATCTGTTGCATTATACGAGTACCCTCTACCTTCCAGGTATATGTATTCTTCCGCATTGTCATAAAACCGGGGTGATCTAGTCCTGCTACGCCCGGCAATTGCCGGGGTGTACATTCTTGTTCTGTATGCTAGCCCAGACAATTGCAGGGTTGGGAATATTCTACAATGCGCTAGTTGCACCCGCGCGGTTGTTGTACAGCGTGGTAACTAAAATTGAGCAATATCAAACGAGTACCCTTTCTTTAAAATTTTTCTGCGCACTTCAGCAATGGGGGTATATTTTTGCTCTGGAACTCCAGCAGGACAAGGGTTAAAAGTTCTTGGGTGATCTTGAAAACTATGCATGCAGTATGCTTGAGGATACTTATTCATTAGTCTATAGCCCTAGCAATTCTGCCCTACTTTGGGATGAATTCAATCTGGCAATCATCCCATTGAACCTCATACTTACTATTCCACAACAGTGCTTTCAGTGCTTTTCACATGGCCAAATCATTCCTCAAACCACAGGAAATGGCACAATGGGGAGTATTTCCTTTTCACTTTTATCCTGGGTAAAGAATTCAGCCGTTTGATGTCCCACAGACGATATCACAGAACATCGCCAGATCAGATAAATATCACGACGAACCAGTATCAGATGTGCGATATAGTACACTTTGTAGAGGGATTGAAAGACACTTAATCTAAAGGCAAAGAGCTACCGGGGACGATTTCAAAGAGGACTTCATACCAAGCTTTCAAAGTGCTGACGATAAAGCACGTTGAAAGCCTACATAAGAAAACAGGTATTCATGAATGTTTGGATCTGTAACGTTTGCTTTGTAAGATTTTGACACGAAACATAAACATGGGAGTATACTTAGTCAAAGAGATTTGTCGGTCTTCAATGGCATACCAGTGTACGTGTGTCAAGATACTGAAGTGGTGAGACAACCACAGATTTACGTCATACTAGATAAAATATCGGTACTTCGTCTCTGGCAAGATTCCAGTAGGCTCAGATTCCCTACGGATGTTACAAAAGCACGCAGACGATATTGCAAGGCTTTACGGTTACAGATCCCGCTTGCGTATTCCGAAACTTCCTTTCTGTTGCAACGAAAGGATTAGTGGGCCACTCTTTTTTGTATGAAAGACCATAGCAGGCAATATGAATATGCATACCATGGGACCATTGTTCTGTGATCTCGAATATCTACGCTGGCTTCCCCTTGAAACACAAATTACGTGCGTCATCCAAACGTCACAGAATCCTTTGATATGCGGAATTCCTCACAAGATCCGATCGCACGGAACTGAGCCCTGGTAGCCCTACATTTTGTAAAAGGGTTAGCTTGAATTGAAATGAGATGTATTTCGTCCTTCCAGCCTATTTGACACACCATTTGCAAACTATTTCATACATGTGTTAATGTTGCTAATATGATATGTAATGCAAGAAAGTCTCAGCCTACCATTGTGACAAAGTGGACACGATTTGTTTTAAATCGTTTAGTGCGTTTGAAATAAACATTTCGTACATGAAATAGAGACAAAGGTGCAGAAATTAACCTACATCAATTTTTCAACAGGCAGAAGTACATGGCTGGGGTGTATCTCCTCGGGGTCGGACAAGGGAACATCCCTGCACACTCAACAGGTAATCTACTGGTTTGAATTCCTATTGCTTGATTTTTCTTTAGATGAAAGTACAATAAGGAGATTCACGATTCGAAGTACGCGTTTACAACAAAATGCAGTTTGGGTAATAAGTTGCTGATGCAAATACAAAACCCGTCTTGGTAATGTTATGCAAATTGAGGCAGTTGTTTACAAGTTAGAACTGCTTGCATGCTTGGGGCCCTCACCTTTGACATATTACCCACAAGGCTGCGCATGCGTACTAAGAATCGTGAACCTCCTTATCAGCATAACAAGTACCCTTCATTGCATGTTTTCGTCTTGGTAGGATATAGAACATCGTTGCTCTATTCTGGCAAATAAAAAAGACAAAATGCTGTTGTTTATAAAACAAATTTTACTTGTGCTCCAGCGAATCTCGACACGGCCTGCATGTATCGGGACGAACCCGTGCTTCACCCATTCGCCTACAGAGTCCACGCTCACAAGCTAGGTAAGTGTTGGAGTGGTTTCGTAAATCGAATCAGGTAGAAGAATAAGCCCATGTATTGTCATTATAGATTGTAGTTGACATAGTAGTGATAGAATATTGTATTGTATTGTATTGTATTGTATTGTATTGTATTGTATTGTATTGTATTGTATTGTATTGTATTGTATTGTATTGCAGAAAGGTTTCTTTACTTAACATTTATGACTACAATTGAAAAATTATTTCTGTCCTCTGCTTTTACGAGTCTATTTTAAACAATCCCATCTCAACCTATATATTCAACATCACCAAGAGACGAGCAGAAGCCGAACCGATGTAGTAGATTAAGTTTAGAACCCATGATTTAGACTAGTATTAGAAGTCCTGGCACTACATATACTTCACTTCGCTTTTGCATTCGAGTACTTATTCCGATTGGGGATGAATGTGCTATAAAGTCTAAAGACTATTATTGATAATTTACGATGAAACTTAACGCCATTCACATTGTCTGTGAATATCGTTGCTGGTCTTTTTATTGTGTTACCTTGTATATGCATTGTTACAAAGTATGATGCTTACAAGTATAGGGTTACATATCTAGATACAGATGTGGTTTGATAGATGTCACATTGAGTGGGCTATTCACCACGTTTACATTTAAGATTGCAAATACAATCGATCTTTTGCTCAGTCTGTTCACAACCCTGTGCTTTTTTCATTGCCGACAGGTCAGGTGGTGACTGGTTACCGTGTCCGGGAGGGAGTATGGGAGCCGATTGGCAAGGAAAGTCCACAGCTACCGCAGGTTCGGCCATGTTTTCTATTTGCTACAATTCTGATACTCTTTCGAGGAGGGGATGGGTGGGAGAAAGAAATTGAGATTTGTTTTTTTACTATTGTAAATCATCATGTTGTCAATGTAAATTGTAAAATACAACGGAAACGATTTCTTTTGACTACAAACTCAAACTCATTACCCTACGATGGAAGATGGAATACCATTTCAAGATCAGGATGGGAAAAGTTCAATTAGTTTGTGGCAATTAGAATTGATATGATTGTGTGCAATGATGCAAGCATTCTATATTTCTGCAATACGATATCACGCCATTATAGTCATTTCCAATGTTGCTAGATTCAGTGCAAAGTTGTACCTCGATACCTTTTCTGGTCGAAACGAGAGTTTTATGTTTTTGCCTTTTATAGTGACATTGCAAGTAAGCCAATATTGTGTGGCTAAATGCATTTTGCGATGTATCGAAATGACCTGTTGCAAACTGACAATGTATCAAGTAACAGTCTCTATACATGAAAGAAGCTAACAAATGCATCTTTCTCCTCCTGACAGATGTTCTACCCTGTAAGAGACGAGGGACTGACCATCTCTAACGGTGACATACTGGTAAGTTAACGGGAGTCTTGCTATCTCTGTCGTAATTCGTGTACCGTATCTACCCATGTAGTGGTTTCTTATTTACATCGCTCCTTTCGGTAAAGCGCATGCAAGGTTGACACAGGGTTCTTAACATGATTTTCATTTCAACACAGGCTGCAAGATGCTCGTACAAGAATGACCTTGATCACGACGTGCGCATTGGGTAAGTGATCATGTTTGATTGATGTGCATTAACCAATCAATCAATCAATCAATCAATCAATCAATCCAGATATCAGTCAATCCAGATATTAATCAGTCAACAAATCAATCAACATATCGATCAATATATCAATCAGTTAAACAATTTTGACTTATTTCTGCGTATACTCCATGCATCAATAGCCACAATCGTGGGATTCTCATATTCAAGTTTTTTTGGGAGCCCATCAAGTAAGGGCTTGATGATCTGTAAAAAATTAAAGATTAAAAACTAGAAATCGAAAATCCTGTCTTTCCTTCACAGGACCATAGGTGTGGACGAAAAGAAAGATTTGAATATTAAAGACCAAAAATTTCAAATGAAAGATTGATAATAAATAACTCTTGTCTTCTCCCCCACAGGGCGACAGGTGCGGACGAGATGTGTAACTTCTACATCATGTACTACACCACAGGCCGGCAGCCCCTGCAACAGAACATGTGCTTCCGCGCAGGGTTCCACTTGCAAGACGCCTTCGATAACATCCCCAAAGATGCCGAACCCCCTTAAAGGTTTCGTTGAAAGACAATTAAGTTTGCCAATATTCTGTATTTGTATTGATACAGAAGGACTCAACTTTCAATAAATCTGATGAAAAGATCTGCTAATTTTTCAAATACGTTACCTTAAACCTTATCACACATAGTCCGGACCATGGCTTCCCGACTTTGGAAGTTGGTCAGCAAAGCTGCCTACTAGTCTTTGAAAGTTGTCTGCGCCAGCTGACTTAAGGTTTTGAAAAATCAGTCGGGAAGGTCATACTCTGCTTGGATGCTTTCAGAAGCGAATTTGTGATAGAATAAGATGGATTCCAGGCTACTCCCAAACCAGCGTAGAAGGCATTCGCCGAACACGTTATATAGATTTTAACTTTATTTTAGTATCAAGTCCACTTTGGCTCTACGCATGAATGCTTCATTTTCAATTTGGCCACGCCAAGAGATGCCTATGAATGTTGTTAAGTATCAAGTGTTTGTGTTGTTTCCGTAGCACGTTTAGAGGTTTCACATGTATATGTAGCTGCTTAATCAATGAGATCACCTTTAAGCTGTACTGATCTGCTTGGAAAGCAAAATTTTCTTGAGGTGCTGCCATATGCCGGTAGCTATGCCAGGTCGAGTTTTGATTTGTTCTCCTGTTCTACCAAATAAGGTACTAATGTTCGCTAAATATACGAAATTAGCAACATATTCTTCACAGTTACATACCTGAAGAACAGTTGTGTCATCAGATTAGACCAATTTTTGGACTATGGACACGTCCTTATTATTCTTGATTGTCTAGGAGCACACTATCGGAAGCAAAAGTTTAAGATCTGTGATGACTGACAAGGTTACTGGCTGGCAATGCAATCATTGTGACTGGATGGTTCATTTACACTTCTGGTAAATGCACGGACATAGTTGGAGGCACAGAATTTAGGTCGCTAGATGATAAAATATCGCTACATATTCAGGAGAGATATTACCCAAGAAGGTTATTTATTTATTGTCCAGAGGGATGTTAGACACTCATCCTTGAATGTAAGAATGTATATCGGACCACCGACACCAAGAAGGTTATTGTTTCATTATAGAAATGAATCTTAGATATTGATTGTCAGGAGCTTAAGATCGTATCTTTGGCTACCGCCAAAAAGAATGTGATTGCTTTATCATCGAAATGGATCGAGTAGATGTTTATTATCAGGATCGTAAAAGTATCTTAGGGCTATTAGCACTTTAATACAAACGGTCTAACCTTGAGCTTTGTCACTATGGTTAACAATGTTTTTCAAACAAATGTTAACAGATGTTGTTTTCAATATATAATAGAATTAGATCCAAATTGAATGGGACCAAACGATGAGTCATTGGAGATGTTTAAGATATAAACACTATTTATTTCAGGAAATAAAGATATCCAAAGCTTAAGGTTGTAATTTATGAAATGTCACGGCAGGTTCGACCATAGATGCACTACTTCTTTATATCCGCATTTGATCATCGTTTGCCAAGAGGCCAAAGATTGTCAGGCAAAGATAAAATGTTCCAGGTTCACAGAGACAGTACCATCTCTTGTAGAGAGACTTACTGCCACATATAACCCGCCATGTGTACTCACAGTACACTCTAAACCATGGGATAACCACTAACAGGAACGCCTCCGCACTGTAACGCGCACCGCACAGAGACATCATTTCTCTGCCGAATCTCTGCAGGTGAGATTTACTGGTCATGTGAAAAGAATCTCCAATATCCTATCATTTCTCTGATTCCCGCAAACCACGTACAACATCAGATCGAACAGACGTGTCAGGCATTTGAAACGACTTGGCAGGCGCCACTTCTCCGTTGTCGTTGGAAAGAAATCAGAGAAATACACGCTGAAGAACTTGAGCCAGGCAAAATTCTACCGACTCTTCCCGCCAAAGTACTATGGAGACAGGATGTCTGACAACCCTTGTTAGCCCTTGAAAGCCGAGCATTACGTGCGATCACACACGGGTTCCAAATCATAGCACTAGCGTCTCACATTGGGAATCTTTTGACCCCTTTTTTCTATCTAATCTCACAATTTATCACATATTCCTTCCTCAACAACGAATTATTCTCTACGTGCTGAAGTTCACATCCGCCCAATCAGTTTTTAATCATTATTCTGTACAGAAAGGCCTCGTCGTTAGCTCAAGTCGTACATGTTGCTTGCGCTAATGAGGGGGGTTTACTGTACAGAATAATGATGCAAAACTGTCAGGGCTGATGTACATGTTGCTTGACGCACGATGACGCCTGCGGTACAGCGTTAGTTTTACTGTGGTGCTACTTGATGGTGCTTGTTTGTTTTAAAGTGTTCCAATGGTCGGTTTTGACGTCGTCCCCTCTCCAGTAGATGGTGATCGCTGAGCGACTAAAATTGGATTCATGTGACCCTTGGTTTTATGGTTGGACTATGATGCACGGTGTTTAGTGGGATTCAAAAGACTAAAAACACACAAAACGTTTAGAATTCGTTCTGTACGTATATTTGCAATTGGTTGAGCCATCTGTCAAATTTTGGTCGCTTACTGGTTGCTCAGCGGTCGAAGTCTCTTGTGGAAAGGGACGGTGTTAAGAGATCAGTGATTAATGCAGAGAATTACTTAACACATATTGCTGTTAATGATTTCTGTATGCGTTTCAAAGAGTGTATTATATTGTGTTGTATTAAGATGTGGAGGTATTGAGATATCGTCTGCTCTGAGACATGTTTCACTTGGCCAATTGGACAATCTTACTTTTAACACTATCTAATCGAGAATATGGAAACGTGACATTATGAAATAAAGCTATTTGACAGGTTATTCGTTTGACAGCCTACACTCAGTCTGTTTATTTGAATGTCGCTGGTGTACGTGTGCAGTAGAAATGAAATTTACAGCGTACATTAAAGGTCTTCATTCATTAACGGTCCCAACAAAATAATTTGAAAATTAGGAGCAAGCAATGTGTATGCGGCCATCCTCCTATTTGAAATTCAATACTGTGGATGAAATCGGGGACTCCTCCATTTGGTAGAAGATTGCATGTTTGTCTCATTCAAGCTTTGCTAAATATTACACACAACACTAAGTCCCCATGCAATGGCCAGAAAGCGTAAACAATACTTGCGTGTCACAAACAACGAGCATGTTTGTCCAGTACATCCCATTCTGTTGAATCACATGTATTATCTCTTACCTTTCTACACAGAACAAGCAATGTATATGCGGACATCCTCTCATTTGAACTTCAACTCTATTGAACATTTCGATAACTTGGTAGTAAATCACATGTTTGTCGCATTCAAACTTTTGCTGTACAAGTATATTACACACAAGCATGTTTGTCCAATTTATTCAGAAATGTTTCAGAACATATTTCATGATGGTAAAGAAAAGCCATATCTTCAGATTTTGCCACCTTTTCTTCAACAACCCACGGTGTACGCTGCCTTCAAATATTTTGTTGAACATAAATCGTATAATTTTTGACCAAGTAATTGACTTGATATACTGGTCTACAAAATCAAGTATTTCTTGGTACGAATCTTTACCAATTGTTGGTGCATCAATCAGAACAATGTATATGCGGACTACCTCTCATTTGAAATTCAACTCCGTGGTAAATTGATGACTTCTTCAATAGGTACGAAAATACATATTTGTCGCATTCAAGCTCTGCAATATATATACAATTTACTGAGCCCCAATATATATATACAATATATTGAGCCCCCATGCAATGGGATCACACGTAAGTATCAGCATAAAAGCCAAGCGACAGGAATCGCGACGAATAACTGCGCGTCATTTTACATTTGACCTGAAGTTTGGCGCGTGTTAAACTGACAAAAGTCATCATCGTCGTGCGTCTGTACAAATATAAGCTGCATCTGAACATTATTTACACATCACTTTACGTCTTTTGGAATCAAATGAAATTGAGACTTTACTCTTTAGCGTTATTGAGGTCCATTAGATCCAGCTCCTCCCGTTTTTGAGAAGCTGCGGGCTGTTTCCTCCTCCTCATAATGATAACAACGGCGCATGCCCCAGCCACAGCAGCAGCACCGCCCCCAGCGGCGCCAGCAATTATTACAACCTGGGAAGACGATTCTCCTCCGACCTCGTCTTCTTTTGGAGGCGCAGTTGTTGGCCCTGGTTTTGGGGTCGGTTTTGTTGTGGAGGTGGTCACTGGCTTTTCATTTGGTTTGGTGGTGGAAGTGATAACTGGCTTTCCCGTTGTAGTAGGTGCTGCTCCCGTTGCAGGTTTTGAAACGGCAAGCCACTTGGTTGTCGGATGTTGCTCTGTGGGTTTCATGTCGGAGGATTCAGTCGAGGTGGTTTCAGGCATCGTTGAGAAAATTTCCGACGTCGATATCATGTCGGTTGTCGTTTCATGGACCGCTGTAATGGGCTCTGTTGTCGGTATCATGTCAGTTGTTTCCTGTGGCGTGGTTTCAGGTTCGGTTTGCGCGAATTCTGTCGTTACAACCGTGTCTGTTGTTTCCGGCGGCGTGGATTCCGTTGTCGTCACTACAGATTCCGTGGTTACTAACGCGCCTGTTGTTGTCATCGGCGTGGTTTCAGGTCCCGTTGATATTACATTTGTGGTTGAAATCATGAATGTTGTTTCCGGCACCGTTGTCGTTGTCACTGTAGTCGTTGTCATTCCAGTTGTGTACGGTAGCGTTGTTTCCAGCATCGTTGTTTTGGGCGCTGCAGTCGTCATGATAGTTGTTTCCGGCCCCGTTGCTGCCAACGCCGATGTTGTGGGCTCTGTGGTCGTTGTGACAACAATTGTTGTTTCAGGCAGCGTTGTTTCCAGGATCGATGTCGTTGGCTCTGTAGTCGCTGGCATGATAGTTGTCTCCGGTAGCGTTGTCTCCGGTAGCGTTGTCTCCGGTAGCGTTGTCTCCGGTAGCGTTGTCTCCGGTAGCGTTGTCTCCAGCATCGTTGTTGGGGGTTCAGTAGTCGTTGTCATGACAGTTGTCTCCGGTAGCGTTGTGTACGGTAGCGTTGTGTCCGGTAGCGTTGAGTCCGGTAGCGTTGTGTCCGGTAGCGTTGTTTCCGGCAGCGTTGTTTCCGGTAGCGTTGTCTCCGGTAGCGTTATCGCCGGTAATGTTGTTAGCGGTAGCGTTGTGTCCGTAAGCGTTGTGTCCGGTAGCGTTGTGTCCGGTAGCGTTGTGTCCGGTAGCGTTGTGTCCAGCATCGTTGTTGGGGGTTCAGTAGTCATTGTCGTGACAGTTGTGTCCGGTAGCGTTGTCTCCGGTAGCGTTGTTTCCGGTAGTGTTGTTTTTGGCACTGTTGTTGTGGGTGCTGTAGTCGTTGTCACAACTGTCGTTTCCGTTAGCGTTGTCTCCGGTAGCGTTGTTTCCGGTAGTGTTGTCTCCGGTAACGTTGTTTCCGGTAGCGTTGTTGTGGGCGCAGTAGTTGTTGTCGCAACAGTCGTTTCTATTACCGTTGTTTCCGGTAGTGTTGTTTCCGGTAGCGTTGTTTCCGGCAGCGTTGTTTCCGGCAGTGTGGTAGAGACAAACTCCGTCGTTGTAATGATTTCTAGGAGAGAAATTGATATGAACAGAATAGGTCAGTCTAATCATCAGAGTATCGCGGCACAAGGCAAATTTCCTAAGCTTAATGGAAGAGCACAAAACATGACACCATGCAAGTATTCCAACATGCAGAGTGAAAGCTAGAATAGATACGACTGTCATTGATGGAAGGAAGTGCGTGCAAATAGCAGGTCCTGACGACCACTCACATGAGACAAAATGGAATGGTCCTTTTTTATGAAATATACTTCAAAACGAATCTTACGCGTGCATGTTGGAACAGGTTCACTCCATTGTTGGTCAGCTTGGCACGTCACACTGGAGGCTCCGTCCAGTTCGTACCCCTGGTTACAGGTCAACGTGACCACGTCCTGATATGAGATGGCCCAGGCCGGACTCATTCCTCCATTTGCTGGAGCCATCAATGGCTGACACAGTACGGCTGAAATAGATGAAACAATAGTTTCTAACAAATTACATGGCCGCATGTACTGATGACTTACTTAATACCTACTTAATACCTGATGATATATGGTCATGGAATATCGCAAGTGAGTAATTAGTTCAACTCTTGCGACCGTCCTCTAACGTACATGTATGTAAAAAGAAACATGTGCTCCTATATCATTTGTACAAATAAGTTCAAACTTGTCTTACGTGTACATGTTGGGACAGGACCACTCCATGTTTGGTCAGCTTGGCAGGTCAGATTAGAGGCACCGGTCAGCGCGTACCCCTGGTTACAGGTGAACGCGACCACGTCCTGATATGAGATGGCCCAGGCGGGACTCAAGGCTCCATTTTCTGGAGCCGCCAATGGCTGACACAGTATGGCTGGAAGAAGTAACATAATAGTTTCTAACAAATTACATGGCCGCATGAACTGATGACTTACTTAGTACCTACTTAGTACCTGATGATATATGGGTATCGCAAGTGAATAATCAGTTCAACTCTTGTGACCGTACGTCCTCCAACGTATATGTATGTAAAAAGAACAGATGCTCTCATATCATTTTGTACAAATAAGTAAAACAAGTCTTACGTGTGCATGTTGGAACAGGATCACTCCATGTTTGGTCAGCTTGGCAGGTCAGATTAGAGGCGCCGTTCAGCTCGTACCCCTGGTTACAGGTGAACGCGACCACGTCCTGATATGAGATGGCCCAGGCGGGACTCAAGGCTCCATTTCCTGGAGCCATCAATGGCTGACACAGTACGGCTGAAATAGGTGAAACAATAGTTTCTAGCAAATAACATGGCCGCATGTACTGATGACTTGTTTAGTACCTACTTAATACCTGATGATATATGGTCATGGTATATCGCAAGTGAGTAATTAGTTCAACTCTTGCGACCGTCCTCTAACGTACATGTATGTAAAAAGAAACAGGTGCTCCAATATCATTTGTACAAATGAGTTAAAACTTACGTGTGCATGTTGGGACAGGACCATTCCATGTCTGGTCAGCCTGGCAGGTCAGATTAGAGGCACCGGTCAGCTCGTACCCCTCGTTACAGGTGAACGCGACCACGTCCTGATATGAGATGGCCCAGGCGGGACTCAAGGCTCCATTCGCTGGAGCCATCAATGGCTGACACAGTACGGCTGGAAGAAATCAATCAATGGTTTGTAGTAGTTTATACGTAATTAATTGTGATACCCTTTTGATGTCTACCGAATTACATAACAGTATAACTTATAAGCTACTTACCTCTAACTATGACCGTATGGCCATTGTACAGAAGTAATTATTTCAATAAGTGTGGCCATGCTCTAAAGTTTATGTAAAGGTATGATAAGGTGTTCCTAGATCATTTTGAACTAATTGTCTTACGAGTGCATGTTGGAACAGGATGACTCCATGTTTGGTCAGCTTGGCACGTCACACTGGAGGCTCCGTTTAGTTCGTACCCCTGGTTACAGGTGAACGTCACCACGTCCTGATATGAGATGACCCAGGCCGGACTCAAGGCTCCATTTCCTGGAGCCGTCAATGGCTGGCACAGTACGGCTGAAATAGATGAAACAATACTGTACTGTATTGATGACTTACTTAGTACCTACTTAATACCTGATGATATATGGTCATGGAATATCGCAAGTGAGTAATTAGTTCAACTCTTGCGACCGTCCTCTAAGGTACATGCATGTGAAAAGAAACAGGTGCTCCTATATCATATGTACAAATAAGTTAAAACGTGTCTTACGTGTGCATGTTGGAACAGGAGCACTCCATGTCTGGTCAGCCTGGCAGGTCAGATTAGAGGCACCGGTCAGCTCGTACCCCTGGTTACAGGTGAACGTGGCCACGTCCTGATATGAGATGGCCCAGGCAGGACTCAAGGCTCCATTTTCTGGAGCCGTCAATGTCTGACACAGTATGGCTGGAAGAAGCAAAACAATAGTTTCCAACAGATTACATGGCGGCACGCACTTACTATACTTACTATATGGGCATGAATCATCGCAAGAGAGCAGTTAGTTCAACTCTTGTGATCGTCCTCAAACGTACATGTATATGTAAAAAATAGGTGTTCCTAGGTCATTTTGTACAAACAACTTAAAACGTGTCTTACGTGTGCATGTTGGGACAGGAGCACTCCATTGTTGGTCAGCCTGGCAGGTCACACTGGAGGCTCCGTTCAGTTCGTACCCCGGGTTACATGTGAATGTCACCACGTCCTGATATGAGATGGCCCAGGCCTGACTCAAGGCTCCATTTTGTGGAGCCGTCAATGGCTGGCACAGTACGGCTGAAATAGATGAAACAATAGTTTCCAACAAATTACATGGCCACATGTACTGATGACTTGTTTAGTACCTACTTAATACCTGATGATATATGGTAAAGGACTATCGCAAGTGAGTAATTAGTTCAACTCTTGCGACCATCCTCTAACGTATATGCATGTGAAAAGAAACAGGTGCTCCATAATTTGTACAAATAAGTTAAAACGTGTCTTACGTGTGCATGTTGGAACAGGACCACTCCATTGCTGGTCAGCCTGGCACGTCACACTGGAGGCTCCGTTCAGTTCGTACCCAGGGTTACATGTGAACGTGACCGCGTCCTGATATGAGATGGCCCAGAGCGGACTCATTGCTCCATTTGCTGGAGCCGTCAATACTTGGCACCGTACGGCTGGAGGAAATAAATCAATAGTTTCTAATAAATCACATGGCAACATACACTTATTACTTATATCTTCTACTACTGATGGCACATGCCCATGGGCTATTGCAAAGGAGGAATCATTTCAATAAGGTATATGTAAAAAGAAAAAAATAGGTGTTCCTAGATATTTTGAGCAAATTGTCTTACGTGTGCATATTGGAACAGGACCACTCCATGTCTGGTCAGCTTGGCACGTCACACTGGCTGCTCCGTACAGTTCGTACCCCGGGTTACAGGTGAACGTCATAACATCGTCCTGGTAGTGGTTCGGTCCGGTATGATTCAGTGCTCCGTTAATTGGGGCCATTGGCGTGGTACATTTTAAAGCTAAAAACAGGAAACAATGCTGATAAAGCAACGTAACAGGAAGTAATATTTGAATATAATTACACAGGGGTAACTTCGGAAATTTCATTTTTCACGGGGGTAGTTTTGAAATAATCCATTTTCGCTCGAAACTGATTTTGCAGTAGCTCATTTTTGCACAGGGTATGGAAGGGAGTGAAAAATATTGCATCAAGTTATTGCCACAGTCTAGTATAAAAGGCAAAGAAGAATTTTCCCAGACTATGCACAAAGTGAGCTATACTTACCGATGCTGTACTTGGCCTTGAACCCTGTATGTTGTTCACTGCTGTCTGCGTGGAACTGAACCGTCATGACGTTCCCGACTGTCCGCACGGTCGGAGGAGGGCTGGTTCCGCACAATGTAGCCAATACGGGATAAGTACTGAATTGTCCCTCGAAGACCTTTACATAATCGTAGATGCAACTGAAACTAGCACACACAAGGTACACTGAGTGAGTGACAAGCATACATGTAGATAGACTATCTCAAAGAGTAGCATTGGTTAATTTGTTTCCTTGGAATTCTAATGGAATACCACGTTAGAGCACAAGGTTAGAGTAAGTCCATCGATGAAGGTTAGCGTATATCAAGCAACTGGACAATTATCTACAGAGTCAGACGTTTTATGTATTATTAACCATGTTTCATCCGTGACTGAGAATGGGCCTGAAGACAAGTGTAAGCTGTTAATAAATGAGTATCCGAATTGATGTGTAAATGGTTTACTGCAGACTACACATAAATGGTACTGAAAAAATCACTTTTGTATTATAGCTTGGTCTTTTAGAACCAGCAGATTATGGACCGTTCGACAAAGCAGCATCGATAGGTTAATTACCGTAAATATATCATAATTTGAGGGAGACCACTGTGACTGATGCTAATATTACATGACACACATACCCCGGATAGAACTCAACTACAAACGTCTCCACAAAGTCCAGCTGGATGACTTCCGTCGGGGGTGCAGTGATTATCCAGTAGCAGTCGACGTCGTTCGGGTAGTTGCCAGGGTAGTTGGGTGACGTGAAGAACCCTTCTGTTACTGAGTCTGTGAGAGCCAAGTTCTCACCGCCAGCACAAGCTGTAACTGATGTACACATCAATAATTGTAACACATTTAACTAGTAGTCAAAAATATGAAACCCTGTTAGAGAAAGAATCATACATCTTCAACACCTACATGTATTCAGCATTTCAACCACTCAAACCTCTCCTGTTATCTATTAATAGGCTACTGCACATAACCTGAACAGGGTCAACAAAAACTTGATAACTTGAGGCTAATCGAGTCAGTCAATAACCTCCTCACTGGAAACGATAACTAGGCCATTTTGATAAAGTCGATGATTTCTGACGATTAGTTAGCTGTTTGATGGCAAATAAACTGTTGCAAAGGGACACCCTTAACCTCTAAACAGGTGTTGTTGAGCCCTTAATTGTCTTACGTGTGCATGTTGGAACAGCATCACTCCATGTCTGGTCCGATTGGCACGTCACATTTGAGGCGCCGACGAGCTCGTACCCCTGGTTACAGGTGAACGTTATGACATCGCCCTGGTAGTAGTTCGGTCTGGTAGGACTCAGCGCTCCCTCGATTGGGGCTATTGGCGTGGGGTCGCATGGGAAAACTAATTCAAGGATAAAACAAAGTTACTTGGAGTGATCTTGGAATATCATTCGCTCTTATTCAAATAACGCCCAACGCGTCAACCCCCTCAACGTCTGAATAGGTTAAATGCCAATGAATACTGTAGGGAGAATATCACTCACACAATAGTCAAATTGCAGTCTATTACCATGTCAATCGCGGGTCTTGCTATGCTATATGGCCTGAAAGACCTTGGTGCCAAAGTTTGATATCTCCCAAAATGTCCATGGACCAAAGCAAAGAGTGTCATACTTACCAACGCTGTGCTTGGCCATGAACCCTGTACGTGACACACTGAGGTCTGTGAAGAACCGAACTGTCATGACGTTTCCGACTGTCCGGACAGTCGCAGGGAGAGTGAGTCCACAGAACTTTCCCAAAACGGACGAAGAACTGATTTGTCCCTCCAAGGCTTGTACATAATCGTACGGACAACTGAATAGTCCAGAAACAAGACAAAATTAGTAATAATCATACACGTACATGGATAAAGTTAAGTTAAGTTAAAGTGGATAAAGTCCATTGAATAAGATATTGGTTGAGTTGTTACAATGGAAGTACAATTGTTTGATTCATACCATCGTTTGGTGACAAGAACACGAGAATGACATCACGGAGCAACAGGTCATCAGCAAAAACATGTCGCCCTTTCTGATCTATAGATATGGAACATAATAGATTGCTACGATTTGAATGTGGATGATGCTAGATCTCATGTGATTTACGTACTCATCTCTATATTCGATTTCAAACGTCTCCAGAAAGTCCAGCTGGATGGCCGAGGCTGAGGGTGCAGTAATTGTCCAAGAACAGTCGACGTTATTTGGGTAGTTGGCAGGGTAGTTCGGTGACTTGATGTACCCTTCTGTTACTGAGTCCGTGAGAATCAGGTTCTCGTCATGAAGACAAGCTGAAACTGAACCACAAGTAAATAACAGTTCTAATGTTAATATGACAATCTGTATTTTGTTGCAGCTTGTTGCCTGACAAAACTGTGTAATTTAAAAGAAGTCAATTTTTATCACATAGCGGTTACAACTGTAACACTATGTTGAACGAGAAAAAGTTAGGGATAGTCCAATTCAGTCCGAAATTATGGGAGTTTTATACTTGCAGCGTTTTGAACTAAATTAGCTCATGCTTATCTCCATAGTCAAAAAGACAAGATATTAAGCTTTAAATATCTCACGGAGGTATGAGCTCTTCGACCTCTTGTCCAAGAAAAATGCAAATTCAAAGCTTACATTTCACCTCAAAATGTCCACGAAACGAAATCAGTGCAATACTTACCAATACTGTACTTGCCCATGAACCCTGTACGTGGCACACTGTAGTCCGAGTGGAACTTGACTGACATGACGTTGCCGACAGTCCTCACAACAGGAGGAAGGTCGGTTCCACAGAATACACCCAAAAAGGAAGAATCATTGATTCGTCCCTCCAGCACTTGTACAGAGTCGTACTGGCAACTAGATATCCCAGACACAGGGTAAAATTAGTGACCCCTTCGATCAATACAAGGCAAATTCGCACATAGATTCAAAGTATAATGAATACTGGTATTGACCGCGTCGTTGCCATGGAATTAATAGCAAACAAAACCGTTTGATTCTTGTCATTGGTCGCAAGAATAGCATCAGGCTAGTTGGGCAGCCCTGCGCCCAAAACAGCCAAACCAATAAATAGATAAAAGAACACGAAAGTTGGAGCATCAGATAATCAATAAAAATAAAACAATATCCTCTCTGACCTCTCTATCCTTTCTGATCTTAGGGAAGGGAAACATGACAATGGATTGATAAGGTTTTAATGTGCATGTGATCTCATAAAAAGTGTCATATGGTTGACGTGCTTATCTGCATCTTCGATGTCAAACGTCTCGAAGTCCAGTTGGATGCGCGAGGTTGAAGGTGCAGTGATTGTCCAATCACAGTCGCTGTTATTTGGGTAGCTTTCAGGATAGTTGGGTGACCTGATGAACCCTTCTGTTACTGAGTCTGTGAGAGCCAAGTTGTCGCCGCCAGCACAAGCTGTAACTGATGCAGAAATAGATAACTGTAACACTTTGATTAGTTGGCACAAATATGAAACCCTGTCGGCATGCCATTTGATCAGAAAGATCATAATATTTGACACCCATCCAGCATTACAATCATTTGATTTTTCCCTGCAGACTTTCACGCTAACCCCCCTAACAGTCCGCTCCTGTACATGTTATAGCAAAAACGTGATGACTACCCCATATTATACCATACTCTGAGTTTGTATTCAAAACAGGTGTTATGGTACAGAAATGTCTTACGTGTGCATGTTGGAACAGGATCACTCCATGTTTGGTCAGCCTGGCACGTCACACTGGAGGCTCCGCCCAGTTCGTACCCCTGGTTACAGGTGAAAGTGACCTCGTCCTGATAGTAGTTAGGTCCCTCGTGACTCAGATGCCCGTTATGTGGAGCCGTCAGATTATGGCACTGTACATCTGAAACCATGATCGGATAAGAACCTTTTCGTATCTTCTACATACATTTTTAAAACTTTTTTTCTACATACCTTTTTTACCTTCTACATACTTTTTTTGTGAGGCGTAGCGAGCTATTTTTATTTATTCATGTATCTTTGTCTGTTAGTTATTCATTGTTAAGGATCATTAACAATGTACTACGAACGCCAGAATGCCCAAAATCATAACGGATCGTCCTGCCGTGTTTTAAATCATTAGATGATAATAAGCTCGCGGAAAGTTAGAGAGAAACGTGCCTATCAACGCGTATTTGTTATCACTCATTCAAGAAAATGCGATAAGTGTCATACCGAGTTGACAGTCGACTCCATAGAACGCTTCACTGCAGATACAAGTGTAGTTCCGGTCGCCGTCAATGCAGGTACCATCATTGAGGCAGGGGGCGCTCTTGCAATCATCGATATCTAGAATAACATGACATATTCCCATAACCATTCATTGACTGAATATCATCTAATACGTGTAATAAGCAGAAAACATACCATAGCGTTGGTAATGTAGAGACTGCTGAGGAATTGTAAATGCACCATTTATGTTTCACCTCAATACTACAGTAATGTGACTTCTTTAAAACGTCAGTCTGCTAAAGTAGTTAATTGGCACTCATTTTGTATTGGTCATGAGTTAAGGCAGCGGGAAGAACGTTAAGCTTATAAGTGAAGCTAAGGTTGAAACCTACCGTGTTCACAGTATAGTCCATAGAACTGCTCCCCACACGCACATGTGTAGTTGTCTTTCATATCTGTGCACGTGCCGTTATTAAGGCAAGGGGAGCTCAAGCAGTCGTCAAACTCTGAGATGCGACAAAAAGTTATTTTCGATCGTCTTCGTAGAATAAGTGATATTACATTTATTACAACTTTCAAAAATGAGATGAAAAGCACCTGTCTGTGTTTTTTGCATACAGTTAGGAAACCGGGATAATCAAAAAGTATTCGAAATCGTGGTGGCACTCGTACAAATCACCATGTCAACAGACATAAAACCAACATTCAAAGATCTCTATCGAAATGACAGCTCACCTGGCCACGGACATAGTCCCTCCCGAACTAGTACATCGTCCAGCCCGATGTCGCCGTACCCGAAAATAAGACCCTCCCCTATCACGGCCTGGAACACCACCTTGGGAAAAAAGATCGATTCAGTTAGCAATTCTAATCTATCAGAACGTTGCAAGCTAGCTATTTCGTACTTTTTATGGTTGATGTATAAGTTAGTTGGTGGTTTGAAGTAAGGACCCTAGCAATACCTAATAGCTAAAGAATGGCCTTCAACTTTGACATATTACCCATGGTGCATGACGCTGCACATGCGCACTTAAAACCACGAACTAGCTTATTACAACGTGTCATAATTTTGAAAGCTAATTTGTGCTTTTTATGGTTTTCATATCAAACATACAGCAATTATTAATTCAACTGCGTTAGTTTTTACAAACAAAGAAACAAATAACAAAACAAAGCAAAAACACAAAAAACATGTTATAACCTCATAAGGAAAACCGACAGAGATCTCTATCCCACCCCTCCGCCACCCGCCAAACTGCTGTCCCACAAGCCTCCACACGGGTGTCATGGCAAGCGCCTCAGCCAATGGCATGTCGGCTCTCTTCAAGTAGACGTTCAGAGCACCTGGAAGGTCAAAGTGCAGTGAGATGTACGGGTAGTAACATCAGAAATGTGACGGTAGACCTGAAGCATAATGTTCATTTTGGTTTAGATTATAGCAAAATTCTCTAATGCTTAGCGTCGAATTCGGAATGCAAATTACATGAATCTAGCTCAACGAATCACGGTTTGAAAAGCGCACGTGCGAGGTCAGAGGTGAAGGCCACTTACCTGAAAACAAAAATTGCCTAGAATATGCTTGATACCATGTCCAGACGTATTTTGTTTATGTCTGAGTGGCCTCCAACTTTGATATACTAGTACTGTTAATGCATTTAAGTTCGCGTGGTTTTTATTTCGCGCTAAGGGGAAAATGTCGTGTTCACGGTGATTTTACTTTCGCGACAGTGCTATAGTCACATACTGCTACCTATTGGGCAAAATGTGCGCAGTGGTTTTAAGGTCGCGGTGCAACGGTCGCCGCAAAAACTGCGAACATAAAACCACCCCGAACATTTCTGCGTTTACAGTATTACCCACAATGCATCATTGTTAAGTACTCATGGCGCGAAGTTTTCATGAAAGAGAGAATTGCCTATGGGGTGAAAATGACCATCAGTTCTTCACAGTCAACACTTCTTAGACGAATCTAAGCGCAGTATTTAAGTGGTCGCCATGCTCACCGATTTCCGGACTGTCCATGTGGTAGTAGAACTCATAACATTTTTCCGGAGTGGGTGGTAGAACTTCCGTGGACAGTATGGCGGTGTCGTTAACATGTGTGCCGGTGGCATCGGCAAGCAGAAAGGAGCCTCCTACAAACAATGGAAGTTAAAGACATCACTGGGATTTTTTTGATTGGAACAAAAGATACAGTAGCTTTTAGGGTGTTGAAAACCCAACGTTACGTTGCTAGTCGGTTAGTGACATTGCCTATAGTTTGTGTGGTTTGCAATCAATATTGGTATGAATGCCAGACGCACCTACTGCAGCGGTGTGGTCACTAGAAGGTCCCCAAACTTCTGAACCCGTTGCTCTCTTCCACGACCACATGAAGTCAGCGATGCTGTAGTTCCTGATGTATCCGCAAGGATTCACATCAAATGTGCAGGATCCGTAGTCTGTCATTTGAAGCAATACGCGGGTTAGAGGAATACGTTGTTTGTGAGATTTCTACTACTTATTTACGAACGACCACAAGTGCACTCTGGCATCCTCCGCAGACTCTGGGAGTGTACTTTTGTGTCTTCGTAGATATTGCTTTGCGTTTGATAAATTAAGCAGAAAATCTGCAACAGCACAGGTCATCATTTACCAGACATACCAATTCAACAGGTTTTGGCTAGGATAAAGAAAGACCTTTAGAAACTTTAGATCCCTTTCAAACATCAGACATAATGCTACATGATTTCCAAGCTTCTATCTAGAGATAGACAATCTACATCTTATGTCAACCGTCACTACCGTATAATATGGTAGTGAAAGAAACTGTAACATTCCATATAGGTTTACGCGTGGATTTTGTATTTTAAAAGAATTAGTTTTGAGGACTTATAAAGACATAACTATGTCTATAGCTAGCTACTCACCACATCCAATGAGTTCAAGCCGGAGACTGGGTTGCATGTGGGACTGCAAAGGCGTGATTTTGATACGCTGTGCCTGGATCCGACCCGTAAACAGGTGTTCTACCACACTGTCAGCATCGACGTTTCCTGTCAGCTGGAGGAGAAAACGTCAAAAGAGGGTGTTTTAACTCACGTGACTATGTAAGGTAGCTCCTGGTTTGAAGTGCGCATGTGCAGCCCGTTGTATTGCGGGCAATATATCGAAGTCTGAGGCATGTGGACGTTTTTATTCACCTTTTTCCCACTACCCACAATGCACCGTCTGGTGACCTCTGGTAAAACGGGCGTCTGATTTTACGACAGTTTTCCCAGCCCACGAGTATCTTTGATTATGATGTATCAATCGGGAGACATTCTGAATCGAAGAGTTCAAAAGTATCTCACCTGGTCTGTTGTTATAAATTCCTTATATATTATCCATGCTGAATGCAGCGCTTCGGAGTACTGGAGCTTATACTTGGTTATCCATCCGGTTCTAAACCCTTGGGTTCTAAATGGAGAGAAGGACAAATAAAGTGAGTCAAACACGTCTTCTCTTGTCCATTCTTTTCAAATGCAAACTCTAAACCGGGAACAAGCTTATTTCCTTCGTCTTGGATAAAAGGTTTGATCTGCTTATGTCTTAATTGTCTTGTCATTTGTCTACTAACCTGATGCCAGTTAAGATCATAGTGTTGGCGAACTCCACTTGCAGCCAGGAACTCTGAGAAATCGCAGGTGTCCAGCAGCCGTTGCCATGGAGACGGGCAGCAGATGACGGGAAGTCCACAACAGCAGACGATGCGGTGATCTGGTCGTCTGTTATCCACCCGCTCCCTATACCGAGCGGGACGTTACAACCTATCGTAGTCCGGAAAACATTGTCGTGAGTGGAAGAAACTGAGTACTGCCATGAAGATGGGTGCTATTACTAGTAGTTGGCTTAAAGCTCTTTAGGACATATATTAACGGAGGTCTTTACGACACGCTTGGGAGAAGAAAGCCTGTGTGGATGCCAGAGCCACTACTCTTCTAACGTAGTTAGAGGAAGAATAGTATAGGGAAAGTGAGGTAACTGTTTTCTTCTTCAAGGCAACTTGGCGATGGACTAATTTTACTGGTGTTTGTTTGTTGTTATTATTTTGTGAGTTGCCTATTCGATTGTTATATCAAGACTGGCCCCTTTTGCAATTTAGGTGCCAGGAAAGTATGGCGTCAGGCAGTCATGATAATTATATCATTTTTGATTGAGCTTTGAGCACATCCTTACCGTCACTGTCACACGGCCCGTTGATAAAAACGACGTCATCTATGGCGATCAGTCCCAGCTGCCCCGAGCCGACCACTGCGTCAAAGTTGATCTGAAACGGTCATTTATACATTTTCTGTGGCAGCATATGTCAACAATGGCAACAAGATGGCAACCTGGTCTTAGGCAGACGTTGTTACATCATTACCACGATAAAAACTACAATGGCAACATTCCAGTCATCGGCAGTGGAATGCATGTACATTTAGTTGTCTGTGACCGCTGAGCTGATAGTTGAATGTATTGTTGTGGACGTCTTTTAATGCATACTTTAACATGTCACACAAATCCAAATTTGGTCGCTCAACGCTCACTCAGCGATCGCCGTCGGATGTGAAGAGTATAATTGGCAATAGATACCACTAAACGTAGATTTTAGAATCGACAGTTCCTACAATGACACGATGGTAAAGCCCCCCTCTCACTGGTCCCGCGGCACGCTGGCGGCGTCGCTGTGGCCGATCGTATTGACAAAGCGCTCAACAAATTTCATCGACAAAAAACGAATCTTTTTAAGCTTTGTGAGTTTTATTGTATTTCTGGCCATACTTGTACGTTTTGAATGATATTCCCATTATAAAGTCAAGGGTAACACAAATTCAGTTTAGAACGCAGCGACGCCGCCAGTGTGCCGCGGGTCCAGTGAGAGGGGGGCTTTATGAAGCTTAAGCTGCCGTAGTGTGAATAATTTTTCCTAAACCTCTTTACAAGTATTGGTATTGAGCTTGATAGTTTGTACTAACCCTGAAGCCCATCGGTGTGTTGCCCTCCAGTGGAGGCGTGATGTCAACCTTGGCGCGTTTCCAGACGTGCCCCTGGTCTCCTTCAACAGACCAGAGTTCAGTTCGCCGTTGCTGATGGGAATCGAAAACAGGATAAAGTTGAATATTGAAAGTCATATTTATGTCATACCTGGGCCGTGATATCGTTCGATACGGGCGTTCCGGGCCGGCCAACGTCTGTGCATGCTTGCACTATGTAAATGCATTAAAGTCCGCGTGGTTTTAATCTCGCGGTAGGGAGAAACAAGAATTACAGTACAAATGAATTACTGCAAATGCAGTAATGTTCGCGGTGGATTTAATTTCGCGTTGAGACAATAGTAGACAAGGGTGTAGGAGGGCAAAAAAATCGTGCTGGTCTAAAGTTCGCGGCGAAGAGCTTACCGCGAAAACGGCGAACATAAAACCACCACGAACATTTCTGCATTTACAGTAATTCATTTGTACAAGTATCCACTTGTTTGTTTGCACGTATAGTTGTAGAAGACCTTGCAAAAGTCGCTGTAGTTTTGTTGTGTCAACAAAGGTTGGCCTGGCATGACGGGATGTAAGTTATCAATTCCTAACGTACCTCACCGACTACATTTTGTAGAACAACCAAAGAACCGACATCAGTTCCCGCCATGTAGAAGTAGAACGTCATACAGTGGGGTGTCAGGGAACCGAGCTGCATCGTCCGTAGAATGGCGGTTTGTGACGTAGCTTTGCCGGTGGTGTTGAAGTAGAAAAAGTTCCCTATAAGACAAGTCAGAAAAGACGATTATACTTCTCTTTCGCATCTATTCAAATGTGATTGAAATGAACGTGACTTCATGCATAAATTGTTAGAAATAGTTATAAACACTCACAGTTGTTCACTTTTCTTTCCACTCGCTCAAAAGAATCGCAATCTATAGAGAGTTTTTAATAATATTTTACGAGAAGACAATCCTTACAGTGTGCAAATAGGGAAATACATTACAGAAAGTTTAGATATTTGAAACTGTAGTGGGAACGGTAGTTAAGACCATGTAAATATACCCTTTCATTAGTCTATCTTTGTGTATCATTATGTATGTGTAAGACCTTACGAAAGTATCTGTACATTTGTTATGTCAATACGTTGCGTAATTAATGACGAAAGGTTAGAATAGAATTCTGCCAAAGGATAGGACTTTCCCACGTTCAATATAATTTTCAATGTAACTTGGGTAAAGAACACCTTCAATTAGAATCTCTGCTTGTTACAACCTTATTTGCATAATCAATTACACAAGATAAGACATTTTAAAACTATAAATATATCACTGAGGTATGAGGTCTCTGAACTCCTGCTTTGAATTTAGACTCTTCGAGCGGAATATTGAAGCATACGTAAAATTCCGTGTTTTGTTCAGTGATGCCCATACTAAGCAACATTGATTTTTTTCTAGATAAGGTGACATTGATTTTTTCTAAATAAAGCGTGGGAAATCAACACGTGCAGCTCAAAGACGACCTTGAAAATGTCGTGTTTTGTTGGTGACGAGTACTTCAGGAATAACAGACCGTGGCGTGGTCACCAATGGACCGATCCTGTTCGAACACTAGAAGCCCCGCCCCCTGTTCTATTTCAAATAGTCCGTCAAGAACAGCCCTTGACGGACAAAAACGGCCGCGCGCGCATGGAAAGGTACATACCGTAAATGCGTTTAAGTTTGCGGGATTGAATTTCGCCGTAGGGAGAAAGTGGAGCGTGGTTTGGAGTTCGCGGTTTAAACAAAAGGGGTAGGCAGGCAGAAGACAGAATAAGATTTTTTGCGATGAAGAGGACTGCGAATTTTTATAGAAATTCGCCAAAAATCGTAGGCTCGCATAATCCTTTACTGTGTATTACTATCATTTACATTCCTGCAAAGTAATATTGATAAACATCGAAGTACAAGCCAAGGAGAGCCTTTTTTTCTCTAAAAATGGGCGTGGCCTTATAACTCTTGATGACGTAATCATGACGTCATACTAATTTGCACAAATTATCACCTTGCTATATATAGGTACTACCTGAAAAAAAGTAAATTTTTTTTTTTTTCAGTAACATCCCAAAACTCCTCAGCCACCTTTCAACTGTACCTTAAATACTTGCATTTTTACAGAATGTCCCTAGTGTAATAGATAATTTCGCTATGAGTGTCCATATGAAGTTTTTGTCATCTGGCTTCGACAACTTGTATTTTGCCTAAACTCATAGAAACAACATATTTACTATGAAATGAATGCATAATTATATTCAACACCGGGATTGCTCTCAGTGGTATCAAATACCAAATAAATTCATAATGAATCGAGAAGAAATTTATTCCTGCCTATCTACCTTGTCCCTTGAAGAAAATGTATAAACCTTAAAAAAACGGTCACGGTCCTCTTTTGCTAATTTCTCCTCCCCAACAAAACAAAGACATTTTCAAGGTCGCCTTTGAAGTGCACGTGTTGATTCCCAGGCTTTATTTAGAAAAATCAATGTCGTTCCGTACGAGCATCACAGAACAAAGTAGCGTCCGTACTATGTCGCCATGTGAAGCGTTCATAAATTAAAAACCCTTTCTTGTTGAAAATCACAAAGAGTAACATCATGCCATACCCCTTTTTCAACCCCATGTGATTTACATAGCATATTAAGATATCAAGATAGTGAACTACTAAGATACGTCAAAAATAGTTACACAGGCAACTGGATAAAATTTTGATTTTTTTTTCAAAATCTTATCCAGTTGCTTGAGTAACTATTTTTGGCGTATCTTATTAGCTGGATGTCTAACCTTCATCAACGTATCAAGTGAATTACTAACATCACGTGAACTACTAACATCACAAAGTTTAAAAGTAGGTAAAAGCTATAATTCACAAGCCATATGCTGTCAAAACAGCAAAAAAATGAAGAAAGAAACAACACATTGCTTCTTGGGAAATGAGTGTCCATTCTGTCATAAAAACTAGTTGATATTCCACAATTTCTTGAAACTGGTAAAAAGATTTAGCCACAGCAACAACAATATTTCAAAGTATGGAGACAACCTCCAAAATGAACAAATGTACAAATCCTCATTATGTATGGTTTATACGATTTATAGCTATGCGTACTTCACATACAAACTTTTCGACGTCGACTGCTGCATCCGCACTTCAATGACCGTTGATTACCAGTAAAAAACATACATTGAGTAAAAATAAAACTCCGATGATTGTCCTAATCTATGAATATTTTTCTGGTGAGTAATCATTAAGCTTTGTTAGAGCAAGGAGATTCAATCTATCCCTTGTTTAGAGGACATCTTGACCACACCCAACCTTGCACTTCAGTCGTCGTTTTTGCGTATACTCTAAAAAGTAAAAGAGTGCGATAGATGATCCGTACTTACCCCCACCCGTATGATCACCGCTCAGTCCGAGAGCCCCAACTGGACTAGAGCCGACTTGCCAGTCGAAGTCATCACCGACAGGTTGTTGAACGAATCCACAGAGGAGCTCCCCGTCAAAGTTACAGCTGCTGGCGATCGGCACCTGGGGGCCTACGAACACAATGGCCCAGGTGAGAATCAACCACACGTGAACCCAGAAGATCCTCCCCTTTCCATCACAAGTATCAGTCATCGTGTGCTCAGATAGGTCAAATACACACGAAAGAAACGATCTTTTGAGAAAAAAAAAAGGAATTTACAGCAGACGGATCTTAGACACAGTAGCTAGCAGTGTGCTTGCAACAACACTCTTCAGTGCGCGTCCGGTAGCGGAGGGACTTATACCGGGCGTCTGTATTTGTCCGGAATTATAAGGTCAGCAATGAAGACCCCGGCTTTAGATGTTTAATCATTGGCATATTCACAAAAGTGTTTGCAGCTACGGTTCGATGAAGGGGATGAATCACATTAACAAAGAAAGAAATACGGAACAGGACTTTAGTTCTTATTTGGTTAATCTAATAATATTAGATTATCCAAATAAGAACTAAGTTCCTGTTCTGTATTTCTTTCGGTGTTTAGTAATATTGTGTTGATTGTAATTAAATCTTCTTAATCATACTGCTGAAGGGTGGGCTTTATGTACAACCCATACGTGTTAGTACACAAGACGCAAACAGCTCACTCAACACAGCTGTTTACGGCACAATAGATCCACGTGTAATCTGATGTCTATTTTAATACGATACGGGAGGGGGGCAACGAATCCGGTTGAGATGCTTACGTATTAAACAATATTGTTCACAAATCATCCAATTATCACAAACACATAATGTATTATGTTAAGCTGTTTGCAAATCTAGATTGATAGAATATGACAACAGATCTAGAGATTGTTTGGGTGCAAACTTTAAAAAACATGACAAGCATTTTAGATTTCCCGTCAAGACAACAAAGAATAGTATGTCCCCCTCTGACAAATTGTGTTTAATAAATGTTTTCAGGCAGTCAAGTAAGGTGTGTTAGTTGTCGGACCCTTGCTTTGTTATCTACCACAGCAAATAATGTAGCCAAACCAGAGAGCGATAAGGACAAAGAGCCCACGAGAAAGGAAAACATGCTTTTGTAATGCTACCGGTCAAGTAAAAGGATAAAGAAAAGAAATTTTCCAAAATCCATAGATCTGAAGGCATAAGAGGACGTAGTAAAATTGAGCAAATCTATACTTAAAGGTGACATCACCATATTTCGAAAGTTAAAGAAAAAATATAGTCTCCTTAGCACACTCGGTTAAACTCTTGGTGCATTTGGCCTTTTTTAGCTGATGTCGTTTTTTTCTGATTGTATATTAGTTCTGATTGTATCCAGTTTCTTGTAAGTCACTCATGGAAGTACACATTATAAGCCAAGGAGGCTAAGAAAGTAGCTATTTGTGAAGACTTGTCGGCACTCTCTGTGCGCTGTTTGTCCAAACAAATCTGTGTCATTAAAACATTAATCGTTCGAGTCATCGTTACTGGGAGATCGCGTGTTTTAGGTATGTTATGTTTGAACAGATCTTGTTACATCAGGCATGTATGTTTACCACTAGAGAGTCATTTAAGAACACCATAGAGTGCTTACCTGAATCTTCTTCGGCCTCTCTCCCGGGTAGCATCAGAAGGAAGTGGAACAGTGAAAAGACTAACATCACGGCAGCTCAGATTTAACGTCTCTTGAATCTGCTCATTGGCAAGGCACTGCAAATTGACAAAGTGCGAAGAAATGTTTCATATTTTTTGCCTCACAGAAGGTATACAGAGCTCTACAGTGATGCAGAATTATACTACCTAGTAGTACATAGCTATACTCTTAGCAATTGTTTGAAAGAAGAACGTATTGTTGATGTTGACATTATAAAACTTGGATGCTTGTATTGAAGCGCTCTTAGCAACCTCTATGAGTAAGGAACACACACTGCTATGAATACTATAAGTGTTGTAGGAAGTTGTTCAAAAACGTGGAGACAAATACTCAAATTTATTTCGTGCCCGTTGGCATGTTGCTGCTGGCGTGGGGAATTCGTGTCAACACGTTCTCATCATGTTTGTAAAAGCAAATCCTTTCACTCCATTCTCTCTACCGCTGGAGTCATGTGCATTCAGATATGCGCGTGGTGTCACTAAGTCGGTGTTAATTGGTAAAATCTAAGCCGAGATGCCCGCCTTTGACACGGCTAGTCATCTATCATGAAAGTTTGGACCCAATGATTAAAATATAATTCATCAAAAGTCGCAGCTTTTCAAGCTCTTTGTCGGATCCAAAGAACAAATTGTTGCGGAGGTGAAAGCAAAAGCCAGCCTTTTCTTCATATGGCTGATTAATGTATACACATATAAACTTAACTACATTTAACATTGAATACCAAAGCCACGGTGTTATCGACGACATTTTGTGTGCCTGATACCAAACTACTGGCGTCAGCGTTGATTTCAGGATTTGGACACCACTTGAATGTAGTTTTAAAGGTACAAAACATTTACCTACAGCATCATGTCTAAGTACATGATACCCAGGTTATAGTATATGGAGTATAAGTAGCTAAAACCGTTACAAATGTGGAAAACTCACCTGATCTAAGTCCCCTGAAGTCAGTTCCGAGCAATGCACCAACACTATGACGTTACAGTCCACTTGAACACCCACACGTACCGGCGAACCACGCCTAAAGTAGATGTTTTGTCACTTTGGGTACAGTTTTCATAACAGGTAGGTCCTTTGAAGAGGTGCCATGGTTATGTTTTCACCACACGAGTCTTCTAATTTGCACAGTAGAGACAGTCTGAGACGAATGAATGTCATTGAAATGGAGGTCAATTTGTACAAATTTGATCTTACTTAGTATCATCGTTTTTTTTCTTCAATTCCGTTGGGTGCCCTAAGACCTCCACATTGAAATAAGGTGTTATCGGGGAACTCTCAAGAATGTGTGGACATCTTAAAGTGTGTGTTTGTATAACTCGGGGATTACTGATGCTGCATTAGTATATCTCTTTAACTTCTCCGTTTTTTGTTAATGTAGCGGTACCAAATCGACAGAACTATGAAAGTGGACGTTAACGGTGTTGTTTCGGGTATTGACGTTTAGGAATGTGCGTGAGGAAGAGGTTATCAATTACCTGGGAAGAACGTGCTACACACTAATCTCTAAACACATCCGGCTCATTCTCAAAGTTTTAGGTTTGTTTTGCCAACATGTAGTACTTTTTTCTTGCATAGAATTTTTAAGGTTTGGCCTCCTTCTCCTAAATTTGACAAAAACAGACTTGAGACACTGAGCCCAGAGAACCCTTACTTCTGCTTGGAGATTAGCACTACCCGACGTATTTAGGAATTTTGAAAGCGTCAGAGAATATAGCACCGAATAGTAAAAAAAAAATCCTCTTTCCCCTTTGGACACTTAAAATTGTCGAGAGTATTGCCTTATGTGACAGTTGTAACGTACTTCTTTATCCTTGCTCAGCGACAGCGGTATGCAAAGTTAGCTCATTGAGGGCATCAAAAGTTCAAACGTGTACTCGTATTAAATTTGTGAATGGTGATCTAATGGTTCTTATATGTGACCGGGTCGCTCACACATTCATCTAATACCCTTCATTTATCAACTCTTATTCAAACGAGCTCACAAAATCAGTTTGCAGAAGGTGACTTTATCTACAAAAAGAAACAGAACGCAAACTCTATTAATTGCTTTGCGTAAACTCTATCTTAAACACTTGAGGTTTATGTCAACATGCGGCCGATTCTGTGCGATGCCTGGTTCTGATTGTTGCTAGGCACGGCTGCTATGTTAATTAATTGGAGATCAAAGTATTTCTTCTGTGGACTTTCCCCTCTTGTACGCGAAAGTGTGCTACAGGTGGTTGGCGGAGTGTTGTAGTTACCACAGAAAAGTTTCGTAGTGAATCTAAACAGCGCTGGGCGTTTGTAGCAAAACATTTAGACGGTGATATGGTTATACTTTACACAACTTCTGTGTCAAAGTGGCATTTATAATGAGGGGATTAGAATTGTGTCGTGTTGAAATGCGACAACAACTGCAACAATGATTGAAACACTTTTAAGCAATCTTAATGAAATTCCTTCTGTAAAACAATCGATTTACATTCTGTACTCGAAAAATACACATTTGAAATATTTTTGAAGTACCATGACAGTTATTTTCCTCCTCTATCAACTACTGCCACAAGATATGATTACACAACATTACAGGTGAACTTTCATTGTTCGGTGGTACAAGTAATTCTATTAAAAAGATGGCACGTTTGAAAATGCGTGATGTTGCACGATATTACACGATGTCACCCGATGTTGGACAATGTCACCCGATGTCGTACGATGTTACCCGATATTGCACGATGTCATCCGATGTTGCGCGATGTCACCCGATGCTGCACGATGTTGCTCGATGTTGTACGGTGTCACCCGATGTTGCACGATGTCATCCGATGTTGCGCGATGTCATCCGATGTTGCGCGATGTTACCCGATGTTGCACGATGTCACACGATATTGCACGACGTCACACGATATTGCACGATGTTACGCCACATCCATTATTGCCGTTTTATCACCCTGCTAGTTGTACTTCGCTGCTGCTTTCACTTGCTGAAATTCATCTTTTCTAAAAGAATTTTCTGGCGCATCTCCTGACGATTCACCCACCACGCGTGACCTCCCACCACGACCGTGCCCAGCACTACAAGTGTCATACCGCCGAGTTCCATGGCGTCAGGGAAGTGCGACTGAAAAAGGCCGTCCAACAGGATAGTAAAAGGTATAACGAGTGTCAATAAGGTCGCCACAACGCCGGCCTTTTCCACCTTAAGTATAAGTTTGACGGACAGAGACGCGAAAGTGTCGCATAGACATAGCCCGATGACGTATCCCACTGTTCGTGCCGACATCGTCCACCGCGGGGTCTCGAACGCGTACGTCAGACCCAGCAGCCCCCCTGTCCCCAGCAGCTGAGCGTAAAACATCACCGTCAGTACAGACACTCCCTGAACTCCGATAAGAAACCTCATGATGACGTTATTTGGACCCTTGGTGAAAGCTGCTGCGATTGGCAGTAGAATGCTGATTGTGAGCCCCCGTGAAGACGATTCGTCATCCATGCTCATCCCGACCGCGACAAGGACGACCCCAGCTGCGCTGCAAAGGATCCCACACGAGTCCAGGACTCCTACACGTTCTTTCAAGAAAATGAATGCAACACAGGCAGTGGAAAATGGTATCGACCCTTGGATGACACCGAAAGCGATCCCTGGCACCACGAAGGCAAAAGACAGGAATGCAAAGATGGTCCCCAAGTTGTCCGTCACTGCTGACAGGAACAGGACCATCGCCTGTGGTGTGTCTTCAGTCGTCAGCTTTGGTCTGTAGATCGGCAGGACGACGAGATAGAAGATGAGTTGCGCGAGTTTCATGAGGAATATCAACTGTAGTCCGGGCACACCTGCCTGACTACTTAACCTCATGAACTGTGCTGCCAAGGCGCTCAACAACGCACAGGACACAGACAACAGCAGACTCACGGCAGAGTCCCGATAAACTGCTGTCTTGGAAGGGCTGGAATCTTCCGAAGTGTCCTGATGATGAGTTTTCGTTGTCGCCATATCGTTGTTCTGCAGGCCAGTGTGAATGCATACGATGGCTGAGATTGTCCATAGACAACTGTCCCAACCTGTTTTAACTAAACATAGCCACGCATATTCATTAAGTTACTGACCTTACTGACCCCTACCTCACCCAACACACAACCCGAATCTGCTACGCAAAATGCGCCGGAAACATTCAGATCTCTCCTTCGGAGTAAACTTTTTTAACCACTTGCTCCTTAAGATCGAATTTTTAATCGACCGTTAGTTGTGTGCATCTCATAACAGTATAAAGTCGAACAGACTGTAGTTTTAATGAACTCAAAGCAAAGCGTCTGAAATGTTTTGCCTCAGGCTTTATCCACATCACTATCTGTCGTGTTGGTATGCCTCAATAATGATCTATATCAGTTGCGCCCGGAGGCACTTTCTCCTGCTGATTGTTTGAAAGCTAGCACTCTCTCCAGATGGTTGTTTTAAAGCTACCAATTTCTCCAGATAATTGTCTGAACTCTACCTGGTAAAGGTAATGGAAGAAGAATAAGATAGTCATCCAACATGTCAATGGCAACTGATATTTTTCTGTACATAAGCCCCAGTGCTCAGGTTAGCAGATGGGCGGTCAGTTGGTAAATAATAGGGTGCTATCGTACAGCACTGAAGTGGGCGTTATGGGGTCGGTTGACTACTACCCGACAAGGCTGAATGAGCCTGAATCGCAAGGATCTGTGTGCCCCAGGTCGGCCATTGATAGTGGTCTGTCCAGTTATCACTCAAGACAGAACGCCTGTTGCTCTTTTTCTATACAAACACGTGCGTTTCTTGCGTATTCGTAAAAAGCATAACTCGAGAAATTGTGGATAGATATTTATAATTTTCAGTATTGAAGTGAGCGTTATAGGGTTGGTTGACTACTACCCGACAAGGCTGAATGACCATGAATCGCAAGGGTCTGTGTGCCCCAGTGCGACCATTGGTCTGTTAAGTTATGAATCACTGAATGAAGGACGCCTACTACTCTTTTCGATACAAACATATGCGTTCTTGTGTGTTTGTAAAAAACATAACTCGAGAAGTTATGGATGGATCTTTATGATTTTCAGTCTGTTGGTGGATAAAACAAAGGACAAGCAAGATTTGATTGTTGTCTTTGGGAAAATCAGGAAGTGTTTCTTTAACGAGCTCACTTCTTTCGTGGTCATAAAAAATGGACAGGTTGATTGCTGATTTTGCTAATTGCTGATTTTGTTAATTGCTAATCTAATTTTTGAGTGAAAATGCATGAAAAGACATGATCGAGGAGACAAGTCTACGTTACAAAAGGCAGTGTGTTTGTTTCTATACATGTAAATACACTATATATGGCTAACTATACTGTGTCTTTCATCTGTCGGAAATGGCTTTTTTCAACACCTACGTTTCGATTCCTTTCCCACTTAAGTTGGAAAATGTATAAAGATGCTTGAGGACAGACGCTTTCGTTAAGTATCTGTCTCGTCTCCTGTGTTTCTCTTCAAACCGCTGAATAGTGGGTGGTCAATATACAAAGGATTGTCTATGCCCGCCTGACCATTCCCAGTTTCACCATCGTCGAATGCGACGTAGTCAGTTCCACTTTTACCGATCTCTTTCAAACCAATGTCCTCCTTCTCCCTCAGACCACCGCGTTCCTGGCCGGCAGCACTTCTCCGCCGTATGAAGAAGACGATTCCTATGATGATGGCTATGAGGGCCAAAGCACCCACACTGACGCCTGCTATGATACCCACAAGCGGCGAGGAGCCACCGCTGTCGGTACCATCTTGTTTCGGTGTTGTTGGTGTGGGATACGTTGGACCGGACTGGTCTGTTGGACTCATGGTTGGCGTGTATCTTCTTGTTGTTGTTGTGATACTGGGTGCCGACGTCGTCCTCCCTGGTGTATATGGCACGCCTGCAGTTGTAAATAAGGACAGAATACAGTTTACTAAAATGATGGTGTAGTTTAAAGTCCGTAGCGCGATAGGTCTGAGAAGGCATGACAGTCCGGGTTCCTGATCGATGACGATAAAATCGTACGACTGACAGAAACTCTGTCATCATATAAAGATACACAGTATAGTTCGCAATCTGTGATTGAATCTTGTGGTGAAATGAACGCAAACTATGTCAACGGCTACCATTACTATCAAATTGAAAGAAATTGCAATTGCTACCTAGAATTAAAAGTTGTATCATACTATATGTGAAGTCTATACCTGTGTCAGAGATTGTGATGTCGTCTAAGGCAATGGGAGTTGGACGGCCTCTCGTGTGGGCTTCAATGGCGATCTGGACAAAAAAAGGCAAAAATTGAATAGAAATGAAGTTGAAATAAAGGGATTTTTGTCAAAAGCCCTTTCTATTAATCTCAAGCTATTTTAAAGCATCTGGGGTTCAAGCATCTCGATACCTTTCAAAGATACCTTTCGTCCTTCTTGAGAAGTTTTTGAAGGTATCTGCAGATTTCTTAGAAACATCTTGAGATTGTTTAAAATCTCAAGGTTAAGTCAAAACATCTCAAGATTTACTACAAAATCTGAAGATGTTTCGAAAAAATCTCAAAACTTGGTCAATTTTCGGAGAAAGCGTGAAATCCCCGCTGGTGGTCATTATGATCTGATGAGTGATATAGAAGTTTTTTTACAAAATACCAGATGTATAAATCATTTAAGCTGTAAAAGACTAGAAGACGTTCAAGGTGCTCAGTTTGATAGTACTTTGCTCGCTGTGCTCATTGTCGCTAGGAAATGAGGCATTGTTAAAAAACTTGTCAAATAATGATCATGGTCTACAGCACATAGTGACGATACTAGCGCTCCCCCTGCTACCAATGCATACTCAAATCACAAAGCAATGAAGTTATATACTCACCCTAAATTCCCCTTGGGATCTTTTTTTAAGTATCTTGATACATTTTAAAGCATCTTAAAGATTTTATAGTATCTTATGATTTCTTTAAAGTATATTGATATTTGTGTTAAGCATCTTTAAAATCTCAAGATTAACACAAAACATTTTGAAGATTTACCACAAAATCTCACGATGTCTGGAATAAATCTCAAGATTTCTTAAAGAAGCGTTAAGGCTTGGAGACATGGGGGGGGGGGGGGAGGTCAAGAACATCCGAGAGCCACTAGCTGAACTAGATGATGTTGAGAGTTACCAATCAATGTCAATGGATATCGTTGAAGAGGATCATTAGTCACGTTTAATAACAGTTACAAGAATATTCAAGTCTCGGTCTAGTCTCGTATTCTCGCGAGACTAGGTCACTCCGTGAACAAGACGTACAGAAGACGTCGAAAATTTGGATGTGCGTATTTCGCTACCTTTTTAAGTCACTGTTTGATGAATATTCTTGTAACCAATGTCAATGGACTTTTAATACTTACCCTAAAGTCCTGACTTGCAGAAACATTAACTTGAACTTCTCTCCATCGAGCTGTTCTCGTGTCTCTTGCAAAACTTCCACTCCACAGTAACGTTCCAATCACCTCGTCAACCACAAGGAACACGTTCAGGACGTCAACGTTGGTAGAATAGTACCAGAAGGTGAACGTTTTGATAGTGAAGGTGTTGCTAGTGTACGAGGGACTCCAAAGTTGGCCGACTTTGTCCTCAAAGCTTCCTCTTGGAGGCACCATACAGAAAAAGGTACCAGATAACACTGTAAATGATAAATAATCACTATTAATGATCAAAGTATCATTTTATCTGTACAATATAGCTGTTACTTAAGTATTATAATATCTTGATGCTAAATCGAAAGCTTTTGAAAAGTCAAAATAAAATCACTTATTTGTTACTAGTGCCATGGGTGCTATGGCCTCCAAGTCTCGTATGTGTACGGTAAACAAGTTGAATAAGAGCCACAATTGGGGTAGAAGATCGTCGATGAATTAAAATAGTACTTTAAGAGAAGTTGTTTGTGCACCTACCCCCAGCGGTGTGATCTTGTGAAGGTCCGTTGGAGCCACAGTTACCAGCCTGTGTCCGGAACCAGTCTAAGTCATCAGTAGTGACCACGGTGTTCTCCCAGCCACAGTCGTCCACTTCCAGGTTACACACAATAGGTCTGTCATGGGTTAACGAGACTAGGAGGGAAAGACAGCATAACCACGATCAGTCAATGCTATATCGTGAAAAGGCATTTCGTTCATGTATATCTACCTATTGAGATTTGCGACATTTGTAGAAGGACTGACATAATATGTGAATATCATTTTTTCATGATATCAGCCAAGAGACAAGACTGTAAGGTTGGATTCATTCACTGGGAAGGACCCCTACTCCTTTCCGAGATGTGGCTCTCCTCAAAAACAGGACTTCTATCTTTACGTCCCATCCAAAAGGACATCCCTTTAAAGCTACATACTCATTTCTAACTGAGTTGAGTGAGGTCACTAAGGTCAACAAGGGGTTCGAAACCATAACCTTTCAGCGTTACTACCCCGTTAGGTATGGCATATCGAATGGAAACTTGCGGTGGGCAAACGTGGATAAATTCTACATCTCCACAATTCTCTCTTAAATGTTATGTATGTCAATTTTACGCCAAAAATAATTACTCAAGCAACTGGATAAGATTTTGAAACAGTCAGACGTTTAGACAGCATCCACTGTCTTTCATCAGTGACTAACGACAGGACTGAGAACACCAGGTTTTATAACAAAACTATGAATAGGTATGTAAATGAGGTTAAGACAATTTAGGATGTCTTGAAGTAGTCTTTAAAAGAAGATTAATTCAAGACAAAGTTTTGTGCCAAGAGTTCAATTAGCTACTGTTGATTTTAGTACAGTAACTAAATGTTGTTCGTCCGGGGGTGGGGGGTGGTGGGCAGTCCATTATCCCAAGTGCCTGAAAGTTGTCAATTTTAGTTTGCAACCTACTGTGGCTACACGTCGATCCGTCAAATCCGGGCTGACATAAGCACTGAAATCCCTGCACGGCGTTCTGGGCAACCTGACACGTCCCGCCATTCCTGCACGGATTATTGAATGTGCAGACATCTAAAAAAAAAGAAGACATAACATTGCATTTTAAAACTATGATTTAATTCATAAATGCAGATTCACCATAACTAACCAGCCTTCTTGCTCTAACTAACGTTCTAAAATCAAAACTGCTCCCTTGCGATTTTCATCAGTCCTGCAGTTGGCTAAGCCCGTTCATCTCTATTCCACATTACTGGAAAGTTTGTAATGTTCGTTGGTTATGGTGACACGAGCAAGTACATTCAGAGTGAACAAAATAACTGTAATTCTCAAAACTTGCTCTACTTTCGCGGTTTTGGCGACTATGGGTTTCCAGGGTATTGCTACTGAAACAGAAACATTTCCTTTGCAAACTTAAAGCACGTTGAAAACCTCATTTGCCCTTCTAACGCGAAATTAAGTCCCAGCGAAAATAAAGGAATTTACAGTACTTACTCGTTTCACAGTTGTTCCCTATCCAACCTGCTCCACAGTGACAGCTGTAGGAGCCCTGGATATTTTCACACGTCGCCCCGTTTTGACAATAAAGACTCGAACTCGACGAGCACTCGTCGACGTCTGCGAAAATACGAAGTAAGACACGTTAATAAGTGAATGAGACAGGAAAGATACAATGTACTATCAATCATCTGCAGAAAACAACTTCACGGCATAATTGTTCAATGCATATCATGTGTTGCATGGGTGAGCTAGAAGAACAAAATATCCGCCCTAAAACAACAAAAGAAATGAAGAACACAAGACAGAATGCGTTTTTAAAATCTTTGCAAACAAAGATATTACCTTAGAATGAAATTTCATCTGAGTTGGTAAAGTGCATAATTAGAAATACACCGTTCTCCAACTCAAAATTCGGGCGAGTGCAATTTTCTTAGTTGAGAACAGTTTACTTCTCATTATAAAGATATTACCTCATAAGTGTTGACTTTCGGACTTTCATTTCATGCATACTATATAGCGTTACACTCCGTTTCTCCCCTACAGATATGCATATGATGTTGAAGGCCTCAACTAATACTACAGGCAGATGAGACAGAAAAGTGAAAACCTTACCGACATCGCAGTCGTCTCCTCTCCATCCCCTCCGGCACGTACAGACGTAGTTATCAAAATTTCCACCGGAGCACACGCCGCCATTTTGACAGGGGTAGCTACCACAGGCCGCATTGTCTGTAACATTGCAACGTACAACTGAAAATTTGCATCTAGGAACACGGTAAGGCATGCAAGTAAATATCTTCATCAAAGTCTGACATCAAATTTCTCTAAGATTATAAGTTTATAGCACTAAGTAAACCTTTTTGTTTTTTAAAAGACTGTATTCATAAGCACGTTACCCATGATATCACATGGAAGATTATCACGTACATGTGTTATCATTTTTGAAGGTTTATGAATCAATTTACATCGTAAGCTCACTCTTTTTTCACACAACCAAATATCACCTTCTTCAGGGCAATACTCAGTATGGTAGTTTAACTCACTTGTATTACCAGGAGGTGAAAGACGGTCACCGACAGGTCGACTAGGTATGAACACTTGATTGTGTACAAAGAACTATGTTATCCATTGATTCAACAACCTGATGAAACTATCTGTAGATTTAAACTCACCTAGTTCACAGTGGACTCCGAACCACCCTGGTGAACACTGACAGGTGTAGCTGTTCACTCCGTCTTGACAGGTCCCACCGTTGCGACAAGGATTGCTTGCACAATCATCGTATTCTGTGGAAAAGTGTTTCATATATTTACTGTTCGTTTCATTGTATATTTGCTGAGGAGCCGGCCTTGTAGAGAAACTAGGTCTCTGATGCCGGCTCCTTACAGATTTTAATCTGTGAAGTGAAATAAATAAATACTAGACAAAACGTACATTTGTCATATTGCTTATACTGATTTTATTTGTTTTTGTTTGTTTGTATTGCATACCCGGTAAACCGCCTCATGGCATAACACACCAGATTTGTACTGAACAGTGAATGCATATCCTGACAGATTTTTTATCCTATCGTAATGATAGATACTAGTACTAGAAGGAGGAAGACCACGAATTGTTTGTTTTTTTAGCTGTCTTTTGTCATGAGAGTTGAAACTACTGTCCAAAAGAAAAAAAACAGTCCGTGAATTTCTTACCACTTCCTGACTGACAAGCCCCGTCGTAGACCGTGACGTCATCTATCGCCGCATCTCCCAGCGCACCATTTGTAACGCCTTCGAACACAATCTGTAGAAGGAAAAGATAGAACCGAACAAATATATCAAATCAGACATAAACATGGTGTCAGATGTGGGACCCGAACCCAACCCAACCCTGGATGTAACTGTTAGTAAAGTCGTCGATGATGGTAAGACTGGTAATATGACTGGCAAGACTTATTAAAGCAACTGGATAGATTTTGTTTTGTGTTTCCAAGATCTATCAAGTTGCTTGAGTTAAACGGCTAGTTGGGTAGCACTGGCTGAATGTCTTTTTCTATACATCCTAATAATTCAAATCAAATCGAATCAAAACAAGCCTTTTCCTTGCGTGAATCAGTATAGCCAATACCTCGTATGCTCTGTTGTCGACGATTTCCACTTCCGCCATCTTCCACACGTTGCCCTGGTCCCCGCTGAGACTCCAGACGGGCTGCTCCAGCGCGTGGCCGATGTGCCGGGTGTACACGTTCAGCGTGCCCATGGAGGGGCCGTACATGTGGTAGTAGAACTGGAGACACGTGCCGCTGGTGATGGGCATGATGGGTCCAGCCAGTAGCGCCTTCTTCCCACCAGTGTGACCGGTGGCTTCTATGTGGGCGTACTGGCCTGGGGTTTCCAATAGAAAGTAAGAAAAATTTCATTAGAAAAGAGAAATTAAGACAAATCTAAACTAGCAAAGAAAGAGTTCAAAGATCTCACACTTCACACTTCACTGGCCTGAGGTTTCAAATGGGAATTTCAAAAGGAAAAAAAGAGTTTATATTTCAAAAATCAGTGGGGTATTGTAAACGTTTTGTTTTATCAAGGATCTCATTAATTATGCAAAAATGGTCCTCATTACCATAATTAATGACCAGTGATATCGCATGTCAGAAGTATCCATATGTTCTCATATGTTATGCAAATTGGCATCATATTCCATACTGTGCTTCTAACTAGGAATGTGCATTACTATCCTTAAGTGACACGACAGATTCTACCATGATCATGATTTCAGGATAGAACAGATACATGATGTCTAAATCATAATAAGGATTAGCTGACTAAAATACTAAGATCAACGATGTACATGTATGTCCACATGAATCTGTATACTATATGCTTAGTAGATGAATAGACTAATATATTGATTTGAGGGGCTATCATAACAAACATACCATATCCAGTAGTGTGGTCACTGTCAGGTCCCGTCAGTGACGATGCAGTGTTTCCTGACTCGATTGTCCAATCGAAATCGTCATCATTACTCTGTATATAACCGTAGAACTGTAGCTCACGCTCAAAGTCGATCGCACCGTATACTGTAATGGATAACATCATTAATGCTTAGGTCACGATTGGTCACGGGCTGTTTTTCTTCACCTTCGGGCCTTACCCCTACGTGGCCCCATGGGACACCATGTACATGTAGTTTCTAAGACGGAGTTAAAATCATCACGTCGACCCAGTATCAAACAGGCGCCGTGAACTGATCGTGAGAACACCGAGAGGTACCCTTTTCATGTGCCTAGCAGTCCACTGGGACAAATTGGAGTCTTTGGGGCCCGGCCGGGACTGCCCCCTACAGGCACCGGTGCAAATGTGAGCGTAGCATAACCAGGGGAAAGTCAAACACCATAACTTCATATTTTGCAGACAAGTCATGGTGGCACGGTGTCGCAAATATACATATCCATCATGAAGTATACTGGGGAAGTACGAAAGATAGGCAAACCTAAAAAGTTATCATAATCAATTAGGTACAAATTCTTTTGTGCACAAATCGAGTAGCACAGTGTTGCAAAGATACATGCCCAGCATGAAGTATACAAAGAGAATACGAAAGACAGATAAACCTGAAAAGGGTCCTGTATGCCCTTTAAAGCAGAGCGTTATCAGCGTAATTTTGCCGGATCGCTCATATTTTCTTTACAGTGTCCATCATGCGCTCTAAACGAAAATTATATGACGTATGGAGTATATGATGGACATTGTAAAGCGATGTCAGACTGCTGAATTCAATGTAATGCTTAGGTCACAATTGCGCCGGTGCCCGTCGGGGATGTAGCCCCGGCCGGGCTCTGATGTTTGGGGGGCACCGGCTGTCGTGGTCACAATTAAAAGTTTCCTTCACGCTGCCCTGCAGGGGTCCCGGGGTGCTCCGGCGGGCACTCGGTGGCATTTTTGTAAAATTTTCATTGTCGGTCTCCGGCAGGTACCCGTCAGTTGCTCTGACGGTGTCTTGTAGTGACCCCTGTGGGGTCCGACAGGGTACCGCGTGCTTATCACATCCAGGTGGGGCAGTTGTAGGGACCCTGCCGAATGCCCCGCGAACGACGGTCGGGCATCAGGCAGGCTCCTCGTGGGCACTCTCGGGGGTATATAAAACTTCACTGGAGCTAAATAAAAAACACGATATACGAAGTTTACGCCTTAGTTCTACTCATCTGATCTGTAACGTCACACACTTGACCCGGTCTTAAGAAGTACACACACTTGCTCTGTGCACTTGGTTTGTTTCAAAACAATAGTTAATTCTATACTCTTTGGCGATGGCACCAACATATCCCTTTCCCACAAAACTTTGATTCTCAGATACAACTGGCTAATTAAGATATGTGGAAAGTACATGGTTTGAAGCAAATGAGTTCCAAACAAAGTCTACAAAGACAGATTGCCTTATTTTATGAAGTAAAAATCAAAGTTATGATATCATTAAGGCCAAAATGTTCCTAATAGACAAAAGAAACAGACCAACGTTTTGGGGGTAATAATAGATGAAAAATTAAACTCAAACGCCCAATCTCTGCTATAAGTAAAAATCAATTTGCTGAAAGAATTGAAGTTATTGTGAAAATCGAATACATCATCCCTCAAAAGATTCTCACAACTATATCATATGCAACAGTCTTATATACCGATATTTAACTTACTGTAACATTGTTTGGGGATGCGCCTACCATGCAATTCTACATCCTCTTACAACTCTCCAAAAGAAATTCACAAGGATAGCAACTGCTTCTGACTTTTGCTGAGACAAAAAACTAGATATCCACGATATCAATAAATATGCAAACAATCACATTTTTCTGGCGTTTGAAAGTGCCATTAAAACCCATTATAGCCCACTGTTGTAGTAAGGAAAGGAAAGGAACATGTAGTAGTCAAATGTTCAGTTATTATCTAACTTTAATCTATACTTAACTATTTGCTTATCATTATCTATAGTTATCGTATTCTATGTATAGTTTTGCTAGATTATTTATAATTCATAATCAAGTATAGACCAGGAGGGCCTAGTATAAGCAAGGACTATATAATGTGCTTGGTATAAGCTATATACGCTTTTTCCTCCTCCCAAACCTGTTTTTATCTATTGTTTATCGTATTACGTATTATAAATTTTATTATTGTGCAAATTAATAAACAAACAAACAAACAAACAAGCAAACAGACAAATAATTACTTGTCCCGGTGGACTGCCGGCACCCGTAGGGGTACCTCGCGGTGTTCTCACGTTGAGGTCACGGCGACGTTTTGTCCGCGGGGCCCGGGTTGAATTTAAGTCAGAGTTAAATTTGTGTCGGGTCCCCGCCGGGCCCAAAAATGGCCCGGTAGCCGCAGGGTGCCCCACGGGGCCACGTAGGGGTCACGCCAGGAAGTGACAAAAACGGCCCGGGAACTACCCGGCAGGGCCCCTTTTTCCAATTGTGACCTAAGCATAATACGTAATCACTGCCTTCCTGAATTTAGCGTAGAGCGTTGAGAGCCCCCCTGGCATAAAGGTCCCCTAAAAGTGACCTGGATAAGTATAATGTTATGCAGATAGCCAGAGTCCTATGCATAGTCACACAGTTGTATACGTAATATATATGCCTAGCAAGCTATACTCAGATTCAGCTTTATTCTGATTGGCATTGCATGTGACATTAATATAAAACAAAAATATCCACATGAATTACGCCAATACTTACATGGCTTGCCATTGACTTAACAGTTACATGAAATTGCTTAAACATACAGTAATTACATGATTCCTAATTCGTGGACATTGATATATGACTACAAACGGTTTAAAAATTCTAACAACGTCCAGATGAAGCGTTGCTAAGATAAAAGTGACAGCCAATGCTGACTGGTTTTAAAACTAGAAGAGAATGAAAAAAATTGTCCTACTTTCGTCGCAGTTTATTCCGGTCCAGCCCCCGAGACACCGGCACATGTAGGCATGCACCATGTCCACACAGGAGCCGCCGCTCTGACAAGGATTGCTCAAGCAGTCGTCAACATCTTCATGGCGATGTAAACAAAAACAAACATGGCGTAAGATAAATAGTTTCCATGACAACATAATATGCTTTATGTTGAGGAAGAAAACAGTTACACGGTTGTAGCTTCTAATAGACTAATTCGAAACTAAACTGCGCAGATGCATGTCCATGGTGTAGAACACACCATCTACACACAACAAATACAGGTCACTGCTGCACAAGACAATCTGCACTCAAACCTGTCCTTGGTGCTGAACATGCCATCTTAGCAAACATACAGGACACTGGTGCAAAACACAATCTGTACACAAACAAGTGCACTGACCTGAACATACGACCTACACAACACAAACATTTGGGACGCTGTTGCACAACACAATCTGTACTCAAACCTGTCCTTTGTGCTGAACACACCATCTACACAAATATGCAGATCATTGGTGCACAACACAATCTGCTGCTCAAAAATGTCAATTGTGTCTTTGAAGACAATTTGGCTTACAAGTCATCATCAAGTAGCCAAATGTCTACTATGAATACGAGAGACCCGTTCCGCTGATGCTTGGCGTTATAGAGTATCATTTGATAATAGCTATGATCGAATCTGCGTGTACAATGAAACAAGGGTCACTATCCTACCTGGATCCAGAAATGCGATGTCGTCCAGTCCGATATCTGCAGGGTTGAAGCCGTCTTGATACGCCTCAAAGATTACCTGTGAGGAAAGCAGCACAACTAAATATATTCAGTAAAAAGATAATGCCAATATTTTAGATAAAATATGTCTGCGCCTTCATCTATTAATGAATAACTCAACCCGTTCTGCAAGCCGCTTTCTATTAAGGTAATAATGGAGGTGGCAAGGGCTACGAGACAAACTTAAATATCTGAATTATACCGTTGACTAAAATAAACAACAACTTTACAACCTACAGGTGATACTACATTGTAAAGACAGTAAGGCGAAATGAAAATTGGCACAAAAACATAATCCTTATCCGTTCGTCATGGTCTGTTATACCAATCCAGGGGTATCGCATATAAATCATAGTCGGCTAGACGACTTTTAAAGACTAGTAGGTAACCTCGCCAACCACCTCCTAACCGCAGGTGATCTTGTTCAAGAATAACTGCCAAGCACGATCTGGGGAATATCGGGAGGCCATTGTCGGCCTCGCGTGACAGGGCTTGAGTAGGTATATAGATCCTACCCTAAACTGCGTGGTGTCGTTGACATCAACTGTGCCCCTTCTCCACTCGTCCGACCGACCGGTGGCGCTCCAGACGTGCGGCCCTACAGGCGCGTTGTCGTCCGTCATCAAGTACACCCTCAATGTAGAATCACCTGGAGTGTCTTTGTAATACCTGTGGAAAATGCAGATTCACTGGTTTATATGATTTCCTTCCAATTACAAGTAACATACGTTGATGAAAGTTAGACATCCAGGTAGTAAGATACGTCAAAAATAATTACTCAATCAACTGGATAAAATTTTGAAACAGTCAGACGTTTCAGACAGCATCCACTGTCTTTCGTCAGTGATTGACAAAGTAATTACAAGTAACATAATTTCATAGAACACTAACGGCTGAACTTGTGATAGTGCTTCACATGATCTGAGAGTGGCAGAGATATACACTAAACCCAACACCTATTTCAATGTGAAAACAACTGTTTAGATATTTGTATTGTATTATATTATGTTATTTAGCTCCTCCTTCGTATGTCCACTTCCACACCAAAAAGGGGAGGTGAGTAGTGTTGTTCCCCAAACAGGGATTGGTGATGAGTGATAGAAACTACAATAGCTGCTCTTTCAACATAATCTGGAAAGAGACATTATTTAATATATAATGTTTATATGCAATCAATAATTATTCTGTCCGCACTTTGTTACTATTATTATTGTCTGATTTGTTATCATGTTGTTATTCTTATCACTTACACTTAAATAATTACGTTATAAATTGTTAGATTTATGTATTTTTTTTTAATTTCAGATGGGGAAAGACCTTGTATAAGCCACTTTTTTTCTTCCCCCAGCACGCACATTTTTGTTCTATTCTGTTTTATGTAATACAACCTGTTTTCGATAAGTGCAAATAAATAAAATAAAAATCAAATCAAATCAAATATGCAGATCTCCTAATATCAACGTGGGCTGAACAAAACTAAACTAAACTAACCTAGGCTTCGCCGCCAAATGATTTAAACCGAGTGACTAACGGAGTATAATCGTCTCTCAGTAATTGTTCAAATAATGCCCTTATTTCTATAGATTTTATTTGATAATGATCTTATTTACCCTCCCCCCCAAATACAGCTTGTCCAAAAATCGCCGTTTACATGATGAATATCTATTGGTTGTCTGTTACATATGAGAAGATATGACCAGTAGATACCATTGAAAACTAAAGTTAACAGACATACTCTAGACATTAAACAAACAACATGGAGTATGTCAAGCAAGTTGGATAAACAGCATGGGTATCTCAGAGGGGGATCCGCCCTTTGATCCCACGGTGCCCTGTGCCGTCTATCTAACCTCATTGATGAGACAGCTACCTGAGCATTGTCCCCTTGATTTGATAACTACATGACCTTTGCACCTTGATGTCATAACTACCTGAGCTTTGCACCGTGTGAGGAAAAGGCCAGGTATTCTCAGCGTCGGTGGATAACGAACTGCATCACCGCCATTCAGACTTATTCAACGGCGAAAAGGTAATCCATCATTCTCCTCTGTGACTACTGCATTACCGGTGTGCTTACACATTTTCATTTCTTTCGTGTGTGTGATTTTGGAAAAAAAAATCCCACTGTTATAAGATTCAACTAGATCTTGTTGAGAAAGACGTGGCTGTTTAGTTAAGGGTGTCGGTTACATCTGGTGGTTACATAAACTAAAATATTACAATTCAAAACCATATCAACGATAACCTTAACTACTGAAATGGATGAACCAACGACAAAACAGTTGGTCAGTGTTATAAGCTTAGTTCCCCTGAATAATAGCAATAGGGTCTAATATTGCCAAAAGGTGAATGTTTGAAAGCATGGTTGATTTGTTGATATAACCACTAACGCGCAAGCTGCATGCTGGGATGTCATTATTTTTGTTGTCTCTGAGCAGTCTTAACTGAGCAGTCTGACCTTCCAGTCATAAGCCAGACATGAAGGAATGGAAATTGATTAAAAGCCCCAAACATAACGCCTTTATCCGGGCACAAGTTACAAGTGCCAGTGCTAGGAGCGTTAGTTTTACAATAATTTATAACTTGAAATGTGGTTACCCCCCCCCCCCCCCCTAGCTCTCGAAATGGTTGCGTCATCAGAGGATGAGCAGAGTCATGTCTATGACGTCTTCCGCCTCCTGTCTGCTGGCCTACCCACAGGCGGTGCCGGTATCACTCTAGTCGTGTGGACCCTGGCGGGGGTACTGGCAGTACGCCTGTCTGTGTACGCTGGGAAATTCATAATTTGGCAGATAAAGACCAGGAGAGCCGCGAAACAGTTTTCAGTCCGACATGGAAAGGTATGTAGGTTTCTAACCATGAGTTCGAGTTCATTGACATTTCCTAAAGCCCCTTTCCGGGGCTATATATGATCTTTTTTTATATTTTAAAACGGACCTCACTAAATTTGGTAGAATAATTGATTTAGACAACCATCATTAGAATCGTAGAACGCGGCAGTTAGGGGTTTCGTTATCAGTTGGTTTGTCATTTTCCTTTATCAATTATTCTGTCTCTTAATCACTGAAGTGCTGACAATGGGTTTTGACTGAAGGATTGGCGCGCTGTTTTTGGTTAACGATGTTCTTGTTCCTGTGATGAAACCTAGTATAGGCTACACTTATCGCGTTGCCGTTCTTGCAGGCTCATGGATTGTCTTGGGAAGGGACCCATCGCTACCATGTCCGGTGGCTGGGTCCTTTTATTGCAGTTATATGCTGTGATCACCCCGATAATATCAAGCCAATCCTGAGTAATAAAAGTGAGTATACATTTCCTGTGGTGACATCGCTGCAAATGTAACCGCAGCATGCCATTGATACACAACACGAAAAAGTCAACCAAAAGGAAAGAAGGGTGGAGAAAACTGGTTGCAAGACCTTCTGTGGTGCCCCAAGGATCTGATAGTTCGACCAAGGGATAGATGGGATGAGATCCATTTGCTGTACTGTAAAACACGAAATCTATATGTTTGGCAAGTGCGTGTGTGTGCGTGTGCTGTGTGTGTGTGTGGGGGGGGGATTCAGCTGAAAAACTCTTGTTTAAACTGCTTTTGAAGATTGGCATCTTTGTAAAGGACACTCTAAAAGCTGCTCTGTAACGTTCTTAATTGATAGTATCCCATCGCCTTCAGTAAGGCTTTGTCTCTCAGGTTTCTGTTGTTCGACTGTCTGTTTAATTTTTCCTTTCAGCACAAAAGACTGAATGGGCTTACAGGTTCTTCAGACCATGGCTCGGTAAGTGTAGATTTTGCCTAGTTCCTTTATAAGCATGATAAAATGTGTAGGCCCGAAAATGATCATGCCACTTCTTCAAACCCTTTCCCAACACTTGCAAAATACTACGTATATACTATACTATACAATATATATTGTATATACTATAGAGTCAATTCCATGTCACCGAGAGGGTTTTCAGATGATATTGCTAATAAGTTTGAACAATTTTAGAGAAAAGACTGTTTCAGTCAAAATAATTCAAGACTGTTCAATCAATTGGAAATGAAAGTTTGAACATGTTTGAACTCATCCATATATTTTGGGAATATGATGAAAGTATTTGCACAAATATCTCTTTATTAAGAACAATTTTCAAACATCTGTGTGATTGTTTCACTGTTGGAACATGTTCCAACATTTTGCATCATTCTCAAAATGGTAGATTTTGGTTATTGCCCCCATAAAAGTAGGTGCTAATCACGCTCTATTGTCTGCCTCTGTATATTTTTAGATTTCATGTCTGGACACTGGCAACTCTTTTGTTTTGAGGTGTCTATGCATGGCACCTAGGCCTAATCCCCTATACTTTGATTGAAGGGATGTGTGAATTGGCCTGTTCCCAGCCCACTGACCCAGTTATACCATGTTTGTAGAATGTTGGAACATGTTCAAACAAATGATCAATCTATGTTGCAACAGTTTAGAAACTAATACAAATAATGTGTTCAATGTTGGAAATTTGTTTCACCTGTTGGAACACAGCAGAAAATATTTAGAACATCAAATAAATGTTGGAAATTGTTCTTAACAGTTACTTATCTCACATAGATTGATACGAAGGTTTTGTAAATGTTAGAACAAATGGCAACAAACACCCTCTCGGTAATGTGGAATTGACTCTACTATACTATACTATATTATACAATATATATTGTATGTATTATACGATACAATATAAAACGGATGCTACGTTTGCTAGTCAAAGTTGACAGTTTTGTTCTTGCTGCTTTTGTACGATCAGAAAAAACCCCTTCTATCTCTGGTTTAAATTCCTTAGATGCTATGTATACTTCAAACAACTTAGTGTTTATGTACATTTCATGTAGGGGACGGTCTTGTAGTCAGTGAAGGCAGCAAGTGGCAGAGGAACAGGCGTCTGCTAACGCCAGCTTTTCACTTCGACATCCTGAAGCACTACGTGAAGCTGTTCTCTGAATCAACAAATGTGCTTCTGGTACGTTTCAGTTATATGTAGATTATCTGGTTATGCTTCGGTCACAATTGGAAAACGGGCCATGCCGGGTAGTTTACGGGATATTTTAGCACTTTTGGGCGTGACCACTACGTGGCCACATGGGACACCCTGCGGCTACCGGGCTATTTTCGGGCATGGCTAGGACCGGAGAATTTCTTAAGTCGAAGTTAAAATCAACCCCGGACCCAGTAATAAATAGACGCCGTAAGCTAATCGTGAGAACACCGGGACAAATGTGTGGCTTTGGGTCCCGGCCGGGGCTACATGTACATCCCCTACGGGCACCGGCGCAAATGTGACTGTAGCATTACTTACAGGTACCAACAATGTCTGGGAAATCGGTCGAAAATCCACGATTCCTTTGTTTCTTGTAGATGCAATTCTCTAGGATGTTGACAGGTATATTCCAGTTGCACACGACGTGGTGCCTTAACGTGAAAATACTCAGAATCTTTATCAACAGACATGCATGAAAATATCTTTAAATAAAATCTTGCACAAGCTTTAAGATGATACTAAAAGTTTCTATCTATTCGCAGGAAAAGTGGATGTCACGTGGTCCAGGTGTATCAGTGGAGTTGTTTGATGACGTCGGGCTGATGACGTTGGACAACATTCTGAAATGCAGCCTTGGTTACAACAGCAGATGCCAGACTAACGGGTAAGTTGTTTTGCTTTTACAGAAATCGAATATTGCATGCGGAATGATATTTTTGAGAAATTAGACAGGCCTTACATGCTCTATGCTGCAGTCGTGTTTCTAAACCGATGTTCCGCCAAAAAGTAAACGCTTTTTAGGTTGCATTCTTGGGCGGGGACTGAGGCTTTCACACGACGTTGGTGAGGTGGCCCTGTGGCTAGGATTGTTGACTAAGAATCTGAAGGTTTGGGGTGCGAATCACTGGAAGGCCAGAATGATGTGCCCTTTGGAAAGGTACTCAACGCATACTTCCTCACTCGACGTAGGTGTAAATGAGTACCTAGCCTCGGTTCGGGGCGTCCTCTCGAATGGGACGTAAAAACTGGAGGTCCTGTGTCTGAGGCGAGCCACATCTCGAGCATGTTAATCAAATATCTCACCACACTTATCGTAGGGCCCATCCCGGTGTGAATGGATCAAAGCGTACCATCTACTCTCTGGGTTGTCGTCACGACAAAGTGATCGTCACACGTTATGTCAATCGTTTCTCAATAGATAAATAAATTAAATGTATACAAGACTAATAATCTGCCGAAAGGCAGGCTGAGCAGTATAGAAGATAATGATGACTCTTTGGTGTTATTGCAGCCAGTCGGCCCCATACATACTGGCGGTACACGACTTGGCCAGACTGATCGATGAACGAGTCGAATATCCACCGTACCACATTGACTTCATCTACTACCTAAGTACAAGCGGACGCCGGTAAGGTGGCAGTTTTTTGTGCACAGTTTACGAATGGCCGAGTGTGAGAACTAGCAGACTCGAGACCGAGAGGTCTTGGGTTCAGTTCCTGTCACCCCAAGATAGACGTTGTGTCCTTGAGAAAGGAGGGAAAGGGAGTAAAAAGACGGTGGAAGGAGAGGGATGGGTTCCGCCATTTAACACCGTACTGTAGGCACATTGGGTAACAACCCAATGCCCCTAGGGCCTCGAAAAGGCAATGTAACTACATTTTATCTCACTACTGGATACTGTCACTCTATAATAAGATCAATCTTAAAGATGTCAAAACCTAGAATATGATCTAAAGCATCCACAGAACAGCATGCTTCCATCAAACGTCATTGCATCTTTCTCAAAGCAGATACTGTTAGAAAATTGATGCACTCATTCCCTAACAGCATATATATCTTATCACCATATTGTGTGCTGAACTCTACCCTCCCTTCCTATGACTGTGAAGATTCCGCCAGGCCTGCAAGATCGTCCACAGTTTCTCCGAACAGGTTATAACGGAAAGGAAAGAAGAACTGAAGAAAGGAGATTTCACTCTCTCGGGGGCAAGAAGTGGGAAGTGTTTGGACCTGCTGGACATCTTGTTACAGGCAAAGGTAGCATTATGATTATACGGCTATATGTGGCTACATGTAATTTTCTCAGTACCATGCAATGATGATGTCTTTAGTTCCATAAAGGTAGCCATATCAATGCCGATAGTAGCAGATTCACAGTTGGGTACCCTTTAATTTGTAACTGGGAGACCCCGATCCGAATCCATGGAAGGATGCCTTGCATAGAGCTGCATTCGTCTTTTGGAAGGAACGTGAAATAAGGGCCATGTCATTACTCCACAACTGCCTCATTACTCCTATGGATGCCTACTGGCTGTACTTCAGATTGATATGGATATAGATCATATAGCCTTTAGCCTTTTCTCAAATTGTTCATCCTATTTGGACAATCGCCATAATTATTCCATCATCGAAACCCTTACGGTTTGTTTAGGACGAAGACGGTACCGGGCTGAGCGTTTCTGAGATCCGGGATGAAGTCAACACTTTCCTGTTCGGCGGCCACCACACCACGGCCAGTGGCATCAGCTGGACGCTCTTCCATTTGGCCCAAAACAAGGATTACCAGGACAAGTGCAGGAGGGAGGTGGAAGGGGTGCTACAGGGTCGGACAGAAATGACGTGGTGAGAACGCACTTCCAATACTTATTACTTATCAGTACCTGTCTGACATGGGTTTTTGATGAGCTTGTCTCCCTGGAGCTCCACTATGTATTGCCTTGTTGCAATTTTTTGTAAAGAATAAAGAGCGTTGTAGCAAAGCGATGGCCCACTGACAAATGTAAAACTTCACGTCCAGTCGTAGGGTCTTGTATCTGTAGCCATCTGTGCATCTATATACATTCTGTATCCGGTATAACCGCCCGCCCTTCAGCGTAACACACCAGATTCGCAGTCACGCGGAGCGACAGAAGCTGGTTCAATGATGATACACCAAATGACCTGTCACGCCTAACCCGGCACCTGTATTGCATCCCTTGTATCATTGTCGATGCTACCGATGTCTTTGTACAGGCTTGACGTAGGTAAACTACCGTTCATCACCATGTGTATCAAAGAGATGTTACTGATGTGTCTGTACAGGCTTGACGTAGGTAAATTACCGTTCACAACCATGTGTATCAAGGAGAGCATGCGCTGTGTGACTCCTGTTCCTCGAGTGGCGCGGTCTTTGAAGCAGGACCTAACCTTTGCTGACGGAAAATGGTTGCCAAAGGGTGAGCTACAGTTTACGTTTGGAACCGCATTGTCTATGTATGTGACTTTACTTTTGGGACCGCATTGTTAGCAGTGACACCTAGCCGCAGTGCAAAATGTACCAGTCATTATTGTCCTGAAGACGATGACAGGCGGTCATCGAAATGTCGACTGTGTTGTGAATCAAGCACCCTCTCCTCTTATTCATATATTATTGGCATCTGCTTGTAGGCTTCCCATGATTCTAGCGCATGTTATAGCTTTCCATGTATATATTTCTTCCAGGGAGCCCTACCTTTGCTAATTTCGGTGGAATCCATAGGAACAGAGAGATTTGGCCAAATCCTACGGTATGTACAATATGCTCTCATTGATTGCATCGATCTCACGCTAGTCTTGTCTATCCCTCCTCTTCTATACAACAGAAAACGTTACGATTTTTTGTATCCAAACATGTACTTACAGATAAACGATTTCAGAAAAAATGTCTGTACATGAACAATGAATGAGAGAGTGTACAATCCCACGCGTAACAGGAATGGGGTCTACGCATCGACCTTTCCGTTAAGCATATAACATTGTATTGACTTCCTCTTCTATTGAAGCATCCTAAAATTGTAATTTCATCGTTAAAATATCGATTCAGAGTTCTGGTATAAAACCTAGTTCTCCAGTTCTTCTCCTTCGTCACTGACGAAAGACAGCGGGTGCTGTCTCAAAATCATATCCAGTTGCTTGTCAATGAATAACTGTTTTTTGGCGAATCTCTTATATATATGCATTGTACGAAGGTGAGCCCTAATTTTCCTGAACCTCTCCCTGCCTCAGGTGTACGATCCTTACCGCTTCTCACCTGAAAACTCAGAGAACAGAAGTCCCCACGCTTTCTTGCCCTTCTCCGCAGGACCGAGGTAAGACCCAAAACATTCCATCTAATATATATGGCCAGTCAATATTGACTATGGTAAAATCCTAATTGACATCAGCCCTACAGCTTCGACCACAGTCATATGACAATGACAGTGTATCCAAAATATCCGAAATTGGTATTGAATATTGACAACAAACCTCTTTACTTTCTCAACTTTCCAAATGGAATTTACAGCATGCATGAAAGAATAATATTTGCGTAATATACAGGACAACTTTAATTGCAGCTAGCTGCAGAGTTTCCAGACTACTGCAGACCACAGTGGACGACGACTAGTACTATTACTACTACTACTACTACTACTACTACTACTACTACTACTACTAGGACTACTACTACTACTACTACTACTACCACTGCTGCGAGATGAAGGTGGCAGTAGCCTTAACCTTGCAGCGGTTCCACCTACTACTGCTACTGCTACTACTACTACTTCTACTACTACTACTACTACTACTACTACTACTACTACTTCTACTACTTTAAAGCCCTCTTATATGTCGTTGATCATCTGTTTGTAGGAACTGCATTGGGCAAAACTTTGCTATGAACGAGATGAAGGTGGCCATAGCCCTGATTCTGCAGCGGTTTCACCTGGAGTTGGACGACTCCAAACCCCCAGCCGTCCCCTGTGACCGGATAACACGACAGGCTAAGGATGGCATTTGGGTGAACCTTCATCCGCTTTAGACCAATGCTTGAGATGTACATTGCTATGTAATGGTGTGGCCATTTTCTATTGGACTCGCCTTTTCCATGGCAAAGCTCCTTAATTCTTTATTCTGTGGCAGAATAAGATAAACGTATATTTCATATTCTGGTAGTCCAACAAAGTCGCCACGTTAACAGAGATTTTCATGTTGGTTCAAAGGTTCGCTGACTGAACTAGAAGTTATTATATGTAATTCAGTTTCTTGCTAAGGTATACATGGAGACCCATAATATCCTGATATCTCTCCGCTAGTACAGGTGTCTCATAGTTGTAATGGTATAAGCGTTCCTTGCGAAATGTAACAGCAAATAATTAGTAAGTAAACATAGATATAATTTAAGATCAGATTGATTATTGCCTAGAATACATGTTCTATTTTATTTTCGCAGCGCAATTATGGAAAAAAATTTTTTCTCTGCCTTTGCATAGTGATAAACGATTCAATGACAACGTACTGAGCTGTTTTAGGTTTTCTTCTAGAATTCGAGTCTTATTAGGCAATCTATTAGTAATTTATTAGAACGAGCCACAAAGGAGCCGTAGTCTCTTGTCTCGTACTTGACTCGATCTTGTTTATGGTAAACAACCATCCAGTGAGACATCTTGCAATTAAAGTCTAAGAAAAGTTTGGGGCTAAGAAAAGTTGGAACATGTGTGCACATTTTTTACCTATATCCTACATACACTGAGACAATCTAAGGCTGTAGAAAATGTCTTGTTTTTTCTAACGCAACTATAGCTAGCATTTGGATGAATCTTTGCAAATGTTTGAATCTCTCGCCCGAAAAAAATATCATTAGGTTAAATCGGTCTTGGCAACATACAATTTGGGTTGGTTTGCAGTTATTTACGTGCACAAAAAGATGGCTACGCAGAATCTGTTGCAGTACCACAGGAAGCCGCAAGCTGGTCCGTAAACCAAATTGTGCTTCGTTTGCTGACTCAACATACCAAATATCATAAAGATCAGTCCACAGCTTCTCGAGTAATGCTGCCCACAAACACACACACAAACGGAACCGAAAGTTTAAACTTTTCGGCGAAGGTAATTAATTGACCTCATAATAGTCGAACACACGTCGTATTGGTGATACTTCAGCATCAAGTATATATCTAATCGTCGTATGCTGAAAAAATGGACTACATACCAGAAAGACAAGGTCCTCCCGACATTGCCGGTTGTCGTGAAGACAGGACTTCTAAGTCTGGCTCTGCCGTTGCGTGTTCCAGTAGGCATGCAGACATAGGATCCAGTACCTTTTTATCGATAAAAGTGCATACATTAGTAACAGCTAATGGAGGAAATAAAGTATCCAAAGTGTCCAAAGTGAGCAGATCGTTTTTGTATTGAGCAGAGCACTTGGGATTAATGCTTCTGACCGTTTACTGCATGAACTTGCATATCCGACATTCTTTGATAAAAGTCTTACATGTAAAATGCCTTGTAAATATCTCAATATCGGCTTTGACATAAACGTCTACATGTTTCTTAACTATCTCAAGATGGTTTAAAACATCTCAAGATTCAGAGTCCCAAACACCGAAGAGTATATTCATTACATTGTATCCTCAGACAGCAAGCAATAATCTGTGTACATTTAGAACACCTAGTATTCGAAATAAGCTACTTCATGGTTTGAAGTGCGTATGTGCAGTGTGATGATATACATGTATGTCAAAGTTGAAGGCCCTCGGTCATTCTTTATGTATTGCCAGGGGGCCTTCAACTTTGACATATTACCCACTGTGAATCACACTAAACATGCGCATTTCTAACCGCGATCTAGCTTATGATAGCAGCCACACATTTCCGAATGTTGTTTTCTTTGTCCGTCGTGTATACATCCTGTTACTGAGTTTTAACATACCTGTTGTCCGGTCGCCATCAGGCCCACTGATTCCACACTTCCCACTCTGGATGACAGTAAAGTCAGTTGTGTCATCGGGAGAGCTCAGCTGTTCCCATCCGCAAAGGTCATTGTCAAGGTCACACAGGTACAGCACGTCATCTTGTAACACATCTGTACAGCATCAATTGTAAAGTTTTATGATTTGAATTTACTATGTTATACAATTATTAAAATCTACCTAACGAAGGTAAAAGTCATCTCCAGATTCATTTCACCAAACCAATGACAAGGTCATAGTCAAAGCAAACTTAGCCTAGTTTCTGTGTACTGTATTCTGAACAGTTACCCAGCAAAGGTATTTAGACGCCATCTACATTACGACTTTTGGGTCGTGTAAATGTATAAGAACTGACAGTTACGAGGTGAAGTACAGAAAGCTAACAAATACATGGAATATCTCTGAGCTGTTTCTTAAATGACGTCTACCCAATAGTTCAACGAATTCAAATAATTATGACATTCAAACCATTTGCAACTCATATGTCATGCAAGTTTCTTATCATGCAAAAACGGTCCTTATTTGCATATCAATATCTAAGGTATAACTAGAGTTCCACAAACACATTATCTTCGCCAAATAATCAAGGCTTATTAAGGAGAGTGATTAATATTTACATGCTTATCACCCCCAGCAAATTTGATCATACACCATACCGTTTGAAAGTTACGATTTGGGGAGAATGAGGCCAGTCTAGATAGGGATAAAAAATCATTCGGTGGTACAGGACTAGTATATGTGTATAGTGTGCTGATATATGTTATAACTGGTCATCAAAAATATTGAAAGTTATGATTAGATGGTACAGTCAACATATATGAATAAAATAAATCTTTACTCCATATCATACACATTTTGCAAGACATACATGTGACTTGTTCATACGGTGCTAGGTACCTAGCAGTGGTGCAGTTTTGGTGCAGTGTACCCTCTTAGCAGAGGAGTGCTGGTTTTTGACATGTTTTTAGGTGCTTTTGTCAGGCTTTCTATTTTGTCCCCTTTCCGTTATGTCTCCAACCATGTGTTGGACACAAATGGCTAAACTGAACACGTTAAAAACCAACCGGACCCACACATCTGCTTGGAGTGTAGTGAGACTGTCCCAACTGTTTATTTATGTGCCCAATTCGTTTATTTATACTTCTAGGCAAGGCCCTCTGTTGACCAGTTAGCGGCAAAACACTGTCACACGGCCCATTGTGAAATGTACTTGGATTTACAAACTATCCTTACTAATTATGCAGATTAGCTCCTGTTTTCTATAATTATACATCGATTGTGTAAAGCACCATCTGAGCTTTCTACATACCAAACTTTACGACGATCTGTCGACCCCTTCTAAAGTTATTCATGTCCGAAGGTCAAAACAAAAACACCCACTGCAGTTCTAAACAAGCCGCTAGGGGGCCCAAACTTACAGAACTTACTTCTTGTGGCGTGAACTATCTACCATACAAATATTATGACCATAGCACTTTCAGAAAATATGCCACTAAATTTTGAAGCTCCGCTGCAGTACCTTAGGTACTCGCTAGAAGGCCCATTATCGAACTTGACCTTCCTTTTCGTAAACCCTACCCATCCACTCATTATCATACAGATCCATCAACAGCTTCTTGAGTTATGTTGTCCACAAGAATTACACATCCACACAAAGCCCGCTGCAGTACCGACGGAAAATGCCAGGAGAACCATTTTTGAACTTGATCTTTGTTTCCACAACATCTACACACCTGCAAAAAATTATGAAGATCCATCAACGTTTCCGTCACTTTTTTCGCGTACATACAAACGCACAAAAATTAAAAGTCTGCTGCAGTACTGTTGAAAAACGCAAGGTAAACCATTTTTGAACTTGACCTTCCCTTGCACAACCACTACACACCTACCAAAAATCATAAAGATTCATCAAAGGTTTCTTGAGTTATGCTCTTGACATACATACA